>OY728123.1:137524005-138774005 GCA_963277665.1 Viscum album | reverse complement strand
TTGTTGAAAACATTTAAAAGTCTCACTATTTATCAAGAATCCATTTAAAATAGATTTTTGAATAAAAGTGTCCCACACCACATTGAAACATTTAAAAGGAAGTTTAATTTTAAAACTTTAAGTTCCATATAAATAAATCCTTAAAACCATTTTTAAAACATGGACATTAATGAGAAAGATTTAGAATAATAAATCTTTAAAACATTTTAAAATGATCTTTTAGTTAGAGTTACTAACCAAAAGAGAGACACTTGAATACAAATAATTGAGGTAATAAAAACTTTATAATATCATGAGAATAAAGGGATTCCAGATATACTATGTCAATGTACGTTATATACACCATATAAAAGTGAATTGGCATATAACAGCAAAGAAGTCTCAATGGACTGTAAATTGAGATGAAATCTCTTATAAATACTGTGTCCTTAGGTTAAGGATAAATAAACAACATAATTAAGTGTGACAAATATAAATACACTAAATATGATTGTATATTCATTGTAAATCAATCAGATGACATTCACACATATTCTTGTAAAAACCACACCAATGAATTCGTTGTTTAACTCAATAAAAAAATATTGAGTTAAAATTACTCTTATCATGTTCATATAGATGACTTGAGAATTTATCAATGGAGTGATTATGTGTAACAAAATAATATCCATATAAAGGGGAGTGGAAATTACAACACAAATAATAATAGTGATTCCACACATAATCATGGAGTAAAATAATCAATGAAGTATGTGTAAAGCTGAATGAGTGGAAATTAAAATTTGAAATTCCCTTAACAATTTGGTAACTTTTGAAACATACATCCCATGAAATATGGGTCATAAAATGAAGATTTAATTACTCATAAATTAAATTATATTACACAAAGAATACAATCATAGGGCAGTACATACACCACACAAAAGGAAATAGTGGCAGTATGACATGAATCTCACGGAAATAGGAAGTGAGATGAAAACCATTACTTTGTTGTAATCAATCGAGTCGTATGGACAAAAGTTAATAACAAAAAAATGAATCACAGAATACCATTAATATAGAGATAAGCATGATAATATATATACCAAATCACTGTACACAATACACCACATTTAATAAATAAGTGGCGAACAATGGAAATCTCACAGAATTAAAAGTGAGATAAGAAACCCCTTACTTTATACTTTTTTCGTGATCGAGGGTAGGTTAACCTCCTATATAATGGTGAAATAATTGTTATTAAATTATAAAAGAACCATATAAATTAATATTATATCATATATGATCTTTTAACATTCTATTGTTAATAATATCTTAGTATTATCGTCGTTCCGGGTGTTAACAGATTCGTTTTCCTTTATATTCTTTGTTATGAGATTCATATTAGTTATGGATGGGATGTATATTATTAAAATACATAATTATATCAAATCTCTAAACATTATTTTTAATCATGAAATGAAAATTATTTTTGAATGGATACGATGGGGAAGGAATCTTATCGTGTTCGTGGAGATGGTAATCCGTACATGCGCACGAGCGACAATATCATTCTTTTGATAATAAAAATATATATAGTTGGATGTTATATCATATATTAAAAATAATTATAATGTTATATTTATTATTAAAATCAATTTCACATCATTATTATACCCATCCAAATAATAATTTGTTGAATAACAATTACACCACGATATTGAGACGGTAAGCCGTACATACGCATGTATGGTGACATGTCATTCAAAGGATGGATAGAATAATTAATATGGTTGTACCAAAATCATAATAACATCACAGTATATAAAATATAGTGGAGTTATTATTTTAGAATGGAAACAATGAAGAAAGAGGAAGTGGAAGAAGAAAGGAACTTGAAAGAGGTGATAAGATATTTACCTCTTCTGCGGGTTCTTCCTTTTGATTTGATAAAAAGTGCTCTTTAGGTTGGATTTATGACTAAAGTAGGGCCTCTACGATGCATTGAGGATATTTTAGAGGGTATTAGGGTATATTTTGTCTATGCTAAAAGTATTTGACTGTGTTTATTTGAGGTAATGGAGAGTGCCCTTTTATAAGAGGGGTGAGGGAACCTTAGAAAAAACTAGAAATATTATTTTATAATAAAACACATTATGGTTTTTAATGGCTCCAAAATGGATTATGTGAAGTATAAGGTGGGTATGGATCTAAAATCAGTCAAAAAATAGGTTTTATATAGATTTGGGTTACTATATTAACCATATCTTTTAGATTTAACTCTTAGTTAAATAGTTTGACATTTACCATGTCTCTTTGTATTTTTATATTACATGGTTAATAAACATACTATTAACTTCCAAGAAAACCCTAAGTGGTTAATTAATAATACACATATCATTATATATGTATTTTGGCCAAACCTTAGATTTTTAGGAATAGAATATCAATTAATAATATAATATTTAATTTAAAAACTCTTTTATGTCAATTTTGACACTATTTGATATTTTTTTGCTAAATTCATAACCGCATTATTACTTAGAAAATTATTCATTTAACCAACCCTAATATGTCATATAAACCTAGAAAATTATTTTAATTCATAAAACGTATAAAATTTCATTTCTTTGGATATTTATAATATCAATTATTTTAATATTTCATTAATACAGTAATTACTCCATCATCATTGTGTCAAAAATAAATTTAATTATTAAATGTATAAAATTTATAAATAAAATACCATTATGTAGGAAAACGTTTTATCTTTCTAATGAATTTTTATAGTCGAATTTATCTTATGTATAGCCCTATATTAAAAATGTTTTAGTTATTAAACTTTGATTTTAGCTTTTTTAACTCTTCCTTGAATTAAATAATAATAAATGCCCTAATCTAATCCATGTGGACCTAAAGGATCATATTTTATTCCTAAGGTTTTTTTGGTCGAATTAAACTTATCCAATAGAATTAGGACATGTGTTAGGGTAATAATAATATCAGTTTTACCCTTAATTACCCAATTTACTTTTAACCGTGGTAAATAAAAGCAAAAAGTGACTATTCACCAAAAATTATTTTCATCTTATTGAACCAAATTTTTCTTAATGATATCAACATTGTCTCTTGGATTTTTGAAATTCCACTCAAAAAAGTGGTAAAATTATGTTTTATGCGAATTTTTAAATTCTCCTAGGAGGTCGGTAAAAGACGGTGAAAAGTTCAATAAATTTTTTATATATCTAAAATTATTATAAATTGACTCCAATGAATTACATTGAACTTATATAGTTATTATGTATCTATTTTGACCTAAAATAAATTTAGATAAAATAAAAAATTATTTAAATAAAAAAATCGGTTTTAATCTATAACTCGGTGTTTTTCACTATTCATCAAAAATTGATTGTTTTTAAGAAAATACCAAAAATTCACCCTAAGATAATTTTGATATTATAAATCTAAAAATGAAGTCCATTTTTAAAGATAAAATTTATAAAATTTCAAAAAGAGGGTATTACTATTCATAACGGCTAGTTTAATTCGTTGTGGTGTGTTAGAAGTCAAAGTTGCGTATAGCACACGATATTGTATTATTCAAAGAGAAGCATATTGTGGAAGACTGGGGTGTTATATTTTCCTATCCTTTTTGAAATTTCATCCTCGCAATTTTTTTAAATTGGGATTGGGAACATAATTGAAAGTCCCACATCGGAAAAAGAGTCAATAAAACTATCACTTTAAAAGAAAGAAAGAAAGAGGAGTACAAAGGTCACTCGAGATAACCAATTCTAGGATTCCATGTAGGAAAACATGGATATGGAAGATAAAATAAGTGTCAAGTTCTGATGGAGAGGGATAGAAAACATGATCAGGATAAAGTTACAAATAAGAAAACCATAAACTTGTGATGGGACAATCGATCATTAGTTTCCCAGTAGGAAAAGTAAACGAACTACGTTTTTTAAGTTACATTTCATAAATATGAGGAATTAATTTATGAGATTGACTAGGAACATAATGAGATACACTTAATTTTTAAGTAGAGTATCATTATTTAATATATTTCTACTCCTAACTTATTTTTTTAACGATGAGTATTCCAGATGACATGGTCACTCTGAAAGAGCTAGAATCAACTTCTATAGAATCACATGATTCACAACGGATAAGATATATATTTACCTTGTCTTTGGAGATTAATCAAAACCAAAATGGTTAGTACAATATCAGATGATCCCCCAAAAGGATATTCCTTTAGAGAAAGAAACACTAATCTTAATTTCTAAAATTAAACCAACAATACCCCAAAGTTAAATAAATACCATTCAATAAGAAATTGTCCTTAAAATCCTTCAATATAATCCAAACTAATATTGAAACCCAAAACATAGAATAATTTTGTTATGTAGTCTTCCACATTAAATTGTATCTCCAAATGACCTCTACTACTCTTAATGTCACATACTTAAAAGTAATTAACCTAATCACATATTCTCTATTATAGGTTAATTATTTCCATAAATAACCCAAGTCACTATAAATCCACAATAAAAACATAGATAAAAATCCACCATTACTCCTCAAATGAAATCTCATAGTATTCTATTTTCTTTAGGCATATAGTGTTCCCAACAGAGCGAACGTCTTCCAAAATAACATTTATCACTTAATCACCAAATCATTTTTCTATACTATGGGTATTCACTTGATAATAAATAAGATCCAAAATCAACTTATTAGTTATCAATAAATTCATTTAACTAGAAATAATTAGTCACACTAACCAGGGACTTCACGTAGACCAGTTGTAGGTGATAAATTCCAATCGCACTCTGGTTGTGGGTTTGATTCCCATAGCTTTGTCTAACACGACGGGTTGTCCCACAGTCTATGTATTGTAAATTTTTAAAAACTATATTTTATAAGATTTCCAAATTGAGATAAATTATTCAAAATAACCGTAACATAATTTAACCACAAAAATTATCCCATAGCTTGCATTTTCATCCCAAAATATAATTACTTGTAATTGCCTGAAATTCAAGGATCATATAAAACCAAATGTTTATTTATAACTATATCCACAACAGAAAAGATAATTCTTCCTCAAATATCATTTTCACATGATAAATTTCAGGGTTACACATATAAGAGAAAATTCATCCAAAGTAATCTTAACAACAAAGAGTACTAATACCTTTAAACATTTTTCCATCCATTTACTTATACATAGGCTCTTCCTTGACCAAGAGATTATCCTATAGAATATTTCATTGACATGGGTGATTCCAAGGTCCCTTACATTTATGACAAATAACCGTAATTGGAATCTTAAGATCATTTTTATTTTCTTCCATAGTACTCTTCATTTTTCCTCAGCAATTATTTACTTTATTCCCTTCCTTCCCACACATAAAGTATTTCTTTGTTCAATTGTGAAACATTCCTGGGTGTCTCTTTCCACATTTCTAGCATGATGGAAATTGAGCTTTCTTCTCTTCATGGTCTCCATAGGTGGTGCTCTTATCATTCACTTCCTTTCTCTTCTTTATTGAGTCCGGTTGTTAGTTAATATATATGGTGTTGATCTTATTTTTGGAAAACTGATTCAGGATGATCATGATACCTTTTACACCTAACAACATTCCATTTTTTTCTCATTTCCACCATTTTTCCCACCTTTTACATCAAGCTCAAAGTTACTATGACTTCCTTGGAATCTAGTAAATGACTAAAACCAGAAAGCATTGTGTGAGTAATAGTAGTCATAAAATCCTTCAAAGAATATCATGATACCATATTTTCAATTTGAAACACCTTAGGATTAACCAAGGTCATTTATTCTCATCTTATATTAAAATCCTTAAAATCAGGTTTTAAAGAAAATGTAAATTATACTAAGCATATATCTCGGGAGTGTCGTAACCAATAGTGCAGAAAGGCATGTTATCGTGCACTAGATCTCATTCGAGTCTTGCTCAAAGCGGTGTTTTGGGGTTTTACCCCTAGGTACATCAGTGGCAAAGCTGCCTCTACCTTCTCGTATCAAGACATGGATGTATTTCTTGGAAAACTCACAAAATCTCTACAATACCAAAATATATGGAAGTTATTATATACTAATTTTCAAAGTCTATCTTAGGGTAATATTCTCTAATAAGATTTTATCTAAATCTAGTTTCCAAGGTTTATACTAACCTTCCTCTGATACCAACTATAACCCCCTGCCCCTAGTTACCTAGAGTTGGTTCCTTATTACATAACATTGGCATGATCCCAAAAGATCATGTCTCGAAAGACCGATTAGTTTAGTAGCCTTGGAATTACTAGATACATTCATAAGGTTTACATTACATAATAAAATGGAAAACTAAAACAATATTGTCTCCATAGACAACAATAAGATCCCATAGACTATCCCTATAGGTCAGTCGTAATATACTTCTTTACATCTTGGAACAATGAAACATGAATATAAGTGAGCTAATATTCTCAGTAAGAGTAAAAAAAATACAGTGGAAGATAACATAAACATTAGTAATGGTGAATAATTAAAAACCCATGCCTTATTGAATAATAAACATGAGCACTTTATGGTAGAAATATGAGCTGAGTAAATAATGCCATAATAAAACATTGTCATGGGTATTCTACTAGTCAAATAACCACATGAAATATCAATAGCTAATTTCATAATGATGGAAAACATAATGCCAGACTTTCATAACCACATAGTCAAGGCCTCATGCCAAGACTACAAATAAGAGTTTGTCAAGGCCTTGTGCCAAGACAGTAGTTTGTATCATTAATCCTACCAATGCATCAAAGAGATATAGTGGGCTCCACCTGTCACTTACTTAGTCCAATTCATTCCTCATATTAAAAGGTTGAAACATAATATGAACATTCGTATTAAAACTAGCATAAGAAGTGTCAATATTTTTCCAAAAAACAATGAATGGTATAAAAATAGCACATACACAGTAAAACATGACTCATTCAATACAATATGGAAGATTTTATTATAATATATCAACCTCAATAGGGAATAATGAATGAATAATCATCAAAACTATTTGAGAGAAATATCCCCCTTTTTCTTGAAAACATTTTAAAGTCTCACTATTTATCAAGAAGCTATGTAAAATATATATTTGAATCAATGTTTCCCATACCAATTAGAAACTTTTAAAAGTAATTTTAATTTTAAAAATTTAATTTCCAAATAAATAAATCCTTAAAACCATTTATAAAACATTGACATTAATGAGAAAGATTTAGA
Source organism: Viscum album (assembly GCA_963277665.1). Classification (NCBI taxonomy): domain Eukaryota; kingdom Viridiplantae; phylum Streptophyta; class Magnoliopsida; order Santalales; family Viscaceae; genus Viscum; species Viscum album. The sequence continues at coordinate 138,766,738 of OY728123.1, read as the reverse complement.
ATAATAAAACATCAAAACATTTTAAAATGATATTTTAGTTAGAGTTCCTAACCAAAAGACATACACATTAATACAAATAATTGAGGTAATCAAAACTTCATAATATCAATATAATAAAGGGATTCATGATATACTATGTCAATGTACGTTATATACACAATATAAAAGTGAATTTGTGTATAACAACAAAGAAGTCTCAATAGAATGTTAATTGAGAGGAAATCTCTTATAAAGATAGTAACCTTAGGTTAAGGATAAATCAACAACATAAATAAGTGTGAAAAATATAAATACACTAAATATGATTGGATATTCAGTGTAAATCAATCAGAGGACATTCACAAATATTCTTGTAAAAACCACACCAATGAATTGGATGTTTAACTCAATAAAGGGATATTGAGTTAAAATTACTCTTATCAAGTTCATATCGATGACTTGAAAATTTATCAATGGAGTGATTATGTGTAAAAAAATAATATCCACAGAAAGGGGAGTGGGAATTACTACACAAATAATAATAGTGATTATACACATAATCATGGAGTAAAATAATCAATAAAGTATGTGTAAAGATGAATGAGTGGAAATTAAAATTTGAAATTCGCTTAACAATTTGGTAACATACGAAACATACATCCCATGAAAGATGGGTCACAAAATGAAGATGTAATTACTCATAAATTAAAGTATATTACAAAAATAATACAATCATAGGTCAGTACATACACCACACAAAAGGAAATAGTGGCAATATGGCATGAATCTCACGGAAATAGGAAGTGAGATGGAAACCCTTACTTCATTGTAATCAATCAAGTCGTATGTCCAAAAGTTATAAAAACCAAAAAAATCAAATAATACCATTGATATAAAGAGAATCTTGAAAATATATACACCAAATGATAGTATAAAATACCCCACATTTAATAAATAAGTGGCAAACAATGGAAATCTCAAGGAATTAAAAGTGAGATAAGAAACCCCTTACTTTGTACTTTTTCCTTGTTCAACGGTAGGTTAACCTCCTTTATAATGGTGAAATAATTGTTATTAAATTATAAAAGAATCATATGCATTAATATGATATCATATATGATCTTTTAACATTTCATTGTTAATAATATCTTAGTATTATCGTCGTTCCAGGTGTTAACAGATTTGTTTTCCTTTATATTCTTTGTTATGTGAGTCATATTTGTTATGGATGGGAAATATTTTATTTTTATCTAGAATTATATAAAGTCGATAAACATTATTTTTAATCATCAAATGAAAATTATTCTTGAATGGATACTATGGGGAATTAATCTTATCACGTTCATGGAGACGGTATTTTGTACCTACGCACGAGCGACAATATCATTCTTTTAATATTAAAATAATATATAATTGGATGGTATATCATATATGAAGAATAATTATCATGTTATATTTATTATTTACATCAATTACACATCATTATTATACCCATCCAAATAATAATTTATTGAATAATAATTACACCACGACGTGGAGACGGTAAGCCGTACGTACGCATGTATGGTGACATGTCATTCAAAGGATGGATAGAATAATGAATATGGTTGTATCATATTCAGAATAACATCATAATATATATAATATACCGTATTTATTATTTTATAATGGAAGCAACAAATAAAGAGGAAGTGGAAGAAGAAAGGAACTTGAAAGAGGTGATAAGATATTTACCTCTTCTTCTGGTTCTTTCTTTTGATTTGATAAAACAGGCTCTTTAGGTTGGATTTATGACTAAAGGAGGGCCTCTAGGATGAAGGGAGGACAGGTTAGAGGGTATTTGGGCAGATTTTGGCCGATCCAAATGTCTTTGAAGGTGTAAATTGTAGGGATAGTGGAGTGCCCTTTTATAAGCGGGGTGAGGGGCACCTTAGAAAAAACTAGAAGTATTATTTTATAATAAAATAAATTTCTATTTATAATTGATCAAAAATGGATTATATAAATTCTAATGTAATGATGGATTGAAAAACACTCAACCAATAAGTTTTATACAGGTTTGGGTTACTACATTAACCTTATCTTTTAGATTTAACTCTTAGTTAAATAGTTTGACATTTACCATGTCTCTTTGTATTTTCATATTATATGGTTAATAAACATACTATAATCATCAAATAGAACACCAAGTGGTTAATTAATTATACAAATATCATTATATATGTCTTTTGTCTGAACATTATATTTTTAGGAACAAAATATCAATTAATAATATAAAATTTATTTTAAAAACTCTTTTATGTCAATTTTGACACTATTTTATATTTTGTTTTTACTAAATTAATAACAGAATTATTACTTAGAAAAACATTCATCTAACCAACCCTAATATGTCATATTAACCTATAAAATTATTGTAATTCATAAAAAGTCTCAAATTTCATTAATTTGGATATTTATAATATCAATTATTTTAATATTTCATTAATACGGTAATTACTCCATCATCAATGTGTCATAAATAAATTTAATAATTTAATGTTCTAAATTTATAAATAAAATAACATTATGTAGGAAAACGTGTAATCTTTCTAGTGAATATTTATAGTTGAATTTATCTTATATATAACCCTATATTAAAAATGTTTTAGTTATTAAACTTTGATTTTAACTCTTTTAACTCTTCTTTGAATTAAATAATAATAAATGTCATAATATAATCCAAGTGGACCTAAAGGATCATATTTGATTACTATGGTTTTTTTCGTCGAATTTCACTTATCCAATAGAATTATGACATGTGTTAGGGTAATAATAATATCATTTTTATCCTTAATTACCCTATTTACTTTTAACCGTGGTAAATAAAAGTAAAAAGTTATTATTCACCAAAAATTATTTTCATCTTATTGAACCACATTTTTCTTACTTATATCAACCATTTCTCTTGAATTTTTGAAATTTCACTCACATAAGTGGAAAAATTAAGTTTTATGTGAATTTTTAAATTCTCCTAGGAGGTGGGTAAAAGATAGTTAAAGTTTAATAAAAAATTTATATATCTAAAATTATTATAAATTGAGTCCAATGAATTACATTGAACTTATATAGGTATTATGTAAATATTTTGACCTAAAATAAATTTAGATAAAATAAATAATTATTTAAATAACAAAATTTGGTTTTAAACTATAACTCAGTGTTTTTTACTATTCATCAAAATTTGAAAGATTTTAGAAAAATACCAAAAAATCACCCTAGGATAATTTCGATATTATAAATCCAAAAATGAATTACATTTTGAATGATAAAATTTATAAAATTTCAAAAAGTGGGTATTGCTATTCATAACGGCTAGTTTGATTGGTTTTAGTGTGTTAGAACTCGAAGTTGTGTACAATACACGCTATTGTAATATTCAAAGAGAAGCGTACCATAGAAGTTTGGGGTGTTACATTCTCCCCTCCATTTGGAAATTGCATCCTCGCATTTTTTTAAAAAAAATTGGGCTTGGGAACATAATTGAAAGTCCCACATCGGAAAAAGAGCCAATAAAACTATCACTTTAAAAGAAACAAAGAAAGGGGAGTACAAAGATCACCCGAGATAACCCATACTATGATTCCATGTAGGAAAACATGGATATTGAAGATAAACTAAGTGTCAAGTTCTGATAGATAGGTATAGAAAACATGATCAGAAGAAAGTTAACAACGAAAACCACAAACTTGTCATGGGACAAATGATCATTAGTTTCCCAGTAGGAAATGTAAATGGACAACGTTTTTTTAAGTTACATTTCATAAAGATGAGGAATTTATTTATGAGATTGACCAAGAACAAAAAGAGATACACTTACTTTTTATATAAAGTTTCATTCTTTAATATATTTCTACTGCTAACTTATTTTTTTTAACGATGAGTATTCAAGCTGACTTGGTCACACCGGGAGAGCTAGAATCAACTTCTAGAGAATCACATGATTCACAAATGATAAACAATATATTTACATTGTCTTTAGAGATTAATCAGAATCACAATTTTTAGTACAAGATAAGATAATCCCCCAATAGGATATTCCTTTAGAGAAAGAAACACTAATATTAATTTCTAAAATTAAACCAACAGTACCCCAAAGTTAAATAAATACCATTCAATAAACAATTGTCCTTAAAATACTTTAATATAATCCAAACTAATATTGAAACCCAAAACATAGAAGAATTTGGTTATGTAGTCTTCCATGTTAAATTGTATCTCCAAATGACATCGACTACTCTTAAAGTCACATACTTAAAATTAATTAACCTAATCACATATTCTATATTATATGTTAATCATTTCCATAAATAACCCAAATCACTATAAATACACAATAAAAATATAGAGAAAAATCCATCGTTACTCCTGAAATGAAATCTCATAGTATTTTATTCTCCATTGGCATATAGTGTTCCCAACAGACAAAACGTCTTCCAAAATAACATTTATCACTTAATCGCCAAATCATTTTTCTATACAATGGGTATTCATTTGATAATACATAAGATCCAAAATTAAATTATTATTGATCAATTAAATAATTTAACTAAAAATAATTAGTCACACTAACCAAGGACTTCACGTAGTCCAGTGGTAGGTGATAGATCCCAATCGCACTCTGGTTGTGGGTTCGATTCCCACAGCTTTGTCCAACGCGATGGGTTGTCACATGGTCTGCGTGTTGTAATTTTTCAAAAACTATATTTTATAACATTACCAAAATGAGATAAATTCCTCAAAATAACCACAACATAATTTAACCACAAAATTTATCTCATGCCTAGAAATTTCAACCCAAAATATAATAACTTGTAATTGCCAAAAATTCATGGATCATATAAAACCAAATGGTTATTTATAACTAGGTTCACAATAGAAAAGATAATTCTTCCTCAAATATCATTTTCATGTGATAAATTGTAGGGTTACACATATAATAGAAAATTCATCCAAAGTAATTTCAACAACAAAGAGCACTAATACCTTTAAACATTTTTCCATCCGTTTATTTCTATATAGGCTCTTCCATGACCAAAAGGTTATCCTATAGAATAGGTCATTGGCTTGGGTGATTCCAAGGTCCCTTACATTTACGAAAAATGACCATAATTTGAATCTTAGGATCATTTTTATTTTCATCCATAGTACTCTTCATTTTTCTACGTCAATTATTTACTTTATTCCCTTCTTTCCCACACATAAAAATTTTCTTTGTTTTATTGAGACACTTTCCTGGGTGTATTCTTCCACATTTATGGCATGATGGAAATTAAGATTTCATCTCTCCATTATCTCCCTAGATGGATCTCTTATCATTAAATTCCTTTCTCTTCTCTGTTGATTCTAGGTGTTGGTTAATATATAGGTTGTTGATTATATTTTTTGAAAACTGATTCGGTATCATCATGATACCTTTTATGCCTATAAAAATTCGATTTTTTGGCTCATTTACACCATTTTCCTACCTTGTACATCATTCTCAAAGTTACTATGACTTCCTTGGAATCCATCCATTGACTAAAACCAGAAACCATTGTGTGAGTAATTGTAGTCATAAAATCATTTAGAGAATATCATGACACCATATTTTGAATTTGAAACACCTTAGGATTAACCAAGGTCATTTATTCTCATCTTATTTTAAAATCCTTCAAATAAGTTTGTAAAGAAAATGTAAATTATCCTAAGCATATCTCCTAGTGTGTCGTAAACAAGAGTAAAAGAAGGCCTATTGTCATGCACCAGTTCCCATTCGAGTTTAGCTCAAAGCGTTGTTTTTGGGTTTTAACCCTAGGTACATATGTGCCAGAGTTTCCTCTACCTGCTAGTATCCAGATAGGGATGTATTTCTTAGAAAACTCACAAAATATCTACAATACCAAAATTTTAGGAAGTTCTTCTATACTAATCCTCAAAGTCTATCTTAGGGTAATGTGATCTAATCAGATTTTATCTAAATCTAGTTTCCAAGGTTTATACTAAACTTCCTCTGATACCAACTATAACGCCCCAACCCTAGTTACCCAGAGTCAGTGCATTATTACATACCATTGGCATGATCACAAAAGATCATGTCTTGAAAGGACGATTAGTTTAGTAGCCTTGGAATTACTAGATACATTCATAAGGTTTACATTACATAATACAATGGAAAACTACAATAACATTGTTTCCAAAAACAACACTAAGATCCCTTAGACTATCCCTGTAGGTCAGTCGTAATATACTTCTTCACATCCTAGAAAAAGGAAACATGAATAGGGGTGAGATCAGATGCTCAGTAAGAGTAAAAAAATACAGTGGAAGATAACATAAACATTAGTCTTGGTGAATAATTGAAAACACATGCCTTATTCAACAATAAACATGAGCACTTTGTGGAAGAAATATGATCTGTGTCAATAATTCCATAATAAAACATAGTCTTGGGTATTCTACTAGTCAAATAACCACATGAAATATCAATACCCAATCTCCTAATGATGGAATGCATAATTACAGACTTTCAAAACCACATAGTTAAGGCATTGTGCCAAGACTACAAATAAGATTTTGTCAAGGCCTTGTGCCAAGACCCTAGTCTGTCTCATGTGACCTATTGATGCATAGAGGAGCTATAGTGGGCTCCACCCATCACTTATTAAGTCCAATGCATTCCTCATATGAAGAGGTTGAAACATAATCTGAACATTCATATTAAAACTAGTATACGAAATGTCAATATTTTAACCACAAACCATGAATGGTATAAAAATAGCACATCCACATTCAAACATAACTCATTAAATACAATATGTAAGATTGTATTATTATTGATCAAACTCAATAGATAATAATAAATGAATAATCATCAAAACTATTTGAGAGAAATATCCCCCTTTTTCTTGAAAACTTTTTAAAGTCTCATTATTTATCAAGAATCCATTAAAAATTGATTTTTGAATCAAAGTGTCTGGTACCAGTTTGAAACATTTAAAAGGAATTTTAATTTTAAAACATTAATTTCCATATAAATAAATCCTTAAAACCATTTTTAAAACATGGACATTAATGGGAAATATTTAGAATAATAAATCTTTAAAACATTTTAAAATGATATTTTAGTTAGAGTTCCTAACAAAAAGAGAGACACTTGAATACAAATAATTGTGGTAATCAATACCTTATAATATAATGAGAATAAATGGATTCTAGATATACTATGTTAATTTATGTTATATACACCATATAAAAGTGAATTGGCATATAACAACAAAGAAGTCTCAATGAAATGTAAATTGAGATGAAATATCTTATAAAGACTGTATCCTTTGGTTAAGGATAAATCAACAACATAATTATGTGTGACAAATATAAATACACTAAACATGATAGGATATTTAGTGTAAATAAATCAGAGGACATTCACACATATCCTTGTAAAAACCACACCAACGAATTGGATGTTTAACTCAATAAAAGGAGATTGAGTTAAAATTACTCTTATCAAGTTCATATCGATGACTTGAGAATCTATCAATGGATTGATTATGTGTAACAAAATAATATCCATATAAAGGGAAGTTGAAATTAATAAATAAATAATAATAGTTATTCCACACATAATCATGGAGTAAAATAATCAAGGAAGTATGCGTAAAGCTGAATGAGTGGAAATTAAAATCTGAAATTCCCTTACCAATTTGGTAACATACGAAACATACATCCCATGAAAGATGGGTCATAAAATGAAGATGTAATTACTCATAAATTAAATTATATTAAAAAAATAATACAATTATGGGGTAGTACATACACTACACAAAAGGAAATAGTGGCAGTATGGCCTGAATCTCACGGAAATAGGAAGTGAGATGAAAACCCTTACTTTGTTGTAATAAATCAAGTCGTATAGCCAAAAGTTAATAACAACCAAATGAATCACATAATAAAATTAATATAAATAGAATAATGATAATATGTACCAAATGAAATAACATAATACACCGCATTTAATAAATAAATGGCGAACAATGGAAATCTCAGGGAATTAAAAGTGAGATATGAAACCCCTTACTTTGTAATTATTCCTTGTTAAAGGGTAGGTTAACTTAATGTATAATGGTGAAATAATTTTTATTAAATTATAAAAGAATCGTATATATTAATATTATATCATATATGATCTTTTAACACTGCTTTGTTAATAATATCTTAGTATTATCATCATTCCAGGTGTTAACAGATTCATTTCCTGTATATTATTTGTTATGTGAGTCATAATTGTTATGGATGGGACGTATATTATTAATATCCAGAATAATATCAAGTATCTAAACATTATTTTTAATCATCAAATGAAAATTGGTCTTTAATGGATACGATGGGGAATGAATCATATTGCGTTCATGGAGACGGTATTCCGTATGTGCGCACGAGCGACAATATCAATATTTTGATATTAAAATAATATATAATTGGATGTTATATCATATATGAATAATAATTATCATGTTATATTTATTATTTACATTAATTACACATCATTATTATACCCATCCAAATAATAATGTATTGAATAACAATTATACCACGACGTGGAGACGGTAAGCCGTACGTACTCACGTATAGTGACATGTCATTCAAAGGATGGATAGAATAATGAATATGGTTGCACCATATTAATAATAACATCATAGTATATAGAATACACTGGGGTTATTATTTGATAATGGAAACAACAAAAAAAGAGGAATTGGAAGAAGAAAGGAACTTGAAAGAGGTGATAAGATATTTACCTCTTCTTCGGGTTCTTCCTTTTTATTTGATCGAAACTGCTCCTTAGGTTGTCTTTTTGGATAAATGAGGGCCTCTAGGATTAAGGGAGGAAGTTTTACAGGATATTTGGGTAGATTTTGATCGAGACAAAAGGCATTGAAGGTGTTAATTTGAGGGAATGGGGAGTGCCCTTTTATAATAGGGGTGAGGGACACCTTAGAAAAAACTAGAAATATTATTTTATAATAAAAAACATTTCGGTTTCTAATGGCTCAAAAATGAATTATGTAAAGTATAATGTGGTTATGGGTCGAAAAAAACTCAACCAATAGGTTTTAGATAAGTTTGGGTTACTATATTAACCTTATCTTTTAGATTTAACTCTGAGTTAAATAGTTTGACATTTACCATGTCTCTTTGTATTTTTATATTATATGGTTAATAAACATACTATAAACTTCCAAGAGAACCCCAAGTGGTTCATTAATGATAAAAAAATCCTTATATATGTCTTTTGGCCGATCCTTATAATTTTAGGAATAGAATATCAATTAATAATATAATATTTATTTTAAAAACATGTTTATGTCAATTTTGACACTATTTGGTATTTTATTTTTGCTAAATTCATAAAAGTATTATTACTTTGAAAGAAATTCATATAACCCACCAAAATATGTCATATTAACCTATAAAATTAGTTTAATTCATAAAAAGTCTCAAAATACATTTATTTGGATATTTATAATAACAATTATTTTAATATTTCATTAATACGGTAATTTCTCCATCATCATTGTGTCATAAATAAATTTAATTATTTAATGTATTAAATTTATAAATAAAATAACATTATGTATTTAAATGATTTATATTTCAAATGAATATTTATAGTCGAATTTATCTTATGTATAACCCTATATTAAAAATGTTTTAATTATTAAACTTTGATTTTAACTCTTTTAACTCTTCTTTGAGTTAAATGATAATAAATGTCCTAATCTAATCCAAGTGGACCTAAAGGATCATATTTTATTTATAAGGTTTTTTTGGTCTAATTAAACTTATCCAATAGAATTAGTATATGTGTTAGGGTAATAATAATATCATCTTTACCCTTAATTACCCCATTTACTTTTAACCGTGATAAATAAAAGTAAAAAGTTATTATTCACCAAAAATTATTTTCAACTTATTGAACAAAAATTTTCTAAATTATATCAACTTTGTCTCTCAGATTTTTGAAATTCCAATCACAAAAGTGGTAAAATTATGTTTTATGCAAATTTTCAAATTCTCTTATGAGGTGGGTAAAAGATGGTGAAAAGTTCAATAAAATTTTTATATATCTAAAATTATTATAAATTGACTCCAATGAATTAAATTGAAATTATATTGGTATTTTATATAAATTTTTACCCAAAATAAATTTAAATACAACAAATAATTATTTAAATAAAAAAAATTGGTTTTAAACTTTAACTCAATGTGTTTCACTATTCATTAAAAATTGAAAGTTTATAGAAAAATACCAAAAATTCAACCTAGGATAATTTTGATATTATGAATCCAAAATTGAAGTCCATTTTGAAAGATAAAATTTATAAAATTTCAAAAAGTTGGTATTACTATTCATAATGGCTAGTTTGATTGGTTGTCGTGTGTTAGAACTCGAAGTTGCATACAACACACGCTATTGTATTATACAAAGATAAGAGTACTGTGGAAGCTTAGGGTGTTAAATTCTCTCCTCCTTTTAGAAATTTCATCCTTGTAGTTTTTTTAAAAAAAATTGGGCTTGTGAACATAATTGAATGTCTCATATCAGAAAAAGAGTCAATAAAACTATCACATTAAAATAAAGAAAGAAAGATGAGTACAAAGGTCACTCGAGATAACCCATACTAGGATTCTATGTAGGAAAACATGGATATGGACAACAAACTAGGTGTCAAGATCTGATGGAGAGGGATAGAAAACATGATCAGGAGAATGTTAACAACAAGAAAACTAAAAACTTATGATGGGACAAAGGATCATTAGTTTCTCGTGGAATCTTGGGGTGTTACAGTTATGGTCATCATGTAGTCCCTTCCTTATTCCTTAGTCAAAAATGATATTGATTCCCATCATCCTTGATATTCCTTGGTTTAGGGTATTGACCATTATAATTCCCAAATTACTCACATTTAAGACATCGAATTATTAGTGGTTCCTTAGGATGAACTTTATTTTATTCCATTATATTAACAAATCTATTCATTTTGTTCATGATAATGAGTTGTTATATATCCCAATTTTCCAAATATAAAATATAATATAGTTCCTTTAAGATATTTCCCTGGTTGTTTCTTCCCACATTCTTGACATGTAGGAAATTGAATATTATTTCCTTTATCATCCATTTCACCAAAAAAAACTATGAGACTATGTCCTTCTCTTATTTGGCATGTTTGGGAATTCAACTATATTCACATTTTTAATCATAATTGATGAATGATTTTTTGGTATAGTCATAACATTTTTTACTCCATATCTTATCCCATTAGGTTGTTCATTAAGTTGATCTTCGCATTATTCTTGTAATCCATCATTAAATTTTTTTCCTTAGAGCTTTATAAATTACTAAAACCAAAAGAGGTTAGAATGTGTGGTGAATAAATAATATAATAATAGAATTATTGTAAGAAAAATCATCCTGAAAGTTATTTTCTATTTATCAAAGTTGTATTTATAAATTCTTATTTTTGTCCTAAATCACTATTGGTTCAACCTAGGTGGATTTAAGTTGAGTACTCTTATTTGTCTTATCCTAATTCCCCCACCATATTCAACAAATAAATTATTCATAATGGTTCATAAAGAGAATGTGAATTAACTAAAGTGTATCACTCAGGATTTTCAAACTAGTCCTATAGTTAGGCATCTTTATCGTGAACTAGGTGAAGATCGAGTTACTACCCAACCAACCCTTTTGGGGTTTCTAACCTTTGGTAAATTTTTTCTATACCTTGAAATAATTTTTTTATCTAGATAGATATTTCATTCCTTCGAAAGAATAAAATCTCTAATTTTCCAAAATTTCATAAAGTTATCTTATACATAGACATATCCTTGGAATCAATTATATGATTATTCACACTAAATTTTTTTTCGTATTTCATTTTATTAAGGTTTAAACTAAAATTTTATTCATACCAACTATATATACAATAAATATAGTAACCTTGAGTCATTTTTTTCTTCATTACATTGGTACAAGTCATAATAGATCTCATTATAGAGGATAACATAGTTTAATAGTCTTAGGAGACTACATAAATTCATGATTCCCATACTACATTTGAAAATAGGAAATATAACATAAAATTTCACTAATAATTTTTTTATTCTTCGGTTATAACCCTAAAATCAATAAATGTTCACTTTTGGGTACCCTAAGGGTAAGAAACAAAATTAAAGGGTGATATTTAATGCCCAGTAAGGGAGAATATATAGTTGAAATTATTATAAAATACCTAAGACATTAATAATATGATAGAGATATATAAAATACAAATATTATATATAAATAATATCATGAAAGGGTAATATATCCCTGTATGACATGATAACATAAATAATCACATGGATAGTAGTAATTCTTTTAATAATTATAGAACACATAATATCAGACATCATAATCCTACCACAAGGGCCGCATGATAAGAAATCATACATAACTGGGTAAGGAATACAAAAAACACCCTAGATAATTTGTCTCATGAGACCTACATATACATCATGGTGTTTTAGCATCACTTAATAATCCTAAATCATTCACCATTTAAAAAAAAAGAATACCAACAAAATGTATAATTTGGTTTCCTTCATAATTAATAAACATTTATATTGGAATTATAAACATAAGAGATGTAAATACATTCCCCAATCAATAAATGGAATATAAAAATCATAATTCATTCATATAAATAATATGGATAGTCTCATTAAATAATATCTGTTGTGTAACATGAGGTAAATTAAGGATTTTGTCATCGATGAAAACTAGATTTTTATGATTATTGGATAAATCACCAAAAAATAATAGAAAATAACCCATTTTATTTTTAAAATCATTACGAATTAAATTTATTTGGAAATAAAATTTAAAACCTGCAAGGGGGTATTTTTAGAAAATAATTCTCATAACAACAGAAATAATTTATTCACATAGAAAAAAATTTAAAGGATATTTCAAAAAATATTCTTAACATTATCATAAAAAAAGACGAAGTTACGTGTCACTTTATAAATTTACTATCAAGGAGTCTATATGAAGAATTTTTTCAAAAAATATTTGGAATTTATAATAAATAATATATCATTGGAAAACATATAGGTTTAGTGTAAGATAAATTATAGGATCTTGAAAGGAATGAAAATCCTTTTAAAATTTTCAAAATAACATTTTTATAAATCCACATGGAAAAAGTGTTTAAAAAATTCATTCTAAAAATGGAAAAATTTAAATATTAATTTAATATGAAATAATTCACCATTAGGTTTTCTAATAAGGATAACATTGGTGGGAATAAAAAATATAGACATGGAATAAAGAGGGAATATTCGAGATGATGGAAATTATTCTATATAACACTATTCATTTATGAGAATGAAAATATTTATGGAAGGTTATTTGAATTAGAATTTCATTTCACCAAATAGAAATAGAAAAAAAAATATAAAAAAAATACTAGGATAGAAGAAACTGTTCATAGAAGAAAAAATTTCAAGATGAGACATTATAACTCAAATAAAGGGGTTTGAGTTAACAAAATCCCTTACAAATTTAGTAAAAATTGAATCAAAATAATTTGAAGAAAGTATTAATTAAAAATAATTATAAGTATAAATAATTAAATGATATTAATAATAATATAATCTAATGGGTATGTAATTACACCATATAAAATAAAAATACATGTGTAACATGAAAACATTCCTCAATGAATAGAAATTGAGATGAAAACTCTTACCTTTAAGCACAACTTTAAAAAAGTGATTTAACCCATTTTATAATATATATAACCATATTAATAATATAATTCATAATATAAATCATATATAATACCATATAATCATTATTTATGATCATTAATTATTCATTCATTAGCTTTTTAATGCTTATTTTCATCATTAGATGCCAGGGATATTGATTATTTAGTAATGTTTTTATAATGGCAATGTCGAACCCAATTCATTGATACCTAAATTTAAATTAAAATTTTATGAACAATAATTGATGAATTTTATTTTTATTATATATAAATACCTATGTTTACATGATCAAAACTATGACTATGATTTTCAAGAATAGAATCCACAACAAGCCCATTTTGATAATTTTCATTGAGAAAATGATGTTATATTATTAATATGTAAAATATTAATAAGTCACCTTTATAACCTTAATAAATTTATGGATATAATTTGTATTCATTAAATTCATTATTATATTCACATAAATAGTTTTATAATGAAAAAAAATAAGTCTCTATGTAGAGGTGGTAATACAAACATACACACGGATGACCTATTCAATTTTCATAGTACAGGTCTAAGGTAGAAAATGGTTTATCTTCTTAGAATCATAAAAATTCTATAAATACCATATCATTTAATTATATTACCTTTTTAACCATTCATATAAGTTGATTAATGAAAAATAAAATATGTTGCATCATGGATATGTAGTTTCCACGTACATGTGAACGACGTTTTTGTTTTTCTAAGGGAAAAGGTGAATAGTAGGTAATGTTTATTTAATAAACATAACAAAATAACAACATATAATTATATAAATAATACTGATTTAAACATTTTTTATTGGGTAAGATATTTTTGGATGAGAAATATATATAACGAAAAAAATTAGTGAGTTTTTAGTACTTACATAGAGAATTTGAAATTTATCTAAAAGTTCTTCATCGAAATGGTGGACTTGGGACAAATTCTTATAACCAGTGGATTAGGGAAATGTAAGAATACTATAATGGAAGTAAAATGGTTATATATTCATGGTAAATTATAATTTTTATTGTCTATTTTAAGGGGTGGTGGAATTCTATTTTTATATGTGAAGTGAATGGTATTTTTATAGATATAACCTATTAATATGTAAAGAATACTTGTTTCACATGTAAAGTGGGTTATAAAGTGAACCATAATGTAGGGGAGATATGTTTTGGTTAATCTATGCAAAAATAAACTCCTTTAGAGATATTATTTGACATTTTTTATCTCTTTTACACTTGGTTAAACTCCTTTTACCTTAATTTACTTTTATAGTGGTAACTACATTTTAATCCTAGGTAGAAACTTTTTATTACTTAAAATGTAAGTTACATTTTTACCTAAATTATAAATATTGATTTCAAATATGAAAAATATTATATCTAAAAAATCTTTTTAAGTGTGAGAAACTTTTATTTTAATATTAGTTATCATAACACAAAAACCCTTTTTTTAGTAAAAGATTATTTTAAAGCATAAAAATTATGTTTAGGAAACAATTATCAATTCTGTTGATTTTAATAACATTAATTTTTTATAACTAACCAAATAAGAGTGATTTGGATTTAAAAGTAATCCAAAACCAAATTCCATGTTTAGAAAAGTTAATTAAAAAAGAAATATGAAAAACATTTTTTATTAGGATAAAGGATTAATTGTGATTACAAAATGAAAACCATGATATTTATAATTTAAAACTAGTATTTGTTAATTCATCATTTTACAAATTAAGGAAAACATGAGGAATGTTTTATAGTCTTTCAAGTCATACTTACCTCATGATATAGTCATAAATTCTATGGTATTAGTAAAAACTATATTTTTACTCTTCACAAAAAAAATTAAGAGAAGTCCAAAAATTCATACTCAGATAATATTATTACAATAAAACCAAAAATAATGTTCATTTTTATGAAATTAAAATTTTAATATTTGAGAATTTAAATTTTAAATTAAATCATAATGTATGATGATTTTTTTAGGAAAATGACTTTTTATAATATTAACCATTATTACTCTTATTTCCTATAAATTAATGATTAAATTAGTATTAATATATTATTATCATAAAATATATTTATTCACCATTTCATTATAATGTATTTAGTTTCATATAATAAAAATTCATTGTGAATAAAAATTAATTTTTATTAAACAATATTTTTTGGTGTAATATGATATTATTAGTTATTTAGATGCACTAATTGAATTTTATCAATGAATTTATATTAAAATAATATTTATTTTACTTCAAATTTTTAAATGTGAAATGTATAAAATGAAAGTTTTATATAAATAACTTATTAAATTAATGATTATATTTTTATATCATCCTAACTTATACTTACATATTTTCCCAAGATATATGTATAAGACCTAAGAAAAAAAATAATATCTGGTTGCATTCACGGGTGGTCATTGAATTATCATGGATATCATAGAAATATCCATGTTCTTGAACTAATACAATGTATGATTTATCTCAAACCATAATTGTTGGACTTCATCTTGTGCTTGGTCTAGGGAAAACCCTAGTGAAGATACCTCCTTTCCAAGATCAGATAAATAAGACTCATAAGAGAGAATTATACTAATTGATGTAATTTTTTATTCTATTATTATTGGTTTCATAATATGGTTACTTCTATTTATACCCTCTAATTTTACAGGTATTTTTTAATGGTAAAATTTAATAATTTTATTTTACATTATCATAGTTCTATTTTAATTTGGTGTTGTGTTTGAAATAAACAATTCAACATGGTATTTATTTAATGGGAAATTAACTCTAAAATTTTATGAAATTACATAATATGTCAAAGTATAAATATTTACACTATATAAATTAATATAGATTAATAATATAAAACATGTCCCAACCGAGTTAAGGTGTGATGAAAAACCCTTACATTATATTATAACTTCATCAGGCACACTCTAACCACCTGTATAATAAACTAAGAATAATTAATAATTTATTTTATAAACTTATTCATGTTTATTGTATTTTATATTAATATTTTATATTCCTTTACTACATAGTTATTACTTATATTTAGTTATAGTTCATCATTAGTTCTTAGTAGTGTCAATTGTCCCTTATCTATTTTCATATAACAGTTTCATTAATTATTCCATGTTCATGGGTTATTCATCTCCATTATATTCAAGGTACTATAACATAATTTACAAAACAAGTTCTAAAGTCCTAGGTTCATTTCAGGGGAGCTTTAGGTACATTTCTTCAAGAGGAAATCCACAACACATTTGTTTCAATAATATTTAACAAATAAAAGTTGGTATGTTTTTTTTAAAAAAGAACCCATGCATAATAAAAGAAAACAAAAGTTTACATGAAGCGAAAGGAAGGAATTTTATTACAATATCTTTCATAGAGGTGAAGAAAATCAGCTGGCAGCGCATCCAGCCAAGTCATGTTCTGGTGGACACCTTTATTGGCAAGGGCATCAGCAACTGCATTTGCTTCACGGAAGGCATGTGTAGCAATGTAGTCGATCTTCTGAAGCGAATTCAAGCAGTTTATCCAGCGCATAGTAAGCGGCCAGGCTAGATTAATGACTCCGTTCCAAATTTCTTGAACAATTGTGGTAGAATCACTTTCAATCCACAGTTTACGCCAACCTATTTGCAGCGCAAAATCAACAGCATGGATGACTCCAAGCATCTCCGCTTCAATGGAAGAGGCGATCCCACAACCACCATAAAAGAAACCATGACAATGGTCATCAGAGTCTCTGTAAATGGCCCCACAACTAGCAGGTCCAGGATTTCCTTTTGAGGCGCCATCGACATTCACTTTAATCCAACCCGGCATCGGAGGTTGCCAGAAAACTTCAAAGGGTTGCTTGAGCTTCGGGAAAATACCCGGGACACGGATACGTCTAAGGATCTCGAAGTCTCCAATATGATTGCTACAACAATCTTTTTGAATTGATGCAGCTTCATGAATCGCAATGAGAATTCGAGCTTTTCCTGCATTAATACTGAAAGAGTGATTATTATGGACAAGATCGTTTCTTGCATACCAGATTTCATGAAGAAGTTCAGCCACTGCTGCAAGAAAAATGTTTTTGACTTGCCGAGAGGTGCCATATTTAGTACATTTCTTCAAAAGCAAAAAAACCGGGTCAGATAAGGACCATGAAGAATTAAAAATCTCAAAAATATAGTTCCATAAAGTCGTGGCCGTAGCACAAGACAATAAGAGATGATCAGAATCCTCTCTGTGCTGATTACATAAATGACATTTTGAGCAAAGTTGAATGTCAGAGGCTTGAAGACGATTTTCAGTGGGCAATCTATTGTGAGCAATACGCCAAATAAGGGTGAACCTGGAGGGTTTGATCCAAGTCTTATTGAAAGTACTCACCCAATTATAATTAGATTCATTGTCAGAAAAATTGGGCATGTAGAAATTTTTTGAATCAAGTATGCCATTGGGAGCAGGTTCCCAAACAAGGAAGTCCCCAGAAGTGGAGAAGGTATAATTTTCAATAATTTGAGCAATGTCGTTGGGGAGATCATGCTTATGAAGATTCATAACATCTTTAATAGTTTGGGTGGTGTTTATAGAAGTGTTATTAGGAGGCAGCATAGAAATTAAAGGAGTACCTATCCAGTTGTCACACTAGAATTTAATGTTAGAGTCAACGCTGACCATCCACCTAGAATTAGCCATAATCTTCTGATAAGAGTTTCTAATAGAGGGCCAGATTGAGGAGTTGATGAAATTAAGATTTCCTTTTAAAATTTTATTTAAAAATCTATATTTTAAAAAGTCAGTGGCTTTAGAGTTGTTATTAATAAGGCGCCAAGTGAATCTCGCTTGCAGAGCATCGTTGAACAATTTTAAGTTTTTGATGCCAATTCCTCCATTATCAAGAGGTTTACAACATGTCTTCCATGGGATGATAACAAGTTTCCTTTCAAAGAGACTTCCCGTCCAGATGAAATTTTTTATAAAGGTATTGACTTTCTTGAAAGTACCTATGGGCCATTTATAAATCATGAGCGAGTAGACCATCTTAGAGACAATGGTAGATTTGACAAGACAAATTCTACCAGCCATGGAGAGAGATTTCCCCTTCCAAGTAGAAAGTTGATTAATAATTTGATCCATGATATTAGAGAAATAATATGATTTAGGACGTCCCCAGAAAATCGGGACGCCCAAGTACGTGAAGGTAAAAGAACCTTCCTTAATTCCAAGATTATTGGTGATAATGGATTTTCTTCTAACATGAAATTTTTTTCCAAAGAAAATGTGAGATTTGTTCCAGGAAATAGATTTTCCAGAAAGGTTCTCGTAATGAGAGATATCTTGTTTAAGAAATTGAATATTTCTTTGATCTCCCTTAAGAAACAAAATAATATCATCAGCATAGAGGAGGAGAGTGGGGATAGTAAGGTTTCTAGCGGCCTGAATGGGTTTAAGTTTATTTTGATCAACCAGATTATGAATGAGTCTACTAAAGTAGTCTTCCGCAATAACAAACAGAATGGCCGAGAGGGGATCTCCATGTCTGACACCTTTAGAGCATTTAAAAAATCCACGAGGGGTTCCATTAATTAATATGGAAATGCTAGAAGATTGAAATAAAGTCTTGATTCTCTTGATAAAAGTCTCATGAAAACCAAAAATTTTCAAGACTCTAAATATAAAGCCCCAATCAATGGTATCAAAGGCTTTTCTAATATCAAGCTTGATGGCCACACAACCCCCCCCCCTATTATTTTTATTAAGGGTGTTGGTACATTCTGAGGCGAGACAAATGCAGTCTTGGATGGATCTATTCTTAATGAAACCAAACTGATTCCATGAGACAATTCTGTTGCAAATCGGAGCCAATCTGTTGGCAATGATTTTAGTAATGATCTTGTAAAGGGTATTGATAAGAGCAATTGGTCTAAAATGATGAATTTCAGAAGCATTTTCAACTTTGGGTATTAAGGTGAGGAATTGAGCATTGATACCCCAAGGGAGGGATCCGTGAATGAAAAAAAGACCTTATCAGCCTACAAACATCTGAACGAAGAGTGTCCCAATGATTTTGATAGAAACCATTGTTAAAACCATCCGGTCCAGGAGCACTATCAGGATTTAGACTAAAGATAGTGTCTTTAATTTCATGCTCCAAATGAATAGCTAAGAGGGAGTCATTGTCATGCTCATCCACCATTAAGGGGATAATATTAGGATCGAGATAAATATTTCTCTCAGGGCCATTGAAAATGTCATTAAAGTAAGAGACAACATGATCCACGATGGCTTCTTCAGAGTCAATGATCAAATCATTGGGAATCAGTTTAGTGAGAGGACGATTGTCTTTTATGGTTCTTTGAAGAGAGTTATAGAATTTAGTATTTCTATCTCTATCAGCTAGCCATTTGGTCCTAAACATTTGCTTCCGGATTTTATCCTTAAAGGTGAGTAAGGTGTTAAGCTTAAGATATGTATCGACCTCCATCTGAGGGTCGAGGGTAAAATCAGAGTTGGAACTATGGATTTGGATTTGATTAAGTTCATATTCAAGAGAGGTGATGTCAGAATCCATTTGAAGGGTCCTGGTTTTACACCAGCCTTTGAGAGCTTGTTTTAAAATTTTCAATTTGAAAATACAGGAAAAAGAGTCATGAGAATGGCTCATAGAATTCCAAGTATTATCAATCAAGTTGACACAGTCAAGGTCAAGGGACCAAGCATTATTAAATTTAAAAGGGAGGGGAGATCTGCATTCATTAGAGAGGGAGCTGAGTAAAATGGGGTGGTGGTCATAGTTAAGTCTGGGGAGCGTTATACAAGAGACACTATCCCAGGTGTCCAGGGCCTTCATGTTAACAAAGGCCCTGTCAAGCTTACTGGAAACAGTTTTGTTATAATGCCTTCTATACCAAGTGTATTTTGCCCCAGTGAGGTTAACTTCAGAGAGACTACAGTCATCAATAGCAGATCTAAATTCTCTTGTGGATATAGAAAGATGAGATGGTCCAATTTTTTCAGTGGGACTAAGAATAGCATTGAAGTCACCGCTAATCACCCACGGATCTTGAATAGTGTTAGCCATGTTAAAAAGATCTTTCCAAATATTTCTTCTTTGTTGATACCTGTTATTAACATAGACCATCGTGCAAAAGATGTGCTGATCATTCCAGATAAAGTCGCAAGTGAAATGTTGATCAGCAGTTTTGAAGACATTGATGTTTTGAAGGGAGGAGTGATAGAAGATCCACATAGAGTCCATCAAGGGACCATTTTTGCAGGATCCTAAAAAGTTATAATGAAGTGAGCCAAGTCTCATAAAACTAGAATTAAAGTTGACCTTGGGTTCTGATATGGAAAAAAGATGAGGTTTAGGATTGTTTAGAAGCCTCCTAAGTGTCATGGAGGTGTCATTGTTGGCAATGCCTTGGCAGTTCCAAAATAGGAGATTCATTGTTACCTATGTTTTGGGTTAGAGCCCTTTTTTTTGGATTTTCCAGAATTTTTCTTCCTCTTAGATCTTCTAATAAGAGGTGGGGAGGTAGATTCTGATTTGTTCTCAGTTGATTTGATATCAGAATTTGAGGAGATGATCTTAGGAGGCTCATTCAAATGAACCGACACAGAAGCATCAGGAGTTAAAGGTTGAGAAGGGAAAATCTGGGATTTCTCTGGATCTGGTTTTTCAGCAGACACAGCATGAGTTTTAAGAGTACCAGTAGAGTCCAGGGCTGATTTGTGTTTAGGTGAGAGCTTAGTGTTATCAGAAGAAGGGGAGACAGGAGTATGCAAATCAGAGTTTAAAACAGTAGAATCAATAATGACATTTGTCCCAGTCTGTATGCTTAAAACAGGATTTACATCTTGTTCAAACATATTATTTTTTCCAGGGACAGTGGAAGGGGTTTTAGAAACAGAATCAAGAAAAATAGTGAGAGTTTCAGAAGGGACATTGTTGTGATTCTCAATGATGTGCATGTCAACAGCGGGGTTAGTAATACTATTATCAGCATAAGCAGGAGCATGCAAATCAGAGTTTAAAACCATAGAAGCAGTGTTGATATTTGGGTCAATTTTCATGCTTGGAGCAGGATTTGCAGTCTGCTCAGTCAAACTAGATTTTTCAGGGACAATGATAAGAGTATTGTCAGCAGAGTCAGAAACATCAATGAGAGATTCAGTAAGCACATTGTTGTTGTTCTCCTTGATGTGTATGTCAGAAAATGATTTTGTAATCTTAACAGTCATATCAGAATTCCCACAGGTAGTAGTATCAGTGTTATCAGCAGAATCAAGCGGAAAAATAACTGAGTTACCTCGTTGTGGTGTTTTTTGCATGTTACCAGGAGGACCAGGATCACTGGGGGAGGGTTCCTCTTGCTGACTTCCTGGATCATTCAGATTATTGAGGTCTGTCCCAGTCCCATCTGGTATAGGTGCAGCTCTAGAGTTCTCAATGTTCCTGCAAGAGCTCTTCTTCGAAACAGGGGAAAAAAGTGCAGGATCATTAGAGGTCAAAAGGGGGGGAGTGGAGGGCTTATTGCTGTCTCCATTTACCTGGAAGGTGTTAGAAGATCCAGCCACCATATTTTCTTCTTCTTCCACTAATTTTCCCCAAGATTTCCCCTCAAGGGAGGCAAAGTTATTAGATTTCATGACCCATTCTTCATGTTTCTTCTTAGGAGGGTCAGTTTTCTCCAACAAAGCTTTACCTTTCTTGATAAGTTTCTTTTCTTTCCATTCATTAGCAATAGAGGGGTCAACTTGCCTTCTAACCACTCTACAGTTAGCAACATTGTGCCCTATCAATTTGCAGACCTCACAAAAAGGAGGTTTCCTTTCATATTCTATCCTGATGTCAGTTCTATAATTGGGAGCATTAAAATTTATGACCAAAGGTAGTTCAGAAGCTAGATTTACTTCAACCATGATTCTAGAAAACAATCCAAGGTCTCCATTCAATGTTCTATGGTCAATTTTAATGGGGGAACCTATATAGGAGGCTATGTCATTTAGGATCTTAGGGTGCCAAAAAACCAGTTAAGACCATGAATTCGGATCCAGACTTGTGCCAAAGAGTTCCTAGTCTCCAAACCTGTTCAAGTTGCTCCTGGGAATTGAGAAGAATATGATAATACCCTTTGCCTATGGGGATCATCTTCCAATTGGGAGAATTCCATCAATGTGCAATTCTGCCTTTGAGATCAGTTAGAGACGAGGGACGATCACCTGTGTTGTAAACAACATGACCAAGAACTGAGAATTTGCACAAAGATTCCCTTTGTTTCAGTTCTTCGAGATCTGACTCAACAGAGAATCCACCATCCTCTAGCTTTTTGATAAGAGGAGTCTTATGCTCCTTCACGTTGCTGAGATCCGAGCCTTGAAGTGCATCGCGGAAGGAAACAGGTAGTGTTCGAAGTGGAACCTCTAGATTTCCCACTTCGATTTTGGAGGATTCAGCACCTGAGGTCTCCAGAGTGGGCAAAGTGGGGGATTCCCATTGCGGATCGAAGCCAGCCATCGATGAAGATTAGGTCAAAGACAGGTTTATGGTTTTTCGCCGCAGCGCTCTTGCGATCATCCTTCCTTCCTTGGTATGTTAATAATGAGTTAAATATTACTATTACCATTAAATAAAAAAATTATTTAATTAATTATATCAAATATTACCAATAATTATTTCTTTGTGACCATCCATGATATAATTTTATAGAATCATCCATATATGTGGCTAAACCAACACAAAGAAGAACATGTTTTAATCAATAGATGAATCTAATTATGAATTGATTTTTTTATAATATCATCATTATAGAAGTATAATGATATTATTCAGAATTTATTAAATAGATAAATCAGAATTAATAAGAGCCTAATGAATAAGATAAATTAAAAGGGATGATAATTTGTTATTACTTATAATTTAAAATCACATCTTCTCTTGCAATCCTTCTTGATTTTTAAGGAATTTGTGAATTCTCTTGAGACTAGAAGGTACCTAATATGAAATAAGATTATTAGTAGAGGAAATATGGAAAATTATAGGGATGAATTTGAATTTATATCACACAATGACCTTTGAAATTATTTTATTTGATTCTTTTCTTGGATTTAGATATTCTTATCGAGGTTCATGTTGAGTTATTATTTGAATTTTTTAGTTTTTATTAGGGAACAGATGATTTGGTCTTGACAGCATCTGAAACATAGGAAGTGCATGGTTTAAGGAAATTGTACAGCTTCACCCAGTTAATTGTGTGGCTTATATTGGGTTTCTAGTGGCGAGGCACACTAGTTGTGCATGTTTTGGTAAACCATATAGCAACTGAGAGGTTTGGTTCTAAAATCAGAAATAGGCTTTTAGCACGATTGGCACACAACATGGTAACCATGTGGCCATACCATGTGTGTGCCCCATCTCTCCAATAGGGTGTGCACATTTAGCGCACAGTCTGTCAGACCAAGCGGCCAAACCGTAATGCCTCCCTGTGTTCTAAAATAAAATAAAATAAAATGAAAAATAAAATAAAATAATAAAATGATATAAAATAAATTAATTATTTAATAATAATTATAATAATAATAATATTATTATTATTATTAAGCATATTATTATTATTACATTTTTGTTTTTTTAGGTTTTTTCCATTATTTTTCTCACATTAATTTTTTTCTTTTTTTTGTATCTTCTCCCTTTTCACTATCCCTCACACGACCCAACCCCCTCTATCTCCTAGTAGTGCACCTCCCCTTCTCTTGGGACACCCTTTTTCCGAAAATTCCATAAGATCTCCTCCAGTTTCTTGGTTGTTTCCCCAAAGTAGGACCACTGCTCCCCTTATCTACCTCTCTTTTGGCGTTTTCCCCTTCGTTGTTTCCCTATCGAGCTCGATCGAACCCTGTGAATTAGGGAAAGCCGATTTCTGATCTCTCCTTTCTCAATAGGGGGTGTGGATGGTCTCTTAGGTTAGTTTCATGTATGTTTCGGTGTATACTAATAAAGATGAAGCACTTCGGACTATTTCAGTCCATACGACATTGATTCTAGTAAGGGTTTTAAATTTAATTACATAGGTTTAATTTTAATTTATGGTTTTGGTGATTTTTGAGTTTTCAGTAATATTTATAGAGTGTGTTGAACCTCAATGTGATGGTTTTGGATTGTAGGTGTCAAGAATGAATACCTATACATGTATAGGGTAAGGCATTTATATATATATATGCCCTCTTTGTATATATTCGCTCATGGTGAGGGGAATATATATATGTATAATTGCCGAAACAAGTTAGTGAAAATTCTGGGCCCGAGTTATCATCGTCATAGTCATCAAGTAACCAGGCATTTCGGTTTGGTCCCCTTCTTCCAGAGGTTGGTTCTCTATGCCTAGCCCCTTTATTTTGAAATCTATAGTTTCTTGATTTTTTTTAAAAACACTTTTTATTTTTATGTAGTATTTATTGGAAATGTGATTCGGTTTTTTCTTTAGAAATCATTATTTATTTGTTTTATATATTTTATCTAGTCTTCTAGTGTGAGTTTCATATTGGAACATGTCTTCGACCTTCATGGGAATAGTAATTTATTTCTAATTCCCAATTGGTTTTAAATGTGAAATATTTAATGGTGGTTTATTAAATGGTTTTAGTGTGAAATGGGTATTTCTAATGGGTTGCTTAAATTGGAGAAATTTTTCTAGCTTGTTTTTAAAAGTGGGGTGCCTTGGTTTTTTAATTGTACTTTTAAATGGTTTGGGAACTTAAAAGTGTCAGAAAAATATTCATTTCTAAAATTATCATATTCTTTGTAAATTAATGATTCTCTTTTGGTACTTGATAATGGTTTGAAAAAATAAAAAATACCTCTTGATCCATTCTCCCTAGTTTTAGAAATTGGATGCAAATTCTAATGTGATATTTGTGATATGTGCTTAGTTTAGAGGCATGTTCAATGTTGTGTGACATAAAAGGGTGGATACATTTAAGGTGGGAGATCAGTGGTGAGATGTTGAATGGATTTTTTTGTAAGGAAAGTGATACGTTCATATATGTTTTCTTGATAAAATATCACCACCATTTGGAATAGAGAACATGGAAAACCTGAGTTACCTAAGTGGTAAGACTATTACTAGTACACTAGATGATTTAAAATAGGTTTATACCAGTTTCTTATTGTTGGAGTGATTCTACAACAGTAATTAAACATTTTTCATCATTGGATACTACTTGAATGTTGGATTTCTCTCCTCTCTAGTGGATTTTTCACGAGAACGGTTTTGGTTGTGGTTTCTATACTATGTTTCAATAATGTAGGAGGATATTAGGTCCCTAACTAACAGTAGTTTCTTAGGGATTCCCATGGTTCTTGTGATGTGATTTTCATTTTATTTGTTTCATCCTTGATCTATGTTTTATAAAAACCATCTCTTAATCTAAATTGATTTCCTTTTATTGTGAAATGTTAATGCATACTTGGAATCTATATTGAAAAAGTAGTGGAAGAGAAATGAGTTTCCTAGAAATGAAAAATCATTACTAGAATTTGAAAAGAATTAAAAACATTATTTTATTATGTCTTATTTTTAAACAAACATGGTTTGAATTTTTTAAGGTAAAGGAATAGGTAAATGTTTTCCTTGGTTATCCTATTAATAATCTTAGTTCTTATTCCTAATCAATCTTTTTAGTTTTAGGTTCTAGTTTTGGACTTCACTTGCAGTAGTTGTGTTTTTGTGTTTTGTGGTGACCCACGAAGTCTCTTGGAGGTATGTTTATCCACCCAGTTCTACTTATATTTATGTTTCTAGTGTTTATCTATTTTTTTCAGTTTATATTTAATTATTTGACTTTTTATGGACTAAATTGTTTCCAACTGTCTTATCTTGATTCCCGACACTAGTTTCCATGTTGTGGGGATTAGGAATTCCCTTAAAGCCTTGTCGTGGACTGGCTTGGGTGACCGGTTCAGGGTTGACTCAGATTGGTTCATGACAAAATGGTATCATGATAGTCCCTCGTTATTTGGGGTGTTAGGTAGCTTAGAGATTAGGATTTTCAGAACTCAAGAGGTAGGTTCAGTGATGACTTAATGAACCCTTTACCACCATGAGCATCAAGTTTCCAAGGGTAGTCCGGGATTCGAATTTTTATTTTTCTTGGTCTGTGTGGATAAGGGATGATAAAGTGAGTGAGCTGGTGTTACATAACAAACTTTCATAGAGTATAGACCCGTGTATAACACAAGTCCACGGTTAAAGATTCTTCTAGTAGTTGATTCACGCTTGGATCATGGTCTACAAAACCATGTTCCCAGGTTAGGAATATCCATTAGTCCCTTATTCTTAGATGTTTTTATGTGATTTATGATTTTAATTTGTTAATAGTTCTCTTGAGTGGATTTTAAAAATGAAAATGTTTTATAGAAAAGGGGTTCTCAAAAGGGAATGTGGTGTTCGGAGTTGAAAAATGGTTTTTGAAAATGAAAATGGTTCTTGTAAGTGGTTTTATTTTATAGAATGTGTGGTTTCAATGGAAAAAATGGAATATTTTTGGTAAATTGTTTTAATGTTTTGGAAATACTTTTTGGAAGGTGAGATGAATGTTTCTTGGAAATTTGGGATATAAGTTGAATGATCTATTTTGGAAATGAGAAATGTCTTGAATTGACCATTGGTACTTCTATGAATGATCAACTATATATATGTATGTATGTGGTGAGTGGATAGTTAGTGATATGTGTGGATGGTTTCTTGATATAGAACAAGGATTTGCAGATGTGAGATTTCATGGAATATCAAGGTGGGTGTTTAAATTGTTTGGCTTGTTGAAAAAAAATGTTTTCAAAAGGGGTGATTTCAATGTTTTGAAAATTGAGTGAGATGTTGTTTAGTATTTTCTTCTTGTGTTTGGAATTATCTTTCATAGTCTCATGGTATTTAAATTCTGAGAATGTGGTCAAAATGGTGATTTGAGCTTGGGTTTTTTTTGTGATTAATGTGTGAAATTTTGATTTGTGACACATTTTGATTTAGTTTCATACTTATTATTTTTTATTATTCCTGATAAAAACCACATTAAAGAGTGAAAAGTCATACTATAGGATTAATTACTCCATGTATATGTGATGGTCGGTTTTAGGAATCAATGTTGGTTGTCATTTTGTGGTTTAAACTTTTAAAAACAGAGGTGGTTAGAGTTTTTGAGGAAATTACGAATGAGTGTTTCTCGGAGCATTCCCATTGATGACTCTACCTAGACTCTAAATTGAGTGGTGGAGCAGGATCCTTCCCTAACTTTGGACCACACCCAATCCTTCTTGGTATTTCACCTACCTTGGTTATCTAAAAAATAGAAGAATGAGTCATTTTTAGATAAAAATATGTTATGTTTGGTGTGGTATCTTGGGTTATTTAAAGGGGTTATATGAGTCTCACTATTGACAGATAAGTTTCAGTTGACTCATCATCTAAAAACTATAGGGTAGACGGTTCTTCAAGACATTAGAGCTCAAGTCATAGGTCTTGGAGTGAAGATTTTAATGCAGTCAAGAGATCATTTGGTGTGCAGGAACTTGGTCTGGCTTATTTCTATAGTGGTGTAATGGGGATAGTTTAAGTTTCTGTATTATATATTACTTGTCTTTGAAGGTTATATTTTTGTTTTAAGAGTAATATGAGGTATCATTCTCCCATTATAGTATTTTTTTTCTTTGAATACTCTACTTTTGTTATAAGAAGGTGTGTTTGTATCATTTTCTAGTAGTTCTAGTGGTTTTACCTCCTCAAATGTGAGTCTTTGAATGGTTTTATCTCTTGTGTAGTTAGACTTATTGTGGATCATTTTTTTTTAAAACCTGATAATATTGGAGAAACTTATTTCTTTCTAAAATGATGAATCATGGTTTAGTTCATTGTTTGGTTTGATCCCTTTATATAGTTAATCTTCTGTGTTGGGGGTTTCTGGTATGGGTTGGAAATTCCGGTGTCGATCTGTGCTAGTTTTCCTAAACTAGTCGATTATTAAATGGTGGGGAGACCCACCATGGATCTTTTTTTAGTTTATTCAAGAGTTTTTGTGGGATTTTTTGGTATGTGTCAGTGGTTTCTACTTTGTTTCAAGTTAGTAGTTCTAGAGTATTCACATGATAAGAGTATAATGATGATTATGCTAGTTGGGTTCTTATTATGGGGAGAACCCTCCTCATTTCCATATGGATATTCTCATTGTAGCTTATCATAGAGGTGGTTGGTTGTGACTTTGGGTGTTGAAAGGTAACCCTAACGTTCATAGTTTTACCTGGCTTTATTCTGTTCCATATTGAGCATTGTTTATCGATTAGTTGGGTGACTTTTTTTGGAAAAAAATGTTTGTGATAGGGATAATTGTCACAAACAAACCTTTTAAATTCTTTTATTTTATTCTTTTATTATATTTGGAAATTCTTGTTGAGGTTTGGGTTGAGTCCTAGTTTGATGTTTTAGTTTTTTTGGGAAACATATGTTTTGGGCTTGGCAGCATCTGGCGCATGGTCAACGTATGGTTTAGGGAAATCATTTTGATTCGCCCAGGAAACTAAGTGGCTTATTTTGTGTGTCTAGTTACGAGTCTCATAGGTTGTGCATGGTTTAGGTAACTATATGGTTCAGTTCTGGAATTAAAAATAGGCATTCAACATGGTCGGTGTGCAGTTTGGTAATCATGCGGTTATCCCATTCGTGTTCCCCTTCTCTCTAGTAGGGTGTGCGTAGTTGGCACAAGGTCTGGAAGACCATGCGGCCAAACCATGTGTTACGTTTGTGTTCTAAGAAATTGAAAAATTAAATGAAATAATAAAAAAGAAATAAAATTAAAATAATTTATTAATAATAATAATACTAATATTATTATTATTATTATGAATATTATTATTATTATTAATCTTATTATTATTATTATTATATTTAGATTTTATTTTAGTTTTTTATCTTTATTTTTTTATCTTTTTTTCTTTATCCTTACTTATCCCATTCCCCTCTCCCTCACGCAACCTGACCCCCTCCCTCTCCCAGTAATGTGTTTCCCCTCCCCTCGGCACCCCCTTTGTCTGGAAATTCCACCATATCCCCTCTGATTTCTTGGTCATCATCCCATGTCAGGACCTCTACTCCCCTTATCTTTCCCTCTTTCAGAATTGTTCCCTTCCATGTTGCCCTAATGACCTTAGCTAAACCTTAGGGTTTTTTAAGAGCTTTTTTTATGTCTCCCTTATTAATAAGGGTATAGAGGGTATCTTAGGTCAGTTTCACGTATGTTTTAGTGTCCAAGGCTGAAGTTGAAGCACTTAGAACCATTTCAGTCTATCTATCATTGATTTCAGTAAGGGTTTTCAATTCTATAACTTAGTATAAATTTTAATTTAGGTTTTTTGTGATTTTTCAGTAATCGGTAATTTTTATTGTCTATTGGACCTCACATTGGTGGTTTTGGGATATGGGTGTCAAGAATGACTACATGTACGTACATAGGGTAAGTCATATATATATATATATATATATATGCCCACTTTTTATATATTTCTTAATGGTGAGTAGAATATGTACGATGTAGATAAGGGTACTTATATATATGTATAAATTTATCTATGTGTTAGTAAAAATTTTGGACCCAAGTTTCCATCATTAGAGTCATCAAGTGTTGAGGTATTTCAGATTAGTCTTCTTCCTCCTGAGGTAGGTTCCCTATGCTTATCCCCTTTAATTTTAAATCCATAGTTTCTGAACTGTTTTCAACAATATGTTTTATATTTATGAAGTATTTACAAGTTATGTGATTTGGTTGTGGTTTTAAAAATAGTTTTTTATATTTCATACATAATTTCTCTACGATTATAGTGTGTGTTTTATATTAGAACATGTCTTCAACCTTTTTGTGAATAGTGATGTATTTCTAATGTCCAATTGGTTTTAAATGTGAAATCCTTAAAAGTGGTATCTTAAATGTTTTTAGTGTGTAATGGGTATTTCGAATGGGTTGCTTCGATTTGAACATTTTTTCTATATTTTTTTCAAAAGCGGGGTGCCTTGGTTGTTTAATTGTACTTTTAAAAGGTTTTGGAATTTCAATGGGTTGGAAAAATAGCATTTTATAAAATAAAAATTTTATTTATAAATTAATGAGGCCCTATTGGCTCTTGAGAAATGTTTGAAGAAGTAGAAAATCCATTTTGATGCATTCCCCCTAGTTTGATAAATGTGATGCAAGTGGTAATGTGTGATTTGTGATATGTGCATAGAGTATAGGCTTGTGCATGGTTGTGTGATGGTATGGGGGAATTCACTTAAGGAGTGAGATAAGTGGTGGGATGTTTAATGGGTTTTTGGATAAATAAAGTGATTCATTCATATATGTTTTCTTGATAAAATCTCCCCACCATTTGGAATAGATAACATGGGTAACCCTGAGTACCAAGGTTAGTGGATTAGTAATAGTATGCTAGATGATTCAGAAGTGGTTCATCCTAATTTTATCTATAAGGATTGACTCTACATCAATAACTAAACATTTTTTATGATTGGACACCACTATAATTTTTTATTTTTCTCCTCTCTAGTGTCTCGTTCATGAGAACGGTGTTGGTCGTGGTTTCTATACTATCTTTTACTAAGCTAAGAGGATCCTAGGTCCCCAACTAACACTAGTTGATTAAGGATTTCCCATGGTGCTTGTGACATGATTTTTATCTTAGTTATTTCATGCTTGATCTCTCTTTTGTGAAAACCATATTTTAATATAAATTTCATTCCATTCCTTTTTAATTGTTAATGCATTCATGGAATTTATTTTGAAAATTTAGTGGAAGAGAAATTTTTTTCATGGAAATAAAAACTTGTTACTAGAATTTGAAAAGAATTAAATACATTATTTTACCATGTTATATTTTCAAACTAGCATGATTTTGGGTTTTAAGGTAAGGTAATAGGGAGTTGTTTATCCTCATCATTTCTACTGATCTTCTCAGTGCTCACGCCTACTCTATTTTTGAATTTTGGGTTCTTGTTTTGGATCACCCTTATAGCGAGTGTATTTTCATGTTTGGTGGTGACTTATGAGGTCACTTTGAGGTATGTTTATCCACCCATTTCTACTTCTATTTCCACGACTTTTGTTTATATATTTTGTTCAGATTATATTTATTTATTTTTCTTTTTATGTGCTAAATCATTCTCACCTATCCTATCTTGAATCTCGACACTAGTTTCCAGCCAATGGGGATCATGAATAATCTTCAAATCTTGTCATGGGCTGGATCGGGTGAATGATTTAGGGTTGACCGAGGTTCATTCATGACAATTTATGTGTGTGTTTTATAGGATGGTAAAGGGGTCCTTTTATAAGTGATATGGGTGGAATTTTTATAGATATGAATTTCTCAATATTAATGGACTTTCATAATCAAGTAAATTTGATGAAAAAATTAAAATTAGCGGGGATAAGATAATATAAGTTTAATAATAACCCCATACACACATTTAAGTTTGATTTTTTGTTATATTTTTTCACTTTAACCCATAAATTTATCCTTTTATCTTACTGTATCCTTACAATGGTGAATAAATTTTACATAGATAATTTTTTATGGATAAAAATTAAATTGATCTTATTAACTAATTTCTAAATTTTGATTCAAATATTAAGACTATATCATTATATTTAATCATTTAAGGAAAAAAATTTACCTCAATATAAGTACACATGACGTAATAAAAACAATTTTTAAAAAATTTATTTTTATGCATAAATTTGAATTTATACTTATTTTGGCCTATGAATATGAATATCATTGATTCCAATACCATTTATTGGGATATGATTAAAAAACAGGGTTACTTGAATTTAAAACCAAGCCAAAATTGAATGGAATCTAGTGAATACTAAATTAAAGGAAAATACACACAAAAAGTTTTTATTAAAATAAAATATGAATTGGATTCCAAAATGTCAAACACATGTTAATAAATTGAAAACAATATTTTTAAATGAATTCTTTTCTTCCTAAAAATTTTATTTTGTCTATAAATATGTTTTATAAAATTTTATGTAATTTTTATATTATGATGATGTTATAATAATTGCAATATTTGTAAAAAATTTATTTTTTATTATTCCCCAAAAAATCATCTTTTTTGAAAAATATCAAATACTTAACATAAGATAATTTTTACATATTTAATTTATAAATTAATTTTATTTTATCAAATTAAAATTATAAAATATCATAATTTAACTTGAGAATGAAAAAATAAAATACAATAAAATGTGTTTTTTATTAAAAAATGACTTCTTAAAATTTCAGCGCATTTATTATTATTTTAGATAAATTAATAATTAAATTATTATTAGTTTATTTTATTTTAAATTGAAAATTTTCATCAGGATAAAACTTTTATAATGATCAATTTATTTTAAGATAAAAAGTCACAACACTTTAAAAATAGTTCTTCAAAAAATATTCACTTTTTAAAATTAAATTACTTAAATAAAATCCCATTAAAATTATTTTTTTATTGTATAACCATTAAATTTTATCGATTAATTATTATTAGAACACGTTAAATCATTATTTTAAAAAAATATTGACTAATGAATCATATTCATATTTTTATAATAAAGAATTTCTTTTATTTATAATATTTCTATTTACTTTAGGATTTACTCTTGTTATTTTCTTAAAAACATTTCAAATTGTGTTATCACAATCTATCAATGTTTACATTAAACTATAATAAAATATATCATAGTTGTTTTAGTTCCATTTTGTATATGATATATGTTATTCATAATAGTATTTATTTAATGTGAAATACATACTAAATCTTAGTGTATTATAATGTTTCTGAATTAACCTATTATGAATATAAAATCAAAGGAAATATCAATACATACTTCCCAAAACTGATGTATGAGATGAAAAATAGAAAGTATAAGGAAAATTATAAATTTTAATTTACATATGGATGGAATTGTATAGAAAACTCAGATTCATGTTATTGATCTGGAACTAAAAATTTTATTTGGACAAAAAGGGACTTAGATACCCAAAGAGGGGGTGAATCAAGGTATGTATAATATTTTCCAAATTCCTCCTAACCCACTCAATCCTGACCTATTTATTATATGGGTCACTTTATTTTCCCTTAAGTTTTTACGCTGATCTTATCCATTCCTTCATTATATGAGGACGATGCATTGAATGTAATGTAAGAAAGAAAGAATACAGACACGTAAACTTTTCCTTGGTTCACCCTCACTAGGCTACACCTAAAGAGCTTACAATGTCAATGTGCCAATGTACTAAATCCAATAAATATGACTACAAATTCGATGTTCAGGCTAGATCACTTCTATGCCCATGCTCACTACCTTTATGTGGTTTAGAGTCATCTCACTTATTTCCAAAGGGTCACTCCCTATGTATCTTTCTCTGGATAATTTTCAGTGGAAAGGATCACATTATTCTTCTTATTTCGCGCAATGCTCTTAGAAGGGATTCAAACATATTTTATGGACTTGCAGGTCCCGTATTTATCTCTATTGAAAGAATCCTCAGTTGTAGATAGATGTTATATTAAAGTTACACTTTCATCCAATTGATAAATACTACTTTACCATAGATGTTCTGGGAAACATCAATCTTTTTATAACTTTTGTGTTTCTTTCATGAAACTTTAATGCCTTTCACACAACATTTATGTTTTTTCATTGAATACCTCTTGTGTGTAACTCCCTTCTTATTTAAAACTCCATGATTACACTTTTCATGAAATTCATATGTGATTTAGAGACTCATATTTTTCTAATGGTTGAGCATCTAAAATGATGGGGGTATCCATCTACTTATAGGCTTGGCAGACCCTACATGTAACATCATGTTGTGTCTTCCCCTACATGCATTATATCTCTCCTGAGTGTTTAAAACCATATTTGATGTTGCATTGGGCGCATAATCCTCTTCCGCATCATTTACTTTATCTTTATTTATCGAGTGTGCACTAACCTCATTTCATACAAAACCCAATCATTCGTGTGATTATTTATATTGCCACATTTTGAGGTGCTGGTCTTGGAACTCCACTTGAGCACAACTTCCTTTTCCAGAAACTCATTTCTCCATTCTCTAGATTTTGGAACCAAAAATTTGGCAAACAATAAGAAATAGTTCCACCTTGTATACGAACATTTTTTATATCCTCCATAGTATCTATTCCTTTGTCTGGGATATTTTTCAAAATATATTGCGAAACATCTTTCTAGAACTCTATAACTTATCATGGAAAACTTCATTTTCAACAAACATAATCAACCCATGAACATTGTAATTTTACCTTGAGGGATTTTTTCCCAACAATATATCCCTTTAGGTTTGTTGACTACTCTTCATATTTTGATACATCATTAAATCTTCTTCCATCTTCTACCACCATTTGATTCTTTCGATTTATATAGAAATCAAATACTTACTCAACACACATTATAATCCCACATGATCAATGCTTGACATGAGAAACATGAGTAGCATGAAAATTTGATCAATGAATCACTTCATTCTAGAAAAAAAATAATTTCATTCATCATGAACTCCATCTATCATAATATCTATCCTTTTCTTGATCACCACTAGCATAAAAATATTTAAAACACCACCTACTTTACTACTTGGATTCTCATGTATTGAAATTCATAATGATATACAATTTAAGATTTGATTGTTTCCTCATGATACAAAATTCTCATCATTTCATATGGTAATTTAATGGTTTTTCAATGATTTACAACTTCACTACTCACCCTATAATATTTTCCCCATGTCTTGATAAAGACATTTTCACCCCTTTTAGATAAAATTTAACAACCTTTTTCAATGAACTTGAAGCTCACTCCATTTTGGTCTGAAACGATGTTAATAACACAAATCAGTACATTAGGGAAAAACCCACCATAACTCGGGGAGAGGGGGTCCCACATCCACACTTTTTTTCTAGTGCTAGTAGTCGACTGAACTCCTAGAGCTAGTTGATGTTGTTCAAATGCTTCTTTGGGTAAGGCCTTTGTCAGAATGTCTACAACCTGTTGTTATATAGGCACATAATACAATTTCACAATCCTTTCCTCCACTTTTTCCTCGATAAAATGATATTTTATTTCAATTTTCTTTATCCTTAATTGATATACTTGATTTTTTCTATGATTTATAAAACATGAATTATCATAATGGATTCTGATCATAGATCTCACTTTAAATCCCATATCATAAATATGCTTTTTCATCCATAGAAATCATGTTCATGCTTGATTATCCAAAATATATTTATCTTATATGGTTCTCAATTAAATACAATATTGTTTCTTTCATAGCCAAGAAACACACAATCTGCCAAGATATAACGGACTACATGATGTTGATTTTCTATCATCTGCTGAAATGGTTCAATCTGCATTTGTATAGCCCAATAACTCTTACTAATATTTTCCATTTTACAAAAAGTAAAAATCAAATATGCCCTTGATATACATAAGTATTCTTATCACTAGAATAAAGTTTCTTTCCTTGGGTTTCATTAATACAGTGCTGCTCGACATGTGGAAAAAACAGTATTTAATCGTGTCATTATTAAGTATTACAGACTTTTATTGATCTACCAATATTTTTTGAAATTAATTATTTTGTATTCATCATCATATAATAGTTTAATCCATTTATCCACCAGATTCATCGTCTTATTGGAATTATCAATTCTAAATCTTCCAAAAACCTTCTTGGCATATTTACATTGAGAAATTAATGTGAAATTATTTCCTTGTGTAACCTGTAAACAGAGGTAAAATGTCATTTCACCAATAATTTACAATTCAAACTCACTTTTAATGAATTTGGAAAAATCCTTGCACTATACTTCATCTGATCCACCAAAAATGTTGTCATTGAAACAAACTATCACCATCATCATTTCATTACTATCATTGTTGACTTAAAGATTGCAATCAAATCCACCATGCTGAAAACTTAGCTTCCTCAAAAACTGATCTTGTCATGACATGTCCCCTGGGGCCCATGTCGTGACTACCCCAAGCCCACCTTCCATAGGTTAGAGGCTAGTGACTCGCACCAAAAAAGTCGTATCCCTATAATGGGAAGGTGTTGCCTTTAAACCTGTACAAACACACAAACTGAGAACACAACAAGAAGAAACAACAAAGTAAATTGCTATAGTAAAAAGTGTACTGAATGTAAAGGGGCCGGAATACTAACCCAACTAAAAAGTACAAGTACAACTGAAAAGATAAAAAAAAATTGTGGATCATCCACTGAGGATCTTACCTAAAGGGTAGGTACAGCTCATGATTAGTAGTCATTGCTGCATGTCATGTCAAAGGTCCACCTCCGAGCACCCTCCAGTCCTAACTCCCTCAGTCTTGATCAATGATGTATGTCGTCTGCACATGGCACAACAAGGTGTGGGTGGTGCCCGTGTAGGGGTGAGTATAAAGATACTCAGTATGGACCCCAAGACCCCCGAAGGTCTCCCAGAGTTCCACAATGGAAAAACCACAAAGCACAGAGCAATCGACAACTATATTTAGGTATATGCCCATACATATACATAAGTTATCAAGATATGCTCATCTCATATATAAGGGAATAATACCACAAAGGTAACACCATGAAGTTAAAAGTACCACAAAGGTAACACCATGAAGGTAACACCACAAAGGTAAACGTACCACACAGGTAACACTACAAAGGTAACACCATGAAGGTAAAAATACCACATAGGTAACACCATGAAGATAAAACCATGAAGGTAAAAGACTTATCTCACACCAGGTATATAAGTATGGAATAGAAGTACAGATGATTAGTTGAGAAGCTATATCAACTTATTCTGTTGAAAGGCACTACTATTGATTATACGGAGTCTGAACCACATAGAATCGATAGGTACTAACCCCCGCTGACCAAGACAGGATCTGACCCACACAGTATCAGTATGCACTAATCTAAACAAGATGGATGAGAGATGACCCACATAGGATCTGACCCACACAGGATTGGTGCTGACCCATGTAGGATCACTCAGTACTAACATCCGTATGATATGTCTCCAACCTCTGCCTCACTACCAGCCACTGGATTCTCACTCATAGTACGCTTGATTCTGGGAGAATTTATCTTCAATAAATCATTCATACCACAACTTCCACAAAGTTCCATGAAGAAGTATCACAAAGGATAATAAGGTCGTAAGGGTTCCAATGCGATAAACAGCATGTCAATCGGACACCTGGTTTGTGACTTATAATCATTTTAGTTCTGAGGGAATGGTTGGATTTAGATTCAATTAAACCTGGTCGCACTCCAATATTCTCCAAAACTCAAGTTAAGTATTCCAAAAGGACCGACTCACTCCAAGGGTCCTAGTGCTATAGAGGGTTCATCAAATAGACGCCCAGATTTCATGTTATGGTCCTTTAGGTGAAACTGGCCTGGATGGGCCTGGGTCTGGTCCGACCTGGTGAGACCGACCCAGCTGGGCTGGTTTGCGGTTCAGACCAGCCTGTGGGGGGGGGGGGTATGGCCCAGCCCAAAAGGGTGCGGCCTGCTGGGCTAGTGCAGCCCGAACCACAATGGTACGGCCCAATGGGCTTGCATGGCCTGGCCCGCTGGGCTCACGTGGCTCAGCCCGTGGAGGGACAGCCCAGTGGAAACACGCGGCCCAGCCCGTCCCGTGGGGATGCACCTACGGGGCATCTACAGCCTTCCGGAGTAGGGGCTTCCCTAGCCTACATGGGGGGGAGCCCCCCTGGTTTTTCTAAATGTCCAAGCAGTCATTCAGCTTGTGAAGCTATGGCGCCACAGGGCGCTACCCGGTCGCTGCAGGACCTGTAAGAGGGAGGGTCCCTCCATCTTCATGGCTTCGAACCACAACCTCTTCTAGGGGTGCGCGGCGGTGCACTGCTCCACCTCCTCCTTCCGCGGTTGGCTCAATCCGGCCTCCATCTTCACCCACCACAGTTTTGGTCATGGCCTTCCCCACCGGCAGTGCACAATAGTGCACCACACCACCTACATGGTCGGTCGGCGTCGGCCGCTCTGCTAACAATTATAGCATAGTGTCTTGGCCTCCTCCCGCGGTGCGTGACAGCGCACCAACTCCATCATGGTCGGACGGTTCCACCGCTCCGGTGGTTTTCCATGAAGAACGCAAGGGTAAACATGGTATTGGAGGGTTTGGGCCATATTCGTTTGGCTCGATCCCTCCGTGTATGCTTGAAAACATGAGGGAGTAATAGGATTCAACAATCACTTGAAATTATAACAAAATAAATCCCTACCTCAAGTTCTTTGGAGTGCCTCCGCAATTGAGGAAGCGTTGATGTTCGTCACTCAGTGGTGCTCATAACCACTCGCTAGAACCGGCTTCATCCTCCATGTGATTGGCATCGCAGCACTTTATCATAAATTCATCTCTTGGTGATGCCATGCCAATACCTCTCCCCAAGTTCCATATAAATAGGAGAGGGGGAGGGTGAGTAACGCCCGTGGAATTAATGAGGGTTCATTTAATAGGAACCTTCGTAATTCAAATGGTGTTGTTACAAAGAATTTGAGGAGTCAACCCATTTAATGGATTAAAAAGAAATTGGTCCCACCACTACCGCTTGTCCGTTAGAAGAAAAGAAATAAATAAATAAAATAACAAAGTTATTTTATTAATCTTTTAAAACATCCAAAATCTAAATTTTTCTCCAGACTTATATAGGTCAAAGTGAATCCTCCCTTAAGAAAATATCAGTGCTACAGATTCAACGGTTCCCTAATATTTTTAATCCGAGCACCGGTTCAAAAGATAGAAAACGCCACCCGAGTCTTTGTAGAACGTACCTTAAAAAAGTTCATAAATTCACTCTGGGAACACGGGGCCTCAAAATCATGCTCTGTAAATTTCCATAGGCTTTTAATAATTACATACAATTAAAAAAATTAAATTGAAAATTTGGATTTTTATATTCTCCCCACCATAGGTATTTTCATCCTCGAAATCCACAACATAGAATAAGAAAACAAATGGGGGTACTGGGCATGAATCTGAGCCTCCCTCTCCCATGTTCTCTCCTAAAAGTTCCCATGCTACCATTGAATGTTCACCATAGGAATTGAATACCCATGAAGGACCCACTCCTATCGATCCTCAATCTCCACAGGAATCTCCGTAAACATCTCCCCATCATCAAAGTCCATTTATCCATGGTCGATGATGTGGGATGGTTCATGCAGGTATCTTCTCATTTGGGATAAATGGAAGTCATCGTGAACTCTCTACAACTACTATGGAAGTGCCATGTGGTATTCCACTCACCAATCCTCCAAAGTATCAGAAATTGTCTGATAAACCTTAGTGAGAGTTTTCCACCTCGGTCAAACCTCTGCAAAACACATCGAGGTGAGACCCATTGGAAGATGTGGTCTCCCTCCTTGAACTCCAAGGTCTTCCATATCCTGTTAGCATAAGACTTATGTCTACTCTGTGCAATCTTTATCTGCTTCTGGATGATCTGCACCTTCTTAGTGGTAGCCCATACCAACTCTATACCCATAAGTGCTGACTCCCCTGGGTCTGTCCAGCAGAGAGGTGATCTGTAAGGTCAACCGTATAAGGCCTCGAATGGTGCCATACAGATGGGGGAGAGATAGTTGTTGTATGTGAACTCCATTAAGGTAAATTAATCCTCCCATATATGGCCAAAATATAGGATGCAAGTATGTAGCATGTCCTCTAGTGTCTTAATGGTCCACTCCGTCTGACCATCCATCTTTGGATGAAAGGTGGTGCTCAAACGTAGCTGAGTCGCGAATGCCTCCTGTAATCCCTAACATAACAAGGATGTAAAACATGTGTCACGGTTGGAGACGATCGTCGATGGAACCCCATGAAGTAACACAATCTTTGGTACATAGAGGTATCCCAAGCCCTCTACTGATCCCTGCTCTCAGATGGGTATGAAGTGGGCCGACTTGGTGAGTCGTTCAATGATCACCCAGATGGAATCATGTCCCCTGTACATATATGGAACCCCTTTCACAAAGTCCATGGAGATACCTTCCCACTTCCACTCCAGCACCTCTATTGGCTATGCTAAGCCTACTAGAACCTGATTCTTGGCCTTCACTTGCTGAAAAGTAAGTCATCGTGAAACAAACTCTACCACTTCCTTCTTCATCCCTAGCCACTAGTGCTAAAGTCAGAGGTCCTGGTACATCTTCACTACACTAGGATGTACCTCCAGAGTGGACGTATAGAACTCCCTCAACACCTCCTCTCATATCATCACTGGTACCATGGTGCATCCTCTAAAGGGGATGGAATTCTTCCCACCTTCATAAAATCAGTCAGGTGCATGTCCTGTGGATATCTGAGCAAGCCGTACCTTGTAGTCAAAGTTTTCAATTTGTTCCTCCCAGACACACTGAAACAATGTGGGAGTGATGGTAATAGACTGGAGGTAAGTATATCCATATCTATCCACAATGGTTATCTGCAATATGGCTAGCTACTCTGTCACCTCACTCAAAAATTGTAGACTAGACCTCATACTGAGTGCATCTTCCACTATTTTCCCCTTCCTAAGAGTATAGACTATCTCAAATTCATAATCTCGGAGGAACTCTAGACATTGTCGCTATCTCGGGTTCAGGTCTTTCTGTGAGAAGATATACCTGAGACTCTTGTGATCAAAGTAGACTGTAAAATGTTCACCCATCAAGTAATGTCGCCACATCTTCAAGGCGAATACCACTACTGCTAACTCCAGGTCATGGGTGGAATAGTTCTACTCATGATGTCTTAGTTATCTGGAACCATACATAATCACTGCCCACTCCTGCATGCGGACACATCCATGTCTGGTCCCTAATGTGTCGCAGTGGACTACATACCCAACACCCTCTTCTGGTAGCCTCACGATGGGGCCACTCGTGAATATATGCCTCATCTCCTGAAAAATCTACTGGTATATCTCCATATACATAAACGTTTTTCCCTTATTCATCAATTCTAACAATAGTGCCTCAACTCTATAAATGTTACGTATGAATCTCCGATAGTACCCAATCAACCCCAAGAAACTCTGCACCACGGTCACACTCCTGGGTGGCTCCCAAGCAAGCACAACCACTATCTTTGCTGGATCCACTGCAACTCCAGCCTCTGTGATAACATGTCCTAGAAAGTGGACCTCTCGTATCCAAAACTAGAACATTGAGAGAATACTATAAATATGGTGATCTTGGAGTGAATCGGGGGCTATATAGAGATGATAGGCATGCACCTCCTCTGTCGCTGAGTACACAAAGATGTCATCGATGAAGACCACCACAAAGAGATCAAGGTATGACTGGAAGATCATATTAATGATTCCCATGAACACTGCAGTGGTGTTTTTCATGTCAAAAGTCATAACCAAGAACTCATAGTGGCCATACCGACATATAAAGGTCATATTTTTCACATCCTCATCTCGTACCCTGAGCTTATGATATCCTGATCTGAGGTCTATCTTTGAAAACCATCAAGCTCCCTTCAACTGATCAAAGAGATCATCAATCCTCGAGAGTAGATACTTGTTCTTCCCAGTCACCTGGTTCAAGCACCATTAATATACATAGAGTCTCAAACTCCCATCTACCTTCTTGACAAACAAAATCGGGGCTTCCCATGGAGAAACACTCGGCCTTATGAACCCCTTCATCTACAAGTCCTCCAGTTGTACCTATAACTCAAGAAGCACCATGGGAGCCATCCAATATGCTAGTGTAGATGTCAATTTCATCCCAGGGTACAGGTCGATTGCAAAAGTATGTGTCTCTATGCGGAGGTTTTCCTGGAACATCATCAGGAAAGACATTAGCATACTGGTCCACCACTATAGGATATCTTAGACATTCAACATCAATTGATCTGAGGGTAAGGCTAGACAACTGATGTGTGATCGGTTGTACCCTCCTCATGGTAATTCCATCCTATGCTGCAAAGGTTCCCTTATTACTAGTGAAAGAAAACCTAGTCACATCCTCACAGACAAACCGCACAATGCACCTAATATATTCAATTTGAGCATGGACTGTAGATAATCAATCCATACCCAAGATGATGTCGTAAGGCTTCAACGCTGCTACTAGAAGCTCCCAACTGAAGCCCTTGCATCCTAGAGTAAGCTCACACTGTCTAAACCAGTGTGTAATCATCAAATCTTCTCCTATAGGAGTCTCTAGCTGTAACGATCAAGCCAATGGCTCTGTCAGAATCTCCGAGCTCTGAACGAGGGTCGTGGAAATAAAAGAGTGACTGGAACCAGTGTCTATAAGTACTGCAACTTGAGTGTAATAGACATAGTTCATACCATTAGTCATCTCCAGAGCTCCGGGGTTGTATACCTCAGCTTCATAGAGCAGAGCTCATCCCAGTCCCCCTGCTCTATATGGTTGGGGTGGACCACCTAGAGGTGGTGGTGAAAGAACCTCGAATTGCTGCCCACCACCAGCTACACAGCCAGATCTTCTGCCATATATGACACCCTTTAGACCTCCTTGATCAAACATCTCCTCTGACTTGGCAGTCGCTCGACCATTAGCTGGTTGTCCGTATGAAGGGTCAGGCAGTCGCGATCCATGTGCCCCTGTCCACCACATGAGTAGCACTGCTTGATCCTCACCTATATTCCTCTGTCTCGTGAGGAACTCACCACCAAACCTATATCCTAAGGTCGTCTACAAGAAGTTATGGCCCCCTTGGTCACCAAATTCATCCGTCTACTACCTGCTATGGATAACTCTGCTACCTGACATCTGGTGGTGGCTCTCACGGTCGTTGCCTGCTCATCTAGGAAGCTCTCCACCAAAATCACTCGCTTTAGCACCCCAGCCTATGTTGGAATGCTGAGAGATATCATATATGATCTGATCTCCCATCTAAGACCATGTTCAACGGTTTGGGCCATGAAGAAAGGGTCACATACCATGTCGGTGGAGTAGAAGGAGAGATCAGTGAATCTCGACGAGTACTGGGCCACGGTCATGTCGCCCTACTATAAGTGTAGCAGCTCTTGTATACGCACTGAGCGTAGAGTCACTGGGATGAACTTTGCTATGAAAAGGCCCTTTAAGTCCACCCAAGTGAGGGTCACCTCATCATGTAACTAGAGTATCAGACTCCACCATCTCCCAACTACTCTCTAGAAGAGACTGGTAGCTAGGATCACCATCAAATTAGTTGGTGTCCCAACTAAGTAGAAACCTCTGGCCACAGCCTCTAGATAGTCCTCAGCCGCCTGTGGATCCATCTTGCCTTGGAACCTCAGATATTTCTTCCACTAAAACTCGTTCAATGCACTCAGTCAGTCTGAACCCTTTGCTGGTGGGGTTGGTGTAATCTATTGCCCAATGGGTGGTGGTGTTACTGGTGCACCACCCGATGGTATTACGTAAGAGAGCCCTACACCGATGCCTCATCGCTCAGT
The DNA here is from genome assembly GCA_963277665.1 of Viscum album. Classification (NCBI taxonomy): domain Eukaryota; kingdom Viridiplantae; phylum Streptophyta; class Magnoliopsida; order Santalales; family Viscaceae; genus Viscum; species Viscum album. The sequence goes on along the minus strand of OY728123.1, from coordinate 138,722,355 downwards.
GGGTTGTCATCATGTACTCTCTCAGGAATACTATATGTTTGTCTACATGGTGGAATCCTAAAATAAGACAGGTGTTCCACGGTCAATAAATTATACATTGTTAGCTGACTCAAATAAAACAAAAGAAAACTTTTCAAAACACACACAATCAGTGTTTTTCTGCACTAAGCCAAGAATTAGAATTCATTGTCCTAGTGTATGGATACGTTGTCCGCTGAATCAACACTAGATTCCTCAAACTGAAAAGAACACTCATAACACTTAACACTATCACCACATTGAAAATATCAGAGTCCTAGTTCTTCGGTAGAACTGACTCCTCTAATACCACTTTGTCACAACCCATCCCCTAGGGCCCATGCCATGACTACCCCAAGCCCACCTTCCATAGGCCAGGGGCTGGCGACTATCATTGAAAAGGAATATCCCTATAACGTAACGGGATTGAATTTAAAACTGTAAAAATACAAAAACTGAGAACACAACAAAAAGCAACCACAAAGTAAACTGTTTTAGTAAAAAGTGTACTAAAAGTGGAGGGTTTGAAATACAAGCCCAACTAAAAAGTATAAGTACAACTGAAAAGAGAAAACCAACTCCTAGATCATCCACTGAGGATCCTACCAGAAGGGTAGGTATAGCTCATGATCAGTAGTTACTACAACGTGTCATGTCAAAGGTCCACCATCAAGCACTGTCCAGCCCTATCTCCCTCAGCCGCATTCAACATTGTCTGTCATCGGCATAGGACACAACAAGGTGTGGGTATAGCCCTTGTAGGGGTGAGTATAATGATACTCAGTAGGGACCCCAAGACTCCTGAAAGTCTTCCAAAGTTCCACAATTGAAAAACCACAATGAAAGACCTCAACCACAAAGCATAGAGAATTCAACAACTCTACTTAGGTATATGACCATACATATACCTAAGTTATCAAAATATACGTATCTTATACATGAGGGAAGAATACTACAAAGGTAACACCAAAAAGGTAAAATTTACACAAAGGTAACACCACAACGGTAACACCGTAAGGGTAAAAGTTCCACACAGGTAACACCACGAAGTTAAAAGTACCACACTGGTAAAAACATGAAGATAACACCATAGAGGTAAAAAACTCAACTCACACCAGGTATATAAGTAAGGCACATAAGTACATATGATTACTTGAGAAGCTAGATCATCTTATTCTATCGAGATGCACTACTGCAGATTATATAGATTTTGACCCACATAGGATCGATAGGTACTAACCCCCGCTGACCCACACAGGATCTGACCCACATAGGATCAGTATGCGTTGACCGACATAGGATCGCTGAGTGCTGACCCACATAGGATTAGTATGCACTGACCAGCACAGGATCATTGAGCGCTGACCCACACCGGATCTAACCCACACCGGATCGGTGCTGACCCACATAGGATCAGTTCTGACCCACACAGGATCTGACCCACACAGGATCGGTGCTGACCCAAATAGGATCAGTTCTGACCCTCATAGGATCGCACAATACTAACCTCTATATGATCTATCTCCAACCTCTACCTCACTGCCAGCCACTGGATTCCGCTCATAGTACGCTTGATTCTGGAAAAATCACTCCTTAAGCCTTTGTCCATACATCAACCACCACGAAACTCCCTGAATAATTATCCCAAAGGACCACCATTTTGTAAGGGTTCCAACGAAATAGACAATGCGTCAATCAGACGCTCGGTCTGTGACTTATAAGAATTATAGTTTCAAGGGCCATGTTGGATTCGGATTCGATCCAACCCAGTCGTACTCCAACATTCTCCAAAACTCAATTGGAGTATACCAAAAGGACTTTATCGCTCCAAGGGTCCCAGTGCTGTAGATGTTTCATCAAATGGATGCCCGTATTTCATGTTATGGTCTTTTAGTTGAAACTGGAATGGAAGGGCCTGGGTCTGGTCTGACACGGTCTGGGCTGCAGCGGGCTCATCCCACTGGGATACAGTCCAAATCAACCCACAGGGGGGTGTGTCATATCCCACAAAGGCGCGACATGTTGGACTCACATGACCCACTAGGCTCGCACGGCCCAACCCGCAGAGGCGTGGCCCACTGGGCTTGCACTTCCAGGACCGAGGAGGTGCGGCCTTCCCAGTGGAGGTGTGGCCCGCTAGGCATGAACAACCAACTAAAGTGGGCCCCTCCCTAGCTGACATGGGGGGAGTCCCCCCAATGTTCTTGAAAGGTCGAGCATCCATTTGTCTTGTGAATTGGCGGTGCCATGGGGTGTCGCCCGGTCTCCACAGGACAAATTGGAGGGCGGTTCCCTCCACCACCATGGGTTCGAGCCATGACCTCCTCCAGCAGTGTGATGCTCCACCTTCACCTTCTATAGTCGGCTCAAGCTAGTGGTCGTCTTCACCCACTGCGACTTCTTCTGCAGCCTTCCCCACAGGCGGTGCACGACTGTGTGCAGCACCACCTCCATGGCCAGCCGGTGTCGGCTTCTCCACTCACCATCGGGGCCTCCTCTTACGTCACGCGACGGTGCGCTGCCTCTATCATCGTTGGATGGTTTTGCTGCTCCGACGGTCTTTCTTGGAGAACACAAGTGTAAACAAGGTAGCAGAGGGTCTGGGCCATGTTTGTTTGGCTCGTTCCCTTCACATTAGCTTAAAAACATGAGGGAGGAATAGGATTCAACAATCACTTGAAATTATAATAAAATAAATCCCTACCTCATGTTCTTTAGAGATCATTTTCACTTGAGAAAGAGTCGGTGTTCTTCGTTCGGTGGCGGTCATCACCGCCCGCTAGAATTGGCTTTTTCCTCCAAGTGATTGGAATTGTGGCACTTTATCAAAACGTCATTTCTTGGTGAATTAATTCCAATACCTCTCCCCAAGCTCCATATAAATAGGATAAAAGGGATGGTGAGTAACACCCTTGGAATTAATGGGGGTTCATTTAATAGGAACCGTCCTAATTCTAATAGTGGTGTTACAAAGGATTTGTGGAGTCAATACATTTAATGTCTTGAAACGTCGTTGGCCCCACCACTTCCACTTGTCCATTAGAGGAAAAGAAAGAAATAAATAAAATAACAAAGTTATTTTATTATTCATTTAAAAATTCTAAAATCTAAATTTTTCTCCAGACTTACTGTGGTTGAAGTGATTCTCTCTTAAGCGAATCCTGGCACTATAGATTCAATGGTTCCCTCATTTTTTTAATCCAAGAACCGGTTCAATAGGTATAAAATGATTCTTGTGCCTTTGCGGGATGTACTTCAAAAAAGTTCATAAATTTACTATGGGCACACCGGACCTCGGAATCATGTGCCATCAATATTCACAAACTCATAATAATTCCATATAATTAAAACAATCATGGAAAATCTAGGTCATTATAGATTTAGTCTTGAATACCATGATCTTGCTTCTTACTTTAACCTATATAGCATGTTCTTAAACTGAAAACTTCTTTTATCATATTCATATTAAGATAAACATATGGTGCTCAATATAATATTCTTTTTTCAGAACCCCATTCTGAAATTCTGACTTGACATCCATATGGAAAACTATGAACTTTCTTTGAACTGTTACGTCCAAGAATAGTCTGATTGTCTATAGACTTTCAACTGGTTCAAATTTCTCATCAACATCGATACCCACTACTTGGGAGTACCCTTTTCACACTAATAATGATTTTTTTAATCACATCACCATTTTCCTCCATTTTTTTGTGAAAGACCCATTTAGTCCTAATGAAATTCATATATGTTGGCCTCGAAAAAATCTCCCATGTCTTATTATTCTCAATTTGGTCAAGTGTATCATCCATATCCTGGATCTATTTTTCATCTTCAACTACTTCCACATAACATTTAGGATCTACCTGTGAGTATGATGCTTTATATGGATTTCTCATCCTCTTTGTCTATATTGGAACTGTCTGGTCACTAAATATATTTTATCTATCAATTTTAGCTCTTCATCACTACCCACTTAGAAATGATGGTGAAATCCTCCCAGATTATTGTTAAAAATATTTTAATTTTATCTTGAATCTTATTAGTATCCTGAAAACATTTATCTAATACCATATTGTTCTAAAAAATAGATAATCATGAAATACATTAATATTGTTAATTCTCTCCCAATCGGTCTTCTTTATGTCATAAAGTATAAACATTCATCCTTTTTATATGATTGAGTCCTTGGATGTGATTAGGAGATAGAATTATACCCCTATGAAATTAAAATATTTCTATAATTAGACCCAAAAACATTATTCTTATCCTACATCATTTCTTCACATGTGACTATGGGTTTGAGAAACTTCTCCATATCCATAACATTTTCTATTTTTATTTTCCTTCAATAATATTTTTGGTGAGTGAAATTACCACTTAGTAATGAGCCATCAAAAAATATTGTAATCCTACTGAGTTGAAAATTGATTTAGGAGCAAAAGAAAAATTTAATAACATCATTACTATCAATTTCACTCAATTACTTTCATACATCTCAAGTAGCCTCTGATATAACATTTTTCTTTCCTCAAGATCTTATGTGAGATGGATCATATTATTTTGACATATCAACTATCAATTCATGATTCCAAACATTTTTATTCCTCATTACAACTCAAAAAATTCTATAATTCCCATCCATTGTGAATTTAGATATTTTAAATTTTGTGTTTGTACTGATTTTAATCAGTTGACATTTTGGAGCACATCACATAACAACCTTGCATCATTTAAGTAAAATTCCCCTTAGATTGTATCTCCACAAAAACCTTAAATAATTAAACACCACTTAGTGGAATTTAAACATATGGTGATATGTCTATCTATATAATCATCAAGAAGAGGATTTTTTCAATCCTTATGGATCAACCCTCTGATACATTCCTTCAAAGAAATCAACTCTCTATGTTCTTGTTCTATCTTCCCATGTAACTTCAACTGTTATTTCCATATGACTAGACATTATTTTCCCACATTCTCATTCTTCTTTTGATATGTAGATTCTATAGGCTTGTCATTTTCTACAATTTTGGGTCTAAACTAACTAGTAAAAATTTCATTCATTGATTTTCCACCAAAATACCATTTTTATGATTCATTATCTGATAAGGAAACTATCTACTAGTCATATTTTATTTCTTCTTCCTCTATTGTGGGTATATTTCCCCTTCTTTCACTACTCTCCATTTGAAACATGAGATATTTTGGAGACAATATTTATTAATATATATAAAATAATTTATTTGAGTCTTTATACTTTTTCTAGTTGTTTTTATGTTCTTTATTGAACATAAATTCTTCTTACTCCCAACTAGAGTATCTCCTCCATTTTTATTCCAAGTTCGTTCACATTATTTACCAAATATTTATTAAAAGTGTAGCATAGGAGGTTCTTTATACACATTTCATTTATCTCCTTTTTTATGTGAGACATTAAACTTATTTTTCAACTTATTATTTTTTCTTTCAGTATAAGCTTTCTCATTATACACCACTGGAGTTAGAGATATCCATTCAAATTCATTTTCAATACCTTATTTCTTTCATCTAAAATATCTTGTCAAATTCCCATGATTATAAAATATAAAACATCTCCCATTAAAAACAAACCTTGTTTTATAATTTCTTGGCCAAGGTTTTGATTAATCCATAGTTCTTCTTCATCCGATATTGATCCTTTGGGCTACTTGACACATAATCATGGTGTGTCCATGTCTTCTATAATAATATAATTTGATGGATTATTTCTTATAAGAGGAATTATTTTCATACTTTTCAAGAATATTACTATTATTATCAAAATTATAAATATATTTTCCTTCTTAATTTGAAATATAGTCCAATTATTCAAGAAAAAAAACATTAATTATGACCAAGCATCCCACAAAAATATAATATGATGTAATTAATTCTTGTAATAGAATTTTTAGATCTATCTTTATAACCTAAACTATTTTTCTTATTTCTAGAACTATTCATATCTCTCTTCATATCATCCATGTGAGAAGGATAATCATATTCAATACCAGTTGTTCCCAAAATGGATAGACTTTGGGATGTGAAATTCCTTTCATGTTTCTCCTCTGAAGTAGCATTTTTTCTTTTTTTCATTATAACCTATCATAGAAAAATCAAATAATAAGTGTAAATAAACCTTCAATTTTGGATTAACTTTGGAATTATATTTCTCAACTTATTTATTTATTGATTCTAGATCATCTCCCAATTATTAAATGTTCGTATTCCTAGATTCAAGTTGAACATTATAATCTCTTATAAGAGTCACCCAACTAGATATATCATCTTCCAATTATCAAGATATATTATCTATCATGTTATATTTAACCATTATCTTAGATTTTTTTGACCAACACAATCATTAAAGCTTCAGTTATTCTATTATAGCCTTTTGTTCTCCTAAACCAGTTTAGATAGTTGTGTAGCAAGATCAACATTTCTCGCTTCCAGATTCATAATTTCTTCAAAGTTTGGATTCTTTCCCCCATGTTTGGATTTGTTTTTTCTATATTTATACACATATTTTTCAGTTATTTAGATTTACAGTCATTCCTCTCTCTCATATTAGTAGTCACATCAATAAGCCTTTGATTTAATCCTTTTAGCTTGTTGACCTTAATTTCCAAAACATGGATCTAAATATCTTGAGAAATTTTTTCCTCTTTTAATTTTTGATCCAATTACTTTTTCATGTTGACAAAATTTACTACTGGACTTCATAAAATTTACTCATCATCAGTAGTTCCAAAATCACATGGCATGTCTAGTTCTTTATTCATACCTGTAGCATCTTTGAATTAATAAATTATACCAGATTCTGATACATTTTTTGTTTCCTTCAAATGAATCACACTATTTCCATAGACACTTACACAGTGAGGAATTCCACTAGACTTATACTTATTCTTTTAATTTCATCCTTTTTCCATGTCACAATGAGATAAGATAAAATTGAAACTTCAATTTCAACAATCAACTGAGCTAAGTCAGTGAAACAAATATGATAAAACAAACTAATCCCTATGATATAAATTGTTAGGACTAAAAGTGTATTAGATACACTAAGAGGGTGGTGAATCAGGGTATGGATATTCTTTTCTAAATTATACCCACCCCAATTGATCTTGACCTCTTTATTATAAAGGTTGATTTATTTTATTCTAATTTTTTATTTTGATCTTATTCTTTCCTTAATTATATGATGATGATTCTTTGAAATTAAAGTAGAAATGAAAGAAAATAGACACACATATTTTTACTTGGTTCACCCTCACTAAGCTATGTCCAAATAGAAATCAACAAAAATGTGTCAATGCACCAAATCCACTAAGTCTCACAATCAATTAAATGTTCAGGGTAGCTTAATTATATTCCTAGTCTCAATGTCCTTATAAGTTTTTGTTTCAATTCACTACTTTCCTAAGGGTCGCTGCCAATGCCTCTTTCTCTAGTTGACTACTAGTGGAAAGGGTTACTTTCATCCAATTTAGCCACTCCCTGATCATGGAAGGGAATCATACACAGTTTATGGAATTTTAGGTCCCTTAATTATCTCTAATTAATACATCCTATGTTTTAGATGTATTATATGTTGAAGTTACACTTCCATCCAATTGATGAATACTACTTTTCTGTAGGTGTACTAAGTAACACCAATCTTTCGTACAAGTTTTGGGTTTCTTGCACATAACATTAATGCATTCCATGCATCATTTATGTGTTTTTATGGAAAACCTATTATGTGAAACTCCATTTTTATGTAAAAATCATATATATACACACAACTCCCTTTTCAAAAAATTCCTACCTGATTTAGAGCCTTAGATTTCTCTAAGGGTTGAGATTTTGAAATGGGAGGGGTAACCGCCTATTTATAGTCCTAGTAAGCCCTGTGTGTAAGATCCTAATGCATCTTCCTCTATGCCTATAATATCTCCCTCGATCACATAAAATTATATTTGATGTTGCATTGGGAATGTAAGCCTCTTACATGGCATTCATTTTATCTTTATTTCTCAAGCATGCACAAACAGCCTTTCGTGGAAAACCCAATATTTTCAGGATTATTTTCTTTTCTATATCTTAATGTGCTGATACATGAAATCCAATTGCATGAAACATTTAGATTCACCTTCAATCTATCATGAAAATTCCTTTTCCAAAAACACCTTTCTGCATTCTCCATATTTTGGACCAAAAAAATTGTTAAACATTTTGAAATGGTTCCATGTTGTATATGATCTTTTGGTACCACCTCCAAATCATCCATTCCTTTTTATTAGATCTTCATAATCATATATTATCAAAAATAACTTATAGTGGAAATAGACTTTTTCAAAAAAAAACAATCAATCCAAAAACACCACAATGTTACCTTGAGGGATTTTTTCCCAACAAAGGATTCTAATAACTTATGTTTAATGTTCACTTAAAATGAATTTAGTATTGATTATTGTTTTATTTCTAATTATGAATTTGAATTTGAAAAATAAAGTATTTCTGAACTCAATAAATAAAATGAAAAATCACAATGATATATATTAATAATTCGTTTGTTGTATAATTAATTTAAAAATAATAAGAGGAATAATTTTTAGTAAAGTAAGATTCTTGTTCAATAAAATAAAAATAAAAAATATATATTATCAATATCTAATAATAAATTTTATTATAATATAGAAATCACTCAGAAATATAATGAAAAATTTATGAATGAAATTTTATGTTTAAATGTTTAATTATCTACGTTTATATAAGAAAAATAAATATATGATAAATAATTTCTATGAATAATGTAAATAAAAAAACAATACATGGATATAATATAAAGCTACCTAAAATGTATAAGACATTATATGTTAAAAATTTTAAAGGAATCATGTTTACTTTTAATATTTTTAGATAGTTAATGAAAGGTCATTATGTAAGTCAATTTTCATTATTATTTCCACAATCTTTAGTTTATTAAAAAAATTATTTCTATGAAATTATCTTCAAGAATACCCATGGTAAATATTAAAAAACTATTTGGGTATTTAAAAATTAATTTACTAATCTCATTTAGTCCAAATTTTCATGTGTACCAAAACTATTTTCTAACTATTTTTCTAGAAAAATGCCTTATAATAGTCAAGAAGGAAATTTTTTACATGGGTGGTGGTTTCACTCAACACATAACAATTTATCCCTTAAAATTATTATCTTATAATGAATGTGATAATTTAACTTTTATAGTTAGAGATATTTAAAAAGGTAAATTTAATGGATTTGGAGAATTAATTATTTCTAATTCTATTATTATTTCTAAGGTACTAAATATTGAATGTTTAAAATATAATCTTATCACTATTTAAAATTTAAGGGCTTGATATTCCTGAATCCATTCCCCTATATTTTCTCTATTCTTGGTGGTGTTGAGAGGGAATTTAGAGATTATATAAAGGATAAGAGTTGATTTATAGCCCTCAGATGGTTTACCGCATTATGGTCATGTATGTGGTGGAGGTTTTTTCTTGACCTGTTTTCTATTATGGGCTATAGTTATTGAAAATTTTGGATCATGGTGCACTTTGGAGACTAAAATGACCATGGTGAAGAGTGTAGTGCCTAGAGATTTAAATTCTATAAAAAAAGTAATGTAATATATTCCCATATTGGGGGTCGTGGTTCCAATGGATGTCTAGTGAGTTTTTATTAAGCTTGGTGGAAGTCACCATGCCATAGGTGTGGTAATGGTTATGAAAATGGTGGCCATATAGTTTTACTATGGGAAACGAGGAAGGAAAACACACTTTTTTGATAGGGGTGGTGGTAAGTTGGTGAATATTTGAGGTAGAGTCAAGCTTTTTGAGTGGTCATGGAATGGATAGTCTAGTGTTCCCACACTATGATCATAAGTATGTTGGCTTCAAATGGTGAGAGAATTTCCTTCGTGTTGTGGTGAGAACCAATGGTGGTTTTCTAGAAGAATAAAATGATATCATCCATGTAGTGATGGTTTTCATAGTTTTAATCAAATATATTTATATAATTTTTAGAAAAGGTATAGATTTGAGTTAATATAACCATTTTAAATGGATGTAAAATAATATCTCCTTTGATCAAGGCCTTCATAACTATTTTCAATACCATGAATTCATGATGGAATCCTATTGGTATTTTTCTATTAATAGGGGTTGGTTCTCCCTTGGATCATTTTTTATTTTATCCCATAAAACCCTAGAGAACCATAGACCCACTTAGAACCCCCAAAGTCATATTTATTGAGATTTAAACCTCTTGGATCATTGGGATCAATATCCTTTTATTTGAGATTATCTCACCCCTTATTTTTCTTCTTTAAAAATTTATTTCCAAACGTTATTGTGGTGAGGATTCCCCTGTTTTGGAAAATATTTAGGTTCTATTTGATGGTGGTTTTTCTTGTTTAGTATTTTATATGGTCTCTTTTGAGTTTTTTTGGTGTTGATACATGGTTCTCTCATCTTTTCATGGTGTCTCCTTGAAGCTTTATATCATGGTAGGGGATGTAGGATCTCTCCCTTTTTTATGTGAATATATGTAATTAGAAATATCCTTATTTCATAAAGATATCAATATGAATGGAGTCACTGATGATAATTAAATAAACATCTACAATATATATATTTTATTATTTCAGTTATTGTGGGATCTTGGTGATGTTGTTGGAAAATTTTCTTTTTATTGTGATTTTGTGGCGGTTTTTTAATTTAATTGTTATGTTCACCTTTTCAAAAATGTAAAAATCACTTAAATTTGGTAATGGAAGTATTTTTTGAAAAATTAAGAACTTGGTAATGAAATGATTTTTCCACTTATTTTCTTACTAAAAATAAATCATGGGGTGCTTTACTGGTGGCATTTATTATGTGTTTATCATTGTGTAGTTTTATTTCCTTGTGTGATCATGTTATGGAGTTGGTTTTGGATAGTTGGGATTATTGGTATGATTGTTTAGTAGGTGTTGTAGAGTATTTTCTATGTTTGGAATGATTTGGATGGGGTTTTTTATGGATGAGATAGTTTGTGCGGCTAGTTTCTATGGTTGTAAAGGATGTTTTTTGGTCTAGTTTTGTGGGGAGAGGTGATTTTGGAAAGTAAGTGAGGAAGTGTTTGATAGTTTGGAGGTTTTTTTATAGATTACTAGTGGATATAAAATATAAAGGGTAATGTAAAGTTACTAAAGGGTGTGGGATAAAAACTAATGAATCATAAGTTATGGGTTGAATTCTAATAAATGAATGAATGTTCTAGTAAATGGAATTAGTTGGTTATTAAATATGAAAATAAAATACATTAATGAAAGTAGTTTGATCAGTTAAATGGTATATAAGGAATTGAATAATTTTATAACTAAATGGTGACTTGTGAATTATTAGTGTGGCTATTTTTCCTAAGGATTTTGGGTGGGATTTTAATTTATAATTGGGCAGTGATGGTCAGTTTTCAGTAGTAGTGAGGTGCTGGTTGTAATGGGTGTCACGGTGCGATTTTGGTGTGGACCCTCTAAGAAATTGTTTTTCTTATATTATGATTTATTTTATTTATATTTATTTATCAACATCACGTAATTAAGTTATCCTTACTAACACCAAAATGTTTTATATTATGGTTTCTTATAAATATCCTATTTGGAGAAGGAATAAATTATTCACTACTCCCACTTCCCCACTCTACATTCTATTTGTAGCATGGGTTATGATGGATCATGGTGTGTACGGTCATATTAATATGGTATATGTTGTACGGAAATACACTGAAGAGTATTGGTGAAGAGGTATGTGATATACTGGTATACTCTCTGGGGTATAATACAATGATACATGGTGGGAATTGTGCATGGTAGAATGAGGGCATGCGGTTGATTTATTTAAGGTTCATGATACCTTTTTAAGAAGGGTTTGGGATATAAATCTATGATATGTGTTATGGATGAGATGAGATCTAGTATGGTGTGATATGGTATGGTAGAAAAAAGGATAAAAGCATCGGAATGTTTGATGTTGTGGTGTGAGAGAAAAAAACTAGTGAAGTGGGGAAGTGTGGTAGCCTTTTATACACTCTTTGATATTATGTTACTTTTAATAAGGGTTGTATTTGGTGAGTGATATTTGGTGAGGTTGGTTTTTATATGACCTGGTAGGTGCTGGTCAGTTTTATATTTTGTTCACTAGAGCATTAGAATTATCCTTCAACATTTACATGAGAGGTCTCAACGATAATCCTTTTGAGTATACATGTTATTCTCCCAAATATATATATAAACTATGTTTCATGTTTTTAGTAAGTATTTGGTGGTCTATCTAGTAATTACTAACATGGAGTTAGAGATGTTGTGGATTTTCTTCCCTATGAGTATTTATTATTTTCTATTTGAAGATTTTGAATTTGTATAACCTTGAATAAATAATGAATTTTGTGGGATTATGGTTTAATTTATTTAATATTATTGATTGGTTTTATATTTATATTCATATTATAGCTGAGGGTACTACCTACCATACATGTGATTTATGCCCCTAGTGCCATTTTCTGCCTTATGGCCTATTAGAGGTTTTCTTCATATGTCAATATCATCTTCAATACAGGTGAAAGAGGGGGTTTTAAAGGTAGGAGGACTGTGAAAAGGTTTTGTATGAGATATCAGATGGGAGACTTAGAGGTAGTGGTGATAAGTGAGTATTTCATATATGGTGGTGCTCTAGAGGGATTATTGGAGGATTACAAGCATGGATTGATGTTTTTGGGAAGGTGGTTTTTTCTATCAGTAGTATGTGAGGAGGTTCTCCATTAGTTCCATAGATCATTGGTGGTACTTAATCTCATTATATCCAAGATTTATATTTCCTTTTCAGTCAACATTGGTGGATCAGGATGAAATGATCAATGAATAAGTTTTTATTATGATACTTAGTCAATCAATGGGTGAAGGTGAGGCATCATGTTCCAAGTGTATTATTGCAGCCACTGAATATCCAAAAGTGGAAATGGGGGCATAAACTTATGTATTTTCCAACTATTTTACTTTAATCATAGGGGTGATTTGATGTTACGTGGGTGATTTTATATTGATTGATGAAGTCATCCCACTTTTTTTGATCAAGGAGTTGGGTGTTATAAAGGTTTTAGGGAGGTGGTATGTGAATGAGATGTCATGGCTTCACAAGGTACCAAGGACTATATTTTATAATGAGGACCCTTATTTCATATTTTGATTATGGTAAGGTGTCCAATGTACTTTTGGTTCTTAGATATGTATTAGTACTACTTTCCACCCTCAAATGGATGGGTAAATAAAGAATACTATTCAAATGTTGGAAGATATGTTATAGGCTTGTGTCTTGGATTTCGGAATATCATGGGTGCCACACATACCATTGGTTGATTTTTATTTTAATAATAGTACTTTCTGAGGCTCTTGAGTCAGGAAACGTATCAAGATCTTGATTTTATTTTTCTTTCCTTAAATATATTTAAGTGGTTTGATTCAATGGGATAGTCACACATCCTCCGGGATGGTTTTTTAGTGTCCCCACATTCCCACTTTCTAAATGCTGGATACTTTTGTCACTATTATAGGTGATATCATCTACTTGATTGAAACAAGATGACGTGAACTTAGTTCATCCTTCCATGTATTCCTCTCTAGATCTTGTTTCCAGGTTCAGATCTACCTTAGAGATTTGTGTCATGTTCATGAATCTTATTCCTGATGCCATCTCAAGGTGTAATCCAGTTAATTACACTACTTCTGTCATTATAGGGAAGCTACCTAAGGTCATAGATTATGATGAAGATGGACACATCTGTACATATGTGGACGTTGGGTGTGTTTGGAACATGTAAAGTCTCCTTATTTTAAATTCAAGGGAATATTATGTATGAGACATATTAGTTGTAGAACCTAAGGATTCCCATTTCATCCATGGCGTAACTTGTTCGAGGGCCATAAGGAGTCTTAGGATTAGTGCCTCAAGAATCTGATGTTCATTTCATGAGGTATGAGCTTGGATATATCTAGTTGGATGTGTCCATGTTTAGGGTATTATGGGGACACAATGGTCACATGTTTAATAACTTTTGTGGATAGTTTGGTCACAAATTTAGGTTCTTTTGTGGACATGATGGTCACATGTTTAACATATTATGGGGAAAGAGTGGTCATAGTTTTAACGTCATGTGGGGAATGATTGGTCATAGGTTTAACATGTGATGGGGTTAGGTCGTTCCTGGGTTTAATATATTGTGGGGATAATTTTTTCAAAGTTTTAACATCTTTTAGGGATATTTTGGCCATAGTTTTAGCATCATGTGGTGATAGGTTGTTCATAGGTTTAATGTCTTTTGAGGATAGGTTGGTCACATGTTTAACATCTTGTGAGAATCGGTTGGTGAGGTTGAGTGTTCCTAGAGGGATATTATCACACTTTGGAGTTTACACCATCTATTTGGAATACATGTAGATTTAATAGTGGTGTTGGGATAAACCCTCAGTGATGTATCCCGTGTGTGTTGGGATTGGACTTTAGGGAGGCATTATACATACCATGTTATGAGATAGTGATCAAAACTCACATAGTTTGATTTCATAGTTTATGTTCATGTGACAAGACCAATCTATTTATATTAACACCTTATTGTAACAACACTTATTTCATGTAAGGAGTAATAGAAAGGTAATGTGTGGGGATTATGCGTAGTGGATGTGTTGGAGGAGAGATGTCATCACATGCTAATCATAGATTGGGAATCATGTGTTGATTAAAAATGAAGGGGCGTAGTTTAATTTCATGCACTTAGAAAATTTTCATATAGATTAACATCACATGACTAGGAAACTAGGATATGTTTTTTAAATTCTTATTTCTCGGATGTGAGAGGGCATATGCGCATAGATACTATTTCTAAGTTATAAAGAAGGATTCAAGGATAAGTATCCCCACAAGGAATGGTGGGGGAGACCATTTCTATGTAGGATAGGATGACATGAAACTAGGTTTACATAATAAGAAATGAGGGAAGTTTCCTATGATGATTCCACCTTTAGTTATGATGTTCATACTAAGTAGGTTCTTTTGGATGGAACAAGATTTAAACAGTTGTTTTGTGAGGTGACACATGGTGTTCCTAACCTTAGGGTGATTATTCTTAAGAGTAATATGTGATACAACTATTTAGAATGTTCTTGGAGCAACACTTTTATACATGAGGGATGATTATGTCGGTCATATGGAATAATGGGGAATGAATGAACTGCATTTGAATAGTTATAGGGCCACTGAGCACAAAAATTTCATGAAGATGGGTATTTTGAAAGGATGCATCCAATAGTGTCATATTGGGTGGGTTTCGATAAGGTTGGAAGTTTTATAAAGATCATGTGGATAATAAAGGTAATTCCTTCCTAAAGCATGGGTACCCAACCTTGGGATGAAGTCTTAGTTCCTATGGGGAAGGTTTCATAAAGGATAGGTATATCATGAAACCCCAAGAACTGTGAGCATTTTTCCTCTAATGTGAAGATTGTAAACCATTTTGAAGTTCATATCCACCATAGATTAGAGTCTCAAGATCCAATGGGATGTTGTTCAGAAAATATGGATAGTTGTAGCAATCTATGTCCAATTTGGTTCACGAAGGATGAATTTTCATGAATTCATGTCTTCTATAGGAAACCTAAAGTTCATTTTCCCTTAAACGTTGAGTGAATAGAATAAATTATAGGTTCTATAGTGGTATTAATATATGATTCATGAAAGTGATTTTCTTATCATATGAAAATACTTCATGGGGGTTTGTGATCTTTGTGAGAACATATACACTACATGGAAGTAACTGTTATCACATAAGGGATACTTCCACAACCCTTCGACGACCATCGTGAAGCACCTTCCCTTTATGAATGATTTATACCTTTATGAATCTAGTTTTTTTGGTGGAATTTGAGCCTATTTTATCCCATATTTACCTTGAAATTTATGTTATTTCTTAGAAGTCTCCCATAATGAGTTTTTTTTAGTGCCAGCAAATCCACCCCCTTCAAAATGAGAGATATTTTGGGATAGAGGGTTGGATTTTGAGGTGAAATCATGGAAAAAAAATCTATCTATCTCATTCACCAAACCCAACTCGACCACTTTCCTATTAATAAGGGTAGTTACCCAATGGGGGACCATGATATTTTCACATAATGTTGTCTATACCTATCTATTTTCATGAATCTCAAAACATTTGTCAGCATTTAGTGATTGTGATCCCTAATTCTCATGAACGCTGACACCTCTTAAAAAAGTTCTTATGTGAGAAACCTTTTTGTGATACTCGTTAATTTTGATATCTATACCTTCATGAATAACACTTTCATGAACGAGACTTTCATGAACAAGAATTTTAAACTATCAATGTCTGTGAGATGGTTTCTAAAGGTATTGAAGATATAACTTCCCAAATGATGGATGTGTATAGAAATTTTATTATTGGATAGAGTTTATAGAGTGAATATGATCATGAAAAACTCACTGATTCACTGAAAGATGGTCAAAAGTAAAATCCACTCTATCAGAGTCGTCTATTGTATGGATTTGGACCTAAAGATGAAGTTTTGATCCCTAGATCTGATAGAGATTCCCCCACTTATTTTTTTAGAATCTCACTTATTCTATAATAGTGGAATTAGACTACTATGGGTCTCTATGTCAAGTATTATTCATAAATAAAAGATCACTCCCAATGAAACCCTATGAAGAACATCAATGGGGAGGAGCTCCTTATAGATACATCCCCCCTCAATATGATACTAACCTCAAGGTGAGGGTATTAAACAATCTTCAAGGATAGATAAAGGAGTTTTACCAATACAAGTAAAGATACTTTAGAGAATAATGGGCCTAGTAATATTGGTTATGTGAGTCCTATGATGAATTTTAGGCAAACCTAAAGTGATTTTGTTTGTATGAAGTAGTGTGGACTTCTTAGTTACACATCTACGAATACCAAAATACCGTGCCAGAGCTACTAAAGAGGTTGTTATTGGGGACCAATGTTTTTCATTTTTATCATGGGGAGGTTACCATTATCCTATGGGTCCTCTACCATATTGTTAGGATCCCCATCCAAGGAGGAGTGTATGATGAGTTACTCCCATAGGATAATGTTTGAGAGTATTGGGAGAAAATTCTAGGAATATCAAGGGATTTATGACACCTAGTTAAATGGGAGAAGTGGAACAAACATGGGATTAAGGATTTCCCCTTCAAGCATTCATTCAACTATTTTTTTTAATGAACCCATATAGAAGCTACCCGACAGGCCCATCCAATGTCCAAATTCGTCCCAACATGGTAAGGAAGAAAACTACTTGGTGATCATGAAGATGAGATAATGATGCCTATGGAGGTATAATGTGAATCTTATAGATATTGTGATTATATTTTAAGTATTCATCACATTTATCATTTATGGGTGGATTCTCTCAGTTCATCATGTTCACATGTGGGTGTGTCCAATCACACTTATCAAATAAAATATTATAGAGGTCAGAAAGTATATTAACTTGGTTTTTCTAGTGTTATTTTAGCTTTACTATGTGTTTTACCACATAAAAAAGAGGAATATCCCTCTTTGTGTGTGAAACCCTATCCACATTCTATATAGATTGGTTATTGTACCCATGTGGAGGGGGTATGAGTACCCAAACCCCCTCATCCCAGCTGGAACCAACTTCCTGTCATCGATTATCAACATTGTTGGGAGCCAGACTCTTTAGTTGGATCTATTTGGTGTTGTTTTGAGGATCATATTTATAGATCATTTTATGTTTCACCTATTTTCCATCCTAATGAGGGTGTTTATGGATGACAGTGTGGGGATTATGGAGTAGTAGTCGTACCTCTCATCCTTTTGTGGAAGGTTACTGGTGGAGAGGGTCAACTACTATGTGATTTGTGAAACATACACCCCGTAGTATTTATCCAATAAATATTTGTGTCTCTATATTCTCACCCTTGAAGTTATACACCAATTTATTCATGAATTTCCACCATTTGGACCTTTAGAAAATATAGTGCATGTTCACATGATAGGATGGGAGGGGAACATGATTTCACTAACTAATGTCAAATATGGGTTCATCCATGAGTATTCATTGAGATGAAAGAGTGTATACCTAGGAGATTCACTTATGAACACAGTCATTTGGGAAGATTCTGAAAAAAGGGTCCAATAATTATGCAGCTTATGGAATGCTATAGTGGGTAGATCACTCCATGAAGAAAGATATGGTCTAGCGAGAACAGTATCTGTTGGAGGTTAGTATTTATTTTCTCTACATGGAATGAGAATCTTGAGGGATGTGTGGTAGATGGCCCATGACTCACAATAAATTTTATATGGGAGGATGGTGAACCCTCTATAGAATCTATGAGGGATTATTCTATGGCTTTAGGGAAGTGTTTATGTCCTAGAGATGTTCTTGGTGACAGTTTGTTTTTTGAATCTTGGAGGGACTAGGGTATCTTCTGGTAGTTACACTCCCTCCATGAAAATTATACGCATCTCTAGGATGAGGGGATCCACATTTCTAGGTTGGGATATGAAAATCTCATCTTATAATCTCTTTAATTCGATACAGTGTAATATCTATAGGAGATGGAAGACTTTATCAACTCATGTGGTGTGGCATTCCCACTGGATTACTTGGTGAGGATGTTATTGGGTATGCCTTATCATGAAATCCTCTCTGGGAGTCAGTCATCTATAGTCATGACTAGGTAAGTGAAGTCATATGATTAGTCATAGGGCATTGATACTTTTCAATACTCCCCCTAGGGAGGATACTCAATAGCTAATGAGGTAAACTTGTAGGTTTTGTGGGTTTTGGATATCTTTTAACCTTTTAGAATCACTATCATACCCCCTTTTGACCTATGTAGGAATCAAAAAAGGAGGGGAAAATTCAGGATGAACCCCTGAGGGAGGAAAATCAAACCTCAACCCTTGAAGGGGTGGGCATGGTTCCTATTAATGATATGTCCATAGGCCTCCAACCATCCATTGTTGAGGTGGATCTTGTGACTGAGCTAATGACTCAAGTTCCACAAGTATCGCATGGTAATTTCTAATTACCGATCTTTCCAGTTAGGTTTGTAAAATTTTCATTCTTATTCATCATACTATATTTTTTGTTTCTTTTAAATAGAACCAATATGTCTAACTATAGAGTAGATTTTTATGGTCAATTCATTGATAACTATAGATATTCCATCATAGTAAGGGCTTCTGAGGAACATCACTGACAAAACTACTGGTATATATGCTTCTTGTAAGCCTTTTACCTTTTTTATTTCCTTTTTGTTTTCTCCCACAAGTTTAATTTTTCTAAACATTTTTTTATGGACGTGAATTTTTTTTGGGGGACTAGACGCTTGGTGGAATTCTCGAACCATTGGTTCCCACAGTCGAGGAAGTGATGGATGAGGTTAGGGCCTCTATGATGGAGGATGAGGGGGATATGGTTTTCAATCCCTATCTTTCCATGACTAATTTTGAGAATGTTATTGGGGTTGTTTCAATAGACAAGTATGTCCCAACTATAGAAAACACTGAAGAAATGGTTGATACCAATAGAATAGATAAGGCTAACCTCCCCTTAGATGTTGAGCTCGACCCATCTGAGTGAATGTCTGATGATGACTCTACCATTGATGTTATAGTGGTGTTCCCAAAGTACAAAATTGTACCACCCATTTATTTTGAGGACTCCAACTCCAAAATGGCTAAGGAGAATCAGATCATTAGGCATTGGGAATGAAGGAGCATGTAGAATTACATTACTCACACCTTGTTCAACGATCTTTCATGTCGGGTGGGATCCCTCCACCACTGTCTAGTAAGTATAGGGGATGGTGGAGTGGACCCCAGTGGTTTCCATGCTCTAGCTGCTGACTTCTTTAATAAGTGATCACATATTGAGTGGTAGGAGTTCAATATCACATGCACTATGGTACTCCATATAGTAGATCTTGTGACCACTTTTCTGGAAAGGGATGAACAATAGCATGAGTTTTTCACCAATGAAAAATGAGAGAAATTCAGCCAACTAAGGGTGCATTTGAAAACAACAAAGTATGTGATATTATAGGAATCATCAATGGAAGCATATTTTATGGTGGAATAGGTCTAGGTAAAGATCTAATTTGATGAGGTTCTCCCCACTTCCAAGGAGTAAGTGGCAGAGCTATCTAAGTGGAAGTGGATCTTATTGGATACCCAAGAAAGGGTGTCCAAGCTAGAGTTCTCTATTTCTAGGGTTAGGCCTTAGGGGGGTTTTACTTTTAATTTTAATGAAGGAGAGGCTCTGACTTATGGATAAACCCTACTGATAAATGTAATAAAACATTTTTTAATTCCTTATGCATGAATTTTGTTGCACCTCAATCACAGTTACAAAATGACCAAATATAAACTTCTAATCACACATGATTCATTCTCTATGTGAGTAACAATAGTTAAACAGAATATCAATTGGTTACATGAGAATGAAAAATAGGGACAAAAAATTTGGGGATAGAATTACCCATCAACCACCATAGGTGTACCAATGTGGAAATCCTTTATTGAAGAGTGGGACTCTACACAACCAACTTTATTTCCCAATGTGTACTGGTGGATGAGATAGGTAATGATGGGGAAATTGAATTATACCAAAAAAATGGGGGAATATAAAGGATGAAAATAAATACATCCAGAATTTAGAACACAAGGAGGTGTGATAGGTTGATAAAGGATGATTTCAGGCCAAGTTTGATAATTAGATTCCACTATTGTACTTCCAAGATTGGGAGCATACAAATGAGATTCAATCATTGTTCATGTTAGAAACATGGGATCTCCCAAATTTTCATCAAAATACCTTTAGGGTGGGTGACTAGGATGGAATTTGAGTCATTTTGGCCACAAACTGTCACTGTTAGGGTGCCTGTTTAGAAATTTAATATAGAGAGATTCAAATCAAGGATGACACGAATAATGGGGGTGAACTTTAGGTAATTTTTGGATGGAACTCAATGTGTTTGGGATTATACACCATGGTTTTTATCACATTGGGTGGGCTTATCAGCCTGAGAAAGATACATACTCGATTTCCAAGGGGAGAATCATCTTGGTTTTCAAGAAATTGTCATTGAACTCAAATGGTGTGGATGTTTACTAACGTTGATGTGGAAAGGGGACCTCTCAGGAGAGGACCAAAAATATTTTATTGTTGTACATTATCAAGTGTGGATAGAAAGTGTGTAGTTTAACATCCCACAAAAAGGATATTGAATGTGCACATTAACATCATATATTGAAGACATGTGATTGTTATAGTTTATGGTTACATATATTTGACAATGGTATCATATAATTTATCATCATGTGGCCAAGATGTGTGATCCTATGTGAATAAAATCTATCCCATCGAGGTTATAGGATGATAAAAATGGACACAAGGAGTATTTCTTCCTAGAGCACCCCATGAAGTACATGGAGTGAAGGTTTTGTCCTAATGTTTTCCTAAACTAGTGGGCATATAAAGAACATCCATGATTTTATCGAGGCTTGGGGAAAAGTCCCACCATCTTTGTACATCTTCCACTCACACCCTCACTTTTTCCCAAGTCACAAGGAAAACATGGTGGGAAAAAGTATGGATTTTTATCATATTTCTAAAATGGGTTTTGAAACTTATAGATATATGTGGAACCTAATGTGGGTTGTTTAAATTCATGCTAGTCAGACTGAACATGAATAGATTTTTGGTCATTTGTGTGGATGAATTCATATAGCTTTAAGGTAATGACACTTGAACCATGGATCTTAGTTTAAGGTCATAGAGTTCAAACCCCCACTATTTTGGTTCCACACCATATTAGTTATGAATGGATGTTACAATTCCTATGTTTGAATAGGGGGTGCCAAGAAATTCATGGGAAATGATAATATTTGAATATGGCCAAGATATTTGTGATCTAGGTATCACTATAGATCCCACTAGATGGAAAATCAAGCCACATGTAGTTATGGAAAATGGAATTGTTTGAGAACAACATCGAAGGGGGTAGTCCTTCTGTGTGAGGACACGATGATGAAGGGGGGATATTTTTCTAAAACAATAAGGTTTATGAATGCCCAAAGAAGATTAGAGGAAACTAGGATCTTGTTTCACATAGTTTAATGTGGAGATGCTTAAACCAAGGCTACTACCAGTTTAAGGTTAAAGATATTGGACCAAATTGTGGTACTTTAGGAGTATTTGTATGGAATTAGATATTTTAAAAAATATTATGAATAGGGTCTAGGTAGGACTTATGTTGAAAAAGTGGACATATGGTTGGTTTCACAAAGTTCAAGGTCGTGGTTGTTTGGATTGGGGATTTGAAATGAGTTTATGTTCATAATTATTGGGAAAATTCATTCTATAGTTTAAGATAATGTAGCCTTGACCATAAAAGATGTTACTAGTTTAGAGTCGTGAATCTTGGATATGGGGTTTACAAAAAGTTTAAGGTCATGATTCTTGGACCAAAGGGGGTTGTTTCTTCGGGGTTTTCGTATAACATTAAAGAAAAATAACCTAATGGGAAGATATATTGAAGGAGGCCTAGTGTCATGTGAATCCAATCTAAGACTAGTCACACACAATTTATGGTTTGGATTCTCATACCAGGGGGACTGGAGAAATAGTTTTTCTATCATTTACTAACAAATCTATGGTAATCAGAGGGCCTGGGGGCTTGGGGGGATACAAGTGAACATAGTCCCACAAATTTTGGGTATTTATAACTAGTCCATAGATAGGATTTTTAGGTTTCACTATTTATTCCATGACACTAGGAATCATTCCATATATTGTTATGTGATCCAATGTCATAGAATAAAAACATTGAATGGGAATTCCTCTCGAGTAAGGATAAGAAACTAAATCTACAGTTTAATGTGTCATATAGAAATACTACAGCAGCGTAGTTTAAAATTTGGAATCTAAGACTAAAAGGGGAGGAATCGGGTTTAAAGTCAATATATCATATTATGGGTTTGAAAATAGTTTAATTTCATGGTGTTGGATTGTGGGTTATGTCTCAAATAATTTTGTGTGGCATGAAAGATTAGTAACCTGATATTATGGGAGGGACAAGGAGGCTTGATCCCATATGAGACATCCCTGGGTAATGTTATATATAGTTTAAGGTCATAATTTTTATACTAGGGTTCCTAGTTTAAAGTCACAGAGTTTTGACCATAGAGGGGGTGACACTCTAACAGGGGAATACCTACATGGCTCACTATTCTTGGGGAAAATTACACCATGAATTCTAATCACATGTGATCCATGCTCGATGTGAAAAAAAAGAGTGGTATGGAGTTCCCCTTATCATGAGGGGGAATGAATGGGAGAAGAAGATGATACAGTAATTTTCCAACAATGTTTACGTCCATGTCCATCATGCATGAATGTGCAAGGTAATTACACCAAGGGTGTTAAAAATAAACCAAAACAAAATGAGTTAGAGTTAGGAGAATTAATGATTTATGGGATCTATACCATAAAAGGGGGTAACTTATGGGTAGGTAATAAATGTTAAATTTTTTCAAAACATTGTTTTTATAAGCTTGTAATTAATGCATGGAGTGAATAAATGTTGGAAAGACCATAGGAAATGTTTGAAATGTAGGAACAATCATCTCTATCTAAGTATCCTCTCAGGCATGTGCCTAGGATGATATATTATCCATTTTTTTCTAAGACATTCATACTAAGATGGTGATGATGGTACAAATAAAGTAAGGAATGAAGTGTGGAAGTGGAAATGTTGGGATACTCAAGGGAAATTAAACACTTTGGGAGATATTCAACCATGTGCTTGAATTCACTAGATGAGAATATTGGAAGGTGAGTGTTGAGCATGTTCTGAAGGGGGATGACCATGGGATTGTTTGGTGGTCGGACTAGGACATGAGATTTTGGTGTCTCTATATAACCCATTGAAGTGGGAAGCAACCCACATATAATTTTGGATCACAGTGAAGTAGATGACCAACAACAAAATAGAGGGCACCCCCAAGTGAGGGCTCAACCCAACAAATAGTTTCATGTTGTGTTATAAGGACATGAGACATACAGTTTAACATCATGTGTAAAATACATTTAAAACACATTTTTATGTCATATGTTGAGATCATTTTATTTTTATAGTTTAATTTTATATTGATTTTATCATTGTTAAAATTTTATAGGTTCCAACCATTTCTATTGAAGAGAAAAGATGATGTGATTGGAGGATCACACATAGAAGTTTCCCCAGTACTTTGGCAGAAATAGTGATGTGATTAAGGATAATGTGTGAAATTCACCCATGTATGGGGGTATTGTCTCATGCTTATCACATGATGCATATAATCTCATCATACAAGGAATCATGTTATTGTAACACATGGTATCCCAGATTCAATTTATAGGGTAAGTTCATAGTCTAATGTCATATGAATGGTGTTGTGTGTGGGGTTTTACACATTGAACTGACTATTATTTCTTACTCATTTATAATCATGAGGGTATCATGAAATATTTAATGGTTGAAGAATATAATCTATGTTTACCACCCACCACTCAGTGAGGGTTTCGTAGGATTAATGAAGATATATCTGGGTATTTTTACTTGGGATACCCATTGTTTCCTCCTCATATCAATTCATAATGGAATCTCAGACTGATGATAGGCAAGAGGAAAATTATTGGGGTATAAACATTGGTGGAGGCCCAGGGGGGGACTACTTGGGATCCTCTCATGATCATTACATGAGGAATAGTACACATGTAACCTAAGGTATCTCGATCTTGTTATAGAAGGCATCCTATGATTGTCACATAGGGGATACTATAGTATAACATCAAGAATATAGTGAAATTATTTACAGTTTTATATCATTTAACTAGGACCTAGATCTATAGTGAGGGTGGAGTGGCTTCATTTTCCAAAAATTATGGACCCGAAGTGAAAAGATGCCATGGGGGCCTAATGCCAGAATATATGATCTCACCCTAGGGGTAAATTTGTGGATAGGCCCAACTAAAGGGGATCTAGTCATCAATATGTATCCAATGGAACTGGGAATCAAGCCACATATTGTTCTGGATATCATAATGGTGGGAAACCAATTCCATAAGGGTGGATTCCTCTCTAGTGAGGACCTAAAGTATCTCACAATTTCATGTCATGCAATGGGGGAATTGTTTTCTTCGGTTTAATGTCATACATCTTGGGATCAA
Organism: Viscum album; assembly: GCA_963277665.1. Lineage (NCBI taxonomy): Eukaryota > Viridiplantae > Streptophyta > Magnoliopsida > Santalales > Viscaceae > Viscum > Viscum album. The sequence goes on along the minus strand of OY728123.1, from coordinate 138,696,989 downwards.
GATCATCTCATATTTTTTATATGAGGAATATCAATTTTAGAATAAAGGTTAAATTCATAGTTTAACATCATGTGATGAGTACATTTTTGTACAGTTTAATGTCATATGACAAGAATGTTAAGGATTTTTAGTTTATACTTTCACAGATCAGACTAAAATTTTCACATGAAGTGCCCCTTAAATAACCTGGTGTTGATAGGGGATGTGATGCACTCCTCATACATAATTATCAATGAGTACACAATATTTATGTAGAACTTATGAATAATTTATTTTCCTTCCAATTTGGGTTCTAGTTTGAGAATATTCTTTCCTAGTATTATAGGCATCCTGAGGTTTAGTACCTTATAACCTTGAAGGAATGATCATAGGTGGTCCTTTTTATTGAATGATTGTGCTTTTGGTTTATTATAACCCTCGAAGGGCTTCTAAAAAAATTAAAATGCTTTAATGTTTTTTAAGTAGATATTTATAACTATCCTTTAAACATATTTTTACTGCTTCTATGTTTTGAATTTTTAAAAAACAGTCATCTACAATTGTGTTCAGTAAGTTATTTGGAGTCTGATGGAACCAACTTGTTTTTTGGTGAATAGTAACATAACCTTATGAATAGTAATATGACCCTAAGGAATAATAAATTTTATTATTAATTTATTTTCTTATGGATTTAAGATAATGAAATCTTGTTTAATATTTCAATGTGATATAAAAGCAGTTATAGAATTAGAATTGTTAATTTTTGAACTAAGTACGCTTTCATTTTAAAAATTAAATTAAAAATATATAGAAAACTATTTTTTAAAAATTGTGTTTATTTTTGAATTCTACATGCTGAATAATGGTTTGGGTGATTTTTTGGTATTTTTCTGAAATTATAGAATTTTTTATGAATAGTGAAATATGATAAAATATGATAAATGATAAAGACTTGATTTACTACATCATAGGGGGTCAAGGCTGATGTAATACCACTTGGTCAGAACTCACAATCCATTATTACTATTTGGGGTCACATTAATTAAGACTATTCATGGTCTTGAGTAAAAATATTATAATAATGATTAAAATATTGTAAAATACCTCCTCTCCTCCACTATAAATACCACCCTCATTCCCCTCTTCCTCCCACACCTCTCAAGCCTTGATCCCTACCTTAGTTCTATCCAATACTCCTACCAAGGCTCTTTCCCACTTCTTATAATTTCTTTTCTCACCAAAAGACCAAAACAAAAGGCCTTATGAAGGATCTCAAGGAAAAGAGATCAAGAGGTAAACATCCTCTTTTGTTTTCTTTCTTTTATTTAATTTTATGTTATTATTTTTATTTCCCATTGGATTATTTTAGGATATAACATTAAATATCCCCATTACTTCCCATATTATGTAAGAATTATGAGAGACCACTTTTCTCTCATCAAAATATTTTATGATATTTTAGGTGATGATGTTAGGCTGCTAAAATTTCATAAGGGATTATTCAAATTTTCATTTATTTTGAGTTTATTTCATTTATTATTCTTTCCTCACATACACTTATAAAAGAGGAATGAAAATCCATAAATCTAGTATGTTCTGGATGATCTCATGTTCCTAGAAAATTCATCATCATTCTTCTTCTTCTCTTCCACTTATTCAAGGAATTAAAACACTGTCTGTGATGTGTCGATTTACCGACATCATGGATGATCTGAATTTAATTTCCTTTACATCATTCAAGAATGGTCATGAAACCACTTTATGGTTGAAACAAATTATAATTTATGTATTATACCTTATATAAGGTTTTGTAATCATTTTTTACATATGTTATAAATTTATGAAACAAATGAGTTCTTTATGATCGAATAATCGTTAAAATGACCTAAACAAATATCAATAATGTTTTAACATATGAATCATCCTAATGTCAGAATTCATAATGATAAATGGTATAATTTATCGTACTAGAATTATTTAAATACCACTCTATTCCAATTATTTAGTTTCACTTCCAATGGACTAGAACATCCATCATGAACCAATCATGGAGATCATGTAAAGAACGCACTTGAAACAATGGAAGGAACAAAATATTAACAAGTAAGGGGTGAAATGATGTTATAAAATGATCATATAATATTATATAAAGATTAATATGTTTCTTTAATATAATAATAACACAATTTTAACCACTATAATGGAGGTTTAAACAAGTTTTACGTAAGGAAAACCCTATGCAAGGGGATTCTTAACCTGATTTCCATTATTTGGGTTAACTCTCTACTTCGTTATTTGTGTTGTATTAAAAACATTTGTGTGACTAATTATATTTATATCATGTTGATTTATATTTATTTACATTGTATATACATATTCCATCCACACAATTCATTCTCACTTGAATTATATGATATTTATAAGGGAATTTTCTTTTAAATTTCTCTTTTAAAATTCTATTTTACAAAATTCAAAAGAAATGTTTTTATGAAATTATTCATATTAAATGATTATGTTCTGGTTCATGATAAATTTTTATGATAAAGTGTGGTACCTATATTTTCCTCAAATTCATTGGGTATGTGTAAGTTGGATGTTGGCAGTATGGTTAAATTATGTGTAACTCCGATCGTTAGACAAATTGTAAGGTAGCCATGAGGGTTACATGTTATAAGGTAGCTGTGGGGGTTATAATATTATATAAGTAATTACCCAAGATACCTTTATGGTTATATTTATATTATTATGTATTGTTTAAATCTTGTGGAAATATTATGTTTCCCAAAGTAAGTATATATGTGTGACGAGTATGTCTTTTGAAATTGTTTTCAAACATTACTAGTATTCATGGAATAATGTGCTCTTTCCTTCTTTTAAATACCTTATTGAGATTTTTGTTCTCATACAAAGTTTTTAAATGATTTTCACAGGTTATAAGGATGTGTAAGACAAAGAAGGAATCCATGTTAAAAGTTTGAATAATTTTTAAAGAAATCGTGATTTATTTGAAAAATTTTATATTTTGAAAGAAATAAATATTGTTTTTATGGTATCCAATCTGTAAGGATGTGTCATGTTATGAATGTATTGTGTCCCAATTATCTAAATCTATAAACTTTAAAAGATCCTCAATGTGAAGGGAAGTGATTTCTGGACTAAATTCAAGATTATGTAATGTAATAATGTTGGGTCCTTATAGTCGGTATCGGAGGATGGTTTAGATAACATTAGGGGTTTGGGTAATGTTAATACCATAAATTTTTTCTACTCTGTGCCTAATTAGAAATGTTATATCATTTAAAGATTACAATGTTGCTTCGAATAAGATATGTTTGGTCAGAATGGTTGTCCACATAAGAAATAGAGAAGCTGAAGAGGAGAGGCATTGACCGAACAACATCCCTCGAATCTACAGTCTGAAATGGTAGGGATTGGCACCGAGCATTTTGTGATAGTAATGGCTCAGCTAATACATATAATAAATGGTGGTGGAATTCATGAAAGAGAACAACCAGAGGTACCACAACGAAACATGATAATAGTGGAAAATTTTATAAGACAACACCCTCCTGCTTTCAATGGATCTTCTAACCCAGTAGTGACTGAAGGATGGATTAAATCTCTTGAAAAGATATTTGATGTAATGATTTGTTCATATAATCAAAAGTTAATTATTTCCATTTATCATTTTTAAGGTGAAACTTATTAGTGGGGGTCAATGGTAAGGAATATTAGGGATAGAGAGGATATTGATTCCTTGTAGTGGGGTGAATTTAAAATTATTTTTCATGAAAAATATTTTCCTAAGGTGGTGCGACATAGGATGGAGAATCCATTCCATGAATTGATGTAAATGACGAGGATTCAATGGCTATGTATGAAGAGAAATTCACCCGACTAGCATGGTATGATCCAAATCTTATTCTAGATCCTGATAGCGAAATAATCCTCTTTTACTCAAGATTGAAGCCAAGGTATCGAAGGTCATTGGCCTCCCGTGAATTAAAAAGTTATGAGTAAATTTTCTGATATTTTGAGAGGGTAGATATGGAGTTTTCTGATGATCATGTGAATTTTTGAAACAAGTAGAAGAAGAGGTCCAGATGGCAAGCGATGGGTAATAATCAACTAAGGAAATCTGATGGTAAGAAAATCCGATTTCCTGTTTGTGAAAAGTGTGGAAATAAACACCCTGGGGAATGTATTTCCTAAACTGAGAGGTGTTTTTGATGTGGTAATTTTGGACATATGGACCAAGATTTTAATGAAAATGATCCTAAGACTAATCTTGATAATAAATTTGTTAAGTGTTTTAAATGTGGTGAGTTTGGTCATTATGTAAATTCCTGCCCAAAGAGAGGTATGAATGAAGAAAAGAAGCCAGACTACAGTTAGAAATGTGTAGTGATATACTTCATGACTACATCAGTAGATTTCAAGCCATCTAATGAAGTTGTATCATGTACTTTTTTTTACTTAGATTTTTCTAATGTTTTTTTTATTCGGGGTATACACATTCCTTAATTTCTAAGAAATTTTATGGTAAATTGGAAATAACACCTCAACAAATGAGACCCTAAATTATTGATAAAACATTGGGGGAAATATCATTACAAATAAGAATTATAATAATCTTTCTATTATGGTCTGCGAAAATACTTTACATGAAACTCTTGTTATTTTTCCTTAGTTGAGTTTGATGTTATTCTAGGAATATATTGGCTTTATATTTATCATGCTAAGATTGACTGTAGAGCTAAAGAAGTTGTTTTTCAGAAACAGTTTGAGTTTTTATACAAGAATGAACTCATACAATTGATAACATATCCAGAAGTTGAGAAAATATTGAAAGATGTAAATGAAATTTATCTTTCTCATATTGTTGAAAACAAGAGAACTATTCAAATTAATGATGTTCCAGTTGTAAATGAATACCTTGATGTTTTTTCACATGAGTTACATGGTGTCATACTTAATCGATAAGTATAATTCTCAATTGACTTATTTCTTGATGCTAAGATAGTTTCAAAACCCCCATATCATATGGATCAAATAGAACTTCTTGAATTGAAAAATAAGTTGTAGGATTTGCTTGATAAATTCTTCATTCATCCTAGCACTTCACCATGGGGAGATCCTATTTTTTCATTAAAAGTAAAGATGGTTACATGATACTTTGCATTGATTATAGATATTTAAATAACATCACTATTAAAAAAAGTATCATTTTCCTCACATTGATGACTTGTTTGATCAGATCCAGGGATCTCAGTACTTTTCCATGATTGACATGAGATCTGGACTCTATCAGCTAAAGGTAAAGGAGGATGAAATCCTAAAAACATATTTTTGTACTAGATATGGGCATTAGGAATTTTTTGTTATGCCATTTGGGTTAACTAATGTAGTTGTTGTATTCATGAATCTTATGAATATAGTATTTAATGAGTTCTTGGATAAGTTTGTGGTTGTTTCTATTGAGGAAATTCTGGTATTTTCTAAAAATAAAGAGGAGCATGAAATACATATAAGGGTTGTTTTACAAACCTTAAAGGAAAAGAAACTGTATGGAAAATTAAGATAGTGTGATTTTTGGTTGCAACATATTTATTTTCTTGGGCACATTGTAAATAAGGATGGAATAATAGTTGATCCTGCCAAAACAAAAGTGGTTGATGAATGGACAAGACCAAAAAATGTCACAAAAATTTTTATTTTTCATGGATTTGCAGGTTATTGTCAATGTTTTGTTAATAACTTTTCACGGTTATCTAGCCCGATAACTAATTTAACACGAAAAGGGGTTAAATTTATTTGTAAAGAATAATGTGAGTTTTGTTTTCAAGAACTGAAGAAGAGATTAGTGAATGCTCTAGTTTTGGCCTTACCTTCCCTAAATGGTGAGTTTTTCATCTACAATGATGATTCTTTCAAGGGACTTGGTTTTGATTTGATGAAGAATTATTAGGTAGTTGGTTATACTTCAAGACAACTAAAACCTCCCAAATTAAATTATCCCACACATGATTTGGAATTGGCAGTTTTGGTGTTTTCTTTGAAAATTTGGAGACATCATTTATACAGAGCCAAATTTAAAATATACACTGACCATAATAGTCTGAAGTATATATTCACTCAGAAGGAATTAAACATGAGGCAGATAATATGGATTGAACTAATAAAGGATTATGATTGCACGATCAATTACCATCTAGGAAAAGATAACAAAGTGGTGGATTCCTTGAGTTGAAAACATCATGCATCATTAAACATGTTACGTTTAGAAAATGATCCCTTGATTAATGATTTGATAAATTTTGTCTTTGAAGTTGTTGGTGTAGGGAATACATCTGTTTTGTTTCAAGTTTCAATGAATTCATCATTGTCTTCCAGAATTAAGCAAGCATATAAAGAAGACTGTGAGGTATAGAAAAATGAAGAATTGGTTAAAATGTGTAAGTTTTTAGAATTTAATCTTGATAAATATTGTGTGTTGTGATTTGGAAAAAGGTTGTGTGTGCCTTGTGATACCCATTTGAAGAAATATTTTTTTGTAAAGCTCATAGATATCCATTTTTAGTTCATCTTGGCAGTACTAAGATGTACAGAGTCCTTCGAGAGAATTATTGGTGGAATGGAATGAAAAGAGATGTTGTTGATTTTACCAAGAAATGCTTGACATGTCAATAGGTTAAAGCAGAGTGAAAGTTACCAAAGGGAATGCTTCATCCTTTTCCAGTGCTAGACTAGAAATGGGAGAATGTATCCATGGGCATTGTGGTGGGACTACCTAAGACATATCAAGGTAACAATGTGATTTGAGTTATTATTGATCTACTGAAAAAATCTGCACATTGTCTTTCTATTTGAGATACAATGTCTTTGGATCCTCTTTCTCAACTGGACCTCAAAGATATTGTTAGTTTACATGGAGTTCCTCTTTCCATTATATATGAATGGGATCCCAGGTTCACTTCTAACTTCCGGAAGGGCCTTTAGAAATATTTGGGCATAGATTTAAATTTCAGTATAGCTTTTCATCCTCAATTAGATGGGAAGTCAGAATAAACAATTCAGAATTTGGAGGATATGCTTTGAGCTTGTTCAATAGACTACCAGGGAATTTGGGATCAACATCTTTCTTTAGTTGATTTTTCTTATAATAATAGTTTTTATTCCAGTATATAGATGGAACCTTTTGAGGAATTTTATGGGAAGCGGTGTCAAACTCTAGCATTTTTGGGATAAAGTAGGTGAAATAAAGTTGATGGGGCTAGAATTAATAGAGGAAGTAGATGAGAAAGTGAAGATAATCAAGTAGTACATGAGGACTACTCATAAAAGGTAGAAAAGTTAGGCATATAACAAAAGGAAAGACTTCTCTCTCAAGGTAGGTGACCATGTTTTCCATAAAATCCATTCTCAGAAAAGTGTGATGCATTTTGGTAAGAAAGGGAAGATAATCCCACGGTCCATAGGTCCTTTTGAAATCATGGAGAAAGTCAAACCAGTGGCATGCCGAGTAGATTTGCCTCCAAGTTTGTCTCAATTAAACAATGTTTTTCATGTTTTGATGTTGAGAAAGTATGTTCCTGATTCAACTCATGTCCTGAGCCTAGAAGTGGTTCAGCTGGAAGAGAACCTTTCCTATGAAGAGAAACCAGTTCAGATTCTTGATCGAAGAGAATAGGTATTGCGGAATAAGTTAATCCACCAGGTAAAGGTTTTTTGGAGAAACCACATGCTAGAAGAAGAAACATGGGAGTCTGAAAATGCTATGAGGGAAAGGTAGACTCACTTGTTTAATAAGTAAATAAAATTTCAAGGATGCAATTTTCAGAAGGTGGGGATTATGTAACACCCCAAGTTTTTCTAAAAACAAATTGAAATGCATAAAAGTTTGTTTTAAGTGGATGTTTATAACTAGCCTTTAAAAATAATTTTACCGATTCTATGTTTTGAATTTCGAAAAATGGTCATCTACAATTATGTTCAGTAAGTTATTTAGATTCTGATGGATCCAACTTGTTTTTTCGGTGAACAGTAACATACCCTTATGAATAGTAATATGAATAGTAATATGACCCAAATGTATAGTAAATTTTGTTATTATTTTATTTTCTTAACGATTTAAGATAATAACATCTTTTTTAATTTTTCAATGTGATATAAAAGCACTTATAGCATTAGAATTCTTAATTTTTGAACTAGGTATGATTTTATTTAAAAATTAAATTAAAAATATTTCAAAAATTATTTTTAAAAAATGGTGTTCATTTTTTAATTCTAAATTTCGAATAATGTTTATGGTGAATTTTATGTATTTTTCTGAAATTCTAGAATTTTTTATGAATAGTGAAATATGATAAAATACAATAAATGCTAAATACTTGATTTAATACATAATAGGTGATAAAAGATTGATATAATACCACTTAGTTCGAAATCACATGCCATTATTACTATTTGGGGTCACATTAATTAATACTATTCATAGTCTTGAGCAAAAATATTATAATAGTGATTAAAATAATGTAAAATACCTCCTCTCCTCCACAATAAATACCACTCTCATTTTCCCCTTCCTCCCACAGCTCTCAAGCCTTGAGTATTACCTATGTTCAGTACAATACTCATCCCAAGGCTCTTCCCGATGTCTTAGAGCTTTTAGTCTCACCAAAAGGCCAAAACCAAAGGCCTTAAGAAGGATCTCAAGGATAAGAGAACAAGAGGTAAACATCCTCTTTGGTTTTCTTTCTTTTCTTTCATTTTATGTTATTATTTTTCTTTCACTTTAGATTATGTTGGGATATGACATTACATATCCCCCTTACTACCCATATTATGTAATAATGATGAGATACCCCTTTTCTCTCATCAAAATATTTTATGAAATTTTAAGTGACGTTGTTAGGCTGCCGAAATTTCATAATGTATTGTTCAACTTTTCATTTATTTTGAGTTCCTTTCATTTATTATTCTTTCCTCACCTCCTCTTATACAAGAGGCATGAAAGATCCATAAATACAGTATGTTCTAGATGATCTAATGTTCATGGAAAATGCATTATCATTCTTCTTCTTCTCTTCCACTTATTCAAGGAATTAAAACATCATCTGTGATGTGTCGATTTACCGACATCTTGTACGATGTGATTTAAATATCCATTACTTCCATCAAGAATGGTCATGAAACCATTTTTATGGTTAGACTAAATTAAAATTTATTTATTATACCTTATATAAGGTTCTGGAATCATTTTTGTACACATGTTATAAATTTATGAAACAGATGAGTTCTTTACGATCGATGAATTGTTAAAATGACCTAAACAAATATCAATAATATTTTAACATATGAATCATCCTCATGTCAGAATTCAGAATGATAAATGGTATAATTCATGGTACTAGAATCATTTAAATTTCACTCCATTCCAATTCTAGAGTTTCACATCCAATTGACAAGAACATCCATCATGAACCAATCATGGAAATCATTTAAAGAACACACCTGAAACAATAGAAGGAACAAAAGAATAACAATTAAGGGGTGAAATGATGTTATAAAATGATCATATATGATTTTATAAAGATGAATATGTTTCTTTAATATAATAATAAATCTCTTTTAACCATTATACAGGAGGTTTAAACAAGTTTTAACTAAGTCAAACCTGGGGTAAGGGAATTCTTAACCTGATTTCTATTCTTTGGGTAACTCTCTTCTTTGTTATCTGTGTTATATTAAAAATGTTTGTGTTATAAATTATGTTTATATTATGTTTATTTATATGTATCTATAGTGTATATACATATTCTATCCACTCGATTCATTCTCACTTTAATTATATGATATTTATAAGGGGTTTTTTTTTAAATCCTCTTTTAAAATTCAATTTTACAAAATTCAAAAGCAGTGTTTTTATGAAATTATTCATGTTATATGATTATGTTTTGGTTCTTGGGAATTGTGTATGATGAATTGTGGTACCTATATTTCTCTCCAATGCATTGGGTATGTGTAATTTGGATGTCGGTCGTATGGTTATTCCATGGATAACTGTGATGGTTACACAAATTGTAGGGTAGTCATGAGGGTTACAAGTTATAAGGTAGCCATGATGGTTACAATATTATGTAAGTAATGCCCCAAGATACCTTTATGATTCTTTTTAGGTTCTTATGTACTGTGTAAATCTTGTGGAAATCTCATGTTTCTCAATGTAAGTATATATGAGTGATGAGTATGTCTTTGGAAAATGATTTCATACGTTACAAGTATTCATGGACTAATGTGTTATTTTCTTATTTTACATCCCTTACTAAGGTTTTTGTTCTCATCCCAAGTTTTTAAAATATTTTCACAAGTTATAAGGATGTGTAAGACAAATAAAGAAGCCAATTTGTGTGTTTGACTGATTTTTAAAGAAATCAGGATTTATTTGAAAAGTTTTATATTTTGAAAGAAATGAATAATGTTTTTATGATCTCCACTTTGTTAAAATGCATAATGTTATGAATGTATTGTGTCCCAATTCTCTAAATCTCAAAACTTGAAAAGATCCTCAATTTTAAGGGAAGTTGCTTCTTGACTAAATTCAAGATTATGTAATGTAATAAGGCTGGGTCCTTATAATTATAATCCCTTTCGAGTTTATGTAATTCTTGGAGAATGTTTTCTTCAATGGATTGAAACTAATCCAAATGGACTTCTACTCTCTTATCTAGAATCTAATGATCATAAAAAATCACTTGGAGAAATGAAATCTGAACCATTATAGGTATGACTACTTTTATCCCTTACACTAGGCGGTATGGAGTCACCTGGTTGGAATTTCATGGCATCGTTTGATATGCCTAAAGGGTAATGGAGTGATTACTTGGACAAATATTCTTATTATATCCTACCATATTTTGTAGGTTGTTTGGGGGGGTTTTCAATTCCTCAATCATCCTATTTTTCTTCACATGGTATTAGGATGTTTTGTTATATTGGATGTCATACTTAGCATAAATATTCTTTATCTTAGTGGCTCTAATTTTTGTTCTATTGTTTGTGTGAATGGTATATGGAATCATAAATGTATGGATTATGTGGTACTTCAAAAACTCAATCATGAACCAGGTTTTGACAATATTGAGGGGGATTCCCTCTTCCCACTTTGAAGATAAGTTTGTGGTAGTTTTAATGAACCTACATTGTTGACCTATTAATGGTAGATAGTGTCCCACATCATTAAATCCCCATATATAAAAGGACTTGGAGTACTTGGTGGTATGAAGAAGATCCAATGTTTGATGCATGATGTTGACATGGATCTGAAATTCATTAAACATCTTGGTAAATTTGACGCGATCATGGACCGTGGTTAGCCAAAATCTACCCACCCTCCAGATATAGTAAGAAATATTTAATATCACTTGATGGTCCCCACATAACCCATCATGGACCTCTTTCATGATCGGAGGTATCTCCTTACCTTGTTTAAAATGGAGTAGGATTCCATTGAATTAATGATTTTATAGGGTTTTCTTAAGGTTGGGCCATCCAGGAGTATAGAATGAACTACATACCAACATATCCAATTGTTCTTGGATCTGTTTGGTGGGAGAGTTCCATGTTAGAGATACTAAATGAAGGGAGTCATCCACTTGGTTGTTTTATTGACTTCTGGGGAATTTGGGGGGCTCGCTATAGAAGTGTTAGCCGCCAATTAATTTACCTATCTATATTTATCATCAAAAGTGATGAGGGAAACAACCCTTTGATGTGTCCTATGAAAGGCCAATTCTTTTTAAAAAAATATTCAAAAATGATATTAGGATTTAAAATGTATTGGCTCAATTTTTCTATGATTGGATAACATGAGTCGCCTCTATTCGGGTAGGTAATTGGGATTTCAACTCACGAGTCCACTCAAATAGTGGAACAAGATTCTGTTTCATGAAAAGATAGATTCCATTGATTTTCTGGATGACTATCTCATAGTATCCCTTCACATGAAGGTGGGGGACTTTGATCTCAAGGGGAAACTCAAGGCTAGTGATAAGAGCCAAATAGAGGTCCTCATTGTTAGTTTAACCTTCCAACAATAGGAATGAGAATGGAAGGATGACCTACATGGGATTGATAAAGATTATACCAAGGCCCATCCTGTTGAGTTTGGTGTGTTGATACTTCATTCGGTGAGGCTATGAGAGGAACCACCAAAATATATTTTATAACATGGAATAGTCTATTCTAAGGAGAGGACGGCCTCATCTTAGAATCCAACTTTCAGGGGGAGTTCCTTGGGGGTTTGATGAATGGACATGAAATATTCTAATGTTTGGAACCTGAAAAAATTATGGGATAAAAAACTGATGTCAATATATAATATAAGGATTATTCAATGTTCCAATAGGTATGTCAATAAGGGGTGATTTATAATTTACTTTAGAAGATCAATGAAGTATATCATTTATATCTCATGGTGTTGTAAGTAGTGCCAAAATTTCTAAGTGAAAAATATCAGGGTGAGACAACTCTTCTCAGTTGGAGAATATCTATCCTCCAGGTCGAGGAACATGTGATTGAGATAATAGAGGTTGGTTTCCATTCCCTCATTATTATTTTGATCTAGAAGTGTTCCAATGTACCATTCTATGGTGATCACATAAAGGACCAGATTATTCCTTTTGATGGTTGGAATCATGACTGTAAGATATATGTGATACTTATAAAGGTCCTAAAATTCAGTATAGAAGTCATTTTCCTATTATTAGATTATTCCTTTCTTCATAAGACTTGATAATGGATTAAAATATTTGTCTAGATTCTCAATTAATCATTGGATATAGTACAAGTGGAATTAGAGGCATTTCAACTCCTAAATATTTCATAGAGGACGCATATTGTCGATACATTACATTTTTCTTCATTGATCTCAATGCCTCTAACAACCAAGATAAGGAACATTCTAGAGGTGACCCTAAATACACAAATAAAGGGGTTCATCTTTAAGTTATGGGAGGGGAGGAAGTCAGACAGCTTCTCAAGATCCTTGAGATGTTCTTAACATTAGTGGGAGTTAACCACCAAATCATCCACATAACATTCCAATAATGTGTTGAGGTGTGGCTTGAAGATATATTTCATGACTAATTGGTAGGTAATTCTATAATTCCTCAAACCAAATGGAACCACTTAGTAGTAGAAGGTTACCAAGTGAGATCTAAAATTGGTTAATTCCTCATCCTCAAGGGAAATATAGATTTGGTTGTACTCATAATATACATATATGAAAGAGAGGGATTTAAAACCAACTATTTCATCATTTATCATCTCTATTATCGAAAGGATAAATTCATCCTTTAGGAATGGTGGTTTAAAAATCAGAAGTAGATATGGGCAAGGATATTTCCAATCTTCTTTCTAATAAGGAAAATGTTGGCTAGCCACATGGGGTACCAGACCTCCTTGAATCTATTTTCCTTGATTATCTTGTAAATTTTATCCATTTCCAAGGAACCATGGGGAGGTTTCATCTTCCAAGTAAAGTGTTTAAACCCATGGTGGCCCACTGGGATTCCAAGGTTTTGAACAAAAACTTGGGGATAGATCCATACAATTTTTTTATAGCTATAGGAAAACAAATTGTGGTTTTGTTTCATGAAATAAAAATACTAATTTTTCTCCTAGGGAAACATAATTTCACTGATCAGTGTCAGCCTCAGGTAGTCTTATTTTCTAAGATTTAAATGGTTTATCTCATCAATCATGTCGAATAAACCCTCTTCAAAAACTATAGGGGCATCATCTAGATTCTATTTACTATCAAAAATATGAGGATTTGAGGGAGGAGGTGACAATTCTACATTTTTATACCCAGGAGTGGCAATCCTTGCTAATGGAATATTTCTCTATTGAGACTATGGAGAAAAAAGTTGACAGGGCAATACTGCATGGTTTTTTACCATTAGAACTTTCTTTGATATTGAAGTTTTAATGTCATGTGCACTTCCAATAAGTCAACCTTCCATTCTGAACATGTGGTGATGTTGTGGATCAGTTTACATGGGGATAATCCCTATTATTCAATAGGATTATGACTTTATAGAATTATTTGAGCTTGTCCCATGTAGGGGTAAAAAGTAATTTTAATTTATTAATTCTTCTTAGAGACTATGAAATAGCTTCCTAGATCCAATGTTGTGGGTTCTATCCCTTATATTGGGAGAATTATTTTTCCTTTAAAATATACCCAAGTATTTATTGAAGTGGATTTCATATCATTAGGGGAATTTATGAACTCATCCCCATTAGTATGGATCTATCCCCCCTCTATAGTATAGAGTGTCAAGGTAGTAGGTTTTAGAAGAGATGAAGGTAGATTAATCATCATGGAGTACACTAACTCAATCATAAATGGAGTATTTAAGGAATTTATGGTATTAAATAGGGACCACTATTTGAAAATGGAGCTATATACATCCCAACATGGCATGTAGGTGGTCTCCTGGGATACAACCATAAACTTAGTTCTTTCTATCAAGACACTGAACTGGGTCTTCTATGATATCTTTTTATGTGATTTCTAATCACTCTTGTTATACCCCTAAATCAATAGGTTGGAGGGATTCATGTCAGATTTCATAAGACCCATCTTTTGGAGAATTCAATTCAATATTATATTGATAACAGATCCAGTATACACAAATGGATGATTTCCATGCCATCGAATTGGATTATTATATACAAGAGATGAATGTTACCCTAGATAGTGTAACAGTCACCCTCTTTGAATAAGTAAATAACATATTGACATTATTCCTACTTGGTTTACACTTTATTTTAGGCCTCAATGGAATCTAACTTAGTATTTAACTATAGAGGGATCTTCGGGGAATTGATAAGGGCCTCTCAAGTCTCTTTTGATAGGAAGTTTTCATCTAGGATTGAGATTATTACTGGTATACTAGAGAGGTTATCCAATACATATTTTTTCATGTCTAAGTACATGTTTATGAATTCCAAGGGTCACTCTTTAATAGGGAGTTCAGTAACATCCATTTATTATGGAACTAAGTCTTGTCTAGTACTGGCCACATTCTTCTATAGAGTGAATGGTTTTGGTTGGGCACTAGATGACTGATTTTGATCCATGGTTGTTCACACTTGAGAATGATGTTGTTGTGGTTGATTCATATGATCGACCTACATGGTCGATTGTGGGATCATCCATAATAGAGAACCCTAAGAGGTTTGTGCCTCATAAACCCTACATGAGTCTTGATATTAGGTCTCAACAGTATGATAAGTATATTCTAAAACACTGATTCAGATGGACTACCTATCAGTGTGGAACCTTATTCTACTCCTATGACATCATATAGTAGTACCTGAGGGTGGATCCAGATGTTCCCCATCATTGAGTATCATGTATTGATCAACCATCCTAGTAGTGTTGACATAAGAATATTCATATTCCAATACTAGATTAATTTTGGGGGTTTTCCCCAATTTAGAATGCATGAAGTCACTAAGAGTGCATGTTGGTTTTGGTACGAACATAGGACACTAATTTCCTTAGAATCACTATTTCATTTTCCTAAAAGACTTGGAAGGTTTTGATACCAATGAGGTGGTTTGATTAGATGTAGAAACCTCAAGGGGTGATGGTTTTATGAAATGGGGATAGATAATTCCATGGGTACATGAGATCATATTATAGTCTAGCCATTAATTTTACTTTTTCTTGTCCCATCTTGGAACCTATTTCGATTCATTATATCATTGTTCCCTATTACCATGGTTAGTGGATACATGTGATTATTGTTATAGGACATCTCCCAACATGACTAGGCTATGATCTACTTGGTCCTAGATCCAATCTATCAAAATTAAACACTCATTGATGGTATGAATGAGGACACTAATGTATGAGAAATAGTAGGAATGGTTAGTGAGGATGGATTCCTTAGGAAATCTATACTATAGATGATTCTAGATGATCATTTCCAAGGCATATATGAGGTACCCTATGACATGAACGTCCTTAAAGAAGAAATTCTTAGTTTTCCACTCTACAAAGGGAATCTTAGGTGCCTATCCCTAATAGGATAATTTCATAATGATTTAATGTTAAGTACACACTAGATGAGGCTATGGTTGATGAGAAATTATCATCAAAGGTACCTAGATGTGCACCTACTGTTATGTTTATGTGTGGACAAAAGAATCTATTTTTCCTTTCATAGGGTTTTGTACAGGAGTAGAAAGTGGTCAAGGAATGACCATTACTTGTTTTGCCTCAAGGTTTCTTGCTAAGGATGAGATATTTTAGAGAACTCTAATAACCAATCTAAATACTTTAGTGATATGAGGTTAGGAACCAAATAATTTCTTACATTCTCTATACACATCATTAACACCATATCTTGGGAAAGATTCATATCAAAGGAGTACGTGAGACCCTTCTATCAAGAAATGAATTCTGCAACTTGATCATCCACCCTTTTCTTGTATTTGGACATGTCAATGATATTATTCTTCCATATAGTAGAGCTGAAACGATAGAGATACTACTTAGGGAGTTCCTCCTAACCAATGAAGGATCCTGGCTATAGTTGGTTATACCAGACAGAGGAAATACCTTCCAAAGTCTAGTCTAAACCCTATATTTTCAAAGCCTCCTACTAATCTAGAGTCCCTAAAATCAGGCTTCACTATGAGGTAAAGTGGACCTTGTGCTATAAAGGATCTCCCATTTTATTGAATGGAGAAAATTTCAGATTACCAAATTCATTTATTTGGGTGCATCTGATCTACCCATTCTAGATATGGATTCCCCTTTGATAGTATCACATCTTGATGTGTTTCTGGAGCCACAATTTTGGTGGCAAGAGTATCTATCACATCATCTTCATGAAGTTTGGTATTCATCATTAATTTTACTGGTCTGTTGGACTTGGATTCATAGAAATTATGGTCTGGAGGATGGAAGTCACATTGTTCAGGTGGGGTAAGCAGGTTATATCTCAGTATTTTTCTAGATCCACCAACCTCTATCCATATTGTGGGAATGATATCTCCTATATTGAATCTGGGTTCCAAAATAAGGAGAACTGGTTTCTCATCCAGAGGGGATATGGGGTCCCCTAGTACATTGTCCCTCCCTGGGTACTACTTGGTGATGAGCTCATTAGTGAGCATCGTGTATCCTTCAAGATCCTAGAGAAAAGTGGGAAAATTGGTGTCTGACTTTGTTTTTTGGTCTTTTTTTAGATGGGATGATAGTGTTAGGTATTCCTTTTAATTTTTTAATGTCAATGGGAATGAATTTTTACTTCATTGAGGGACTCCTGAGTCCCAATCTGGGTCTCCACTAATGATTTTGGGCACCAATCAAAGGGTCTTCCTGATATTGTGACTCCCCTCAATGTGGGTTTTCTATAATTTGTCCCATATCATCACCCTAATTTCTTTGATCGTCCATGATATTGATCATAATGATATTCCTATAAGTAATGGTTGGGGAAATTTTTCTCCCTCGATGGGCTGTCTATCCTCACAATCTCATTATTTCCTTGAAAGGAGACCAAAGTGGAGGGTATAATACTACCCTAAAATCCATATTTTCATGTGCGGAGATGCATCATCCACTATTTTATAGATCACAATGAGACTATAAATGTATTTCTACTAAAAATTATTGATGTATCAACTCGAATCAGGGGACTGATACATCTAGAGCACAACAATGTCAACACTTTGAAACTATTGATGGATAGCCTCATGATTATCAAGGCTCGCCAGATAGGCCATATATCAATCTTGATGTTTTTTTAAAATTTTTTAGATATTTTTGTTGATATATGAGGTAGTTCCCCTTATAGAGGGATTCTAAAATGGTAAAGCATAGGGTCTTCAGTATTCATAACACAACTGATAGCTGGTTAGTGCCCAAGATTTCCCATAAATATTCCTACCATTTGAAATCTAAGGGGTTGTATGATTCCTAATCTCTCCATGCTCAAATTGGTGTTGTAAAGGAAACTGGGTATAGGAGTGAAATTGACCTTCTATATAACTGAGTTTCTAGAAAACAGGTCATTTCATGGGCCAACCATCTCTAGAACATTATATTGCCACTTAGAGGAAGGTTCAGATTCATGATCATATATATATAGTAGGGGGTATCTACAAACTCCTATTGAGTGGGAATGAAATCATCCCACTATAGATCAATGGAATATTCACCATTGTCTGAGGGTAATAATTCAGATCTTGACATCTATCCTACCTCCAAGGTGGAGGTCGATAGGTGGGAAGATGATGATGGAAGGTATGGTTGCAAGATGAGTCCCTATAAGGAGGCTATAATATCCAAAACCTTCATTTACCTATATAGGGATCTGGGGACCTTATGTAACTTGGCCACAGAGATAGTTACCATTAGTTGATGGGATTATACCCCTAGTTCTGATGGTAAGGGTGGAGTTACTTCGATTGAGTCATCTATTGCCAAAAATCTAAGATATTGGTGGTGATGAAACACATCCTTCATTTCTAACTCAAGTGTAATGGGATCTCCCTGATCATGATACCATATGGGTCATAGGGATTTCTTAAACATGTTATATATTATTTTCCATGGTAATGACCCCTATAGTGGTTATTGGTTCTCCTTCCTTGGTATATATCTTTGTGTAATGTAAAGTCTCAAGAATGGGGAGGACCACATTATTGATTAGTGGTGTTTTTAGGAGGACCTAAACGATGGTATTCTTTGTTAGGGGGTGGCCCATGATGATTTTTGGTGTCACCCAAGGTGGGGAGATTCAACCTATACTATTTGGTGGGTGGGTGTATTCTTGATACCAATTAGGCGAAGATGATCCCCCACACAGTGGTCGCCAGGGTGGGATAAGGTGTACTGGTGGTGGAAGGGGCCAGTGGATTTGACGGAGAGGCCTCCTTTTGGGTAGTTTTTTCTAGACTTACCCTATCTTCGGCCCCAAATATTCTAGATCATGTCCGAGAGAGTAGGGATGGGCTCAACCTACTAATCAGCCTATAGATCCAATTAGTGTTGTCACCATTTCTAGGTGGGATCCCTCTAAGGTAGTGTTCTCCATGGGTGTTACCCAAACATTCCCCACATTCTTAGAGTAGGGGATAATTCCATTAGAACTCTCTATGGATAGGATCTTGAAATGATTTTTCATGGTGACTAGGGAGATCTTCTCCCTATACAGGCCATGGGGTGGAAATGTAAGTGGGGTACTGAAGCTTCTATGTCTTATAGGGACATATCCTTGGTTGGGATGACCCCTTCCTATTCATATTGATAAACCATAGCTTTATTTACCCTCTACTATATGAGCATGGTGGGGGAGATAGGGAGAGGGTGCACTGTAGCAGTGAAAGTGGTGGCCACTATGGCAGGAGCATAGTTGTTTAGGATTTCCACACCATCGGTACTCCTAGATCCATTCCTATTGACAGTGGGCATCAAAAGCTTTTGGTATCTTGAGTCTTGAATGGTACATGAATTCATTCTTCAGTATTGGTCTAATGAAGGTGCTTCCCAATATTCCCATCATTATCCATTCTATCTAAGTTGGGGGAAGGATCCACATCGAAAATGTCTCCGACTAAAGATTCCCAATGTCCATTATTTGTCTTCAGTTATAGGAGAAAAATTTCATGTTAGGTCCGCCATGTTGCTTTGGTGAGGCCTAACACCAAATATCTAGATCTGGTGATTTTCAAATCATTTAGTGTCCAAAGTTACTAGTAAACTCATGGTTGAAGGATAAGATCCTTGCATTAGGTTCACCATTTTGTTTTTGAACTCCCTCAAGATGGGGAATGCATCATGATGATGAATAAATTATCTTTCCTTGCCTCTTCGAATGTGTTTTACTTCCATTGAATGTTCACACCTACTCTAGGATGGCTAGTTAGTTTCCCCACATTCCTACTTTCTAAAGTAAAATGATGTCTTCCACCCTGATTGGTTATATAGTCTCCTTGATCGAAATGGGATAATGTGATAATAGTTCCTCCTTCTATAAATTCCATATTTAATCTCATGTCCTAGTCTTAGTCTCCCTTATATATTTGAGTCATGTCCATGAAGCTCCTTCATGACACTATCTTGAGGTGGACACCAATTGTTTACACTACTCCTGTCATGGTGGGGTAGCTACTAGTTTTCGATGCTGATGGTGACATTGAAAACATCAAGGAATCTATTGGCATTGGTTTTGTTGGGAAATTATTAATTATTCATCCTTAAAAGTCTAGAGCATTGAATATATGGTCTATCTTAGGTGTAGAACCCATGGAATCCCATATCAGCCATGGGGAAACTTGTGACAAGGGTATAAGGGATATGATTCTTGTTGCCTAAAAAATATCGTTTTCATTGCCTGAGGTAGGAGAACTGATGCATTTGGTAGGGTGTGTCATGAATTTTGGGTCTTGTGTGTGCACGATGGTCATAGGATTAATGTATTCTAGGGAAAGGTTGGTCACAGTTTAGGGTCTTATGGGGAAATAATAGTTACAGGTTTAACACCATATGGGTTCAGTTTCTTCATAGGTTTAACATATTTTAGGGAGAGGTTGGTCATAAATTTAACATCTTGTGGGGATAGGTTAGTCATAGTTTTAGCATTTAGTGGGGATAGGTTGGTCAATGTTTTATCATCTTGTGAGGAAAGGTTTATCAAAAAAATTATTTCGTGGGGACAAGTTAGTTACATGTTTAATAAATTATATGGAAATTTTTTTGAGGTTGATTGTGTCCCAGTTGGATATGATCACACTTTTTATTTATCGACTTCTAGGGGGAAGACATGCATATTTAATGGTGGTGTTGGGATTCAACATTAGGGATGTATCCCAATTGTGTTAGTATTGTACATTAGGGAGTTTTACTATGTACCCTATTAGGATATAAGGATCAAAACCCATGTAGTTTTATTTAATAGTTTAAGGCATTGTTATAAGACCAGTTCACGCAAAGTAATGTTTTTTTGGTATAGAATCTCATGTTGGGGAAGGGGTGGAAATAAGGGTTTTTATGCAGCTTATTCAAAGGGGATCCCTAAGAGGAGATATTTCATACCATGCTATACATACACATGGAATCCTATGTTCATCACACATGGTAGGTCTATATTTTAACATTATTTTACTATATTTTGTCATATTGATTAATGTTGTATGACTAGGACATTGGACTATTTAGTTTAAAATATTATATCTTGGATATGGTGGGGCATACTTATAGGTATACCACTTCCATGTAAGAGATAGGTTTTTAACACAAGGTCTCTTTAAAAGTAAATGTGGGAGAGAATATTTCTAGTTAGAAGAAGAGGATACAATATTAGGCCTCTATACAATGAAATTTTGGTGGTTTACCGTGGAGATTCCACCTTTGGGGATTATGTGTTTATTGAATATGTTATTTTGGATGGAATGAGGCATAAACACTACCATGGTGAGGTGAAACATAGAGGTATCAACATTAGAGTTTCTATTACTAGGAGAAATAGTTGATACAACTATCTATGACCTCCTTGGGGAAAAGTGGTCAAATATGATGGTTGATGAGACCAATCATGTTGAAGATTAGGGAATCAAAGAACCAGGTTCGAATGGGTACAATTAAATTGGGAATTTAAATTTTACCATGGGATATGATAAATTTTTGGAGTGATCTATCAAGATTTTGGATCATCATGAGAAGTTGTTTTGAGGAAGAGTCATTCCTCTAGTTTATGTTCTTTGAAATAATGGTTGGTAAGAGGAAGATACTTTATAATAAGAGTCATAGATTCATGCTCATTATCTTGAGTTATTTGAATATTTATTTGTTTTGATTTTTTAATTCTTGAATTGGTGATAATTTATGATTTTATTTATTTATTTTTTATTATGTTTTTGCAATGGTATCATTTTTTTGAAAAGGAATCTCCTAGAGGAGATGTTTGGGTGGATTTCATTAGTTTCATTTTGAATTTAGTTTTGATTCGAGAGGATTATAATTATTTGATAGGTATATAATACAAGGTCTCAGGTTACCCAAATCCAAGATTTGTGTTTTATAAGGGATTAGAGGTTTCGATAAGAAGTTATGAGTTGATCAATAGGTTGGTTGTTGAGTTAGTTTCTTTTAAATGTTTTCCACACAAGAGTGGTGGGAATAGTGGAAGCAATGAAAATGTTTTTTTTTCATGTAGCTCGAATATTTTATATCTTAGTGAACTAGGAGAAATGAAATAACTTTGGTGGGGGTGTAGTATTTGGAAACTTTAATCATGAAAAATAAGGAAGTGATACACACCCAAAATAGATGTCATGGTGCCACTAGAGTTCATTATAGTTTCATTATGCTGGGTGGATATTTAAATGCCTTTGAGGTGTCCACTGTAATGAAATTAGCACTCAAATATTTTCCTTGTGGGAAATGAGGAAGGATAAAATGAATATTTGATGAGAGTAGGGGTGAGTTTATGTGGAGATGAGATGTGTGATGGGTGGTGGGAATTCTGAGGGTGGTCTCACCATGCCATGTCCTTAGGCCTGGTGTGCTAAAACAGGTATGGAATTCCATATGTGTCATGGTGAATAGTTGTATTGCCTTTATAGTGGGTTAAAAAATATCTTATAGACCACCATGTTGATCAATTATACATAAATCAGTTTTGGAAAGGGTATGTAGTTTATAGGATATAGTAATTTTAAATGGTGAGAAATAAAATTCCCTTTGACTAAGGCCATTATAGAAATTTTTAATGCCACCAAACCATAGTGGAATCCTATTGATATTTTTCTATAAATAGGGGATAAAATATCCCTTGATTCATATATTTATTTTATCCATTAAACCCCTAAATAATCCTATAACATATAACTATAACTCAGTCATATTTTTGAGGATTCAAACCTCTTGGTCAATCATCATCAACATCCTTTGATTCAAGGTACTCTCCTCCACTCCTATTCTTATCATCCTTGTACTATATATTTTCAACTATTTTTGTAGTGAGTATTCCCCTATTTGGGATAATATTTAGGTATTATATAATGGTTTTTTATCATGGTTGTGCTTTGAGGTAGTCTATTTCAAGCATAGGGGTGCTTAATAAATGGTTCTATCATTCTTGTGCAGTGTCTCCTTGAAGCTTCATATTGAGGTAAGGGATTTAGGCTCTCACTTTTATTTATGTGAATATATGGAATTATAATTATAATTAATTCATTAAGTGATTGATAATAATTGACATAATAAATATAATTAAATATAATAATTGAAATTGGTAATGAAGGGTGATCAAATGTGCTTTATATATTTTATTTTAATATGGGATATTATTGATGTTTCTAGAAGTTCTTATTACTAATGTTATATTATAATGGTTAGTTTTATTTAATTTCTATGTTTACATTTCACTACAAGATAACTCAATTAATTTTGGTGATTAAATTTTATACTTTAAATTATTGAATTTGATAATGATATGGGTTAAACACTAATGTTTGTATTAAAAGGAAATCATGGGATAAATTATTGTTGGCATTGGTTGTTTGTATTTTATTATTTTTCTTTGGTTATAAAATCTAATATCGGAGTTTTTGTAATTTTTTCTCTCATTAGTGTGTTTATAAATAAGGCACCATGGATACCTTTCCATGGTTGGAAAGTGAAGGATATGCCATTGTTGTTGTTGAGTTAGTTTTAATAGTTGGTTTCCTAGGTTGTAAAGGATGTTTTGTGGTTTGGTTTTTTGGATTGTTGTGTTGGGAAAGGAATTGATGCATTGGTTTATGGTTACAGGGATGTTTTCATAGTCTACTGGTGGATATGAAGTGTAAATGGTAATGGAAATTGGTAATTATTGTGGGCTGGAAAATGATTATTCATGAGTTGTGAATAGGATGGTAATAAAAAATGAATGGCCTAGTAGCAAGAATTTATTGTTTATTAAAAATGAAACTGAAATGTATTAATGAAGTTAGTTTGATTGATTGATAGTAAATAATTAGTGGAATAATTTTATGAACATTTTGGGACTTGTGAATGATTGGAATGATTGTTTTTTATGAGGAGTTGGGGGGAAGTTTGTGATTTAGAATTTGGTAGTGATGTTCGATTATTGGAAGATGTGAGGAGGTGGTTATCATGAGTGTATTTGTTTGGTTTTGGTGTGCACTCTCTATGTTGAGCTTTTTTGTGCTTCTATTATGATTTATTTTCTTATGATTTTGTTACACACCTCACCTGAGTCAAATATCAATATTGGAACCCAAAGGTTGTGGGGTCCGAGTGTTTACCCCAACATCCAGGTGGCGAGGGAATAAATGGATGACTACTCTATATTACATGCTCTCCCTTATAAGTGTATCATGGTATGTGATGGATCAAGGTGGGTAGGATAACAATAATATGGTATGTAGTGTATAGGTATACCTTTTTGGGGTATTTCTGAGTAGGTACATGATGTATTGGAAGACCCTACATAGTATTTATATGATGGTACTTGGTGGGGGTTTTCCATGGAAAGATGATGGAACAAGGATGATTTTTTTCATTTTCATGACACCCTATTAAGATTTATTTGGTATATGGGGATATTTTATATGGTATAGATGAGATGATATTTGGTATGTTTTGTTACAACATGGCAAAGGATGGGGTGGAAGCGCTAATAAAGTTGATATTGTGGTGTAAGAGATATAAACTAGTGGGTAAGTGGTACATTTTTTACTTTGATATATTATTTGATATTATGATACAATTATTGGGTGTGATATTTTGTGAGTGGGGTAGGGAAATGTTGAGTGGTAGATAGCTAGGTAAGTGATGGTTAGTTCTTCTATTATTTCACTAGAGCTTTAATATACTTTTAGAACATTTACACAAGAGGCCTCAAGTATGATTTTAGTGAGTATATATGTTAATATCACCAATATGTATAATCTCTATTTCAGGTTTTCAAGAGGTATTTGGAGATTAGGCCACAAATCACTATTTTGAAGTTGGAGCAGTTGTGGAGTTTCTTCCCAATGATTCTTTGGTATTTTACCATTTCAAATTTTTTATCTATATGACATTACATGCATTAAATTTTTCAGGGATGATGGATTAATTTATTAATTTGTGATGATCGGTGGTTTATTTATATTCCTTGGATCCATGTGGGTAGTTCCTTCTATATGTCTGATCTATAACCTTAGTGTTGGTCACCACCACATGGCATATTAGAGAAGGGATTAGATGGTCATTATTTTCTTCACATCATATATAGGAGGGGTTCTCAATGGGGAAGGTTCATGATATCACAACTATGTGGTGATGCCTTATTTGTAAATTTTGAAAATGATAAATTCCATGTTTTCAAAAATGATTCTATTTTATTTTTTTCTAACAAAAAATTTATAATTTATTATATTTATTTCACTAATTTATCAAGTCAAAATGCTATGTGTATTAATGTTTTATGGATAAAGGTTTTTATGAAATGTGAGTCTTATACATGTTAATTTAAAAACATTATGTAAGATATAAATGCATCAAACTATACTATATCTTTATGAAATCAATGTATACAAATATCAATTTTATGATTAAGGCATGAAAGTAAAATAGTGAAAGGAAATTTTGAGATCAATTAAATATGTAATAATAGTAATAAATCTTGAAATTTTTTATTTATATTTATTTAGACGTATTCATAATGAATGTTTATATGGTAAAAAATATACATTGGTTATTACAAATGGTTTTTATAAATTTAGATGGATATATTTTCTGTCCAAAAAATGAAACATTCTCAAGGTTTTTTATTTTCTACAAACTATTACCAAATGAAAATGATTTTATAATTATTTATATTATTAGATATCAAGGTGCATAATTTTTAAATATGTAATTTAAAAAAATTTATAATCAAAATGGATATTGTATTAATTTCTCAGCACCTAGATCACCTCAACAAAATGATGTATTTGACAGAAATAATAGAACTACTCAATAAATGGATATATCTAAATTAAATGATTTAAATTTAAACAAAATATTTTTACACTGAAATGGTAAATACTACTAATAAGTTACCAAAAAAAATTCTTATCATAATTATGCTTGAGAAAAACCCTAATGGATTATAGAATGGAATTAAACCTAAAGTTGGATTTTTATAGTTTTGGTTGTAATGCTTTTATTTTTAATACTAAATATTTTTCATATAAAATTGATTACAAATTTGATGAAAGAATATTTTTTGGTTATTCAAATTTTAGTAAATATAATAAAGTTTGTAAAAAATAATTATTGTTTTTGAATAAAAAATTTATGAAAAATTTTATGAAAATGAATTAAATAAGAATAATTATGAATTAAAACATATTGAAGATTATTGTAGAGAATTTAATTTTTGTGATGAAGTAAATAAAAATGATTATACTAATAATGAATAATATCACCCTGGTGAAAGAAATTATAAAACTTGTAAAGACCATCTTATTTAAATAATAGTTTGAGATATTCATTCTAAAGTGTAAAACAGAGATTCCCTAAGGAATTTTTATACGCGCTCAGATTTTATTTCGGATTATATACCTAATGATTATTCATAAGCTTTAAAATATTCTAATTATAATTTATTTATAGAAGAATAATACAATCAGTTTTAAAGAAATAATGTTTAGACGTTATTTGAACAACTTAAAAATTCAAAAAATATTTGAACTAAATGGATTTTCATAAGTAAACTAAATGATTATAAGGAGATAATTAGGAATAATGAAATATTGGTTGTATAATGTTGTCTTCAAGAAGAAATAATTTGTTATAATGAAACTTTTTCACCTATTTCTATGTTAGAGTCTATAAATATTTTATTATCTAATGTAAAATTTTAATGTTTTAAAAATTTTCCAATGGGTATAAAAAGTTCATTTTTAAATGAATAAATTTATGAATAATTTTTTTTTAATCAATCACCTAGTTTTGAACATGAAAACTATACTAATAATGTTTTTAAACTTTTAAATTCTCTATATGGACATAAGAAAGCCCCTTGACCATTTTATTAAAGCCTTTCCCAATTTTGGTTAAATAATGATTTTGTAAATGGAAAAGTTAACCCTAATTTGTTTATCAAGAATATTTATATTGATATTTTGGTTATTCAAATTAACATTTATTATATTATATTTGGATTTTATATTGAATTTTAGTATAAAGAATTTTTTAATTTAATGATTTTGGAATTTGATATGACTCTTTTTGGATAATTAAAATTATTTTCTGAACATCAAATTATTCAAAGTTATGAAATAATATTTTTAATTTGGTGTAAATATTCTAAAGAGTTAGTTAAATTATTTGGACTTGATTTTAGTAGATTTTTAAAAACACTATGAGTGGTATTTGTAAACTAAATTTTGATGTTATTGGTAAATCAGTGGATATTAAATTTTTAGAGGAATGGTAGGAATTTTATTGTATATGACCACTAATAGACCCCATTTGTTTCTTACTATCTTCTTTTTGGTTATATTTAAAGATAAACCTAAGTAAATTCACTAAAAATATAATAAAATGATCAATAGATATTCTAATGAAAAATTTATAATTTCTTCTTTATCCTAGAAAAACATTTTTTGACTTAATTACTTATTCTGATTCTAATTTTGGAGGTTGTAGAATTGATAGAAAAATTACTTATAATATGTTTCATATTTCATGAAAAAATTTCATTACTTGGAGTTCTAAGAAATAATTTTTATTTTTTTGTCCTCTTATAAAGTAGTGTACATTGTGACTCCAAGCTATTGTGCTCAGTCATTATGGATTAGACCAAATTAATATAATTTTAATTTCTATTTTGAAAAAATGTTGTTTTTTTATAATTTATCTACTATTTGTATTTATAATAACCCCTTGTAACATTTAAGACTAATCATATATATGTAAGATATAATTACATTCAAGATCATGTAAAAAAGGAGATATTAGTTTGTAATATATTTATACATTATGTCAATCATAAGATATAATTTTTAAACCTTTAGATTCATCAAAATTTGAAAAGATTAAATTTGAACATGGAATGAGGAATTTTTAGGATGTATAAAAGGAATATTATGTATTTAAACTTTTATTTATTTATAAAAATTCCATGATTTTTTAAATAATATTTTTGTTTTTATATAGGATATTTTTGGAAAATTATACATGTAATACTATATCTATTCAAGCTGAAATATCAGGAAATTTTTTATATACTTTAAAACCATCATATTTTTTATTATATCAGCTGTATAGTTTTAAAAACATATTTTTTTAATTTTTCATTAACTTTGGTGGACTTATAAATATTTTTAGATTTATTTTTTAATAATTGGTTTTATTGACTGATATCATGTGGGTTATAATATTAATTACTTGTGATTTATTTTAATTAAATCATGATCGTGATCTTGTTATTATATTCATTTTAAAAAATGGTAGACTTAAGGAAGTACTTTTGATTTAATATATATATATATCAGTTTTTTAAATCATTTTTATTTAAAAAAATCATATTTTGTTGTTTTAAAATAATTGGTTTAGTAATTACCAAAAGGGGAAATATTTTATTTTTTGTGTTATAACCTGAGAAACCCTCACATAAAGTTGAATTAGGTTATAGAACAAATTAAAATCTCTCTTTTAATTGTTTATTTTTCTTTGAGTATCGTGTTCCTATGTTATTGGGAACCGTTTTCAACCAATTAGTATTAATGGAACAAAAATCAAAATAAATAAAAATATATAGGAAAATAATATTTCCACTTAACACAGAGATTTTAATTGGATCATCACAGTGGGTTACATCTAAGGAGCACACACCAATGATGTTTTGATTTTCCAAAATCAACTAATCTTTACTAGTACTATGAATATAATGTTTAGTAAATGAAAACTCTATTATATGCACACTTTATAATATTTAGGGTTTGATCAATCCTCACCCAAGGAAAACAACATCTTATTTACTTTGCTCACTATTTTCGTGAAGGATAATTTGGTTTTATAGACTCTAGGTTCTCTTCAAGATCATTATTTTTGTTATGAAATGGTTGAACCTTCATCTCCAAATAAATTTGTTGGTTTTTTCTAATAATTTATTATTTTAATAATATCAAATCATGTTTATTATATTATCAATGAATTATTTATTGTATGTTGGTGAACAATTTTTTTGGGTGATCTTTAAAATTGGATAAGTATAGAAGACACCACAGATTATATGGAGTCACTGTAAGAAGGTAGTCTAACTAGCATGAGAAGATATTATGCTAGAAAGACACTCTGTTTAAGTGTTAAAGCTACCATAATATAAATTAGAGAGACTACATGAAAACCCCAACTGTCCATGCTTGAAAACTAAGATATGACTATGTTTTTAATCTACAACATAAAGAATATCAATCGATTGGAACTTATAGTAGAGTGACCACAAGATTGATAGGATAAATCATTCTAAGTATGGAGTGACCACACTTTGAGATCTTACTATGTAATGTGACCACACATGATAATTCAATTGACCATGGCTAGTGGGATCAACCAACTAATGAATCCAACTGACCAGATGATATAATGACCCTAACAAATTTACCAAAAGTCTATGCATTATTACATAACATTGGAATGATCAGAAGAGATCCAGTCTCCAAAGACCTATTATTTTAGTAGGCTTGGAAGTACTAGATACATACATATGTTTTACATGGAATCATGAAAAAAAAACAACAACATTTTGTCCCCATTGAACACACTCATATCCCTTAGCCTATCCCAACAGGTCAATCATAATATACTTCTTTACATCCTGGGAAAAAGAAAACATAAAAAATAGGTGAGTTCAGATTCTCTATAAGGATAAAAATATAGAGAAAACTTTTATAAAAAAGAATAAACATTTTAGGCAACATATAAGGCTAAAACAAAAGCCTTTTAATATTAAACTTCAGTATAATATGGCAAATATAAATCAAATAATTTCATTTAATTATTCACATGGATATTTTAATAGTTGAATAATCACATGTAATATCAATATCTAAATTCAAAATGATGGAATGTATAATGTCGGACATCATAACCACACAGTCAAGGCCTCATTCCAAGACTACAAAAAATATTTTGTCGAGGCCTTATGCCAAACAAAAACTAGTTTGTCTCATGAGACCTATCGATGCATCGAGGAGATATAGTGGTCTCCACACATCACTTACTAATTCCAATTAATTCCTCATATGAATAGGGTGAAACATAATCTAAATATTTGTATCAAAATTAGCATACGAAATATCAATACATTAACCACAAACCATGAATGGTATAAAAATTGCACATACACAATCAAAAATTACTCATTCAATACATTATGGAATATTGTATTATAACAAATCAACCTCAATAAAAAAATACAATTAAGGATATTGAAATAGAAAAAAAAAATCATTAAAACTATTTTATAGAAATATCCCTTTTTCTTGAAAACATTGAAAAGTCACAATATTTATCAAATAAGCTGTTAAATATGGATTTTATAACCAAAGTATCCCACACCACTTTGAAACTTTTAAAAGGAATTTTAATTTTAAAATATTCTTGTCCATATAAATAAATCCTTAACAACATTTTTAAAACATGGATAATAATGAGAAATATTTAAAAGAACAAACCTTAAAACATTTAAAATGATATTTTAGTTAGAGTTGCAAAAAAATGAGAGATGCTTGAATACAAATAATTGAGTTAATAAAAACATTATAATATCATGAGAAAAAAATTATTCATGATATACTATGTCAAGCTATAGTATGTACACCATATAAAAGTGAATTGCCACATAACAACAAAGAAGTCTCAATAGAATTTAAATTGATATGAAATCCCTTATAAAGACCATATCTTTAGGTTAAGGATAAATAAATGACATAATTATGTGTGAAAAATATAAATACACTCAATATGACTGTATATCCAGTGTAAATAAATCATAGTACATTCACACATATTCTTGTAAAAAACCAATTACTTGGATGTTTAACTCAATGAATGGAAATTGAGTTAAGATTACCAGTATCAAGTTCATTTTAATGACATGAGAATTTATCAATGGAGTGAATATGTGTATAGAAATTATATCCACACAAATGGGA
Source organism: Viscum album (assembly GCA_963277665.1). Classification (NCBI taxonomy): domain Eukaryota; kingdom Viridiplantae; phylum Streptophyta; class Magnoliopsida; order Santalales; family Viscaceae; genus Viscum; species Viscum album. The sequence goes on along the minus strand of OY728123.1, from coordinate 138,665,786 downwards.
GTGTAAATTACTATATAAATAAATAAATAGTGATTTCACACATAATCATGGAGTAAAATAATCAATGAAGTTTGCATAAAACCCAATGAGTGGAAATAAAAATTAGAAATTCCCTTACCAATTTTGTAACTTACAAAACATACACCCCATGAAAGAAGAATCATATAATTAATATTTAAATACATATAAATTAAATTATAGTACACAAATAATACAATCATGGGTAGTACATACACCACACAAAAGGAAATATTGGTAATATAGCATGAATCTCACAGGAATAAGAAGTGAGATGAAAACCCCTTACCTTGTACTTTTCCATAGTCTAGGGTACTTTAACCTTATTTATAATAGTTAAATCATTGTTATTAAATTATAAAATAACCACAAATATAAATATGATATCATATATGATCTTCTAATATTTCTTTGTTAATAATATTTCAGTAGTATCATTATTTCGGGTGTTAACTGATTCGTTTTCCATTATATGTTTTGTTATGTAATTCATTTTTATTATGGATAGGATATATTTAATTCATATAAAGAATTATATTATGATCTTAAACATTATTTTAAATCATAAAATTAAAATTATTCTTGAATTTTTATGATGGGAAATGAATCTCATTGTGTTCTTGGAAATGGTAATCTGTACGTACGCACGAACGATGATATTATTCTATTGATGGTGAAATTGTATTTAATTGGATGTAATATCATATATACATAATAATTAACATGTAATATTTATTATTTACATAAATTATACACATTATTATACCCATCCAAATAATGAAGTGTTGAATAACAAACTACACCACGATATGGATACAGTAAGCCGTACGTATGCATGTATGGTGACTTTGTCATTCATAAGATTGATAGAATAATGAATATAGTTCTAAAATATTTATTATAAAATCATAGTATGTATAATGTACTAGATTTATTATGTTGGTATGGAAACAATAAATAAAGAGGAAGTGGAAGAGGAAAAGAACGTTCATAGTGGTGGTGAAATTATTACTTCTTCTTCGGGTGCTTCCATTTGATTTGATCAAAAGAGATCATTAGGATGAATTTATGATCAACGTAAGGCCTCTAAGATTAATTTAGGGTAGTTGGTAGGTTATTTGATCAGGGTTTTTCCAATCCAAATGGCTTTGGATGGGTGAATTTGAGAGAAGTGGAAGTACCATTTATAAGAGAGGTGAGGGTCACTTTAGGAAAAGCTTGAAATATTATTTTATTATAAAATAATTTTTGGTTTATAATGCCTTAAAATGGATTTATTTCAAGGATAAAGTGGGGATGGGTCGTAATATTCTCAACCAATAGGTTTTGGAAAAATTTATGTAACCATATTAACCTTATCTTTTAGATTTAATTATTAGTTAATAGTTTAACTTTTACCATGTCTTCTTGTATTTTTATATTACATGGTTAACAAACTTACTATAAAATTCCAAGATAACCTTAAGTGTTTCATTAATTACATATATATCATTATATAAGTTTTTTTGGACGAACCTTATATTTTTAGGATAATTATATCATTTAATAATATAGTATTTGTTTTAAAAACACATCTATGTCTATTTTGACACTATTTTGTATTCGGTTTTTTTGAAACTCAAAAAAACATTATTACTTAGAAAAAAATACATTAAATAAACCCTAAAATTTTATATTAACTTATAAAATTATTTTAATGCATCAAATGTTTCAATTTACATTTCATTTTATATTTATAACATCAATTATTTTAGTCTTTCATTAATAAGGTAATTACTGCATCATTATTATGCCATAAATAAATTTAATTATCTAATGTCTAAAAAATATAAATAAAATACCATTATGTATTAAATATTTTTATATTTATAATTATTATTTATAGTCGAATTTATCTTATGTTGAACCCTATATTGAAAATGATTTAGTTTTTAAAATTTGAATTTAACACTTTTAACTCTTCTTTAAATAAAATATAATGAATGTCCAAATCTAATCTAAGTGGTTCAAAAAGGATCATATTTTTGTCTTAATTTTTATTATGGTCATAATAAAATTATACAATAGAATTAGTACATGTGTTAGGGTAATTATAATATCATTTTTACCTTTAATTTCATTATTTACTTTTAACTGTGGTAAATAAAATTCCAAAGTTACTATTCACCAAAAATTATTTTCATCCAATTGAAAAAAAAATTACTTAATTATGTCAACCATTTTCTCTAAGATTTTTTAAATTCAATTCACATAAGTGGTAAAATTATGTTTTATGCAAATTTTCAAATTTGCCTAAAAGGTCGGTAAAAGACGGTAAAAAGTACAATAAAATTTTATATATCTAATCTTATTACTAAATGACTTCAATGAATTAAATTATACTAATATAGGTATTATGTATCTATTTTAACTTTAAAATAAATTTAAATAAAAAACAATTATTTAAATAAAAAATCGGATTTAAACAGTAATGCAATGTTTTAACAATTCATCAAAAACTGAATTTTTTAGAAAAATACCAAAAAACCACCCAAAGATAATTTTGATATTTGAAATTAAAAAATGATGTCTATTTTAAAAAATTAAAAACATATAATTTGTATTAATTAATTTAAAAAAATATTCCTATTGTCAAAACCATAAAGTGGGTTTTTAAGAAGTAAAAATTATCAAAAGATTGACCTGTGTTTATATCCAATTTAAATGTAAAATTACATCCAATGAAAAAATTTGAATTAAATGATAAAAATATAATATAATTATACTTTAAAACCATTCAAATTTATAATTTGACACTATAAATTATTTCGATTTAAAAAGTTGTTTTCAATTAAAATTTAGTATTTTTCAGTATTCATCAAAAAAAAGAAAGTTATCAGAAAAGCATTGAAAATTGATCCAAACTAAATTTTTATGCCCCAATTCTAAAGAAAAAGTTTATTTTGTAATATTTAATATATAAAACAATCAAATATTGGATGTAAAAAGGGTTCTCCATTAAAAGGCGGTAAAATTTCATTTTTTGAAAAATACTTCTATTTTCTGAAAAATTGAATTTGTTCTTATATTATGTTTAAGAAACACATAATATGAATGTTAAAACTATATAGATTATATAAAATTAAAAAAAAGTTAATACTATTCATAACCTTTTTTGAATGGCTATTTTTGGTAAGTCGTGGTGTAGTCAAACTCGGTATTGCGTGTATCACAAGCTATTGAGTTTCTTTAAAGAAAATAACTTACTATGAAATCTTGGGGTGTTACATTCTTCCAAAATTTTAGAAATTTCATCCTTTAAATTTTAAAATTGTGCTTGGGAACTTTATTGAAAGTCCCACATCGGAAAATGGGTTAATAAAACTATCACTTTAAAATAAAGAAAGAGAAGTACAAAGGCCACCTGGGATAACCCATACTAGGATTCCATGTAAGAAAACTTTGATATGGAAGATAAAATAAGTGTCAAGTTCTGATGGAGAGTTCAAGAAAACATGATCAGGAGAAAGTTAACAACAAGAAAACTAAAAACTTGTGATGGGTTAAATATTCATTAGTTTCCCAATAGGAAAAGTAAACGGAAAACTTCTTTTTCTTTAAGTTCTATTTCCTAAAGTTGAGGAATTTATTTATGATATTGACTAAGAACATAAAGATGTATACTTACTTTTCAAGTATAGTTTCACCCTTTAATAAATTTCTTCCACTAACTCATGTTTTCTCCAAACTATGAGTATTCAAGATGACTTGGTCACACCTGAAGCACTAGAATCAACTTCAAGAGAATCACATTATCCACAAAGGATTAAATATATATTTCACTTGTCTTTAGGGATTAACCAAAACCAAAATGGTTCGTATAAGATCAGATGATCCCCAAAATGGGTAATCCTTTATAGAAATAAATACTAGTCTTAATTTCCAATATTAAACAAACAATACCAAAAGTTCAATAAAAACCATTCAATAAACGATAGTCCTTAAAATCCTTCAAGATAATCCAAACTAAGATTGAAACCCAAAACTCATAAGAATTTAATCACATAGTATTTCATAGTAAATCTTAACATTTATCTCCAAATTACAATAGCTACTCTTAATGTCTCATAATGAAGCGTAATTAACCAAATCACATATTCTCTATGATAGGCTAATCATTTCCATTAACAACCTGAATCTCTATAAAAAACATAGATTATTCCAAAATAAAAATCCACCATTACTCCTCAAATGAAATACCCTATAATTCTATCTTCCTTAGGAATATAGTGTTCCCAAGAGAGTGAACGTCTTCCAAAATAATATTTATCACTTAATTAACAAATCATTTTCCTATACTAAGGGTATCAATTTGATAAAACATAAGATCCAAAATCAACTTGTTATTGATCAATAAAATCATTTAACTAAAAAGAATTAGTCTCACTAATGATGGAATTCACGTAATCTAGTGGTAGATGACAAATCTCAGTTACACATTGGTTGTGGGTTTGATTCTCGTAGATTTGTCTGACGCGACGGGTTGTCACGCGGTCTGCATTTTGTCCTTTTTAAAAAATTATATTTTATAACATACCCAAAATGAGATAAAATCCTCCAAATAACTATTACATAATTTAACCACACATTTTATCTCATACCTCTCATTTTCATCCCAAAAAATATTAACTTGTAATTACATCAAATTCAAGATTAATATAAACCCAAAAGGTTCTTTATAACTATATCCACAAAAGAAAATATAATTCTTCCTCACATAGCATTTTCACATAACAAATTGTAGGGTTACACATATAGGAGAAAATGTTTCCAAAGTAATCCCATCAACAAATAGAATTAATACTTTTAAAATTTTCTCCATCCATTTATTTCCACATAGGTTCTTTTTTTACCTAGTGGTTATCCTATTGAATAGGGTATTGACACGGGTAATTCCCAGGTCCCCTACATTTACGGCAAATGACTATAAATGGATTATTATGATCATTTTTATTTTCTTCCAAAGTACTCTTAATTTTTCCTCGACAATTATTTACTTTATGTCCTTCTTTCCCATACATAAAGAATTTCCTTGTTCCATTGAGACACTTTCCTGGGTATCTCCTTCCATATTTCCTGCATGATGGAAATTGAGTTTTCTTTTCTCCACGGTCTCCACTATTGGAGCTATTATCATTTTATGAATTTATCTTATTTGTTGAGTTTAGGTGTTGGTTAATGTATATGTTGTTGATCATATTTTTGGAAACCTGGTTCGGCATAAACATGATATATTTTATCCTTATAAACATTTCATTTAGATTCTCATTTCCACCATCATTCCCACCTTATACATCATGTTAAATGTTACTATGACTTCCTTGTAATCCATCCATTGACTAAAAGTAGAAAGCATAGTGTGAGTAACAATAGTCATAAAATCATTTAGAGAAAATCATGACACCCTATTTTCAGTCAAAAACACCTTAGTATTAACCGAGGTTATTTATTCTCATCTTATATTAAAATACTTCAAATTGGTTTGTGGAGAAAATGACAATTATCCTAAGCATATCCCTTGAGAGCTTCATAACCAAGAGTGCAGAAAGGCTCGTTGTCATGCACTAATTCTCATTCAAGTCTAGCTCAAAGCGGTGTTTTTAGGTTTTACACCTAGATACATTTGTGCCAGAGCCGCCTCTACTTACTAATATCCATACAGGGATGTATTTCTTGGAAAATTCACAAAATCCCTACATTACCAAAATTATAGTATGTCCTTCTATATTAATCCTATATGTTTATATTAGGCTAATGTTCTCTAATCATAGTTTGTTTAAATCTAGTTTCTTAGTTTGTACTAAACATCCTATGATACCAACTATAACGCCCCAACCCTAGTTACCTAGAGTTTTTTCATTATTATATAACATTGGAATGATCACAAGATATCAAGTCTTGAAATACCAATTAGTTTAGTAGCCTTTGAAGTACTAGATACAAACATAATTTTTCCATTACATCATGAAATTAAAAAAAAACATTGTATCCCCTTTGAACACCCTCATATCCCTTAGCCTATCCCTGCATGTAAATCATAATATACTTCTTCACATCCTGGGAAAAAGAAAACATAATAAAGGGATGAGCTCAGATGCTCAGCAAGGATAACAATATTGTGGAAACTTTTGTAAATAAGAATAAACATTTAAGGAAATGTATAAGACTGAAACACAAGCCTTTTAAACTTAAACTTTAGTATAATATGGAAAATTTAAATCAAATAATTCCATTTACTTATTCACATTGATATTCTACTAGTCTAATAATCACATGTAATACCAATAGATAATTTCAAAATGATGGAATACATAATGTCACACATCATAACCACATATCCAAGGCATCGTGCCAAGACTACAAATAAGATTTTGTCAAGGCCTTATGCTAAGATGCTAGTTTGTCTCATGAGACCTACCGGTTCATCAATGAGATATAGCGGGCTCCACCCATCTTTTACTATGTCCAATTAATTTCTTATATGAAAAGGGCAAAACATAATCTAAATATTCGTGTTAGAACTAGCATATGAAATATGAATACTTTAACCACAAACAATTAATGGTATAAAAATAGCACTTCCAGAGTAAAACATAACTCATTCAATACAATATGGAAGATTGTATTATAATAAATCAACCTTAATCAAGAATTAAATACAATGATGTATATTTAGAGAGATGAAAAATAATTAGTAAAACTATTTTATAGAAATATCCCTTTTTTCTTCAAAACATTTAAAAAGTCTCACTATTTATCAAAGAAGCTATTAAAAATATATATTTGAATCAATGTGTCCCATACCACTTTGAAAATTTAAAAAAAAAAAAATTTAAAACATTACTCTCTATAAAAATTAATCCTTAAGAACATTTTTAAAACATGGACATTAATGAGAAAGATTTAAAATAATAAATCTTTAAAACATTTAAAATTATATTTTAGTAAGAGTTCCTAACCAAATGAGAGACACTTGAATAAAAATAATTTAGGTAATAATAACTTTATAATATCCTGAGAACAATGGGATTCATGATATACTATGCCAAAGTACATTATGTACAACATATAAAAGTGAATTGGTGCATAACAACAAAGATGTCTCAATGGAATGTAAATTGAGATAAAATTCCTTATAAAGACTGTATCCTTAGGTTAAGTATAAATCAAGGACATAATTATGCCTGAAATATATAAATACACTCAATATTATTGGATATTTAGTGTAAATAAATCATAGTACATTCACACATATTCTTGTAAAAACAAAACCAATGACATGGATGTTTAACTCAATGAATGTAAATTGAGTTAAGATTACCCTTACCAAGTTCATATCAATGACATGAGAATTTATCAATGGAGTGATTATATGTATCAAAAGTATATCCACACAAAGGGGAGTGTAAATTAATACATAAATAAATAAATAGTGATTTCACACGTAATCTTGGAGTAAAATAGTCAATGAAGTTTCGGTAAAACCCAATGAGTGGAAATCGAAATTAGAAATTCCCTTGCTAATTTAGTAACTTATGAAACATACACCCAATGAAAGAATAATCATAAAATGAAGATGTAAATACCCATAAATTAAATTATAGTACACAACTAATACAATCATGGGCAGTACATACACCACACAAAAGGAAATAGTGGCAATATAGCATAAATATTACGGGAATAATAAGTGAGATGAAAACCCATTACCTTGTACTTTTCATTAGTAGAGGGTACATTAACCTCTTGTATAATAGTTAATTCATTGTTATTAAATTATACAAGAATCAAATAAATAAATACGATATCATATATGATCTTCTAATATTGCTTTGTTAATAATATTTCAGTAGTATGATTGTTTCGGGTGTTAACTGATTCGTTTTCCTTTAAATGTTTTGTTACATGAGTCATGTTTTTTATGGACAAGATGTATTTGATACATATACAGAATGATATTATGTTCTCAAAAATTATTTTAAATCATAAAATTAAAATTATTCTTTAATGGTTATGATGGTAAATGAATCTCATCGCGTTCATGGAGATGGTAATCTATACATACGCACGAGCGACAATATCATTCTATTGATGGAGAAATAAAATATAATTGGATAGTATATCATATATAAAGAATAATAAAAATGTTATATTTATTATTTAAATCAATTATAATCATTATTATACTCCATATTATACCCATCAATTATACTCATGTTATATTTATTATTTAAATCATTGGATACATTAAGCCGTACGTACGCATGTATAGTGACTTTGTCATTCATAGGATGGATAGAATAATGAATATGGTTGTAACATATTTATAATAATATCACAGTATGTATAATTTACTTGATTTATTATTTTTTATGTAAACAAAAAAGAAATAGGAAGTGGAAGAAGAAAATAACTTTGAAAGAGGTGGTGAAATTATTACCTCTTCTTCGGGTGCTTCCTTTTGATTTGATCAAAATGGATCATTAGGTTGTCTTAATGATCAAAGTAAGGCATATAAGTTGAAGTGAGTGTAGTTTTTAGGATATTTTATTAGGGTTTTTCGGAGCCAAATTTATTTGGAGGTGTGAATTTCAGAGAAAGGGAGGTACCCTTTTATAAGAGAGGTGAGGGTCACTTTTGGAAAATCTTGAAATATTATTTTATTATAATATAATTTTCGGTTTCTAATATATCCAAATGGATTTATTTTGAGGATAAGGTGGGTATGGGTAGAAATATTCTCAACCAATAGGTTTTAGACAATTTTATGTCACCATATTAACCTTATCTTTTAGATTAAATTTTTAGTTAAATAGTTTAACTTTTACCATGTCTTCTAGTATTTTTATATTATAAGGTTAATAAACTTACAATAAAATTTCAAGAGAACCTCAAGTGGTTCATTAAGGAAATATCTATCATTATATAAGTCCTTTGTATGAACCTTATATTTTTAGGAATATTATTTCATTTAATAATATAGTATTTGTTTTAAAAACTCATTTATGTCAATTTTGACACTATTTAATATTTGGTTTTTGTGAAAGTCAACAAAACTTGATTCCTTCTAAAAAATTTATTAAATCAACCCTAAAATTACATATTAACCTATAATATTAGTGGAATGCATCAAAAATTTCAATTTACATTTATTTTAATATTTATGACATCAATTATTTTAGTCTTTCATTAATAAGGTAATTATTGCATCATCATTGTGTCATAAATAAATTTAATTATTTAATTTATAAAAACTATAATTAAAATACCATTATGTAGTAAATATTTTTATATTTATAATTATTATTTATAGCCGAATTTATCTTATGTGTAACCCTATATTAAAAATGTTTTATTTATTAAAATACAAATTTAACACTTTTAACTCTTCTTTAAATAAAATATAATAAATGTCCTAATCTAATCCAAGTTGATTAAAAGGGATCACATTTTTTTATTAATGTTGACTTTGGTCAAAATACACTAATCTAATAGAATTAGGACATGGTTTAGGGTAATTATAATATAATTTTTACCTTTTATTACACTATTTACTTTTAACCGTGGTAAATAAAATTCAAAAGTTACTATTCACCAAAAATTATTTTCATTCTATTGAACCACATTTTACTTACTAATGTAAATTGTGTCTCTTGGATTTTTGAAATTCAATTCACAGAAGTGGTAAAATTATGTTTTATGCAAATTTACAAATTTTCCTAGAAGGTGGGATAAAAATTATAAAAAGTTTAATAAAATTTTATATAAATAATCTTATTATAAAATGACTTCAATGAATTAAATAATACTAATATTGGAATTATGTATCTATTTTTAATTTAAAATAAATATAATTAAAAATAATTATTTAAATAAAAATTCTGCTTTAAACAATAACTCAGTGTTTTTACTATTCAACAAATATTTAAAGATTTTAGAAAAATACCAAAAAATCACCCTAATCAAATTTTAAAATTACAAATTAAAAAATGATGCTTGTTTTACAAAATTAAAAACATAGAAGTAGTATTAATTAATTTAAAAAAAATATTCCCATTTTCAAAACCAGAAAGCTGGTTTTCGAGAAGTAAAAACTATCAAAAGATTTATATGTGCTTGTGTCCAATTTAAATGTAAAATTACTTCCAATGAACCAAATTTGATTAAATTATAAAAATATAATCTAATTATACATAAAAATCATCCAAATGTATAATTTATCACTATAAATTATTTTTATTAAAAAAGTTGTTTTCAATTAAAATTTAGTATTTTTCACTACTCATAAAAATATGAAAGTTATCAAGAAAGCACCAAATATTTATCCAAAATAAATTTGTATGTCCCAATTATAAAGAAGAATTTTATTTTGTCAAATTGAATATATAAAAGTGTCAAATATTGGATTTAAAAAAGGTACACCATTAAAAGGCGGTAAAATTGCTTTTTTTGAAAAATACTTCTTTTATCTAAAAAATTGAATTTATTCTTATATTATGTATAAGAAACATATAATATATATGTTAAAATTATTATGATTATATAAAATTAAAAATGAATTTAATACTATTCATAACCACTTTTTTAATGGCTAGTTTGCTAAGTCGTGGTGCGCTTGGACTCGGTATTGTGTGTAGCACAAGATATTGAATTACTTTAAAGAAAATAAATTATTGTGAAATTTTGGGGTGTTACACATGATGTACTAAGCTACTGTGATATTAACTACAAAATGGTGAAGCTACCATAATACGAGCCTCGCACTGACCGTGAGTGATATACCTACCATATCTAAAGGATATAATTTCAATGACTATTTTTTTAATATAATAATATCTATTAGATTATTTAATTATTGTCAGTTCAATAATTATTATGATTCAATAACTAATTTTTGAGTTAAATCCACTTCAAATTAATAAAATATTTACTTATGATAAATGGTGTGGTTTGGAAATTTTTTTGATCTCTTTAGCTTTAATTTTTCATATCCATGACACTCTAATTTCTAGAGAAAAGTGAAAAAAGTAGAAGGCCAAAATGACATCAAATTTCTCTCCTAATCTCACTAGACAATCATAAAATGAGTAGAACATTATTGGTCAACCAAAATCAGCCCGAGATTAAAATGCTTCAAGCTTCTCTATAATTCTTCACTCTCCAAATTTATTTTACATTAGATGTTATGCTTTTAAATTCCATACATCTATTGAGAAATTTTCCTATATGATAAATAGGATTATTCTAATACTCCTTCTATGTATTTTTCTTTTGTTCACAAATAGAACCATGGAAGAGGTTGGGTATAGCTTGGACTACCTTGTGTGATGTTTTTTTAATATCCATCCAGGTTGTGGATTTTGTTATTACTTTTTAATAAATGGGAATAGTTGTTTCTTGCTATAAAATAGGGAGGAATAATCTATAAAAAAATTGATTTTAATGTTTTGGACCCTTCGGATATTTATATATGTTAATATATGTTTTTATTCAGAGTTGGAAAGGTTTTATCGGTGTTTTAGGACCATAGAAATGATATATTAAAATAACTAAATATATTAAACCATGTTCACACATATTTTTATAAATAATGGTTTATTTGATCATCGGAGTTCCATATGATAAATCTAGGATCATTTTTTGTTTTAGAAGATTGGTATTACCCTATTATACACTTAAAGTTTACTCACATTGAAACCATGGTCAATTCACAGCTACAAATGAATTTTAGAGGAATTGAATTAATTAAATTAAATAATTAATTTAGTTTTTATATTTTTTTAAACCTAATAGATAATACCTTTATAATTATTGTAATAACAAATCTGTATAGTTATCTACATAACCCTATAGATTGAGAGATCAAACTTGTTCATGCCCTTTGAGTGATATTCCCACCTGACGGTAGTCACTTTCCCCCGACCTATTGGAGGCGGGCTTGGGGTGTCACACTCAACTTAACACCAGTCTAAGTGGGAGCCTAGAGGGTTAGGTTATGACAGAGTGGTATTAGATAAATTTGACCTAAGAACAGTAATCAGTGTAAAGTCTTAGTTTGGCATACCATTAAACTAGCGGTCTGACCGGTGGGTCACATGGCCTCAAGCGCGTATCCTCATATACCAGAGACTGTCGAATAATAGTGAGGGTCTTGGTAAGTGATAGTGGGTAGACTATACACTCTTATCAGAGATGAACAAAGTTATAATAGAGTAAATAATAATAAAAAATGGAAGTAGTAATACGTAAGTGAAAAAACAACGGAAGACATATTTGATATAACAAAACAAAAGTGGCCAAAACCAGTTTATACAATAGGTGCATGCATGGCAAGGAAATCTTACAAATCTGAAATCCATAAACAATATAGCAAGCTAAAATATAGGACACAAATAAATAAAAGAAAGAAAATCCCCATGGGTGATCTCCATGAGTATCATGAGCTCTATCTCAGCCCTTTTCTCCTAACTCCTTAGGTACAATCATACAAAAATCAACCTATGTCTTGCAAATGTAAGGGTATACTCGGGTACCAAGGGTACCTGAGCAGGGTGTAGGAAGAAATATCAGTAGGACGGCACCCATGGTGTCAATCCCAATTCATTAGAATATAATTTAGAGAGTGTTTAGGTATATATAATTTAATAAAAATAACTATATAAATGAACAAAACTTGTCCAGGTTCTTAAGGGATAACTGGCGACAATAATAGCTTCAGCTCATTTCCATGACAATAGTCTGATCATGTCTCTACATACATACATACATACATACATACATATATATATATATATTATCTGGAATAGAGTTATAACTCCTCCCATCCATACATGTATATAGAGTTTGTAACTAGCATGGAGTAAGCATGCCTTGCACCCATACATATGTAATAGGATGGAATAAGGTAAAAATGCCTCCCATCCATAATACAAGATTACTGGAATAGGGTAATCATGCCTCCCATCCATAGAAGTATAATACCTTCATGGGGTAAGAATGCCTCATATCCATAATATAAGATAACTAGCATGGGGTAAGCATGCCTCCCATCCATAGAAATATAATAATGGCATGGGGTAAAAATGCCTCCCATCCATAATAGAAAATAACTGAAATGGGGTAACCATGCATCCTATCCATAGAAGTATTATACTAGATTTGGGTAAGAATATATCCCATCCATAATATAAGGTAACTTTCATAGGGTAATCATGTCTCCCATCCATAATCATTTACATAGATGGAATATGGTATGAATGCCTCCCATCCATAATCATTTACAAAGGATGGAATGGGGTATAAATTCCTCCCATCCATAATCATTTATAAAAGATGGCATGGGGTATGAATGCCTCCAATCCATAATCATTTAAAATAGATCATTTACATGATCATAATTAATATAATGCATAAGGAAGTACCTCTTATTCATTTCAAATCTAAATATTGTATTCATAATCATCTATATATCCCATATCTATATAAGTGGTATAATCACAATCACAATTGTACTTAAGGTAAAAATATTAAACATTTCAATTAAGACATCAATAAGGGATTTTTCACATTCAAAACATCCTATGAGAGAAAGGCTTCTCATTTATGTCATTATCTATAAACAACTCCAATTCAAGGGATCTATTTCATTAAAAACCATTACTATAAAGAAAGAAATTCAATATGACCTAACCATTTAATTGAGGAACTCCATTTAGTGGAAATCATCTTATTCAATTTCCTTACACTCAATTTTCCTAAACATGGAAAATTTATTTTAAGGTACAATAATATTGGTTATTTCAATTGAAGGATGTCACTATCACATTTAGTCCATCCTAGTCAAGTTCGTTAAATCCTCACATCTCAATAACAATTCTGTTTAATGGTTAGGCTGGAAATAAATAGATGTTCATGGAAATAACAAAATATTGTTAAGGAGTAATCATTCAAGAACATCTATATGGGTAATGTGCTAAACAAACTACAAGACATTCCATAACCAAAACAACAAGCATAGAGAAAGACCAATACAATAATCCAAGCATTCTAGAACTAATGAGTTGTCATTGTGAGTTTTCGAAAGAATCACACCTCTATTGGAGGGGTTTTATTAGAAAACCATGGTTGTGATTATTAAACAAAACATTTATCAGAATTATAAGATTATCAATGAACTCAAATCAACTTATCAAATGGGAATTAAGTAATTAATTAATGTATTTAAATAAAATTTCAGGGAAAGGGATCAAACCTCAGGGTGGAACCAAACCGAACATTTTGCTGAGGGCACTTTCTAACTAAAATTTTCTTCTCCCCCACTGAGCATATGCATCTTCACATACATATAAGGACACCTAGACTTTATGCACACACTCGCATGGCCAAGATCATGTGTAAGGGGATCCTTAGATATATGATTATGTGCATATACTAGTCTCCAATCACCTACGTATAAATTTTCATGTATATACATAGGAACACCTAGCCACATACATGTATATTCCCTACCATGTATGAATATACACATAATGGGGGAACCCATATATAAATATATACTTTCATATGTATATGCAGGCGAGTCTCTTTAGACCCGGCGACTCTAAACCACACAAAAAAGTACATTTTAAGACATAATAATTAACAAGAACCCTAAAACAACTTAAGACCCTAATATATATGGTGAAAAATAAATTAGAAGGTGTAAAACCTCACCTCGGATGGTAGGAGTAGATTGAAACAAGCCAAACCACCTCGCCTTTGGTCATTATTGATGGAACTTGCTTGAAAAAGACTTGAGAGGCTGTTCTCACAAACCAAGAATAGAAGAAAATTGAGAAATACAATTTAAAATCAACCCTAGGTTTGGTCGAACCTTGTCAGACAATGGATAGGACAAAAAATGGTATAACCTAGGATGATAAGGAATTAGGGTGTTTACCTTGGTGAGAGGAGGGGATCCATAGGAGGGGGCTCACACGCACAGCTAGGGAATGGGGGAGGAGCAATGTGATTTCTAGGGGAGGATGAGAGTTTATGTTTTTATTTTCTCTTAATTTTTAATTTACTTAAATTAAACTGATTTTAAAAAAAATCTTGGTGGATGGTTTGGGTTTCACAGTTTAGAAAACCATGCACCAATTGTGCACCCTCTTATGGGAACCTCAGGCACTCCATGTGGGGTCGTCACATAGTATAGAAACTATGTACCAACCACGTAGTGAATAGTGTTTAGGAACTATCTAATTTCCATTGTCCTTGTGGGATTAGCACATAGTTTAATAAATCATTCACAGCCCATGTGATACCTTATGTTCACCTTAAAAAGGGTAGCACGGATTCCTATAGTGGGGCACATGGTTCCAGACAAACCATACGCCCATTAAAGGTCCTTAAAAAGATGATTTTTCATGTTATGTCACTCCTGAAACTTCTCAAGCCACCTCAAAAACCTAAAGAGCCTTCACCCAAGTCCAAAAACATCACTTTAAAAGGTTATAACTCTTGGAATTGAATTATGAAGATCTATTTTAAAAAATTTCCATTCATAAATTGAAAAGGTTCAAAAAAATATCAATTTAGTCCAGTTCAAAACAAATATCATTACAACCATCCAACCTTAGAACTTCTCATCCCCGAGAAGGCTTCAAGAACAATTTAAACATCACATAACCTACATGGGTTTTGAATTCTACTTAAAATGGTCATGTTTCATTCCAAAACTCCCAATGCATCTTTGAGTATCCATTTAAGCAAGTGGAACTCAAGTCATTTACAACTCGAGCCAATGCTAGTTGTCTAACCAAAACACCAAGATAGATCTTAACTGAGCCTATTTATCTAGAGACAATATCACATCATCATATCATTAATAAATTGTTCAAAGGTACTTTCCACTATAATCTTTAACATTAAATAGAAAAATTCAAACAATATCTCCTCCACTGTTTGAATTTCCTTTCAAGGCATGCTCCAATCGTTCCAAGGATGCTCCTGGAATGATTGAAAAGGATCAATTTATTGATTCCCCATTGACCCCAAATCCTAGGTAAAGCTAGATTTTCATGAAATTCCCCGGCTGACACCAACCAAACTCTTCTCCACCTGATGGAATGCCAGCAATGCTCCTCACTGACCGTACACTTTAAACAAAAAGAACCGCACAACAAGCTTGACAGCATTGGAAGCCTTCAATGTGGTGTAATACTGATTCTCTCTTAGTGGATCTTGGATAAAGAAAAGATATGGGACATGCTTGTAAATTATCATAATACACTAAGAGGATTTATAAGATTACCAAGAATATTGGTCAAACCATAGTCAGTTAACTTCAAAGAGAAAACACAGCTTCACCTGCTGACACACCGTCACTAACTGAACACATACCTTTACCCCTCAAAGGCATTCTGTGTTTGTTTAACTTTACCATTGAAGCTCATCCCAATACATTAGTGTTTATCAAGGGTTTCATGCTCCACAAAACATAAGAATGTCATGCTACCGAGAAAGCGCTGACGTGTATTTAAAACTCACAACCCTCAAAGGAATTTAAAAAAACAACCATTTCCCAATAGTCCTATTGGTTGTGCTTTTTCTACATGAAAGGACGCATTTACTAGGCTAAAAAATACACTACCCACCTTAGGAGTGTCCTAACAGTCAAAATAAGTGACAATCAATCCACTTAAAAGAGTGATAGATCAAAATCACCATTAACGAATGTGTGAGGATCCTTCGAGCCACACTCCCAAAAGCTAAGGAATTAGAAAAGAGAACCAAAACTAAAGTGGTCGACAGTGCCTGAGGAATGTCTAACCAGTAGAAAATGGGCATTACCTGATTCTAACTCCTAGGATAATGTCCATAGATACTAATACCACCTGTCCAAGAAATGGTGTCACTAGAAACAAAGAGTCCTACATGGGACAATGGTACCCAAACAACACCAAATGTTAGAAAAGACACATCAACCCCAGCATTAGGTCATGATAAACAAAAGTAAATAGGGGTAAAATATGATCACCAAGACATTTTCATGATAGAGGAAGCATGTGGAAAACACCTACAATTATATTCCAAGGAAACATAAAGAATATTCAAACTACCCTTACATGAGGGTTTCATCAAGGACACCCCTACAGGTTCTATTTCCAAGCCCTTCACCTTTATTCACATTTAATCTTTTTTACATTTATATGGTTTAAATCAAATACCAAGTACCCATTCCAAAACAAAACATAAGGTACTTGATTTAGCTAACTTCCCCATGGGAAAAATAGGTAAGTTTAATAAAACACTCTTTTTGACCATTATATTGGAAAAAACAGACATTTCTAAACATCCCATATTTATTAAGAAATTAAGAAAAAAATCCATTTAAAAAATAAGGTGACGTATTACGATCCCATTTTAACCTTATAAGGTTCTTCAAAATGCAATCCAAAAGTAGTTACTCACATGTCAATGTCTATAAACACCCAATCGGGTCATCTCATAAACCATTACCCAACTGACTTACTTGGTTCTAGTTGTACATTTAACAGTTAACCAATTTTATTGCTGATTTAAAACAAAACAAGATTCACATTTATCCATTTTACAATACATCAAGCCCATATATATATATATAATGATCCAAACATATGGATGGCCACATACCATCCTATAAACTTCATATACACTTTATAGTTTTTTATTTGGCTCCCTTTAGTCAAAAAAATCAATTTATATTTACACTATATTAGCCTTTTATATTTTAATTTAGCAGTCTATAAGTATGAAAAAAATCTCAAGGATAGATCAATACATGGTTTACCCTTTCCCAATTGTAAGGTTCTCATACTCCTTTGATCTGAAAATTGGCTTCTATTGTATTTTCAACCATTTAAAATTAATCCCAAGAAACCAATTTCCTTTTAAAACATATCTTTCATGTTATCATAAGAAGTAGTACAAAAGCATGGAAAATCAAGAAAGTATGATAAACAGAAGAAAAATGAAATATTAACATGAAATCATGTTATAAAAATAATCATGCTAATAAATACAAGACATGGAACATATTTAAGGCACACAATCATATCATTAGTAAAACTACAATGAAACCACATGGCATGGCACTATGCATGGTAGTAGAAATCCCTATGTTCCCAGTATGATGCATGCAATGCAACTTCCTTAACATACCAGCACAAGGGTAAAACTCTATAAAGTTCATAAATCATATGCAGTGGAAAATACTTCAATCAATCTAGGTGAAATCATGTCAAATGTTATAGGGAACAACAAAAGAAACAATCCCAACCCCGTCCACTTGGTCATTTCCTGTACGTGGGGTGATCAGTCCTAAGAATGGCTATTAACCAAGTGATTATATATTCCTAATATCCTATCTACCAACCAAAAATAATAAGACAAAGGAAATGAAACTACCTCTGATACCACTCGGTAACATCTCGACTCGGCTTAACATCGAACCGGTAGTCAGAATGGTGGGTCACATGGCCTCAAACACATCTCCCCATATGTCAGAGGCTACCTACTAGCAGCGTGGGTCTCTAAAGGTGATAGTGGGGAGATTATACCTTCTTATTAGAGATACACAGTAGTATAATAGAGTAAATAAAAATCAAAAACAAAATCAGTAATATATAAGTGACAAAATAATGGAAGACAGATTTGATATAACTGAACAAAAGTGTCCAATTCCTATTTATATAACTGGTGTATGAATGGCATGGAAATCCTATAAAGATGAAAGTAGTAAATAATGAAACATGATAAAATACAGAACTCAAATAAAGAAAATACAAAAAAAACCCATAGGTGATCCCCATGAGAATCCTGAGCTCTAGCTCAGTCCTTTGATCCTAACCCCTCAGGTACAAGAATACAGAAATCAACCTATGTCCTGAAAATGTAAGGATCTACTTAGGTACCAAGGGTACCTGAGCAGGGTGTGAGATGAAATCTCAGTAGGCCATTACCACAATATCAAGACCAGTCTAGTGGAATGTAATTTGGTCTGTTTGCAGGTACATAGAATTTAATAAAAA
The DNA here is from genome assembly GCA_963277665.1 of Viscum album. Lineage (NCBI taxonomy): Eukaryota > Viridiplantae > Streptophyta > Magnoliopsida > Santalales > Viscaceae > Viscum > Viscum album. The sequence continues at coordinate 138,646,677 of OY728123.1, read as the reverse complement.
GGACTACACAAATGAACAAAACTCATTTAGGTTCCTAAGGGATACCTGATGGCTATACCAACTTCGTCTCATTGTCAAGACAATAGTTTGATCATATAACTATATATATATATATTATCTATAATGGCATAAGAATTCTTCTCGTCCATACATGTATGTAGAGGTTGTAACTGGAATGGGGTAAGCATGCCTCCAACCCATAGATATATAATAGGCTGACATGGGGTAAGAATGTATGCCATCCATTATAGATGATAACTGGAATTGGATAAGCATTTCTCCAGTCCATAGAAGTATAATACTTGAATTGGGTAAGAATTTCCCCAATCCATAATATAAGATAACTGGTATGGGGTAAGCATGCCTCCCATCCATAAAAGTATAATACTGGCAGGGGGTAAGAATGTCTCTCATTCATAATAGAAGATAAGTAGCATAGGGTAAGCATTACTCCCATCAATAATCATTTTAATAGATAGAATGGAGTATGAATGTCTTCCATCCATAATAGTTTATAATATATGGTATGGGGTATAAATGCCTCCCATCCATAATTGTTTATAATATATTCCATGGGGTGTGAATGCCTCCCATCCATAATCATCTAAAATAGATCATTTTCAATATCATAATTAATATAATTCATAAGGTAGTACCTCTTATGAATTTAAAATATAAATACCATATTCATAATCATCCATATAGCCCATGTTTATATATGTAGAATTATCACAATCACAATTGTAATTAAGATAAAAAACTTAATCATTTCAATTAATAAATCAGCATGGGATTTATCACATTTAAAACATACCATGAGACAAAGGCTTCTCATGTTTGTCATTAGTTATACACAACTCCATTCCTAGAGATACATTTCATTAAAACCCTTTACTACAAGTCAAGAAATTCATTATGACATAACCATTTAATCGAGGCCCACCATTTAGTGTAAATCATCATATTAAAGGACATTAAACTCAATTTTCTTAAACAAGGAAATTTTATTTAAGGTACAAGTGTCTTGTTCATTTAAATTGAAGGATTTCACAATCTCATTTAATCCATCCTAGTCAAGTCCATTAAATCCTCATATCTCAAGGACAATTCCATTTAATGGTTAAGCCAGAAATAAATAGAATTTTAGGGAAACAATAAAATAACATTAAGGAGTGACCATTCAAGAACATCCATATGGGTCATATTCTAAACAAACTACAAGACATTCCATAACAAAAAAATAAATCATAGAGAAATACCAATACAATAAGCCAAGCATGCTAGAACTCATGAGTAATCACTATATGTTTTTGAAAGAAGAATCCCTCTGTTGGAGGGATTTTATTAGAAAATTATGGTTGTGTTTATTAAAAAAACATTTATCAGAACTAGTAGTTTATCAATGAACATAGTTCAACTTATCAAATGGGAATTAGGTAATAAATTAATGAATTTAAAACAAAACTTAAAGGAAAGGGATCCTACATCAGGGTGGAACTAACCCAAACATTTAGCTCTTAGTGATATATAACTAATTTTTTTTCTCCCCCACTGATCATATTCACCTTAAAATACATATAAGGACAACTGTCCCTGATTCACACACCCACATGGACACAAGAATGTGTAAGGGTATCCTTACAAATATGCTTATTTTCATATACTAGTATCCACTCACCTATGTGTGTATTTTTATATATATACATTGGAACACCTAGCCCCATACATGTATATTCATTGGAATTGATGAATATACACATAACGGAGAAAACTTTGTGTATATATATATATACTTACATTTTCATATGCATATATAGGCAAGTTTCCTTAGACCTGGTGACTTGAAACCAGACAAAATAGTTTAATGTACTACAAAAAAATTAACTGGAACCTTTAAACAATTTAAGAACCTAAGATAGATGGTTTTAAATAAAGTAGAAGGTATAAAACCTCACCTCAGATGGTAGCAATAGACCAAAATAAGCTGAATTACCTTGCCTTCAGCAGCGGTTGACAGAACTTGCCCGAACATGACCTGAGAGGCAATTTTCACAACCCTAGAATAGAATAAAACCATGAAATATTAATTATAACCAACCCTAGGTTAATCTAAACCTCATTGGGTTATGGATATGATTGAAAAATTCAAAATCGGGAGTAGAAGGAAGGAGGGTGCTTACCTCGATGATTCGTATGATGAACACGAAGAAATAAGGGTGAATTTGATGAGAGGATAGGATATGTAAGAGGGGGCTCACGCATATAGCTAGGTAATAGGAGGAGGTGTGACACAATATATAGGGGAAGGATGAGAGTTTATGTTTTTTATTTTCTTTCAATTTTAAATTTAATATCATTAAACTGATTTTAAAATAGGGTATCAGTACAAGGTTTGGGCTTCACGGTTTAGAAAATTGTTTTCCAACCATGCGCCATCTTATGGGAACCATGTGAACTCTGTATTGGATGGTCGTACGGTATGGAAATTGTACGCCACTCGTGTGGTAAACAGTGTCTAGGTACTATCCAATTTCCACCATCTATATGGTCTGAGGACATAGTTTAGTAAATCATGTGTAGCTCATGAGACACCTTTTATTCCCTTAAAAAGGGCATCATGCTTTCCTACAGTTGGTCGAACAGTTCCAGAAAAACCATGTGCCCTGTGCAGGTCCATTAAAACCAGATTTTTCCCAGTCCTTCACTCCTAAAACTTCTCAAGCCACCCAGGAAACCTAACAATCCTTCACCCAAGACCAAAAAACACCACCTTAAAAGGTTCCAACTCTCATAATTTAATTCTGAAGATCAGTTTTAAAATCTAAAAATTCGGTAATTGAAAAAATTTCAAAAACCTTCTCATGTTAGTCTAGTTAAAAATAGAGTTCATTACAATCATAGTTGGATGTGTTGAGAGGGATAGTTTTGGAATATATAGAAACTTTGTTAAGGTGTCTCATGTTCTATAATTAGGATAGGAAAATCAGTGAAGATACAGTGGCTGAAATATCCATACACTAGGACTCTGATAAGCTGAATTTCAACTTTTCATGTTGAGGATCCAATTTCACAGAAACCAATGATGCATGCATCATATAGGAATACATCTTCAACTTCAATGTACTTCTTAAGTATGATCCCCAGATATTCTCATATGACCTCGGTATTTCTTCTTAACATTCAGAATACCACTATAATGATAACAAATAGGGATTCTAAGACAGGGTTGTGGTGATGACTAGTTGATCAATCAGGATTCCATGTAATGGAATGTTCATGATGTGTTTCCTCTAGGCGAGTAAGGGTTTTTTCTTACACCTAAGGAGAGGCACATGAACCTACCTCCATCATTTGAGGCTGATGTTGAACTACATTTTGGGAATCCCATTTTTCTAGTTGGAAAATATGATGATTCACACAAGAGGAGTTCACTATGTGAGTTTCAGTGATATAGACCACTCAATTTTCATGAGGATCCAAACCCTCATGTAGTAGAGGTTTATATTGAGTTTTCAGATTGATTATTCCATCTCAAGGGGACCATGATTGATCAGATGGTTGGGCTTGAAAACATTATTTTACAAGGAAAGTCATGGTGTTGGTGAGTTCTGGTTATCGATAACCATGATGAGATGAGTCTCATATAGATTGAGTTCAAGTACTTATTATGAAATGAGTATTATCCTTTTAACTTGTTCTCTATGTGAATAAATTGTCTTATAGAGTTGCATCAAGTTGATATGAATGATATAAATTATGGACATATATTAATTGAACTCCCATTATACTCTCTCGATATAATATTGGATGGATACTTGCAAGTGTTTAAGATTGAGTAAGGAATCCACAGGGACAACCAACCAAGTGTGTACTATCAATGAATTTTCACTTATGTTAGGGTTCTAGTGAAGGCCTTTCTAATAGAGAGATTCCTAATAGAAGATAATTGGGTAGTTGGATATGGTAGTGGACATCATGGATATGATTCTTCTACTTCTTCTAGAATAAATCATACATCAGGCTATTAGCATAAAAATAATTCACACCTGCATTATAATTATCAAGGATTAGTAGAACATATATATTTTTAGGGATCTATTTATTTGATAGATAGGAAGTGTTATACTTGTAATGGGAGGGCTCACTTAGCATTTGGTTTATTGACCAAACATGCTATAGATGGTGGATAGGTAGTAGATGAACTTCTATAGAAGATTAGTTGTTTTAATAAAGTATCTCCTAGGGGTGTTTACGGAAGTACCTAGGGAGGTGGTGCTGATAGAGGAGATAGTAGATCTCTAGGAGGAGGACCTTTAGGTGGAGGACTACACTATAACCTACTTCCACCACCGCCACTAGGTGCTCCACGTCACCTCAGAGGGATGGAGACTAAGGAAGTAGTTAGTTTCATGCAATAAAGTGATATGATCTTACTGCATAATAGATTATTCAAGGTATTATTTGTATCTTATCTACATTAGCAGCAGTATTTGTAGACATTGGAATGAGTCATCTTTTTCACAACTATATCCCTTATTCAATAGTTTGAGATTCTTATGAGTTTTTTATCCCACCAGTTGCAGTTGAATATTCCTATATGGAGAAACTCCACTATTTCACGCATATTTCAATAGTGAGATATGATTATATTTGGATAGATATTCACATGGAACCTATTGGTAGTTTCAATGATGTTGTATTCCATTAGTTTGGTAATAGACTAGTTATCCATGGTGCATGCCCAACTAGACTGTCACCACAAGAGAGTTTTATGTGTACAAATAGATAGGAAAAAATTCTCCATCAATGGAAATAAGGACCTTTTGGAAGATCAAGTGAGTACCATGAGTATAAATCTTCAACCTATCTCCCATTAGTTAGAGAGTTTGGCCTTTTCTTAGTGGAATATTTAGACATATATATTCTAGAGATAGTGGAGGATTACATGGGTTTCCTCACTGATGATGTTTTGAGACTAAATAAATGGTTTGAGGTTGACTTCTATATTGACTTAAACCCTGGGACCACACTGATATATTTTGTGGGATATTGGATGGCCCCTGATGAGATCCAAGAGCTGATAGTACACTTCAAGGACCAATAGGATATGGGTTTCATTTGACTCAGTGTGTTTCTTAAGGTGGCACCAGTTTTGTCTGAAAAGATATTTGATGGGATGTAGATATTTTTCATTGATTATTATATCCTGGATCAAGTTTCTTTATTAAAAAGTAACATTTTATAAGGATTAATTCCCTCCTTGACCAACTAAAGGGTGTGATGTGGTTCTTGAATATTGACCACATGTTTGGCTATCACCAGTTGCAAATTCACAAAGTGGGTATTCCAAAGATGGAATTTCAATATCACTATAGGAATTATGAGTTCCTAGTGATTCTCTTTAGTGAGATGAAAATACCTACTCTATTTATGGGATATGTGAAACATATCATTCAAATTTTCATTGATTTGTTCATGGTTGTCTTTATCGATGAAAACCTCATTTACTCCATATAATTGGAGGAGCACACATAGCACTTGAGAATGGTACTAGAATAACTTTGGGAGAACAATCTATATGATAAGATCATATATAGTTAGTTTTGGATTAGAGAGTTTCACTTTCTGAGTAATATTATCTTAGAGTATAATGTGGTTTGGGCATGATAAAGACAAATATAGTGATCTCTTTAGAACCACCCAAGATCATATCAAAGGTGCAGAATTTCCTCAGGGTTATAGGAGACTATCAAAGTATTGTAGAATAATTTTTTAGTATTTTAAACCCTTTGAGTACTTTGAATTGAAAAAGGTTATTCATTGACCTCTATTAATAATTTTTAAAATTCCTTCGAGCATCTGAGTCATAGGTTTACCAATGATTCTATTTTATACTTCAAAATGAGGGTGTTGAGTATTTGGTGTCCTATGATGCCTCTAGTGTTCGGGTCAAATGTGTGATGACATAGAGGGAGAAGATAGTTTCTTATATATCTGGTCAGTTGAGAAACCATGAGTAGAACTACATGACCCATGAGTTATAGTTTGAATTAGGGGTATTTACCTTAAATATGTGGAGATATTGTCTTCAAGATGAAAATTTTATAGTTTAATTAGACCACCACAGTATCAGGTATAACTTTCCCCATAGATACCTCAACATCAGATAGATATGTTTGATGGAATTACCACAGGACTACAATTTCAAGATATTATACAATCTAGGTAAGTTTAACATGGTTGAATATGTCATTAGTTTTAAATCCTATTCTTTTCTAGTGGATAAGGTATTTAAGTAGTAGTACACTTTACAAACAACCATGAAGGAGGAGAGATGGAAAAATTATATCCAGCCAATGGTAGTGACTCCATCACTTATCAAATTTGTGAGAGTGTCTCAGTTGATTGATATAAATTTTTAATTTCTATGTGGCCATATATATTTAAAATATTCACCAGATAGGTTTTATAAAGTTGGAGAGAATTTCATACTTTTTCCAAGTATGGATTATGGTTCTGATCACATTTGATGGGTAGGTGTTAAGAGAGTTCCATGACTCCTCCTTAGTGGTAAATACTATAGTGATGATGATGTACCAAGATCTTTGTCAATAGTTCTAGTGTGAAGGTATGAGGAGGATTATTTTGAAGTTTGTTTCTCAATGTATCACCTTTTAATAGGTAAAGGTAGAGCATCTAGTTCCAAAGGTTTGACTTAAACTCTTGAAATTATCAAGTAGAAGTGGGATGAAATATCTATTTTTTATAGTGATTCCATGGAAATTGAAAGTCCACAACACTATATGGGTGATTATTTATCATCTTACCAAGTTGAATCACATTTTTTCCATTCATGAGAAGAGTTTGGTAGAGAGTTTGGGGTGCTTATATGTAGAGGATATCATCTGAATTTATGGGGTACCCTTGAATATTTTCTCTAATTATGATGCTCAATTAACATCACAGTTCTTGAGGGGATTTATAGAGGCTTTCGGGACCCTTTTATGGATCATTATGGTATTCCAACCGTAAAAAGATGAACAGATGGAATGAACCATCCAGGTTTTAGAGGATATGTTGAGATCCCACATGTTAGACTCTGGTCAAAGTTGGCAGAATAACTTACTATTGGTGGATCTCTCTTATAATAATATATATCACTCCAATATTACCATGGAAACATTCTAGGTATTTTATTGGAGGCCGTGTAGGTCACACTTATGATATATATAAATAGGTGATTCATATCTTATGGGGCCATAGTTGGTGTAGGAGATGATGAAGAAAGTTTAAGTGATCCATGAGAGGTTTAGAACTTCTTAGAGTTGGCATAAATCTTATATAGATCAAATTCATTGGACCTTTATGTTTGATTAGGGATACCATGTATTTCTGAATAAATATCCATGATGAGGTTTGAAAATATTTTTTCAAGGTATCAAGCTTTACCAGAGGATTATCAATCCATTCTATTTCATGTGCATGGTTGGAGAGGTTTCTTACCACATAACCATACCTCCACAGTTGGATAGAGAATATGAAATATTTTAGATGTCACAATTTAGTATATAAGTTCATGAATCTTCACAGTTTTTTCAATTGGTGAGTTGGATGTCTAGTACAAAGCCACCTTTTTAAAGGACCAAGTGGTCAACGAGAATCTACCAGAGAGGATCCTTTATGTTTTAGTTATCCCACGAGTATTAGTTCTTTGGGAGCATGGGAACCTATATGATATTATTTTTTAGAATGAGTGTAATATATAGTCTATGTACCCTAATATTTTTTAGTTGGTTTTTTTATTTGTGGTAAAAAATACTTAAAGGTGGTGAGAACATAAAAACTCTGATTTTGATGTTTTGGCCCTTTGGATATTTTTATATGTAAATATGGGTTTTTTATTTGAATTTGGAACTATATTATAATTGTTTTAAGGCCACATAATAGATATTTTAAAAATATTAAATTTATTAAATAATACACAAACATCTTTTTAGAAATAATGTTTTCCCTATTAATCAATGTTTTAGATGGGAAATTTTAGATGCTCACTTGTTTCCAAAAGCAAGTTTTTCCCTAGTTCTGACTTAAAGTTTGTTCATATAAGATCATTGTTGGTGTTTATTAATGGGTGGATATTACAGTAATTAAATTAAATAATTAATTTAATTTTTCTATTTGTCTAAACCTAAAATATAACGCATTTATAATATCTATTATGAAAAATCTATAGGGTCTTCCACATAACCATGGAGATTGATAGAGCCACTGTGGTGTTGGTATTCTATAAAAAAACATGGTTTGATCATGGATTGATGAAAAAATTCATTATAACTCAACATAAACATTAACATGGAGCCTATAAAACTATACTTCCTCAGAAATAAAAAAATGATGAGGTGGGACTTTTTAATTTGAGTATTCCATCCTCATTATTTTAGTTTTCAAGCATTTATTATTTTTATGATTTGAATTTTTCCTCTACTTTATTGAGATCATGGTCTAGTCAAATTAATAATTTTCCCCTAAACATGAGTATATTCATCTTTATAGATTTAATATATTTTTCATGAGTTTCTAGGATTTTGATTTATGGTTTATTTTTATATGTCCATCAATGATTTTCACTTTTTTATTGTGCCTTCTTCCCTTGTTTCTTCATGAGTTTTTCATAGACCTAAAGTAATCCAATAATTAGATGATAAATCTAGTTATAGATTTTATTAAACTTTAAATTTATGTTGGTTTTTTTATTTGGTGATGGATACAATTACTTATATAAGGATTGATGATCCATGATTGAATCATAGATGAATGATGGAGGATAAGACCCACAAATGGTGAGAGAAGCATGATCATATTTTCATGGATTGATAGAAGAATTGGATTTCCAAAAAACAAAAAATGATGACTAGAGATCATAACTTTGATATGGAGGACTTTTCTGAAAATTTAGGTTAGAATGGTGAGGGAATTGGTGGAATCATGAAGATATGGTGGACACAACCTAGTTTGAAATTCATGACTACATGCAGTGTCTTCCAGAGAGACACATGGTGTGTAGTAATATTTCAATGAAATTTAGGGTTCTATTCCATGTTAAATTTCACACGGTCATGTGGAAAGCCCATATGCCATGTGAACCTACCTAGCTAGCTAAGCCAAGTGAAGGAATACACGTATGGGACACCGGGTAGCCCCACATGCCATGTGCTTCGGTGACACACCGTGTATAGGAATCTCTACATTCCAAGTAGAGAAATAGCACAGGGGTATTCTTGGACATGGTAGTATACCCCATGTAAAATAAGAGACACATATTACACCCCTCTTATAAGGTTATACCTCTCGTATCTCTTTCCCTGAAACTCAGAATCAGGCCCACAAGAAGTCCTTTTGAGTATAATTTCATGAAGAATGTGTGTGATGATGATGATGATATTCATTTTTAAATAAAACATATGACGTGATGTGGCATACCAGATCACTCCTTTTAGCATGGTGGGATAAATTTGAGTCTCCATTATGATCTCTGGAGTGACATCAAGGTTGTAAGCCCCATTGATGACATGTATATGGCAGGGCATTAGACTCATAAATCCTTAGTAGAGATAGGTTTGGTACCCCATCATACCAACTTAGGGTGTGGGTATCCAACCTATAGAGTCATTATCCCCTCATATAATCTTCAATGATACATGGTTCCTCCACTAGGTTCAATACCCCCTCATTCATGATGTTCCTTAGGTAAGGAATGAGTCTCAAACTACAGGTCTAGTGGGGTTACATTAGGATACTAGCATTAGGAAAAAATATGTTCTTAGGGATAAAGATAATATTATCATCCTTAATTGGATATGAATACTAAGATCATCCCCTCTCATCATTTAGTTTCTTATATGAGAATAACTATTTTTTGGGTTACTTCTCCCAACTCTGTTGCATGGGTTGAGTAGACTGTTTATTTATATTTCTTCCCAATTTGTGTTTGGGTCATATTATTGGGTATGTTTATACTAACCCATGAAAAATCCTTTCCAACATGTTTCATTTAATATGTTAATAATGGTAAGTTAATCAGTGAATTTTGTGGGCTTGGTGTTGGTAGAGCATAACAGTGCATGGTGATGGTGATTGAAGGTGCTGATTTATATCAGATATCCTAAACATGAAATTCCACCTTGTCAATTATTAGGTTTAGAATCCCCTTATTTCTTTTTGTGTGTGTATCTTGTCCCTTTTATACTTTTGAAATATTTTTAGGTTATTACAAGCATTTTTTAGTCTTGGGTACGAATAATTGATGTTATCAAGTATTGTAATGATGTATTTGGAGGTGTGCAGGTGTACATGTTTATTTTACTAATGCCTCCTATTTTTTTGATATTAAAAATAAATGATAGTATCCATCCCCTGTCCTATTGGTCTCAATATTTTGGTTTCATGCTCGGCTTACCATCAGCCCAGGTGGGGCCCTAGTGGGTCTAGTTGTGACAAAGCTCTAACTTGGAGTTAACCTGTAACACCCTGCGATTTTGTGATTTTTTCTCAAATTTATTTAATATTTTACATATTTTAAATTACATTAAATGGTAATTTTTTCTTTTTTTACATGAAATAATATGTTTGTCTTTTGTAACACAAAATTTCAAGTTTATCTTGTGTCACAAGCAACACCATGTTTAAACCAAAAATGACATATTATTTAAATACTATTAGTTAATATGGTGGTTATAATTTTTGTTATTATACACATATTAATCCAATATAGATCATTGGAATCAATTTAATATTGAAATTGGATATAAAAAACTTTATAAACATTTGATCATTTTTACTATAAAAAGTCGCTCTCTCGTCACGTTTGTGGGATTAATCATAAATTAATATTATCTATATCTATGAATGGAATTAGGAGAAAAAAATATTGAATATTTGGAAACATAGTTATTTATATTTTATAATAATACCTACTTAAATTTTTACCAAAATGAATAGTGAATTAAGTTAAAAATTAATTCCTATGGTTAAGGTAAAAATGGGTTTACTAGGGGGTTAAACTAAACATATAAGGTTTAAATTTACCTATACACTTTTAAAAAAATATTTTATAGAAAATTTTAATACTTATTATTTCTAATGTTTTACTTTGATCCATTTTCGAACCTTTTTCATGTAAAACATTTGGGAGCACTCATTTATTTTCAAAAATACCAAGTGTGTCACATCCCCCACTTATAAAAGGTCACCCACTCTCCACCGTTATTCACAAATTAATACATATTTGGTTTATACAATATCTTCCCAAATATCTTCCCTACTTCCATACCCTCATCCTAGAATCCTTATTTTGGACATAAATCCAACCAAAAAATGTTTTAGTGAAAACCTAAGGAGGATACCCGAAGAAGAGGTAACATTCATCAACGAGTGTTTTTGTTTGATTTCTTATTCCAAACATTCAATTATTTTTATAACATGATTATATAATATAATAATTATCTTTCATATATTGAGATTTTTTTATGTTATGTCTATAACCTTAAACCAAACACACTTCCATCAAATGGGCTTTGAATCATCTTTCGTGTGTATGGTGGACTACCGCCTCGTGAACATATGTTGTTCATTTTTCCATTACAAACATTCAAGGTTGTGAATAATGATGTATCTTTAGATTATATATGAAATACATGATATTTTTGATGTTATTATTCTTATGGAATTATTATATCATACATACCTTATTTCTTTCCATTTTGTAGGAATATGATAATGTCATTCATTTGTACGGTGGACTACCACCTCACGAAGCGACGTGATTCCTTCATTCTTTACATGGAATTTATAAATAATGGTTTGAATAAAAATATGTGAAATATATGACATAAAAAATTTATTTTAATGATAATATATATATATATCTTTTATTTTTATTTTTTTTAATACGATTAGAAAATGGAAATAGTGTCCATGCGTACGTATGACTTACTATCTCCATGAATGATGTATTTCATTTCCTACCACTAAATATTATATATTTATATAAACAAATAAAATTTTAAAATATATGATATTTATATCATTTTTTAAATTTAGAATGTTATGAAAATAGGATTGAAGTAAAAGGACTAAAAATAATAAGACAAACATATAATAAAAAAGTGTTTATTACCTGAAATGTAATATTAACATAGAATCGTGAATAAATTGGCATTAAAAGTTCATAATAAAAACATTTATGGAATTATATATAAAATTATTATTATGTAATATATTTATAATAAACATATATTTATTATAAAAGAGGGTTTAATGAGTGCAATTTATGTCCATACTTAAGATAAGTGGATTTCTAGTATCAGTTTTATTTTCGAGAGACTTATTCCATATTCACAATTAGTTTCTTTTATGTGGCATATATTCTGACCAATGAAATTATATATCATGAATATATCTAATTTCATGATAATAAATTTTCCATTGATGTTATTAATTTATGGAGATTAAGATTCAAAGGTTACTCAAGCTATATGGGATTTTTGTCTTAATTTCACTTCTTTGAGACATATGATATGTTATGTACACATATTCTTTCATGAGGTGTATATACAACCCATTTGACATTTAATATTATTAATTTATTTATTCTTATGATATTTGAAGTTCCATTTAATTTTATTCAGTCATTGGGATTAAAAATCATGGTTAATAGAGTGGTATGATTTTATGACACAATCTCTCTGTTTATCGGGATTATTTATGATTATGTTTCTGATAATAAAATTTTATGATCCATATCTCAAGAAACCCATTATTTTCATATCCTCTTATTATTAATGATATTTTAAAGTAATATTACTAATTTTTTCACTCTTTTTTAATTATGATAATTGAAATATTGTTTTTAAGAAAATATAAATTTATTTCTCCATTCAATCAGAAATTCATTTTCTTCCAAAACATCATTTTCTAAAAAAATGTTTTGAAAAATGTTTTATTATTCCCTAAATATCTTTAAAATAAATTTTTACCTATTTTTTAATTATACAAAAAAATTAAAGGAATCTTCATATGGTTTTCCAAAATAATTCCATATTGGATTTTACAGAAAATATGAAATTAATATTTGTTTTTAAAATTCATGGTATGAATAGTATTTCCCACTATAATGACCACTCAATGATTTCAATATTCCCTTACATGTTTTCTAAGATATTTTTTGAAAAAAAATACTTAATATTTAGGGAATTTTTAGATCTAAAATAAATTAATTCAAAGGGAATTTTTTTTTAATATGTTTTTTTCTAAAATTATTTTCAAAGTGGAAAGGATATTTTCCTCAAGAAATGTTTTAAATTATTTTCGAAATCATTTTCCATATAACATTACATCTGTTGGTGTTACCTATTACTTAATGAGGATATTATCCCAGGATACCATTATAATTCTTTCTCTAAATGGTTTATGTTTATGATGAATTAATTTTTATGAAACATGTTTCTCTACCACAGGTTATAACATAATAGAACTCTTATGAAACTTTCTTCTTTTTATGGGTTATGAAATAATGAAATGGTGAAATGATTATGAAACATATATCTTTTCTATCATTTACGATATGATTATATTTTTATGAAACCCGTTTCATTTCATAGGTAAGGATATAATTAATTCTTTATGATCTCATGGCATACATATGTATTATTTTGTTTATGTGATGGTAGTTATGTTATAACCATGGTTTTTTGTTATTTTATATCCAAATATGGGTGGGACTGATATCTCCCTCAAACAAATTTGGAAAATATTTATATCTCTTGAGATAGACGTGACTATAATGGGGAGTGAAATCAATTCTGTAAGACACGGTAGGAATGAGTAGTGAAATTCATTCAGTAAGACAGTGATGCAATGGGGAGTAAACTCAGTTAAATAGGAGAATCTATCCACTATGATAGTTTGGGGAGTGAATTCATTCCATTATGAGGAAAGGTATTCCACTAGAGATGGTAGTGTGTCCTGCCCAGGAGGTGAAGATTCTTAAAAGAAGGGTATATGGGTGGTCATCCCTTTCCTGAAAGAGGGTACACGATAGATCATCTCAAGTCTGAAGTAAGTACATAGGTGGTTAGACCAAGACTAACATGTTATGAATGTCTTGGTGGGTATCCTTCAAAAAAAATTCTATGCTTATGTTTTTACTCCAAATATTTTTATTATTCTAATTTTATTCTCTCATTGATCATGTTCTTATATTTCCATATGATTAATATCTTATGAATTTCTAATCTATGTTCCCTGACACATGTTTATGATCTATGATAGGTTGGGCATGAACATTGTATATTATTATCATTATCATGTACACTAATACTTATCTTATTATTTTATATTATCATATATTTATATCTCTTATGTTCACCTTTACCGAGCATATGATCTCACCCTTTCTTATGTTCCCATTCACCCAAGTTTTGAAGAATGTTTTTATGCATGGTATGTAGATAAATAGTACTAAATGGGAAGATATTTCTGAGAAACATTGAATATATTTCACCAGATTACAATATTGTGTTCCAAGTTTCCAAATGCACTAAACTATTATAGTCCAAAGGTGTGTGTTTTTATAATGAAATTAATATTCATAAAAAATGATGTAATATCCATGTATGAGAATTCTAGGTCACTATAGTTAGTATCAAATAAATGGTTTAGTTAACCTTTGGAAACTAGGATGAAAAATTTAAGTCATATCCCTAGGGATATTTCTAAAGATATGTTAATGGATATCTCTAAGCATAAGTCTAAGGATGTGTTAAATTATTGGAAAATTTCCTTGAATTGTTATCAAGGATATTGTTAGTGTTTTCCAAGCAATTAAAACCTTGTATAGTTAATACAATTGGACGGGGATCTAGCATAGATGTATCTAGGGGTAACAACCATTAAAACACCATATTGATCTAGAATTGATTAGTAATAGTTGCATAAAACTGGGCCTTTTTTTAAACATGGTTTAACACTCCCAGGGGATATTATTTTAAAATTCACAAACTCCTTACAAACCATTATAAATGATTAAAATATATTATGACTATGAATGACTAAATATATCATATATTAAATAATTTTTCATGATTTAGGCATCATATAAGTTATTTTTCATGATTATGGTATTCCCTGGTATGATTAGTGTTGCTCACACTATGATTTTGGTTTATGTAGATGGTCAAAACCAAGAGGAACCATTTTAATGCTAAGTGTGATAGATAAATTTCTAATGATTAGTCAAATGGGATTATTACTAGAGTGATGGATGTTTTGATTATTCCTAATAATTTTTCATGGATCATGATTAATAATGTATACCTTAACTAACATTCAGACTCACCAATGATGAGATGGAAAGAGTTCATAGAGATTTTTTAAGTGGAAACCATGGAGGAAGGAATATTTGGTTTTCTATGTGTCAATAACGTGGGAAGAAACACCCAAGTTAATGTCTAATAGGAATAAGTATTTTTTTGACTTTGGAAATGAGTGACACGAAGCAAGTTACATAAAAGGGAAAATGAAGATTTTAGTTAATGTAATGTATGGGAATATTGGTCTCCCTAAGATATCATCAATTATTGATTGATTTAAATGTGAAAAGTGTGGGAATTATGAAAATGAAGTTCTTAGTGGGGGAAACATGTGAACAGAACTAGTAAGGTGGTTTGAGTAACGGTTACACTATTGAAAATTAGGAGAATTTTAATTAAATGTGAAAGGAAAGATGTATTTAGGAATAATATGTGGATGCCTAGTTAATTGCTTAAATATGAGGTAGAATAATTTAAGTGTTTGTGTAATGTAATTTAATAATTATGAAATATATAAGTATGGTCCAATATAATTTTTTCCTTAAGTATTTGAAATAATGTGTTCAATAATGGTTATGGAGTGTAAAAGTGATTAAATGGTAATGTGATATGTTGATTAAGGGAATTAAACCATTAATATGTTCCATATTTTGATAAAATGGTGTTTAATTTGGATAAAGAGATTATTGGAATGGATAATTTAAATCAGATAGTATTGATGACCTCAAAACTGATAAATGATTTATTGATAAAGTGTCTTATTTTATCATTGATATAGTTTTCTACATTATTGGATATAAGGAATGTATTCAATAATCAATTTTTGCATTCAATGAATAAGAAATAATCCAATTTCTCATTGAGTTTCTATGTTAATTTCCATTTTAAGAGAGTACATGATTAAGTTATTCACATATTTGGTATGTGATAATCAAGAGAAACTATATGTTGTATGGGGGACTAATGATAATTTTATTTTTTAAATTTAGTGATCATATTTATAAGGTTTTATATTTAAATAATTTGGAAGCCTTATATAGTTAACCATTTATAGAATGGTTTAAGATAAATTTTGTATAATTTTTTAAATATTAACATATTAATTCACCACATGAATTTTTATACATATTTGATAACTCGTGCTAACCATTTTTTTGTGATGATGACTAAAGATAGAAATAATCAATTATCATTATATTTATGGAACTTATGATCCATTAGTACTTTATGAATGACAACTTCACCTTCATTTCATAGTGTAAGAGATGAAGTGTAAATTGATCAATTCACAACCAAAGGTTGAGATTGTTCTTATTAAATATATTGAAATCAAGTACGTATATCTTCTTATAAAAATTCTTCAACTTTAATAAAAGGATATTTAAATAAAATATGATCCTATTATCATAATTTTTTATGATACCAATGACATTTTTGCAAACCTATTTGGTTTATGGTCTTGTTTTTGTTAACTTTCTCTAGATCAACCACTTTCTTGTGATGAGTGATCTTTATTACTCAATATATTTATTTAAACTTTTCTTCTATGTCCAAATATTCACCTCCAACCTATATTATCCTATATGGAAACCTAGTTATGAGTTACTTTAGGTAACCATTATGTTTCTAACTTTACCTTTTCAAGGGAATCTTATTTTCCATCTGTGTGATATGGATTTATATGAATTAATTTTCAAATGTTAAAATTTTGATGACCAATATGAATTTCAAGGGTGATATTCATTTAAAGGGGGTCAGAATATAACACCTTGAGATTTTATTAATTTTTTTAAAATATATTTAATATTTTTTATAGTTTATGTTACATAAAACAATGATATTAGATTATGTTATGTTCAATACTAATATTGGATTGTGTTACACACAATTCCTAGTTTACCTTGTGTCACATGAAACACTTAGTTAAAAATAAACTTGAAATACTATTTTAATATTATTATTTAATATGATAGTTATTAAATAGATTTTGGAATGAAATTTATGAATAAAATTAACTGCATTATGAAAATATGGTTTAAAAATGTTATTATAAGGAATTACATGGGGACAAATTTATTAGAAATTAAAATAATACCCTTTGGAAAATAAAAGGAAATATATTTCAAAAATATTTATTTTTATGTGAACAAGTGTGTTTTATATCAATAAAATAACCAAATAATATTTTTATATTGATTTTAATTAAATTTATATTTCCAATTAAATTTTTAACAATCATCATATATTTTTTCTAGATAAGAGATAATAATAAACCTAATTTTATGCATATGAACTATATTTTTTGAAAAAAGTAGTGTTATCGCATTTTATGGCACACTTATTTAAAAAATATATTTATAATTTCGGAAAATGAATTTTATAAATTTAGAAATATTTTTTAAATCATAATATCAAAATTATCTTAGGTTTAATTTTTGGGATATTTTAGAAAAGTTTCATTTTTTGATGAATAGTGAAAAATACTAAATTTTAATTGAAAATTGTCTTTCATTTAATTTTTTTATAAAGTTAAATTATATTTTAAATATACTTTAAAGTATAAATTCTTAAATTATACATTTACTAATACAATAAATTTTATTTAATAAATTTCATAATGAAATTTAATATAAAAACATTGTAAACTTTTGATCATTTTTGTTATAAAAACCCACTTTCTCATCACATCTTTGGGGTTAATCTTAAATAAATATTTTACACTTTTGTAAATGAAATTTGGAAAATTGGATTATATATTTTTAATAATAATAATTTCTAATTTCTAATAATTCAAACATAATTTTTGATAAAAATTAATGCTGAATGTAGTAAAAATTAATTATCGTGGTTAAGGTAAAATAGATTTAATCAGGGTTACACTAAAAATATAATGGTAAATTTACCTTTAACTTTTTTAAAAAATATTTTATACATATATTTATACTGTATTATGTCTAAGGTTTCAATTTTAGAAATTTTTTACCCTTTTCCATGTGAAAAAGGTGGGATCACTAATTTGTTTTCAAAAATACCAAGTGTGTCCTCTCCCCACTTATAAAAGGCCACCACCTCTCCTCCCTTCTTCTCCCCTTAACGGCTATTTGGTTTGGAAAATACCTAACCAAATAACTTTCCAAATTCCCTACACTTATCCTATAATACTTATTTTGAACATAAATCTAACCAATAACGGATTAAGTACAAACCTAAGGCATACTTGATGAATAAGTAATGTTCAACAATGAGTGTTTTCATTTTATTTCTTTCTCCATCCCATTAAATTATTATTATACCATGATTATATAATAAAATCCATATATTAAATAAAATTTTATGTTTTTATGTTATCTTTAAAACCTAAAATCGCACACACTTCCATCAAATAGGTTATGAAATCATTGTTTGTGTGTACGGAAGACTACCACCTCACAAACCAATGTCATTCATTATTCCATTAACACAATTCAAGGTTGGCCATGATGATTTATTTATAATTTATATATTATATTAATGATTTTTTTATGATTCTATAAATATTATATCTCACATACATTCGTGCTTTCCCTTTTATGGGAATATGATAACGTCGTTCATGTGTACGGAGGACTACCACCTCACGAAGCGATGTGATTCCTTCATGATTTACATGGATAGTAATAAGTATGGGTTTTATAAATATATTTGATATATATGAAATGAAAATGATAATTTTATGACAATATATATATATATATATATATATCATTTTCTTTCCATTATTTCAATATGATAATAAAATGGAAACAGTGTTCATACGAATGTAGGACCTACCATCTCCATGAACAGTGTATTTTATTTCCTACCACTAAATATTATAAATTACTATAAATAAATATATAATGAATATATATGATATTTATATCATGTTCTACATTCTTTATATAATTAAATCATGATCTAAGTAATAGTACCAAAAAAATAGGTCAACACATAAACAAAAAACAAAGTTGTTATTACCCGAAACATAACATTAACATGGAATTATTAAAAAAGAGTTAATAAAATTTCATAAGAAAATAATTTATGTTATTATATTTTCTTTATTCTATAATATATTTATAATAAAATTCTATTTATTATATATGAGGTTTGAATGATTACGATGGAAGTCAAGACTTATAGTAAGGGGATTTCTAGTCTCACTTTTATTTTGGAGAGACTTAGTCCATATTCACCACTAATTTAATTTTTTTGGTGTATTTACCACCCTATGAAATTATATTTCCAGACTAAACCATATTTCATGATAATTAATTTTTCCATTTATTTTATTATTTCATGGGTATTATGATTCAAAAGTTACTCAACCCTTACGAGATGTTTATCTCAATTTTCTTTATTTGAGACATATGTTATGTTATATACCCATATTAATTAATGAGGTGTATATATGGACACTTTAAAATGTAATGTAATTTATTTATTTATTCCTATGAAATTTTATGTTCCATTTTATGTTAATCACTCATGGGTATTATGAATAAAGGTTACTAAAGTGGCTAGATTTTGTCTTATAATCACTTCCTTTATCAGGATTATTTATGATTATGTTTTAGATGATAAATTGTTATGATCCATATATAAATAAAGCATTGAATTTGATTAAACTAATTTTATTAATTATTTTTTAAATTAATATAACCATTATTCCACTCTTTGGTAATTATCTAGTTGCAAAATTGTTTTTATAAAACCCAAATTTATTTCTCCCATTGACTAGAAATATATTTTATTTTAAAAACATTCCTTCTAAAAAAATTATAATTGTTTTATTATTACATTAATATTTTTAAAATATGTTTTTACCCATTTTTTAATTTTTTTAAAAAAGGAATATTCATGTTTTTCCAAAATAATGATAGTTTCTATATTACCAAAAATTTGAAAATAATCTTTATTTTTAACATGCACAACCTGAATAGTATTTCCCACTGTCATGGACGTTCAATGATTTCAAGAATACCTTAACAAATTAAAAAGAAATTCTAAAATAAATTTTCTTCCTTAATATTTTAGGAATTTTTAGATTTTAAATAAATTAATTCAAATTTCAATTATTTTTAAAGTGTTTTTTGTTTTTAAAAATTCTTTATAAAGTGGGAAGAATATTTTCCTAAATAAATGTCTTAAATAATTTTTAAAATAATTTTCCATCTAAGATGACAAATATTGGTGTTACCTATTATTTAATAAGGATATGGTCCAAGGATACAATTATTATTATTTCTTTGAATGTTTTATGTTTATGATGATATAATTTTTATGAAATCCATTACTCTTCCCTGGGTTATACTATGATATAAATGTTATAAATCCCACTTCATTTTAAAGTTTATATTGTGATTAAATAATGATGTGATTTTGAAACATGTAAATTTTCTATAGGTTATGATATGATGAAATGTTTATGAAACCCATTTTATTTCATGGGTTATGGTATGATGAATGATTTATGATCTTATAGCACACATATGTATGATTTTCGTTATGTGATTGTGGTTATATTATATCAACGTATAGTTGTTATGTTATAACCAAATAAGTATGGGACATTTATCTCCCTCTAATTAATTGGGTAATGATTTATATCTCATGATATAGATAGGATTGGAATGGAGTGTGAACTCAATTCAGTAAGGTATGGAATAAACACGTAGGAACTCGATTTAGTAAGAAAGGGCATGAATTATGAGTAAACTCAGATCAGTAAAGGAATTTTTCAACTAGGATGGTTTGGGGAGTTAACACATTCCATTATAAGTAAATGGATTACACTAGATATAGTGGTGTGTACTACCTAGGAGGTGAATCCTCCAAAAAAGGTTATATGGGTGGTCAACCCAATCCTAAAAGAGGATATTCATGAGGTTATCTGAAGCTTAAAGCAGATACATGAGTGGTTAGCCCAAGCCTAACATGTTATGAATGTTTTTGAGGGTATCTATGACATAAGATTTTATATTCTTATTTATATACAATAAATATATTTCTTATTCAAATGTTATTCTCTCATGGATCATGTTATTTGATTTCCTTATGATTCATGTATTATAAACAACCATTATTTATTCCATGACTCATGTCTATGATCTATTATTGGTGGGGTATAAAATTCATAATTTAGGATTATTATCATATACTATTATGATTATCTTATTATTTTATATGACCATAGATTGATATCTATTTCATTTACCCTTACTGAGAATCTGATATCACCCTTTATTATGTCTCTTTTCCCCCAAGTTTTCGAAAAATGTTTTATGTAGGTTATGTATATGGAGAGTAAAAAAATGAAAAATCATTGCGGGAAACATTAAAGATATTTTATCAGATAAGAATATTATGTTCTAAGTTTCTAAAGTCACTAAACTATTGTGGTCTTTAGGTGTGTGTTTTTATAATGTAATGAATATTCATAAAAAATAATATAATATCCATGTATGAGAATCCTAGGTTGCTATATAACCTATTGTGTAGATTCATCCATGTGAATTACTTCACGTTATTTTATTTTAAACTAAATTAATTTAAAAAATTATTTTATTATGTTTTTCGAACCGTGTATTTTCTATACCATATCTGCAAATTTACTCTGATAGATAATTTTTTCAAGTGATATATTTATTTTTTTGTGTGAAAGATATATTTTCTATTTTTAAAGTGATTTTATTTATTTTCATTGGGTTTTGATCTTAACCTTGAGAAGTTATTCCAAAACATAAAATTATATATACATACTGTATTAGTTGTGTGGGATATTTTTAAAGTTTGGTTTCTTAAATTTTAATTAACTAAATTGAATCATTTTATTTTGAATGCTCAATTCCCCCCCCCCCCACTCTTAAATTTATGATATTGAATACATATATCAGGAAGTATTATTCTTTAAAGATTAAATATAATGAGTTTATTTTTGAAATGCATTTCTTATTTAATGAGATGATTAACTCTATGAAGGCATTTGGATAGCATATGGATGACAAACATTAATTTATTGGATTATTGAGAAGTTTACCCAAATGGTGGAGAAGCACTGATATTTCTATTATAGGATCTTTGGATATCAGCAACTTGTTGGTCAAAGAATATAATATAAAGATAATTATATAAAAAGAGGAAATAAAAGAAAACAATGAATATGAAAAATTTAAAAAGAAAATAGTTTCCTTCAAGCAATCTGAGTTAAAATTAAAAGTAGTAATTAAAAATGATTCAAGTGGAAATGAATCTAATTCTATGAAAATTACACTAAAATAAGTGGATATTCATAAATTAAAATTTCAAAAGAAAGTATTATAGAAAAAATGAAATTTATGAAATAATGGAGAAAGTGTTACTCCTCTTGTGATATTACATGATATGAATGTAAGAGGAATGAACACATCAAAGCTAATTATCTGAATTAAAAAATAATATATATGATGATAGAGAAATAATATGCAAAAAATTAACAAAAAAAACCAAGATTACTTCTGAGGATATCTTTAAAGACTCTGAATTTAGTAGAGAGGATACAAATGAAAATGAAAATTTGTGCTTTATGACCACTAAATCTAAGGTACCAACTATTACTTCTAGTTTTATTGATAATGATGGTATAGATGAAAATAAAATGAAACATAAATAATTTTTTGAATAATTCTCTATGTTGGGATAATCAACTATTTATCTTAATTATAAATACTAAAAATTTAAAAAGTGGCATGCTTTATTTTCTCATTAAATAAGTGATATTACAACTGGAAAATAGAAGAATCCAATCTTACTAAAGGAAAATAATGATTTCAAGATGGAAAATTAACAATATAAGAAGTATTTTGAGAAATATATAAATGGAACTAATGCTTTTATTATGATACTGGGAAGTTAAAAACCACCCAAATAAAATATCGGTATTAGATACCAATGTGGATAGTAAAGAAAGCTGTATAATAATTATTTTTTTCTATCACAAAAAAATACATTAGCCTGTAAGATTAAATAAACCACAATTATGGAAATAAATATATTTTTTATAGATCTAAGAAAGTCTTTATTTCAAAATATCTTAATTCTATAGTGACCAAACTCTTGAAAAATATTTGGATTTTTAGAATTTTTATTTCCAACCATTTTTAACCCAATAAAATATTGGTACGAAAATCATTTCTTGATTGACTGTATATATATAAAGTGCTAGAATAGCTATAGTAAAACTCTATAGTATTTAGATAAGGGATTTTCCAGACAAATGACTAAATACTACTCGATATTGAATAGAATAGTAAATGTGTACAGTGGATAAGTCACTTTTGGTGACAATGAAAAAGGGAAAGTAATTGGACTTAGATAAATTTGTAACCCTAAAAATATTTTAATTTATAAATATTTTTATATTTATGGTTTAAAATATAACCTCATTTTTATATCTCAATTATTTGATCATGGATATAATGTTAAATTTGAAGATAATTCTTATAAGATTTATGATTCAAATCTTGATTTAGTTTTCACTACTTTAAGAAATTATAATGTTAATATTCTTAATTTATATTATTTATTTGATCAATATGTTTCCTTCTTAATTTCATTTCATAAATAATCTTGGATATAAATTAATAGAATGGTTCATTGTATTATACACTCTTAGGAATATAACCAAAAAATATTAGTCAATGATCTACAAAAAATGGAATTCCTAAAAGACAGAGTGTGAAATCTCTACCAAAAGGGCAAGCAACATAAAATTCTGTTCATACCAAATAAATAGGTTTAAACCTATCAACCACTATAATTGGTTCATATGGATTTTTTATACCATATATTGTTCTTATTATAAGTGTAAAACATTATTCTTATGTGATTGTTGATGATTATTCAAGATACATATAGTCATATTTCTTAGCTCGTAAAAGTGAAGAACCCTCATGTTTTTCAAAATATATAAAATCTATATAAAACATTAGTAGTATTACCAAAAAATCCTTAGAAGTGATCATGTTCATGAATTTAATAATCAAGAAATTGAATCTTTATGTTCACAACATAGATATAATTAAAATTTATATGCTCCTATATCACCTCAAAAAATGCATTGTTGAATAAATAAACAAAACTATTTAAGAGATTTCCCAGACTATGCTTGGTGAATATGAATTACCTATCTACTTTAGGATGAGGTTGTGAATAGAAATTTTCATATAATTAATACAATTTTTATAAGACTTATCTTAAATAAGACTCACTATGTGTTACATAATTTTATAAAATCAAAGGTGAATTACATTAAATATTTTTTTGTAAAGATTTTACTATAAATAGAAAATATAATCTTGAAAAATTTTCACCAAGGAGTTGTAAACGAATTTTTCTAGGTTATTTAACTACTAGAAAATAATATAGCATTTTTATAAAATAATATAAAGTTATAGGAGTGTCTATACATGTGTAATTTAATGATATATATACACATAAACCTAAACCTATTATATAATACCTTGAGGATGATATGTTATATCTAAATATCAATAATACATCTAAACCTACATACTTATCTATTGATTTACCTAAAAATATCCTACAAAATACCATCTTGTAAAACATGTTCTTAATGAAGACTTGGAATTATGATGTACATCAATTCTAAAGACTATCACGTTCCATATATACCATCCCTTAGATGACGAAGTTGGGGATCTTGATAAAGGAACTCAAACCAAAGATTCTCTTATAAACCTAGTTAAAAATTGATCCTTATTATCTTTGATTTAACCTAAGAATATTAATAAAGTAATCAATTATAAACACTATATAATGGAAATTAATGAAGAAATGAATCAGTTTGAAGGAAATAATTTATTTGAACAAGTTAAAATACCTAAAGAATACCTTACTATTAGAACCAAATGGTTATATGGGAACACATTTTATAAATCTAAAAATATAGTTAGAAACAAGACTAGATTGGTTTCACAAGGTTATAATCGATAGGAACATATTGATTATGAAGATACCTTTTCAATAGTAACTAGATTTTAATCCATTCGAATATTGTTTTCTTATGCAACTAATCTTACTTTCAAACTATATCAAATGGATATTTAGAGTGAATTATTAAATTGTTATATTATTAAGGATTTTTTTTCTGAACCACCCTTGGATTTTCCAACCATTATTTATGAAATCATGTTTTCAAACTATAAAAATAACTTTATGGTTTAAAATAGGATCCTAGATATTGGTATGGTTGGATCAACTATTTTCTAAATTCGAAAGGATTTTCAAATTGTATAGTTGATCCTAAACTATTTATTAAAATAAATTAAAATGATTTTTTAGTTTTCCAATTTTATGTTGATGATATTATTTTTAGTTCATCGAAAAATTATTTATGTATTGAATATTCAAAATTGATGCAAAATTAATTCTAAGTGAGTTTAACGGGTAAGTAGAAATTTTTTTCTTTGATTTGAAATTTAGTAGAACAAATATGGAGTTAATTTAAATAAAAATAAATATAAAAAATAACCTTTAAATTTTTTTATTGTATACAGCTAAAGTGATAATCCAATGAGTACAATTTATAAACTGGATTAGGATGAAACAAGGAAACTAGTTGACCAAACTACTTAGAGAGGTATTATTGGGAGTTTACAATATTTAACTACTAGCTAAAATTATATTATGTTTATTATCTACATGTGTGATATATTTCAGGAAAATAAAAAATGATATAATTTAAATGATGTTAGAAGGATTATAAGATACCTAAAAATAAAAAAAATTATAAATTTATCTACTCAAGATGGAATGATTTTGAACTAGAGTTATTTTATTGCTAATTTGTGTGGTTATAAGTTAGATCTCAAAGATCCTATCAAAAATGTCAATTTTTTATAATGTCTCCAGTTTCATGGGGTAATAGGAAATAAAATTATAGATTATCATGAACGAATGAATATGATTTCATTGATGGTAGCATTTACTGTTCAAAAATACATTGGACGAGACACACATTAATATACTATAGTTTTAATTTAGACATGTCTCTATAAATTAGGATAAAAAAGTTCTAAAATAATTTCTAATAATCTTGTATCTCATTCAAAGACGAAACATGTAAGATAATTTTTTTTGAGAGATGGTGGTATCACTCTTGAGATAATTGGCACTGAACATCATCTTGCTGATATTATCACATAAAATTTGAATATTGAGAGGGTAAATTATATCTAGCATGAATTAGGTATGACTAATCACAATTAATTTTTATTTCTTATTAATGTTTTTATCTATAGTATTTTGTTATTATAAGTCAGAATTGACCATAAGGAAGAAGTTACCATGAAGGTTAGACATGTGGTAGGTCAAGTTACCATAAGCTCACAAAATGTCATAAACATTGTTCATGTGGTAGCTCAAACTATCATTGGACCCCATCCTACCTTGAAACTTGTTCATGGGGTTGGCAAAGCTACCATGATACCTCAATATTTAGTGAAACTTGTTCAATCATTAGTTCAATAAACCATGCTAAGATAAGATAATGTAATTATTACAGTCAATTAGGTTACCATATGTATATTTTTTATGTTTTGGTTTTTAATATATATATTTCAATAATTTTCCTTATCTTTCCTATTTTTAAATCCTTGAATGATTTAAAATACACAATATTATAATTAAAATGGACACTACTATCCCCCATCTCTCCATCTCCCTCTCTTCCCTCTCTCTCCCCCTATCTCTCCCTTTCTCTCTCACTCTCTTATGAAACCAAACTCTCTTTATCATGAAGCTTTCAGACCTATAGAATCATAATGAATATGGTATAGATGAAGTAACAGTTTTATTTTACTTCTTCTAACGACCCATCCCATTAAAATAAAGTGAAGGAGAGATTGATTGAATTTAGTTAGACTTAAAATATACATATTTTTTATCAGGTATTGTGACTAGAAAATGATATCAATGATGAGATAGTGAAGTAAAGAAATTATTTGGGGTAGACCGCAATACATAATCAATGTTAGACTAAGTGGTTTAGTGAAAATAGAGGGCCATTTTGTCCAAGGTTATTAAAATAATTCTATATGAATTTAGAATTCAAAGTCGAAGAGAACAAAGACTTTATGTGAACCCTTATTGATGGAGAAGATATTTTATTTTCATCCAAGAAATGGGACAAATGTTTGAAAGTTCCTCATAATGGTGATTTTGAGGATTGTTAAAAGTTAAATTCCATGGTTCATGTGATCTTTTAGTATTAAAAATATATATTGTAGATCATAAGATATGGAAACCCTCAAATACCTTTTTCCATGAATTTTAATTATGACTATATGTTACTAGAACTATAAAAAATTACTTCTACTAATAGAAATTTATTGAAAGATAATATATTTGTTTTTAAAAATGAGAAACTTCAACAAATATTAAATTTTATCAGTATTGATTTTAATTATCAACACTTATTTTTTCTAATAGATATATCTGTCGGTATTGACAATTTACCACCAACAATTCTTTTACCAACAGTTAAATCTATTGAATTATCATACTAATACCAACATTTTTTTTACTAACACATGAATCTATTATTAATAATAACTATTAAAAATAATTATTTTTCCATAAATAAAGTATGTTATAAGAAAAAATTATATAATAATAAAAAATTAATAGAAACCAATTTTATATATATATTATTTTTTTATGGCCAAAGTAAATATTTACTTTTAGAGTTTTTATTAAAAATAACTCATTAATTTATTTTAATTTTCAATTTTATATAAGTATCAGTAGTGCTTATATTTTTTAATTCATTTAATTTATTAAAAATTTAAATACATTTTATAAAAAAATTAAATCATTATTTTATTTGAATTTAATAAAATAATAAATAATATAATGATAATCAATAAAAAATAATATTGATTGAAAAATATATTAAAATATATCAATTAAAAATAATACAAACATTTTTTTAAAAAATAGATCATTCAAAGAAAATTGAAATAGACAAAAATAATACCAAAATTTCTTTAAAAAATTTATTAACTATACATATTTTACTATAAAAATATTTTGAAATAGATCATCAAAAAATAATAAATAGTTATTTTCAACCAATATATTATTTATTAATAAAAATATACAATTTTATTTATAATTGACATATATAATTTTTATTTTATATTAACTCTACCGCCATTAGTAGTTGTCTCTCCACTCATCTACACTTCCCTCCCACCACATTGACATTTCCTCCCCTTCATGCTTCCACTCCATCGCTGCATGCTCCCCCTTATCTCACACTACTAACACTGCATGTTCTCATCACCCTCCCTAGTGACCGCATCTCCCCCACCTCACTTACTGGCATACCTCCTCATCTCCCCAACTCCCCGGCTACCCATTAGGCTTTCCCACAAACAATATATCCTCCTTCTCCTCCTCCTTGGCTTCTTAAAATTTCCTCCTCCTTACATCCCCTCCCTTTATATTCTACTAGAGCCTCATTCTTATCACTACCAATGGTTCCTCATTTCTTTCCCACTTTCTATGTCTTCATGTTAGGGCATAAACTATAAAATCTATTAAATTATTATCTATTTAATATAGTTTTCTCTTCTGTTTTTATACCCACTGTTATACTACATTGTTGTATTAGAAATAGTTTTGTAAAATATGATTTTAAACCTAAATTAATGATTTAAGGGTGAGTGTAAGTTTTGAAATGATCTCATTTTGATATTTTTGTTCCTATCTTTTTTTTTATCATTATATTCCGATCATGAGAATGAATATCATGTAAAACATTAATCTATAATAAATGGGAAATAGGTTGGTAATAAAATGAATAATTATGGTTTCCATATTTATTGATGATCTTGTCCATGTCTCCTAATACATTAAGGTGTAGGAGGATGCATTCTATATATATTAGATTCATAAAGCATAAATATATGAATTGAAAATATAATTTATCCCAATCAGAATTTTATCCATTGAAACCAACAAATATTATATGATTTAAAAAATGTTCTCTAAAATGGAAACATTAACACAAATAGTTTTTATTTGAGATGATATAAAATTATAGAGTACAAGAGTGGGAAGAGAATAACTGAGGAGGGAATAAAATGGGAAGAGAATTGCTACTTTTTTAATTGGTGTTCATGTTTTGTTTAATCAATTGGACTTAATTTAGAATAATGATTAATAGAGATCTAAATGTATTAAGAGTTCTAAATTTCTAGATTTGGTTTCTTAATCATAAATGTTATAGGCTTCCTTATGTGTTAATATTTTTTCTTGTTTATGTTATTATATTTTTTTATGAATGATGATGAGGATAAATTATAATGTGAATTTAATGTTTTTTCAAGCATACCAACATCTCCACACATTGATTTCTATTATTGTTTCTTGAAATATGGAACTATATTTTCATTTTATATAGATTTGAAATCAAATATAAATTACTATATTTATTTTCATTGAATATAGATTGACAATCTATGATAATAAACACATTTTTTTAGTTCATGGAAAGGTGAGTGAATGATTATTATTGTTAAATGTGGTGCTTTCTTCTTAAAATTTTTAATATCTATTCCCACTGGGGGTATGTTTTTCATTCATTTTAATGGTTATTATGATTTCTATTTTCTAGGTAATATAAATTGTTTTGCATGATGATACAAGTTATGCACTATATGAAAAATATTTTTAATGAGAAGCATTAGTTGGAAATGTTACAGTCATAGTAGCTAGTGGTGTTTACCTTGGATTGAGAAAAGGTTATATTTTAGAGTATAAATTCTTTTTATTTTATATTTAACATGATTTGAGAGAATTTATAGTTGTATGTGTAACACATGAAATCTTTTTAGGAATTTCAATTTAATTAAATATGTTTTTTTCACACATTTGTTGCATATTATTGAAAATGTTATGAAAATAATTATATCCTATATAACAAATATTATATTTATGAACATATGAACTTTTACTATTAAATTTATTCTTGAAAATATGATTAAATTAACTAATGGTACACTTTTTATTTTATAACCTGTAATTACTTTGATAATATGCACCCTTTAATAAGAAACTTTATGCATGAATCTTGATTATCAATGAAATGTCATAATTTTTTTATACTTTACACTATGAAATATATAATCTTTATATTTGTAAAACATTTCTATGTTAGTAAAATTAGTGTGTAGTCTATATAAATATCCATGTGTGAAGTCATTGTGAAAAATTTATTCATGTAATTTGTGTGTAATCTATGTGCGTAATATGTGTCTACAAACTTAGTGTGTAATCGTTGTCTGTAAACTCTTTGTGTAATCTGTGTTTGTAAAATAATTCTATAAATCTTGTGTAATATTATTGTCTACAAAATCTATGAAATTTATATCAATGTGTGAAAAAAGAAATTAACTCAGTATGTATTCTCATTGTGTAATCTCTGTATGTAATCTATGGGCACAATTTGTGTATATATAATAAAATTGTGTGCAAACTCATTGTGAAATATATATATATGTAATATATGTATGTATGTGCAATGTATTTGTATGATCAATGTTTAACATTAGTGTGTAATCTATGTTTGTGTGTTCATATATTAGTAATCCTTGCATTCAATCTATGTCTATACATTTAGTTGTGTAATCTATGTTTATAAAATCTTTGTATGATCTATGTTTGTAAATTCAGTATGTAAACTCATTATGTAATATCATTATATAGCATATTTTTGAATATGTGTGTAGGAAACACAAGTCTCATAGACAAACCATTATCCACTCTAAATGAATGTTCTTTTATCTATTTACTAGCAGCTTTATCATTTACAACCAATTATGTTTTCCATTTTTTATTATCTTTATAGGAATTCTATTTATCCTGTAATGGTCTCTGACTCTTTATATAGGAAACCTGAGTCTCACATCATGTTTTTAATGAACCCTTGCAAGAATTCATCCACCATATTGTTTATCCCAAACTAGGGGGGATGTTCACTGCAACAATTTATTTTATCATGAATGGTTTAGAGTTCCTTATTATTCATCATGCTTTATTGGGATAATGATCATTTCACATGTCTTTGGCCACTAAAAATGTGGGTCTTGATACAATAATGGGGTAGGTTTGGTGCTCTTTTTTAATCAAAGCCTATGTTGAGTTACTAGTTCATAAGACCAAATTTTCAAAACATAAATCCAATTTTGGGTTCATCAGTCGTAGTTATAATGATACTCACACTAGTAGAAATATAGGTTTAGTGTGGTGGGTATACTACTGTTTGTGACTTCAGTTCATGTTGACATGAATCTAGGTTTTGTAGATTTTATCCAAAGACCTGATCTGGATACATTACTATTTTTTCCTATAAAATATTTATAGTTTGGGTTGTAAAAGAGTCATTATGAAGGGTTTTACATGGAATCAGGATAGGTTAGCATCATATCATATGTTTGATGAAACACAGAAGGGGGTTCACTATGTTTATGTCACGCTGACTACAGACCAATGTTTTTTGTCAATGAAACTATCAGTAAGTGTCTGATAATCATCCTCCTAAAAACATTCCCTATTATATCCATACAATTTTAAATGGTCCTTCAACACTCTCTTCATAACTCCATCCTGAACACTAAAGGTTCTCATTGCATAAAATGAATTTTCATCTTTTGAGTTAGGTGTCATTATCAGTTGGAAGTAGTGTTTCTAGATTAAAAAAATGAATGTAGATTTGTTTGATTTCATACTTTTGACTTAGGATTCATTTTCAATTTAATGTTGACTCATTCTCAATAGTTTTTGGTCACTATTTTGATAATATTCTTGTTAATTTTTATCATTCATATTTATTTTCTATTATGTTGGTTGTATGTTGTTTTCTATTATTATGGTCATTGGTTATATTCTTGTTAAAGTCACTAGTTATTTTTTTATTATGTTACTTGGTTCTTATGGTTATTTTTCTATTTTTTTAGTCACTGGTAATTTTTATATCATGTGATATGGAGTTTTTTTTTTGGTCACTAGTTATATCTTCTTTTTTAACACCAGTTTTATAATATTCCAGTTTTTGATATCATTGATCATTTTTTATATCATGTGTTTAGATGAAAACAATTTTTAAGGATAATTTTTGGGTTCTTAGCATGTTTCTCTTGATGGTGGATATCTAAAGTGGAGGGATTTCGTGTTAGGTGATGCTTTAAACAAATAAGGGTGTTAAATTGGAATCAAAGGGATGATACTGATTTTGTTCATATTCAAATCCGCCATAGCATATGATAGCTTGTGTGTAGTGTTGGGGATTCAAAATATAATTGATTTTGTGTCTAGTTCAGATCAAGTGGAGAACATAGCTCCAAATCAAGTCCACTATAGGCTATTTCACTACTACTGCTACTCGATGAGATTTTTGGGTTTTTTTTGGTGGATTTCCGCAACATTAAATGGTAGTAGGGTATATTTTGTAGACTGGCACTAGTTTGTGTCAACTACATGGATAATGTAGAGATACCTAGTTATGTTTTCAATTTTTTTATTTCTAGGATCATGTTTTCTAATAATAGGATAGGAGTTCATGCCACCATTGTTCACTCATTCAAGATCCAATTTCTTGTAAGAGAAGGTATGCCCATTTCCTACTTCATGGATTATTCAATGTTTTTATCTGTTAAAAATTTTCCAAAACCAAAAATAGCCTTATTTCAAATCATTTATAGAGGTTGAGTGATTGGTATTTTTGTTGTGTGTATACTAGTGGAATTTATTCCAGATATATAACGAATGTTGTTGCCTTAGGGGATTATAGTATTCCATGATTCTCATAAAGCCATTATTAGAGTTGTCCACATTGTGCGTGATGTATGGTGGACTACTTCCACACAAAAAAGAGTCATTATTTCATGTATGTTAGATGATTTTGATCTCATAAAAAATTGGAAGATCCCACGAGCATTTCACTAAAAAAATATAGGTAGTTATTTCTTCCTCTAATGTATTATTTTTCACTATATTATAAAACCAAAATTTTGAAATGTACCTAATCCAGTAAACTGGACTGGAATAATCAAAACTATTGTTGTAATATTGTTAATATTTTTATGATTTATAACTAACCCTATAGTAATTATATAGAACATATTTGATATTTATATATTAATTATTTGAAATGAACTCGATCTTGACTATTTAATGATTTATACTCTACATTTTTTCTGTGTGAGATAGGGGATGGATTGGATTTATTCATAGGTGTATGATATAGTACATGATTTCTTTATTAGTGAACCATGATAGTGAAAATTTTCTCATATACATATATTTCTATCCACAAGTACAAGTGTAATAAATGGGGCCTACAACAAATGTAAATAAAATGACTTACTTGGTGAAACACATTAGTGACAACCATATCACAAACGTCTACTTACTCCCAAAAGTACAAGTGCATGAGAAGGTACATATAAGAAAGCAGACATTATTTCATATGTGGATCCCATGGCCTATATGAACTAAGATACTGACACATGATTTTTAAGATGAACATGTTTCTAAATTATATTTGAACATATTGTTCAAATAAAGCCTCCATTTATTAGATTTTCATATGACCTAATTTTATAATTATTATATAATAAATATAATAAATATAAAATATAAAGTGATAAAAATAAATATTATATAAAATTTTAGAAATAAATATTGGAATACCCACACATAATATTTTATTTAAAAAATTAATTTTTAAATAGATAATAATTGTTAGTATTTTTATAATATTATTAATAATATTACTAATGGAAAGATAAATGGTGGTAATAATATTAACAACTGATAAATTTTTTATATGAATATATTTCTAAAAAAATAACTAATATATATGTTATCAATTGGTATTATTATAATTTCAACAAAACTATTTTTTCTATAGGAATAACGTTTTGTGAAAAAGTTTTTACCAATAATTCTGTGACAAGAAAATTTTGGTCGGTAAAAAACATTAAAAACATAAAATGAACTTATAACAATAGATATACCCATGTTAGAAAAGGATAATTTTATTAGTGTGTTTAAGTTCATTTAGCACCAGAGTTTTCTCAAAAATGGGTATTTACAATTATGATGAATCAGTATTTTTACTTTTTATATTTAATAAAGTAGTGTGTGAAGATCAATTTGTCAAGGTGTTTGATGAGACTTGTGGAGGAATTTTTTAATCTATCCTCTCTATTTAACTCATTGTTATATATTAATTCAATCTCATCTTTATTAGAGTTCAAAGTACTTATTCCTTAGGGGAGTAAAAATAAATATATTCTTGAGGTAAATGCCTAAACCAAGCTAATTACAATAGAATGAAGATTAATTAGAATCCATGGAAAAAATATTATTTGGAAGAAGTAAATAATTTTTATGAAAAATTCAACCCCGTTAAGAGTTGTATATGAAAAAAATAATATATCTAATCTAGGTTTGGAACATAATGAAATTATTACTCTTCATTGGAAAAATAATTTTTGGAAAGGGATGAGGTTTTGTATAGAATAAGTGATTGGTAATAGTGCTAAATTTGGAAATATTACTTGATATAAAGTGGTTTATTAGAATAAATAATCACTATTATCTTTTTAGAAAAAATGGAGTCTTAAACCACATGATCCTCTGGAATTTTTTCAACATTCATCTATACCAAGGAAAGGAGTCCAGAATGTGTCTTATTGACCTCTTGACTATCTTAATACTTTTTCTTCCAAAAAATAAGTTGTTGGTTCTTTTTATGATATGATTGATCCATATTGGGAATATCTATTTACTAAAACTCTCTATGAGTCTGATGTTAATGACTCTTGTGATGAGGTTATTCCATTAATTGGTGAAAATGAAGATAGTGAGGAAGTGGCCCAAACAAGTTCAAAAGAGACTCCTATAAAGGAAAAAAGTGTGAGATTAACCTGTATATGATACTTCACAATCCAAAGGGGACAAGTATCATAGATTTTTCATTAAAATTGACAATTTTGAATCTGACGAGGATGGTTATAATCAACAAGGAGGAAGTTCACCTAATCATGGAGAATATGCTATTTCAGTTACACATTCTATTATTATTGCTCTATAATTTGATAAAAGTTCTCTAATTAATAGAATCAATATTGAACATATAATTGTGAAACCCTCTCCAAGACCTATTATAAAGATTTGAAAATGTTAAACCAAATTTAGATCAAGTTCTTGATGAGATATTTGGCCCTAGAACTTTAAATCCTACTAGAGTTAAAGAAACTAGTTTAATAGAAGATTTAGAACTAGTAGAAACTTCTGAGCAGAATGATGCATGGAATTTTATGTTGTTTCTATTTTTTATTCCTTAGATAAGATAGTTGAAAAAAAATTGGTGGATATTTCTGAATTAGCTGATAGGCCAATCCCTTCTACACAGGAATTACCCTCTCCTCTTTATCCTACTTCTTATAATATTACTAAATATTAACTAAATTAAAATATGATATGCTTATTATATTAAAGGAAATATTTTTGGGACTTGAATTTGAGTACCCACCAGAGAAGAAGAAACCTCCAAGATATTTTCTCTTTTCATTTCACACATTAGCCTAAATTATTTCATAAATAGACCATATTAATCAAGATATTCAAAGTTTACAAGGTAAAGTGTCAACTATTTAGGAATAATTGTAGGATATGATGCCTAAAAAAGATAAAAGATATCTCAATGTCATGGTACAATCTTCCTCCTCCAGTTTAAACTTCTCATGATACTATTAGTGGGACATTATTAAGGTAGGTTATTTAGGAGGTATTCAATGTTGTTTTGGATGAATTTTCTAGGACATAAGAAAGAATCCTATTTAGTTTTAAAACTCATTCTACTAAGACTCTTGAGATATTAAAAAGTAATTATATATAAGTCGGAAATGATATATAAGAAATAAAAAGATCCATCAATCATTGTTGGAGTTGAATATTTACTAAATTTTATTTAAATTCCATGTCTCTATTTGTATCCAATGGAAATTATATGAATCCACTAACTCAAGATTTCAAATGTCAAGATTATAAGTTTAAATTGTTGTCACTGCTTTTATAAGAATTTATAAAAGAGAATGACACGTTTTATTGATTTTGGATCATGTTTCATTAGATTTAAATTATTTCACTTAGTTAATGAAAAATTATTTGTATAGTTCTTAAACTATTGTAGTTGCACCTTCATATTTTCCTCTACAACCAAAATCTAACACAACTATTCTTATATACTATATTTTTTCTCATATTTCTTTTAGATTTAATAAATTATAATAAGTTCATCATTTCAGGATTCTTTCTAGTGGAATTAAAATTTTTTCCCTTCCTAATTTTAACACTCAACTACACCCAAGCCTCCCTCTCAAACTTCTCAATAAAAAAAGGTTATGTTAATATTATATCCATGATAGAGGTGTATTATTCAAATTATTATTAGGATATCTGATAAGGATGATAATTATTTTTATTCTATTTTATTTTTAAATCATTGATCATGATGTTATATCATTTGTTTCTCCTATTGAATGATTTAATTTATTTATTTATATTTTATTTGTATAGTTTATTTTTCTTTAGTTTATTTCAAACTTTGGAAATTTATTTGTTACTATTGAATTTAAATTTTTTGGATTTGTGATCATCAAAAAGTGATAGATTGTGGTCTTAGTCTAGAAATTCTATATTTTAATAATCCCAAATATTTGTTATTATATTATTAATGAATTTTATGTTGTGTGTTGATAAAATATTTTTTGGGGAGATATATCAAAATTAGAAAATTATGGGAGGTACTGCATCTTATATGGAACTACCGCATGACAATATTATACTTACCATGAGAAGTGATCATGCCAGATATATGTATTTTTTTATAAGTGTTAAAGTGGTGAAAAAATAAATAATATTGATCACATGAATAACCCAACTTAACACTCTATAAAAATAACATATATCTAAGTTTTTAATATATATCCTGAAGAATATCAACCGAACTTACATTTTAGCTGAGTGGCCACAAGTAGAGATTAAGTGATCATAAGACACATAGGAAAAAACATTCTAAGTATGGAGTGATGGCATATTGAGATCTTTTAAGTAAAGTAACCATACATAGGGACTCAATCAATAATGGAAATATGGATTGACCAAATCATGAATCCAACTAACAACATGAATTACTAACTTACTATGAGATAACCTACTTAAGAGTGAAACTATAGTAAGATGATCCTTTTACTGATCATGAGTGATATACCTACCATGTATAAAGGACATGATTTAAATGGATAGTTTTATAATTTAAATAGATCTATAAAAGTAGTTAACTCTTGTTGGTCTAAGAATTATTATGCTTCAAAAACTATTTTTTGAGTATAAGCCTTTTCTGATTCAAGGAAGCCTCAGTGGTGCCAAATGGTGTGGTGTTTCGTTTTTTTTTATATCAAAAAACTTCAGTTTTATCATCCATGAAACTCTATTTTTTTGGTTTAATGTGAAAAAACAATGTAGAAGGTATATTGATTTCAAAATTCAATCCTTACCACACTAAACAATCAGAAAAGGAGGAGAACATTATTGATCAACCAAAATCGATCAGATATTGTAACACTTAGGATTTTTATGAACATTTTTTCAAATAAATTAAACTAATTTTATGGATTTTATTTCATTCTACACCAAGTGAAAATTTATTTATATTCATTACCAAATTAATCTTTCACTACATGCAACACTGACTTAGCTTTCATTACACGCAAAACTCAGTTTCTACGAAACAACATTTTTTTAATATAATTATTTAAACAAGAATGATATATCCTAGTCATTAAAATTAGTAATATGGTTAGTAATAAATAATTTTTAAAAATTATTTATAATGGTTTTATATAAATAAATAATATTGATAATGAAATATATAATTTCTAGTAAAGTATTTATATGTTTTGAAAATACTATTTGCTCAAAAGAACTGTTTTTTATGTCCTTATATCAACAAAAATAAAATTAATTTTGGGAAATTTTTGAAATTTAATTTCATAAAATAAAATTCATTTTTGAATTTATATTTTTAAAAATTATCTTAGTCTTAATTTTTTGGATTTTTCAAAAATATTTCATTTTTGGATAAACAGTATAAAATAATAATTTTTAATTAAAAAAATCCATTTCGTCCAATTTATTTATATAGATAAATTATATATTAATTTGGTTTAAAATTATATATAAGTAAATTATATATCTATTAATCTAATTCAGGTCATTTGGATTAATATCACATAGAAATTGGATATAAAAATATTTCAAACTTTTCACTTTAAAAACTCATTGTCACCTCCCGTCTATGGGATTAAATTTTTAAATTAACTTATGCCAATTATGTGATTGGAATTTGAAAAAATTTATTTCATATTTTGAATCATCATAATTTATATTATATAATAATTTCACCTTAATTTTTGAAAAAAATGAATAGTGAAAACAATTAAAATTAATAAAGACGATTAAGAAAAAATGAGTTTACAAAGGGATGAAACTTTAAATATAAGATGAAATGACCTATAAACGTTTCAAACACCCATTTTAAAGTAATATTTCGATCATAAACATTCATTTATCTAATTTTTTGTATTATGGAATCCATTTTTTAGATACAACATGGTTACACCGAACATTTTTTTCGAAAATGCAAAGTGTGTCCTCTCTCCCACATATAATTGGCCACCATATATTCAACTATCTTAACACCTTAAAAACCAATTGGTTTTGAAAATACCTGCCTAAATAACTACTAAAATTCCCTAAATTCATCCAATAATCCTTCCTTTGGGAAAAATCCAACCAAGTAAGTCCTTCGGCGCCAACTAAAAAGAGATACCTGAAGAAGAGGTAATGTCCTTCAATGGATGTTTTTGTTTTATTTTATTTCTCAATAATCTAAAATTATTTTTATATCATTATTATATAACAACCTTGGTGACTTCAATATATTTAGATTTTTTATGTTAATGTTATGACCTACAACTTTACATACTTCCATTAAATGAGATATGCAATCATCGTCCATGGGTACGGCGGACAACCGCCTCGCGAACTGATGTCGTTCGTTATTTAATTATCAACTTTAAAGGTCAGTAATAATGATTTATTTATAATATATATAATATATTTATTCTTTTTTTATGATTCTAAAATTTTTTATATTACACATACCTTCATTCTTTCCATTTTGTGGGAACATGATAACGTTGTTCGTGTGTACGGAGAACTACCGCCTCACGAAGTGATGTGATTCATTAATGCTTTACATGGATTTTATTAAGGATTTTATTAGTAAAAATATGTGGTATATATGAAATTAAAATTATTATTTAATTATAATATCTCATATAATTTTCTTTCTCTCAATCTGATAAGAAAATGGAAACAACGTTCATGTTTATGTATGACCTACCATCTCTATGAACAGTTCATTTTATTTTCAACCTAAAACTTTTATAAATCATTATAAATACATATATAATAAATATGTGTGATATATATATTATTTTTTTAATTATTTATATTATGAAAACATGATCAAATTATTTTTACCAAATATATAACAAAATAAAACTTATATGAAAAACAAAGCGGTTATTACCCGAAGTGTAACATTAGCATGGAATTGTTAATAAATGGGTAATAAAATGTCATAATAAATTAATATATGATATTATATATATTAATATGGTTATTTTATAGATTTATAATAAACTTATATTTATTATATAGGATGTTTGATTGAGTATGATTGAATTCAACACTTAAGGTACGGGATTTTTTTCTCACTTTTATTTTTCATAAGACACAAGCCATGTTCACCACATATTTCATGTATGTGATGTGTATAATACACATAGATTTATTTTATGATTATTATACTGATAATTATTAGGATTTAAATATAAATTTTATCATCTCTCTTTCTTGGGGTTTATAGTTAAAACTTTACCCAAGTGGTAAGGGTGTTTTTGTCTCAATTTTCTTTCATTGAGACATAAATTATGTTATGCGCCTATATTCTTTCCTAATGTGTATATAAATACTCTTAAAATTGTAATATCATGGATTTTTTTATCCTCATGATATTTTAAGTTTCATTTTATGTTATTGCTTAATGAATTTTATGATTAAAAGTTACCAAATTGGTAGTAGTTTATTTCAATAATATCATTATTTATCAGGATTGTTTATGATTATGCTTCCATTGATCGAATATTAATATCTATATCTCAATAATTATTATTAAATTTATCATAATATATTTATTCATGATATAATCAGTTAATGAAACCATTTTTCACTCTTTTTATACTTAATATAATGAAGAAATATTTTTTAATAAAATCATAAAATAGTTCTATCTTCAGTAAAAAATCTGTTTTCTTTCAAAACAATTCTAAAAAAATCAAAAGTATTTTTAACATTTTTAAAATTAAAGGAATGTTCATTTAATTTTTAAATAAATGAACGTTTATAAATATTTTAAATTGAAATAATAATGTTCGGCATGTATGGATTTACCCACCATCATGACTGTTATTTTCTTAAAGATTCATTTGTAATTTTACATGGTTATTTTTAAAGAAATTTTTCCGTAATATTCTGGAAATTCATTGTGTTTAATGTGGTTTTCAAATAAAAATTTTTTACAAAATTTTTTATGTTTTTAAAAAATCATTTTCAAAATGTAAAGGATATTTTCCTCAATAAATGTTTTAAATGATATTTAAAAATTATTTTTTATCTAAGAAGTTATCCATTGGTGTTACTCATTCCTTAATAGGGATATGATCTAAGGGTACCATTTATATTATTTATCTGAATGGTTTATGTTTTGATGGAATAATTTTTATGAAATTTGTTTCTCTTCCATAGTTTATATGATTACAAAACCTTCTTTATTAAATGGGTTATTCTAGGATTATAAAACCTATCTATTCTCCACATGTTAAGATATGATGAAATTTTTATGATACCCATTTAATTTCATGGGTTATGATATGATGGATGTTTATGATCAAGTATAATACACATGTATGATTTCATTATTTGAATAGTGATACCAATATCTCCCTTCAATTCATTGGGTAAAGATTTATAAGTCTCATTTCATAGAAATTATTGGAATGGTAAGTGAACTCGGTTCAGTAATATAGGGTTAGAATGGGATGTGAACTCGGTTTAGTAATACAATGATAGAATGAGATGTGAACTTGGAATAATAATATAGGGCTCTAACAGGGTGTTAAAAATTTCAATAAAGGACATTATCGGCTATGATGGTCTCAGGAGTGATCCTTGACTAATATGAAATTATTTTATATGCTTATGAGTATGCCAAAAATTCTATGTCTTATGCTCTCATGTCTCAAGTTCTTTGATTCCACTATGATTCATGTCTTATAAACTGTCAATATTTAAGAAATGACTCTTAATTATGATCTTTCATATACAAGTTATGGTCTTCTAATGTTATGATCACATTCTCATACCCTTATTCTCATGATTATTCTTACATATCTCCCTTTTTCCCTTACTCAGAATCAGATATCACTGTTTATTATGTTTCCTTTCCCCATGATATAAAAATATTTATTGTGTATTATGTGTCTAGAAAATTTTTTAGCCATATAGAACATAGTTGGAGGTAGTTTATATCACTTATGTACTCATGTTTATGATTCCACGTTTTCAAAGTCACTAAACTAAGACAGACTTGGGGTGTGTTTTGTGTAATACAATGATTATTCCACAAAAATAATGCAATTTCTCTATATGAGAATATTGGGTTACTATAGGTCATATAAGATCAAACATTTAGTTAAAAATCAAAAATAATGATGATAAAACCTTTTTTGAGATCCCTAAGTACATGTCTAAGGATATATATAAGGATAATTATATGTATAGAAAAATTTCCTTGATGTTTTGTGAAAGATAAAGTGATTGGTTTCCTAGAAATACATCCATGTCTAGATACTACAAGTGGATGTGGCTCTGCTACAAATGTATATAGGGGTAAAAACTCAAGAAACACTATATTTAGCTGGACTCAATTGGGAACCAATTCACGATAATGGGCCTTGTTGTACACCTAGTTTGACACTCCTTGGGTGTATTCATTGGAAATTAAAAAATTCTTTATGAACCATCATTAAGGATTTAAATAGAAGATGAATATGAATAACATAGGATAAAACTAAGGTGACATAGACTAAATAATAAGGTGTCATGATTTATAAATCCTATAAGTGATTTGTATGATTATGTGTTTCCCCATTATGATTATTGTTTTCTACACCACACTTTTTGTTTTTAGTCAATGGATGGAACCTAAAGGAACCAAATTAATTATAAATGCAATAGAAAATGAAAAGACTTTCCTACTGAGTATCCAAATGTTATTAGAGTAGGAATGTAAAATCTTGTGGATATTCTCGCACAACTTTCCCAAGCAATGAATTATACTAGAATTACGAACAAATAAAGGATGGAATAACATTAGGTTGATTCCTCCATAAGGAAATTTCATCCTTCTTTCATAGGGTCTTCTAATCCACTAGTTTCTGAGAAATGGATTAGTACCACTAAAAAGATATTTTCCCTTCTCTAATGTTAGTAAAATTAAAAAATCATTTTGGATGTATACCATTTGGAATGTGAAGCAGATCAATAGTGGAATCTTATCAAGAATATGAGGCAAAAATGATATTGAGTCCATGGATTGGGACAAGTTCAAGAAATTATTTTTCAATAAGTATTTTCCTTTTATTATTCATACGAAGGTAGATAATTATTTCCTTGAGTTAAATAAAAATGATTATGAATCAATTAGATCATATTAGGCTAATTTTAACAGACTTACTAGGTATGATTTAGTTATTATCATCCAACCTAAAAGTAAGGTTTTCCAAATCTTTGACGGCCTAAAAACAAGTCTCTGAAGGGAATTAACCCTAAGATACATGAATAGATATGAATATATTGGATTATGTTTTATCAAGGTTGAAATGGATGTTAGATTTACATATCAATCTCATGGTTATGATAAGAAAAGGAAAATGGATTTTAAAGGAAAATCTAAAAACCCTAGAGTGAATAAGATGATTTTTCCTTTATGATCAAGTTGTTAGAAGAATCATAGAGGAAATTACCTAAGGAGGACCAATAAATGTTTGTAAAGGGAAATTCTATTTGTAAATTTATTTCTAAAGTGATTGAAAT
Organism: Viscum album; assembly: GCA_963277665.1. Classification (NCBI taxonomy): domain Eukaryota; kingdom Viridiplantae; phylum Streptophyta; class Magnoliopsida; order Santalales; family Viscaceae; genus Viscum; species Viscum album. Next base: position 138,602,935 of record OY728123.1, on the reverse strand, counting down.
AAGTTGGATAATTATTTTAATGTAGAGAAATCTACACAGAATGCACCTCCCCTACTTCAGTGCTTCAAGTATAAGGATAGTGGGAATTATTCTAACTAGTACCCAAACCCGAGGGTTAATAAATATTATCTATATCATCAATATATCAATCTAATGGACAAATGCAAATCTTGTATGATAATTGTTTCTAATAAGGGGTATAGTAATGATGTGGTTAAAGGCACACTTACCATCCACTCTAGAACTGTTAATATCCTATTTGACTTGCGATCTACCCATTATTTCATTTATAAATAACTTTCTAAGGGTATAAAGATTCTACCAAAATGATTTGATTTATAATTAGTAATGAAACCCCCTAATGGTATGATTATCACATATCAAGTCTATGATTCCTCTTTGGTTGATTTTAGTGGTAATGTGCTTCCTGCAAGTCTTTTAATTCTTCCTATAGTTAAATTTGATGACATCTTATGTATGGATTGGATTTATCTGCATAAATCCCACATAAATTTTCATGTAAGGGAATTTATGTTTGATATTCCAAACCAACCTATGATGATCTATCAATGTGATGATACATGGAAACATTCGATGGAGATTACATCCAATGTATGGATATTAATTATCATTCAGAAGGGATGTTTATCTCAAATCGTTGGGGATATACTCAACATCGATAATATTCCTATTGTACATGAAGTTTTTGATGTCTTTCTGAAATAGTTTCATAGTCTTACACAAAAACATGAAGATGAGTTTTTAATAGAACTCATACCTGATACCAAAGAAATTTCAAATAATCCCAATATAATGGATCTGATTGAGTTGTATGAATTGAAGAAACAACACTAGGAAAACCATGACAAGGTATTCATTGGTCCAATTGTGTCACCTTGGGGTGCACCTATTCTTTTTGTTAAAAATAATGATGGATAAATGTGACTATTCATTGATTATCGGAAGCAGAATAAGATCACTATCAATAATAAGTATCATCTTCCCAGTATTGATGACTTGTTTGATCAATTGCATGGAGCTCACTACATTTACAAGATTTACCTTTGCTCTGGATATAATTCATTAATGTTTAATATAGAGGAAATACCCAAGATGGAATTTTGTACAAGGTATGTACACTATTCATATATATTTATGCCTATTAATCTTATTAATTCCCAAAAAATCTTTATATATTTAATGAATAGTATCTTTAGAGACTAACTTGATTAGTTTATGGTTGAGTTTATTAATGATGTTCTTATCTATTAAAAGAAAAATTAAGAGCATGAAAATCACTTGATAATTGAAATAAATACCCTAAAGAAGAAGAAAATATATGTAAAATTTAAAAAATGTTATTTTTGGATAGAAGAGGTTTCATTTCTATGTCATATAATCTCAAGATAGGGTATATCAGTAGATCCATCAAGGATGGAGGCTATTTAATTTTTTCCTAAACCAACCAGGGTGACTGAGATCATTATGTTTCTTAGTTTTTGTGGATATTATCAATGGTTTGTGGATCATTTCTCATTATTATCTAATTCTATGACCTAGTTAACATGGAAGGGTTCCAAGTTTCTCTAGTCATATGACTGTGAGGAAAATTTCAAGGAACTGTAGAGAAGGTTAGTAAGAATTCTTGTGCTTAAATTACCTTATAGTGGAGAATGGTTTTTAATTTATAGTGATGCATCCAAAATGGGATTGGTATGTGTTCTAATACAGAATAACATTTTAATAGCTTATTCCTTACAAAAAATAAAGATTCATGTAAAAATACCCAAATCATGATTTGGAGTTAGCATTGAAAATTTTGTCATTAGATATATGTAGGACATATATTTCTGGACAAAATTCTGATATATATAAAAATAAGAAAATTTTAAATTATATATTCACACATAAGGGGTTGAACATGAACCATAGAAGATGGTTAGAGCTGATAAAGGATTATATATTCTCAAAAAATTACCACCTAGGGAAAGAGAACAAGGTGTATGATTCTTTGTGACAGAAGGATAATGCTAGATTATCTTTAATGAGGATAAAAAAAGATAAAATATTTCTATATTTTCAAAGGAAGGGTCTAGAAATCCTTAAGGAAGGGGTATAATGTTATCTTGATAGATTAATTTTTCAACATCTATCCAAGTGAAGATTAAAGAGGCACTGAAGCAAGATGTGGACATACCAAAGAAGGTTAGAAATGTTCCTAATTTTAACCTTAATGAGGATGGAATTATAAGGTTAATGAAATATGTATGTGTTTATTCCATGCCATATTTGAAGAAGGAGTTGTTAGATGAAGCTCATAACTCTTCATTCTCTATTCATCCTAGAATTATGAATATTTATAGAGATTTGATAGAATTCTTATGGAGGGATGACATAAAGGGGTATGTCATAGAGTTTGTATCTCAATTCTTATTATGTCAACAAGTTAAGAATTAAAGAAAAAATTATAATGGGATGTTACATCTATTACCCATACAATAATAGAAATGGGAGTAAATCACTATTTATTTTTTCATTGGACTCCCCAAAACCTCTAAAGTTAATAATGCTATATAATCAGTATTCAATCTCCCAAATAAATCAACATACTTCACCTCTATTAGAGAGTACTTCTCTCTAGACTAGATTTCTAGGATATACATTAAATAAGTTCAAAGGTTGCATTGAGTACCACATTCCATTGTATCTGATCAAGATATGAGGTTTACCTCAAAGTTATATAAAATCCATCCCAAATATCCTCATAAAGAATTGAGTTTTATCATGAAATATCATCCTCAAATAGATGATCAGTTTAAAAGAACAATTCAAACACTAGAGGATATGTTCAGATCTTGTTCTTTGGATTTCAAAGGTGGTTTTGATCGACATATTACACTAGTTGATTTTTCTTACAATAGTAGATTTCACTCAAGAATTCAAATGGATCCTTATAAATACCCATACATGAAGAGATTTAGATATTCAATGTTCTAGAATGAAGATGGATAAAGAAAGATATTAGGACTTCTGAGAGCTAAATAAATGGAAAAGAAAGTAAATTCAACAGTACATCAAGGTAACTCAATTTTAGAAGAAAATTTATATTGATAATCATCGACATGATATATAATTTAAATATGGTAACAAGTTTTTTCTAATAATTTATCCATAGAATAAGGTTAGGATATTCAAGGAGAAATGGAAATTATTCCTAAGGTATAACAGTCCCTTTGAGATTCTTGATCATATAAGGATGGTATCCTATCGCTAAGACATTCCACCAAACTTCTCTCAAGTACATGATGTATGTCATGTATCTCTCATGAGTAGTGACATACCAAATCACTCACATGTACTTAACTAAGATGTCATACCTCTAGAGAAATATATTTCTTATGAGGAACAATGTGTTGAAATTATGGATCATACAGATAATGTTCAATGAAACAAGACTACTCATTTAGTCAAATTTTTATGTTAAAACCATTAGTTGGAAGAATCTACAAGGGAACATGAGGATATTATGAGGTAGAAGTATCCTCGTTTTTTTATTATTGTGATGACCTTTTAGGTTGAAATTCATTTTAATGGGGGTAAAATGTTATACCCCAAGGTTTTATGAAAAATTTTAAAAATAAATCCAATTTATTTGATGGATTATATTCCATGATAAACCATGTTAAGATTTATTTATATGTTATACTAATTTAATCTTTCTCTATACACAACACTAGCTTATCTTCTGTTACATGCAACACCAAGATTCTATGAAACAACATTTTGTTAATATAATTATTTAAAAAAGATAGTTATTACCTAATTGGTAAAATTATTAATTTAAATGGTAATAAATATTTTTTTTAATATAATTTATAATGGTTTTTATAAATAAAACATATTTATAATGAAATATATATAATTTTTGGTAAATCCTTTATATGTTCTGAAAACACTAGTTTCTCAAAAGAACTTCTTTTTATGTCTATCTGGGAACATTAATAAAATTAATTTTTGACGCTTTTAGAAATTTAAATTTATAAAATTGTCTTTATTTTTAATTTATAATGTAAAAATTTTCCTAGGGTTATTTTTTTATTTTTTTTGAAATATTTCATTTTTGGATGAATAGTGGAAAATACTAAATTTTAATTGAAAACTGCATTTTCATCCAATTTATTTATATAGTTAAATTTTATTTTAATTTATTTTTAAAGTATATCTATGTTAATTATATATCTTTTAATCCAATTTACTTCATTTTAATCAATTTGACATAGAAATTGGAGATAAAAATATTTCAAACTTTTTTTCTTTAAAAACTTGTTGTCTCGTCTCATCATTGGGATTAAATTTTTAATTTTATTTCTTCCACTTCTATTATTGGAATGTATAAAAATTGATTTCTTATTTGGAATCATTATAATTCAAAACTTATAATAATTTCAACATATTTTTTTATCAAAATTATTAGTGAAAATAATTAAAATTAATCACGACTATTAAGAGAAAAATAAGTTTACCATGGGACTAAACTTTAAAAATAAAGAGAAAATGACATATAAACTTTTAAAAAACCCATTTTATAACCATATTTCTACTATAACCCCTCATGGATAAAATTTTATTCATTATTGAAGACAATATTTATGTAAAAACATTATTACAAATAACTTTATTTTCAAAAATGCCATGTGTGTCCTCCCCCCGCACTTATAAAATGCCACTACCTCTTATCCTATCTTAAAAACATAAAAAACAATTGTTTTAGACAATAAATACCCAAAAAAATTCTCCAATTACCTCCCTTAATCCTATAATCCTTCCTTTGTTCATAAATTGGTGAAAACCAAAAGGAGATACCTGAAGAAGAGGTAACATTTACCAACAACCATTTCAGTATTATTTATTCCTCAGACCTATTAAATTATTTTTATATCATTATTATATAATAATATAATAATATTAAATATATTAATATTATTTTATTTTAAGGTTATGAACTATAACTTTACACACTTCCATCCAATGGGATACGCAATCATCATTCGGTTGTACAATGGACTACCACCTCACAAACTGATGTCATTCGTTTTTCCATTACAACCTTTCAAGGTTGGGAATAATGATACATTTATAGTTTATATATTATATTTATTGGTTCTATTATTCTTTATGATTATTTAATTTTTATATCACACATAACATCATGCTTTCCATTTTTTAGGAATACGATAAGGTCGTTCGTGTCTACAGAGGACTACCGCCTCGAGAAGCAATGTGATTCATTCACGCTTTACATGGAATGTGTTAAGGATGGGTTTAATTAATATTATATATATATATATATATATATTAAATTAAAATTATTTTATAATTATAATACCTCATATACTTTTCTTTATTCCAATATGATAAGAAAATATAAATAATGTTCATGTGTACGTACGGCCTACCATCTACATGAACGATTTATTTTATTTTAAAACTCTTAATTTTATGAATAACTAGAAATAAATATATAAAATATATATATATATAATATTTATTTCATTATTATAATAATTTATATGATTAAATCTTGATCAAATTAAGATGACCAAAAATATAACAAATAAAAACTTATATGAAAAAAAATCGGTTATTACCTGAAGTGTAACTTTAGCATGGAATTATTAATAAATGGGTAATAAGTGGTCATAATAAAATCATATATGATATTATATATATTATTATGGTTTTTTTATAGGTCTATAATAAAATTATTTTATTATATAGTAATTTTTATTGATAACGAAGGAAGTCAAGACTTAAGGTAAGGGATTTCCGTCTCACTTTTATTTTCCATGAGATACAAGCCATGTTTACCACCTATTTATTATATGTGCTATGTATAATGACCAAGGATGTATTTTATGATTATTATAATTATAATTATTTGTATTAAATATCCATTTTATGATCTCTATTTCATGGGGTTTTTGGATAGAACGTTACCAAAGGAGTAAAAGGATTTTTGTCTCAATTTTCCTTCTTTAAGACGTACATTTTTATATGCACTTGTATTCTTTCACGAGGTGTGTATACAACCCCTTAGAATTTTAATATCTTGATTTTTTTATCCTTTTTATATTTTTAGTTTCATTTTATGTTATTACTTCATGGGATTTATGATTCCATGCTATCAAAGTGGTAAACGTTTATTTCAAAAATCTCATCATTTATTATGATTTTTTATAATTATGCTTCCATTAATGAAATATTATAATCCATATATAAATATTTCTCTTGAATTTTCTTCTTTTGGTTATTCTCGATATCATTAACTAATTTTATCATTTTTTCACTCTTTGTTTGTTAAGATAATTAAGAAAATGTTTTTAAGAAAACCCGACTTTATTTCACTCCTCAGTGGGAAATCCGTTTTCTTTCAAAACTATGTTTTATAAAAAATTAAAAAAAATTAAAATTTTTAAAAATTATTTATTAAAGATTCATTTATCCACTTTTTTCTATAAAGAAAATTTTTTCAAAGTAATCTTATTGTTGTTTTCCCATTAAATAATTTTTCTAAACTTTATATAGTGAAAAAGGAATGTTCTGCACGTATGGATTTACCCAGCAACATGACTATTTTTTTTGAAGTTTACTCTATAAGTTTACATGATTATTTTTAAAGTAACTTTTATTTCTAATATTCAGAAAATTATCTATTTTTTAAAGTGGTTTTCCAAAAGGTTTTATGTTTTAAAAAAATTCAAAGAGGAAGGGATATTTTCCTCAAGAAATGTTTTAAATGATCTGTCCAAATTATTTTCCATCTATGATTACATATATTAGTGTTACTCATGCCTTACAAGGGATATGGTCTAAGGGTACCATTCATATTTGTTATCTGACTGGTTTATGTTTTTATGGTAGGATGTTTATGAAATATATTTCTCCTTTACAAGTTATATTCTTATTAAACCCACTTCTTTTCATGGGTTATTCTATGATTAAGAAAATTATCTCTTATCCATAGGTTAAGCTATAAAGAAATGTTTATTATTCCTATTTCATTTCATGTTTTATGATATGATTAATGTTTATGATCTTTTGGAAAAAATATGTATGATTTATTTATGTGATTGGTGGGACCTATATCTCTATAAAATTCATTGGGTAAAGATTTAAATATATCATGAGATAGATATGACTAGAATGGGAAGTAAAATTAGTTTAGTAATATATGACTAGAATGAGAAGTGAAATCTGTTCAATAATATAGGTCTAGAATAGGAAGTGAACTCTGTTCAGTTATATAGGGCTAGAACAGGTTGTGAACCCTGTTCAATAAAAGACTTTGTCTGCTATGATGTTATTGGAAGTCATCCATGAGAAATATGAAATTATTTTATATGCTTATGTTCTTGCAAAAAATTCCATGTCTTATTATCTCATGGATATTTTTGTATTCCCTTGTGATTCATGTATTATGAACTAATAATATTTATGTTATGACTCTTTATTATGATCATTGATATATAGGGTATGATCTTATAATGTTATAAATATGTTCCCATACCCTTATTCTCATGATTATGCTTACATTTCTCTTTTTTTACCCTTACCAGACATCTAAGATCACCCATTCTTATGTTTACTTTAACCATGTTATGAAGATATATATTAGTTATGATGTGTCTAAGAAGGGTTATTATCATGTAGAACTTTATTGGAGATTGTTTATATCACTTATGTACCAGTTTTTATGTTTCCAAGTTTTCAAAGGAACTAATATAATACAGTATTAGGGCTTGTGATTGTGTAATGTAATGACTATTCTGAAAAAATGATGTAATGTCTCTATATGAGAAGTCTTAGTTGCTAAAAATATCTATATTCTTCAATATTATATATAATTATTCAATATCTCTATTTATTTTACATTAAGAATTGTGTCTTTAATTTCATGTAGATATGTTGATTACTTATTTGGTACTATAATGGTGAAGTATCGAATACTCAGTCTTCAATTTCTTAATCTTTGTTATCCCATATAGAACAATGGAAGAGGGTGGGCATATCTTGGACTTCCCTATGAGTAGTTAATTTATTTTTAAGAACTGATCTAAATTATGTATTGATTGTTATATTTTAACAAATTGGATTGATTGTGGTTTAATGTTAAGTGAGGAGGAATAAGCTTCATCTTGGATCTAAACTCTTTTTTAAATTCTATTGTGTGACTTACATTACTTTGTTTTGTTTTAAATTGAATATCTATAAAACTATATTCATTTTATCCTATGTTTTCAACCAATTATTTCATAAACCATATATAAAAAGTAACTTTGATAGTTAAATTTTACTAGAGATATATTTATTTCTTGGTTTGAGTAATATATTTTCAAATTTTAAATTCATTTCAATTATTTTAATTATATTTTAATCATTCCATTGAAAATATATTTCAAAACATTAAATTTTTTATACCTACTATATTAGTAAAATAGGATATATTTTAATTTGATTTTTTTTAAATTACACTTCTATAAACAATTTTTTTTATTTTTGATACTCAATTCACCCACCCCCCTATTGAGAACTCCACTAGTAAAAACAAAATTCACTATGAACTCCATTGTGTTTCCCACCTACTTTTTCAAATTAGATAAACTCAACACCTTATAAAGAAGGGTTTATTCTATAACTTCCCCTGAACAGTATCAACACATTATCTATAATGAATATAATTATAACTTTTGAATTATATTATGAATTACTCCTTACTTTAGATAAAATAATGATAATCCACCTATACTCAATCCTTTTTCCTTCAAAATCTCTCGAATGTGATCACTGTAATTTTCTTCTACTATTATGTACACCAAAATTGAATATAATTATATATAAAATCTCCTCAATATATCTATTCTATTCATTTATTCTTCCAAATATGCCAAAAATTTTCCCTGGTTATTTATGGTCCACTAAACTAGAATACAATCGGCCACCTTCTACTAACTACCTCCATGAAATGCCTTTTTTTGAACTATGCTGCAAGAAAATAAATTTCACTATTTTATTCACTAGTATTTCATTCTAGTTTCTTTCTCTAATAATAATCTATATTGAATTAAAGTTACATTTTAGTTCTCATTCGTATGTAAAATAATTCATAGACTTTATAAAATCCTTTTGAACTGTTGTTTCCAATTTTTTAAGCTCACTTCATGAAAATTCACTGCATCCAGTGCACTATTACTATTTCTCCAAAAACTGAATATGTTTATGATACTTATTACTTATTCTCTTATAATTATAACTCTCTTAACTCTTTATAGATTCACACAATAAGTTAACCATGTCTTTTAACTCACTTTACATATGGTTAACTCTCTTCATTATTTCAACAAAGTCTTCATGCAACATATAGTACATGGAACTGTATAATTTTTCATCATAAAAAAATTAAATATATGCGGTATATTATTCGTATTCATGAAGTTAAACAAGAATATAATTCTTCATATCTATATTTCATGGTTTTAATTTTACTTTACATAAGAGAGTGATACAAGAGATTGCATCACCCAATACCTTCCCTACTCATGTGAAAATAGAAAACTCTAATTCCCCTATTCCTTTTATCATTGGTTTTAATATTTGTATATATACACCTATAAATAATAAAGATGAGGAATTTATAGAGTAATTTTATCACATAAGTACCTTTAAAATTTTTGGTGAATTAGCTGTTTCCACCAATTTACTTTTTATGATCTCATTCACTCTGATCAATCCATCAACTTCAAAAATATCCACATTTTTTAGTGACACCAAAATAAAAAAAAACTTATTGATAACAAGTGACTCAACTCTTCTTAAGTAATCATTCAGTATCCATTATATAGATGTATATTCACTCTTCTCCCCTTCACATAATCTATGTATCACTGAGAAAATACTATTGAATGTTATAATTCAGGAATAACTCCATTCAAAATTTATCTTCTCATATAATGAATCATATATGAATATCCTCATCACATCACTCTTAATTTATGGGAATCATCAGTTCTTTGTATTGTGTTGAGGTTTGAATGATCCTATCACTCAATTGTTTATAAGTGTGGTGTGAACCTGGTGAACACAATCTCTGTACGATCCTGAATAAATAAGATAAAGTGAATCACCTATTTAACCTAAAATATCTCACATGGAGGATCACATAAAAAAATTATAAGGTAATGATTTGAAAATCTCTAACAAAGTGTATAAAAACGCTACTCAGTACGAGGTAGGTGTGATATAAACGACATCATAAATCTTGAACTTGTGTAAATTTTTAAGTATGAAAAATATCCTTAAAACATGATCAAACATCAATTTATAATATTTAATTACACTAGTTTTAATAAAATATATGCGTTATCAGCACTTTGATAAATCCATTAGAACCACCCACTCGATGGGTCACCCTACCACCCTGCATAATATCTCTTTCTCCTATGATTAGATATGTTCCTAGACCTTAAGCCTCTATGTTCCACCCCAAGAACCATCTCTTTGCACTAGTATTGATCCATGTTGGTGTTATTATTATTATCCTCTCCACTTAAAACATATTCTATTCATTTTATCTCATCTTATACACTTTTACATGGATTCTTGAGTGGATAGTTTTGAAAAACTTAAATTTTTATTGACACTTAGAATTTTCCTTCTCCAATAACAAAAAAACTACACAACTCAGTAAACAAATAATCATCCATAGACAACTATTATAAATTATATAAATCTAGTACTTCTAAAATTCATCAATCTCAAATTCCTCCAATAATCATTTAAATGATGTTCCTCATTTTAGATCATTAAATAATGGTTTCTCCATTCAATAATACAATCTTCAATTTCAATTTTAGGTAGCTAATATTTTACAAATATCATGTTGTAAACAATTTTTTTCTCAAAAGTTACATTATAACATGTATTACATAATAGAAAAACTCAAAAATCATCAGATATATATGATACTTCTCATATAGTATTAATTATTAAACTCCCAATAACTTCAATTTAAGAATTTAATTCCATCATGAAATTATCCATCCACTTCTTCACCATGACACCATATTAATCCTCCAAGAATCACCTCTTTCATTAGTAGCTTACTTATCAAGAATGAATTCCAATTACAACTCTAAAAGAAACCAATTAAATATATATTTCCAACAAATTAAACATAACCTCAGGGTTGTAACAATCCGCCCCCATTGCCTTTGTTTATAATATCCCATTAAATCATTCTTGTGTTGTAATATGGATTTTATGGTTTCTAATTCCTCTAGATTTTTCAGTAAAATTCAAATGGATCTTTTTATCCTTGCTTTCGAGTTATCACATTTTATCCCCACAATATAAAATTTACTCTCATTTCACTATAACACCTTGATATTTTGTATGAATTTTACTTTAAAAACACTATGTTTACTATCATTATTCACATGCAAAGCCAAACTAAAACATAGCAAGATACATTTTATTGAGATAAAATATTAAAAAAATGTTCAATAAATCATGTATTATATACCATGGTTGATTAAATCCATTAAAAATGTATAGATTAAAATTGGACAATAAATAAAATGAATAATATCTTTAAAATTATAAGATTTTATGGATAATTTTCACCCTTGATAATCACCGTTATCATAACTAAACATACAATGAGAAATAAAATCATGAAAGGAGAAAGCATAAAGAAAAATTATTGATAAGGAATGACAAGTGTGACTTAAGAAGTGATAATGAAATGAATGATTTTACAAAAATAGAAATGAAAAATGAAAATTATAAATATATATATTAGGTATATTGAAGTTGTGTATTATAAAAAATAATATATTTCATAAAGAATAAATAAAAAATAAGAAATTTAATTAAAATATTTTATTATAAAAAATATTTTTACACATTAAATATTATTATTAAAGAAGGATATGATAAAATTAAAATAAAAATTTTAATTTCAATGGAATGATAAAATTAAATAGTTAGAATATAAATAATTATTCTTAATGGTATTTGGTTAAAATCTTTTAATATAAAATATATATTTTCAAAGAATTATTTTTCTAAAGTGTTATATATTTTTATCCTAATTAATCACAATTAAAGAATTATTTTAGTAACATATATTAATAATATATTCAAGTAAATAAATTAAAATACACATAATAGTTATTACAAGTAAATTAATAATAATAAATTCATTTCGTGGCTATAAATATTTTTTTCTCAAAAATATTATTGTGAGTTATACTTGCTTATATTAAAATTAATTTTAATCACTTTTAGAAATTGAATTAAATATAATGGATTAAATTTTGGGTATAAAAATTTTCAAAATTTTTAATGAGGTTAATTTAATTTTTATGCATAAAAATAAGTTACCACAGTAAATATTAGTTAGCAAGGTAAAATAGTTATTTTTCAAATAATTATTTTTATAAACATTATGTAATTTTTACATAAATAAATTGAATTTTCCTATTTTAAATGATGGATATAACATTATCTTAAACATATAATACAATATATTATCCCTAATTTAATTATTAATTTATATTAAATAATAATAAAAACACATAATATATAAAAAACATTTTCGTACAAAAAACTGTATTTTCTCTAGATCTTATATTTATATTTAAAAGATAAACTTCTCATCTTAAGAAATTTATTTATATTAAAAGAGTTTAAAATTAATATTAATCAAGTAAAAAAATTTATGATTGATCTTATTATATTTTTAGATAAATAATAATTAGCAAGGAAAATATTTAATCAAGGTCAATAAGGGTAAAAAAGAGTAACATAAAGTTGCTCACATTTTACTAAATTAAATTGAAAATTATACCATATAAAATACCTTTTATAGGTTTGAAATTAATACCCACATGTATCAATAGCCTTTCTCCATGTAACTCTCATGTGATTCAATTTTTACCCCTCACCTAACTTTTATTTCCAAGGAAAAGGTCCAATTTTTCACCTGTAAAAGTATCTCACTTCTATCCACATAAATACACACCTATCCTTATAAATTACCTTAACTGTATTCCCATTTTAAATCTACTAGATAAATATTCAACATTTTTTAGTCCCTTTTTACAATAAATTACCCCAATTCCCCCCTTTTAAGAAGTCTTCCAAGAGAAGATCTAAGTCCTCAACGTGAATATTATCCACTCTCTAAATATTTTTCTCTATATTTATCATACACCATCATCCAAACCTATTCTAACCATAATAATATAATTAATTTATTATCATTAGTATAATTAAATGCTATTACATTAATAGAACAACCATTATCTATCTTTCTCTGATCCATTCAAAAAATGAAATAATCACTCATGTTACATTTGGGAAACAACCTCTATAAACATCATTTTTTTTGTCAATGAACTTCATGTATGGTTTCAAAAATGTATTTAAGGAATCAAAAACATATTTAGGGAATTATTAATATTATATAAATATAAATTATACATTATATTAATAAAATTTTTTCTTCTATAAATGGGTATGACCTTGTTTGTTTAAGGTTCAACCTTTATAATAGGATTCTAACGATTTTATTTGTAGAACTGGAAACATCCAATAATTCTATATCCATTTGGACCTACTTTCCAAAGGTAGGTCCTCATTAGTTATGGACCGATGAGGCTTAAGAATTTGCATTGGTCGAGAGGATGGGAGGTCGAGCTCAACACACCTTTTTTAGGGGAATTATTACCTACTCTGGGACTCTCTTATAAATTTAAGTTATGTTCACGAATCCTTATTAATTCACCAAGTATGAAAATGAGTTTTCCTTTAGATTTGGAAATCAATTATTGATATTTATGGGATTTAGATAATTTTTTATATATATTTGAGGTTCTTCTACAATAGAGAATCATCTGTATGTATTGGAGATTCTTATTCAATGGTATCCTTTAATATATTATATAAAAATCTCCTAGTCATTATGATGACCATGCTGGTTTTAAAGCCACTCAGTGGGGCACTTGAAGTTTATTTTCATTCAAAAAGACATGGATTATTTCAGTGTTAGGATCGTACCCGCAGATGGGCTACCTACGTATCCTTGTTAAAAATTAATCATAACCCACGTAGTTTTATTAAAATGATATAGTTTAACGTCATATGGAACAGAAAATAATTAATTAAAGATGGGATTGAACCTTATAAAGGCTTCCTACATACTCTACTTTTAAGGCAGAGATCAAATTCCACATAGTTCAAGGAAAGAAATACGGGGTTTATGCAAGGTTAATGGCCCAAAAAGAGATGTCATTATTACTTTTACACTCTAATCCCACATGAGTCATGATCGGTGTGAGAAACAAGATGTATCAATAAATTTTGATAGTGGTTCCATGAAAGATGCAGTCATGAGAAATGATCTATGTCTTAAGTATGTATGACGGCCCAAGTAAATGAAGATCAGGACTTAGTTCAGGAAAGAAGCCTAGGAGCAGGGTCCATAAAGGTATTTGTACTTTATGGAGATTTGGAATTTTAACTCGGGACTTACTCCTGAAAAGGAAACCAAAATTAAGAGGGACTTATGATTGGGTTTTATTCCTAAGAAGGAAGCCCAAATCAAAAGAAAATAAGGTTGGGGCTTACTCCTGAGGAAGATGCCCAATTAAAGGGAACTCATAACCTGGGGCTTAATCCTATGGAAGAGGCCCAAAGTTAAAGGAAATTATGATTGGGACTTACTCCTAATAAGGAGGCCCAGGTTAAGGATACTTGTAACTTGGGTATTACTCCTGAGAAGGAGGCCCAAACCAAGAGATCTTCTCATCTCAAAGGATGAGGTTATATAGGAAATCCCTAACCGTGGTGACATAAAGCATGTAAGTCACAAGTTTTTTTTGGGAGAGGTTCTCATAGAATTCCTTTTAGATAAGGAAACCAACAAATGATCCATGTCATAAATGTATTTGAAGAGGGTTTTGAAGGCTATATATTAAAGAGGAAAGGTGTATTTGAGTAAAGGTGGTGATTAGGAAGGAGGCGTGAAAGTATTGTTCTGGCGCACAAGTCCTGGTCGTGCAAGTATATTTGCATGACATGAGTCACCTAGGGTGATGAAGAAAATGTAGGGTAATACTTGGGCGACTTTGAACTCAATCCCTTAGTATTATCCCTAGACGCTTCCAAAATGGTGGCCCGCAAGTTTCCTTGAGAGGGAAGGGAGGTGTGCAAGTGTCTTCATTTCCCTTAAGGGTTGGAAACTTAGGCGCACAAGTATTAATGAGTTCTAATACTTAGGCCTTATTATTCTTCTTTAGTGCTTCCCTTCTAGGTAAAAAATTACATTAGAATTATTCAGAAGACTTTAGAAAAAGACTTGGGCGACCAGAGCTTGAATCTGAGTTTTGGAAAATTCGTACTTGAAATGGGGGGCCCACATGGGCTATTTATAGTCCACTGGGCACCTTGGGTGGAAAAAGTTATAAGGCTCACAAGTGACTTGTGTGACCCATATGTGTCACGCAAGTGACATGCGCGACTAGAAGGAAACTTGTGTGCATCCTTCTTAAAGGGTTCCTTGTTCATGCCTTTGTCAATTTTTGGTATTCTTCAAAGGATGACTCTCTTTTTATTTAAGCTATTCCCCTTTTCCATTAGTTGGAATCTGTGATGGAAAGGAGTGTCAACAAAAGTCCCCCCTCAGAGTTAGATCCAAAAAAGGAAAGAGGATTTGACTCTGAGGAAAACGAGAAACAAGGGTTCGGCGGTGTGCGGATGTTGGCACGCAGTTTCCAGCACACAAGTTCCGGCATGTAAGTTCATGGGATCACCTATATATATGGATGTCACTTCGCACAAACCATCATGCCTTAAAAGAATTTGAGCTCTTTTAATGCAAGTGTCTTCAACTCCTTGGTTGATCACTCTCTTTTTTTGTGGCGCGCTTCTTCAGTAAGATTCTGACTTGTGCGACATTACTTGCGCGGAAATACATGTGTGGCCAAACTTGCACGATCAAACTTGCATGCCTTATTTCCTTATCCATTTTTTTCACATGTATTTCATAAAAACAGACTTACTTAAAAGTTAACTGTTTGACCTTTATGCAGATTCAATAGCTCCCAAAAGAATTGGATCAGCTGATGAGTTGGCCAGCAAGAGAATAGATGATATGATGAACATCGTTGGCCATGACTATTATGATATCTATGACATCACTCTCCCAGATTTGGCTAAGTACTTGAAGAAATATCTTGTCAACTTCCCACAGATCATTTACTTTCCTTTATATGGTTATGGTCATCTGCAAGGAGTCAACATTCCAGAGGCAAAGAATTATATTCCACATTCCTGGTTTCAGACTTACACCAATTTCTCTTTGGAAAATGTCTCAGTTGCAAGATCATTTTTCAATGCTGGAACAGAGGAGAATGTATACATAATGCATCATACCCCATGTGCTCCATATCTGAAGCCTCACAAGCCTGATCTGCAGCCGCATTGTTATCCCTCTATTTTTTAAAATTATCAGATGGATCAATCCAAAGGATGGAAAAATAGTTAGGATTTCCATCCTGGAGGAGGTGTGAAGCTGACTTGGATGTGCGCATATTGGGTATGACAAACCTGGGTATATTTTGTCGAGGATCTGAAGGGAGATGAAATATATGAAGTCGTCTGGGCTGGGCAGACATATGTCTACAGAAATGATAATTTTGTGCCGGAGCTAATCAGCCACTTGAGCCCAGAAACCAATTCTTTCCATCTGACTCCTGGAGAAGTAGTAATAAGCTTGTGGGATGTCTACAAGATCTTGGGGGCTCCAATTTTGGGAGATATTTATGATGAATTCATCCCCCCCATGGTGACCTGGAATGATTCGGAGAAGACTCCGGCTTTTGCTCGAGAGTTATTGAAACTTTTCCACAAGCTCAAGAATTAAAATTCCACCAAAACTAATTCTAAAAAGGATATTCATCCAAAGGAGTGGATGGATATGTTTCTTATCAAGAAGAAGGAAAAGGGTCCCACCTGTACTCGTCCTACCAGCTGCCCCAGAACAGAGAAGAGGGGTGCTCTTGTCACATTCTGGCCAACTCTGGAAGCGGGAGAGTTTTAAAAGTTTGTGTATGAAGTGGATCAAAGAATACCATAGAAGACCCGTCTGGTGGGATTTTTAGCTTTTTGGCATAGTGTTTATATTCTGCCAGTTAGGGATTCGAAGGGAGGCGTCAGGCCAGGGACCTTTATTGTTGCAACCAAGTTGGCTGAGAGAAAAATGGTTGGGTTGGCCACCCCAATTTTGGTGAAGATTCAAAGGAGTTTACTCCATGTCTATATGGGTAAGTCTCCTTTGAGAATATTTGGTTCATTCCATATTTTGTGGGGATGGATCACCACTCCCTTCAGGACATACATTGTATAGAGCAGAGTACAAGTTCCTGGAAGTTCTTTTAGGCCATCAGTGTAGGAATTTTCCAGAATTTCTCCGTTGTCCCTAAATCCCTATGATCTGAAGGTGAGGCTAAGCATGTTCAAGGTATTTCATTTCTTTCCTTATGGAAACCCACCAACCGGGCAATTTTTTGATGAAGGAATAGCTAGCCTGGAATTGATGTCATATATGCTGGCTTGCAGAGATGGTGTATTGGCCACCAGAATTGACGGAGAGATTATATGTGAGGCCTACGCTCTATATAGATTTGCACACCAATTCAAGTGTCTGTAGCAGATTGTTTTATCCCCTCCTGTGCACATCAGGTCAAAGCAGCATCCAATGGTTTCCTGAAAACTATGGTTGCTGACATCTATGGAGAAAACTGGGGCAGTGTTTGATCAACTAGTTGTTGGAGTGGGGAGTAAATTGACTACATGGTATGCCGAGAACTGGGTATCATCATACCATTAAGGGGTACTGAATCATCAGGTACCTTGGGTGGGGACAAAAAAGATAACTGTTAGGAAAGAAACCCTTCATCTGGAAGGTGATTCTTCTTCACCCGGAGCTAATTCACTGGGTTACTCACCCGGGGCTGATTCACTAGATTACCAAGATGGGGATGATGAGGCATAACATGCGTCAAAGTGGCCTCATGCCATATATAATCCTCTCCAAGAGTCAAGAGACCTACTCCATCGACTCCTGGTGAGTTATATCATTGAGGCAATTTAGTCTCAATTATTTTATAGAGAAACAATTTTCATTTTCTTATCCTTTATCTATGATTGCAGGAGCTGGGAAGAAGTTGAAGTCCCAGATTGTAGGACCCTCCTCACGGCCTTCTAGTGCACATGATGAATATTTATGACCAGAGGCTATCCAGATATGGTGGAGTTTATATTGTGAAGCTGAAACTGCCTGGATGGACTTATGTGAAGGGCTGCATATCCCTGGAGTGGGGAATCTGTGAGCTTCTGTTGATATCCACTTCGAGGATAACCCCAATGAAGTGCGGGCTTGCATCAGAGAGCTAGAAATTATCATATATTCCACTGATGATTCCATTCCTACTACCAAGTGGGTGAAGGAAATGATGAATTGAGGCACCATTGAGGGGATTGGTGCTTCAGTAGATGAGGAGTGGCATGATTACATGGCTCCTGAAGATGTAAGTTTCTTTCCTTATTTGTTTTGAAACATAATCTTAGTAAAAGATTTGTTACTCAAGGAAATTACTTTATTCATCCTATAGCTTGTTAAGAAAGGAACTACTGAGGTCCCTTCACCGTAGTACAGCCCTGGTGGCACCGCTCTTGGAGTCACTGAATCTCCTCACGATCCAGGCGAGGTATCTCCAGGCCAAGAAGCCATGGACGAGGAGTTAGAAATGGATTTTCACTCTACAATACCTGTATTTGGAGGTGAGGATGTCAACACACCTAAAAATTCAAAGAAGAAAAGGCATCGAAGGAAGAAGTTCACAGCTAGACACTTCATCAGTAGTGGTAAGTCTTTCGGATAACCATGGATCCTAACTCACGTAAAAATTTCTCATACTTCTTGGGATTGCAGGGGCTTCTTTGCTTTTCCCTTTGAGGGAGAGGACTAACCCTCCTCTGAGGATGATAGAGGGTGCTGGTGAATAGTCGCAAATTCATGCTGACTTGGCTAATCCTGAAGAAACAAGGAGAGAAGAAGAGCCAGTTTCTGTTCCCAGTACTGTCCATGTTGCTACTGTAAGGAGAGAAGAGCCTGCTTCTGGTAAATTAACAATACTTCATAGAACGTTGAATGAAGACATCAATTGACTTCCATTCTGTGATGTTTTAGGTTCAACACATGCAACAGAACATTTAGCAACCATTACAACTGACTCCGTAACTTTCTCTGAGGAAGCAATTCGGGGTCGGAGGTCACAAGAGAAGGGTCACCAAGAAGACACAAAAAATTCTCCCACTGGTGAGACTAACTAGGAATCTGAGATATCACTGGATGAAATGATGAAACTTGGCGCATCTTTTGAAGAAATTTTAGATAATGTTAAATTACCATGTGATTTACAAGATTTTGGACGTGAGTGTTATCCTTCATCCTATTAAAAAAATTTATTATATCTCGGACCATGATTGGTTGAAATGTGATGTTCCATATGAGCAAGCTGTAGATATGTCGATGCCTGACGAGGGTAGAGACAACCCTATCATTGTAGAGACGCTTGCTCAAGTGGAGCTTAACCTGGCAGAGCTTCCTGGAATCCATCTTGAAAATCCTGTTGAAGCTATGAAATATGGGGAGGAGACTTCTCATACTACTGATCTATTGTTGGGTAAAAGATAATAATATTTGTGGCTGTACTTAATTCGCAAGACAGCTAATCAACTTTTGTTATCCTTTGGAACTAACCAAATCATTCAATTGACTATTGAGGGCTTTCAATTTCAATGGCTAGATCCAGAGGTGAAGCCTTAGCCTCAGCCCCAATGGCAGTAGAAAGTGAAGTACCAAGGGTCAGGGGGGGAAGGAGCAGAACAGGGCACTTCCTTAACTGCATTAATCCCGGAATATATTCCTCCATGTGATAGTGATGCTGAATCGGACCTATAGGTGAAAAAGGTGCTCCAATTCTCATGTCGCAAGGCATGGAAGAATATATGGAAGATCATATCTAAAGTGCCTCTTGAAGAGTTGTCTTCAAAGATCTTGTGACTGTCATCCTTGTTCATCATGCTAAGACTTGGTGGTTTTGGATATCAAGAGATCCATACTGCGGTGAAATAAGTCATCTTAAGGATGAAGCAAGAGTAAAAGTGTCGTCAAGATCTGACCAGAGTGATGTTACTGACCAATATTGGTGAATTCAAGGCTGCAGTGTCCCGAGATGAGGCTGATCATGCTGCAAAGCTAAAGGAGCTGAATTATAAGATCAAGGAGAATGTTTTCCAGCAGATGCATCTTCAGCAACAGTTAGATGTTGTTACTATGGAACTTTAACAGCTTAACAATTCATTGGAAGGAGTCCAAACAAATTTTATGAAAGCCATCACAGATTCCAAGAAGTCACTCCATCAAGCTGAAAAGAGTGAAGCTGGTCATGTGAATGAACTTCAAGTGGCTGCTGATGAAGCTCGGGATGTCATAAATCAAATGAAAATTATGTTGAAATCCTCTTGTAATTCTTGAAAAAAAGAAGATACTATAATCTATGGATGTTCTTCTAATCTTGTGCATAAATGAAAAAGACATTTCATCTTTAATCATTTATACCAGTATTCTCTTTTTAATTACTTATATATTATATTTTTTTCACCTAAGGCAATTGGCCTAGTAAGCATAGTTTTATTTTTTTTCTAGGATTATACAAACAACCCCACAAACTTTGCATCTTTTGTTTCTCAATATTGCCTAAATCATACAATATGTACATTTAGCGAGCTGGGACTCGACTTTTGTTCAGAGTTCCTTTTACAAGTTCCCAAGTTAATGAGTACGCCGTCTTTTTTTGGTAGTTTAAAGTCATGCATGTCGGACATAAAAAGGCTAATGTTTAAGGTCGAATATCTTTGACCAAATGGATTAAAATTGACTCAATTCCTTGATAATTTTTTTGAAAACATATTACCACATTCAAGTATGGGGAGAACATGTAAACTATAACTTAAGAAATTTTGAATCTGAGGGATGATATGAAAAAAAAGGCTAAAAGTAATTAGAGGAAGTATTTCCAAAGAGTGAAGTTAGCACTATTTGACAAACCTGTTAGGGGGTCGAATTATGCAAGGCCACTTAAGAGCATTGGATTCATAGTCAAATAATAGAATCTTTTGGTTGACAGGTCTGTTATGTAGACTACTTATGCAAGGACACCTAGGGGCACGTGCTGTATAGTTAGGCAAAACAACTCTTAGAAATTTTACTTTTATATTACTAAATGTTAGTGGATGTTTATGGAGATTCAAATTTTCCAAAGCACAGAGTCTACTGTTTGGGGAGAGGTACTTGAATATGAAGAGGATATTCCCAATCAAGATTGTCAAAAAATTAGATGAATGTCACTCCTACGAAGGTCTGACCCAAACTTAGGGAAGTAAAATATAAACCATAGACTTGAATACTTTCAGATCATGAAAAAAAGTATGGGAAAAATATGTTAAAGATTGTAGGTTTTTCAGATCCCTACATATCGTCGTTAATACAAATCATGACAAAAGAGGTTTTCCCCCCAAGAATGATGTTACCACTATTTGAAAAACCCGTTAGGGGGTTTGAATTATGCATGGCCACTTAAGGGCATTGGATGTATAGTCAAATAATATCATCTTTTGGCTGATAGGTTCGTTATGTAGACTACTTATGCAAGGCCACCTAAGGGCACATGCTGCATGGTTAGGAAAAAGAATTCTCGAGTATCAGACATTTTGTGACCAGAAGTCAAGAAAAGGGTTATGGAGATCAGGAAGTATTTAAGGTTAGGAGTATGACACATAGAAGTGGATATTTTCCAATGCATGAAGGAGATACATAGGTCAATGTTGAATATAATCATGTTGTGGCTAGGTCCTGAATTGAGATGTTGGACTTCACTACATATCTCCTTAGGATGAGAATCAAGCCATATGCAGTTCTTTGAAATACAGTTTAATATCATGTGGGATGAGAATATAGGAGATCTTAGTTTAGGTTCATAGAGTTCAGACTATACTGAAGGGGACACATTGTGTGTTTGTTATAAAACTGATGTGAATAAAGACTAGGGTTTTCATACCACATTCATATGCTCACAGGGGTACTTTTCAGCCAAGGGACTGAAAGTGGAGTTTGGGGTTTGGCCCAAAGACTTGGGGATAGGTTCAAGGGATTATTTAACATTTCTATGTATCCCATAAGGATAAGAATCAAGCCATACGTAGTTATTTAAATACCCTTTGTATAGATTTGGTTCGTACATGTGATGGGTGAAAGGGGACTTTAGTGCAATGATGGTTGGATCCAAGATTAAAGGTTTGGGTGTTGCCATGTATGCATGTAGTCCTTGGAATATAACATGATTGGAGATCAATGTCAATAAAGATTCCCTCTCAGGTGAGGGTGTCCGAGATTGTTGTAGTTTGTTGTCATACAGGACAAAAATGTGAATAGTTTAAGGTTATATTCATAGACTGGTGTTGTATATTTTATCATCATGTAGCTAGGATGTATTGCTATGCAGTTTAATGTCTTGTAGTGAGGAAAATGGGGGATTGTATAGTTTAACGTCATATAGCAAGGACGATGATGAACCAGTGTGAATATATTGGTTTCAGGGGGGTTCACGGATCAACATCGTATGAGATGGAGGAGAACCGATATGAAGATATTGGTTTTAGGCTTGAACCACGGGAGGTTGCCTACATACCCAGCCTAGAAGGCAAGGATCAAATTCCATGTAGTTCGATTGATAATGAATTGTTGATCGAGTTGTAATTGAGGACAACCCAAAGATGGTGTTGGGACTTACGCATGGTTAGTGTCCCAGAGAGGGTGTTATGGTTGAATCTTACTCTAAGCTCACGTGAGTCATGCTCGGTGTGAGAAACAAGAGGTAACAAAAACCCTAACGATGCATATTTTAACGTTATATAGGATGTATAAGGGACAGTTTCAGTGTTTAAATGTCATGCGTCACAGACATGGGGTGCTTGGCTTTTTAACGTCTTTCATCTCGAATGAATAGTTTAACGTCATGTTGGACGACAAAGGGGACACAGTTTAATGTTATGTTGGACAATAGAGGGGATATGAAGTTTAATGTCTTGCAGTGAGGACTAAAGGGACCATGTAGTTAAGTCTTATAGTGATGACTAAAGGGTGTATGTCATGATGGATGACAAAGGGGACACAGTTTAATGTCATGTTGGACGATAGAGGGCCTATAAAGTTTAAAGTCTTGTAGTGAGGACTAAAGGGACCATGCAGTTTAAATTATTGCAGTGAGTACTAATGGGTGTATTTGTGTTACACAAAATACTTCTTCAAGAATCTTGCATTGGTTGGAGTTGTAATGAGTTCTCCATCCATTGAGATTAAATAATACGCTCCATTGGAATAGACCTTATGTATTGAATAAGGTCCTTCCCACTTTGGTTTAAGCTTTGGAGGTTTCTTTCCTAGTATCATTGTAGTTCTGAGGACCAATACCAATTCTCCTTGAATGAATGAATGAAGACGAACTTTTTTATTGAAAGCATGCGCTATTCGATTCTGATAGACTTCCAAGTAGTGCAGGGTGCACAATCTTTTTTCATCTAATCATTCCAATTCATCAAATCGCTTCTGATATTGTTCATCTGTGGATGAATGATCACAAATGGATACTATGAGTAAAGGTAATTGATCTTCAATGGGAAATACTGCTTATGTTCCATATACCAATTAATATGGTGTTGACCACGTAGCGGTGTGGCTGGTGGTCCTA
The DNA here is from genome assembly GCA_963277665.1 of Viscum album. Classification (NCBI taxonomy): domain Eukaryota; kingdom Viridiplantae; phylum Streptophyta; class Magnoliopsida; order Santalales; family Viscaceae; genus Viscum; species Viscum album. Next base: position 138,579,002 of record OY728123.1, on the reverse strand, counting down.
TAAGCCCATAAAGCATGAAAAATATTATCAGTCCATGAATTCTTATCTTTATCCACCATCTTTTGTAGTATGTTTGAAAGAGTCTTATTGAAGGCTTCTATTTTTCCATTGGCTGCTGCATGATACTGAGATGAATGGTTGGATTTGATGTTGTATTCTTGATACAACTTTCTCACCTCAGATGAACAAAAGTTGGTTCCATTTTCCGTTAATATGGTATGAGGGATACCAAATCTTTTAATAATATTAGACTTGACGACACTAACAATGCCTATAGAACTAACTTCTTTGAGAGGTATTTCCTCTACCCATTTGGAAAAGAAGTTAGTAGCAGTAAGAATATACTTAAACTACCTGGATGTAGCTGGAGGATAAGATCCTACTACATCCATTCCCCATGTGGAAAATGGCCATGAGTATTTATCTATATAAAGAAACTTTGGGGGTTGATGAATGAAGTTGGAACATACTGGGAAAGAATTAAATTTCTTTGTGAAATCAACACAATCTTGCATCATTGAAGGCCAGAAATATCCAAGCCTTCAAATTTGACTAGAAAGTCTTTGTCCAGACTGGTAGTCACCACAAACTTATGCATGTACTTCATTCATTACAGCAATTGTCTCTTCACGATCAATACATCTAAAGAGAATTCCATCAAAACCTTGATTTTAGAGAATTTTTTGGTGATCTGGGCTATCATAAAGAGTAAAATTGACTACACATTGCCAGACTTGTTCTTTCCTGGCTCTATAAAGTGGGAGTGTTCTATTTTGAAGGTATTACTTGATAGGTGTCATCCATCCTATAGTAGAACCATATGGTTTAGAAATGTGACTGATTTAAATGATTTCCTCTATTTTGATTTGAACAAAAGGTGAAACTACATGACAGTGGGCAATACTGATGATTTTTTCATCCCGATTTGGATCTTCCAGGGTTGTGGCTTTATTATCCAGTGCATCAACTTGGGAATTTTGTGATCGCAGGACATAAGAAAATGTCGGTTCCAAGGGAAATTCTACCATTGACTCTCGGACTTAATCAGACAAAGGTATTAACTCTTCTTTTCTAATGGAATAATCCCCATTGATTTGTTTTATTACCAAATATGAATCACCTTTTACCCTCAAATGATTCACCTGCGCCTAAAGCGCCAATTCCAAGCCTGCTATGTGAGCTTGATATTTTGCTTCATTATTTGTACCACCTTCCAAAAATAAGAAGAAATAGGGTAGCACTTCCTTTTCTGGGGAAATAAGCACAATTCCTAACCCAACTTTGTTAAATTTAGGATCTTCCATTTTCTTCCCTATAGGACTTCTAGAGGCACCATCAAAGTAAATTTCCCATGTTTGAGGATTATCTTGAATAGATAATACTTCCTCATCAGGAAGTTCAATATTTAAAGATGTATCTTCTGCAGATGGGTGTTTAGCAAGGAAATTGACTAGATCATGGCCCTTTATTGCCTTTTGAGACACATACTAATATCAAACTGCTTCAAAATAACAGCCCACCTTGCCAGACGTCCAGTAAGAATTGGACAACTAAGGATAAATTTAAGTGGGTTATTGCGAGATACCAATTGGAGCTCATGATGTTTCAGGTAGTGTCTCAATTTATGACCTTCAAAGATTAATTCTAGGTAGTAATTTTCAATACTTGAATATCGAGTTTCTACCTCAATCATAGTCTGACTGAGATAATAAAGGTTGTTTTCATTCCCAGCATCATTCTTTTGGGCAAGGAAATCACCCAATGATCGCTCTAAAGTTGTCACATAGGGGATAAGTGGTCTTCCTTCAATGGTTGGCATTAATACCGGTGGACTCAAGAGATATCTCTTGAGAATATCGAATGTTTATTGACATTCTTCAGTCCACTGGTAGGTGACTCCCTTCTTCATTAATTTGGCAAAGGGTAAACACTTGCCTTCCAAATTGGAAATGAAATGCCGAATATAGGCCAAGTGTCCTTGAATTCATCTTAATTTTTTCAAATTTCAAGGAGGAGACATAACAAGTATTGATTTTTTCTTTTCAGGATCAACTTCGATACCATGATGGCATACAACAAAGCTGGGAAATTTTCCTAAGGTTACCCCGAAAGCACATTTCAAGGGATTCATCTTCAAATTGTGTTGTCAAAGTTTATTAAATATGATTTCCAGATCGTCCAAGTGATCATAACATTTTCTGGATTTAACCACCAAATCATCCACATAGCATTCAAGAAATTTCCCTAAAAAGGGTTTGAAGATATGGTTCATGGCACGTTGATACATTGCACCTTCATTTTTCAGGCCAAAGGGCATTACCCGATAGCAAAACACGCCTTAAGGGGCTATGAAGGCTGTATATTCTTCATCTTAAAGATCCATTCAGATTTGATTATACCCTGAATATCCATCCCTGAAGTAAAGTGCTTCATAGCCAGTTGTTGCATCAATTAAAAGTTCTGTGATCAGAACTGGAAAATCATCCTTGGGACAATGCCGATTAAGATCTCTGAAGTCAATGAAAACTCTAATTTTTCCATTCTTCTTTTTCACAGGGACAATATTAGCCGGCCATTTGGGATATTGAACTTCTTTGATAAAGTTAGCCTTGATAAGCTTGTCAACTTCATATTCAATTTTGGAGGCATAAGTTGGGTGTGTTCTTCTTGCTTCTTGCTTGAATCCTCAATGTTCTTCTGGAAAACCCAAATGATGAGTGGCAACATTGGGATCAAGACCTGGAATTTCTGTATAATTCCATGAAAATACATCTCGATTTTTCTTTAAAAATTAAGTATACATTTCTTTCTCTTAAAGATTCATGGCCGCACTAATTAAAGTGGGGTTTGGATCTTCTTTTGTACCCAAATTTATTTCTCTGAGTTCATCCACAGTGGTAGAGATACCCTCTTCAAATGATGGAGGAGCATCTCTGAGATCTTCCTCTTCTTCTTCAATATGTGTTACTTCTTCTGCTTCTACTTGCATAGTATATGACAAAGCATAATTTCCATGATTAGGGGAGAAGTTAAAATTTAAACATTTTGAATAAGTGGATACCATTTCTGACCCTATTGATGATGAAGGTCCATCCTGGGTTGATAGAGAGGAGATGATGGATTGAGAATCGACATCATTATTTTCCTCTATAATTGCTATAACTTCTTCTGGCCTTGTTGATGAAGTATAGAATTTTTGGATTTCAGCGTACAAAATGAAGACATCTCTATTTAAGCTTTCATCATTGCTTTTCCAATAAAAAATTTATGTCATGCTATCTAGCTCGATTTTCGTAATTGACATTGTGGAAGTTTCCATAAGAGTGTTTGAATTTGGGTCTATCCCATCGATTTTACTGATAGGCAACACATAATCTATACTCACATGTATGAATGGGTTTATTAGAATCTTTTCCAAACCATATGGAGCATTAATTTTGGTGACCTTATTTGCCGTAGAATTTTCCTTTCCCTCCATGTGATAAAATTCTTCCTCAATGTATTGAGATTCACATGTTTTGAATGGGGATTTTTCACCATACAATGTCCCAATTTGACCATTGAAACAATATTTGAGACATTTATGGTATGATGAAGGTACGGTCGCATGTGTATGTAACCAAGGTCTTCCAAGAAAAATGTTGAAAGTTGTTTCCTGACGAACAACCATGAAATATGAATTAGAAACATGGTCTCCAAATTGAATTCTGAGTGTTATTTCACCTAGAGTTTCTTGTTCATTCTTATCGTATCCTTGTAACATCAAAGTAGAAGGAGATAAATCTGATTCGGTGAGGCCCAATCAATGAAGTGTACAAATGGGAATGAGATTAACTCTTGATCCATTATCAATGAAAGCTCATCGGATGTCTATATCATTGACTTTTACTGATAGATATAAAGGTCTGATATGCCCATGTACAACATCATCTTCATCTTCATTTGTAAAAGATATCACTGCATGGAATTCTGCAGGATCATTCTCTATATAGTAAACCTCAGCCACAACAATTTCAGTTTTGAATTCTTGAGGATTTGACAAAGCCTCAATGAGCGCCTCCCAAAGATCTTTTGATAGATTCAAGGCATCTAGAATTGATAACTTGGCTGGTACATAGGACAAATGTTTCAAGACATCATAATTTTGATCCAATGTTCTACGTTTCCCATCAAGAAAATGTTGTTTTCCAAGTGTCTTAGAAGTTGATTCTTTGGAAGTAGATGCATCTCGTATCGGGGTAGGAGTTGGAAATACTCATAGCTTAGGTAGATTAGACCGACTAGGTATATCTATTTTCTGACAAGAATAAGGTGGTACCTCTAACTGGTATTCCAAAATAACTGCATCATGACCGAATCTACTATGTGCAGAAGAACTTTCTTATTCCTGTTGAGCCCACTGAAGGGATTTTCCATGATTTTCTTCCGCATATACAGTTCTGGCAGGGGTAGGATTGAAATAGTGGCTTCTAGAATATCCATGTCTTCCCATGTATCCCAAACCTCTGTCTCTTCCTCTAATTCCTCTGTTAAATACAGGGAACTTAGGCTCATCATAATAAAAACTATCATTGGCATAAGGATCTGTTAAATGAATCATGTTAACAGAACCAAAGATCAATTTTTCATCTGATGAAGATTCTGCCTGATGACCCAATTCAGGATGTGTCGTTTGGTGGGGCGGTTCCCATGCTTTTGAAGTAGATGGCATAAAATCTGCCAGAGTCAAAGACAATTTAGTCTTTGACACGAACTCGTCTTCTTCTGACTATTCTTCTTTCTTCACATTACGCTGCTTCTTTGAAGATTTACCTTCTGATGAAGGGGGTTTTTTTGTGTCATTCATAGCAGAAGACATAATTGGTTGATTCAATTGTGTTTGTAAAATTGGATGGGTTCGGTTGATCATTTTCCTAACCATCCAATCATCATATTTCTGCGCATTTTTTACTTTTGACTTCATGCCACTCACCTTCTTCCTCTGGATCAGTAGCAGTAACACTTGCTACCTGGGCTGAAAAACCTTTCAGTTTTACCTATCTATATTCCACCATCTTTTTTCGGAGGTCTTTGAAGACAAAACACTCCTGAATAGGATGCCCTAACATCTGATGAAACGGGAAATAGTTGGGGAGGTCTCTATCTTCTTCCTTGTTCGGCCTTTTCGGACTTGGAAACTGAACCAGATTGTTTTCTAGAGCCGAGATAAAGTAGCCAAGAACTTGTTCATTACGGAAAGAATAACCTTTTTTCTTCAAATCTTAAAATGATTTCTGCCTTTGATCTCTTTGATCATATTGAAAAGGCGGCTATTGTTGTTGACGCTCAGGAGATGAAGCCCTTATATATGATGAAGGTTTCGAAGTGGAAGCAGGTACAGGTGCTTGTTTAAGTGTAACTATAGCAGTCTATGCTTTCCATATTCTCCTTCCGGGAATTGATAGAATTACATGAGTTTTAGCCTTAGTATTTGTAAGAGAGTCTTAGATCTACTGAGCGATTGAATTAAGGTCTCGAAACCCTCCTCTGTATTTCATAGGAATCAACAGTGTGCGTAATTCATCACGCAGATTTGCCACATAGATTGGCAACAATTCTTTTTGAGGGAGTGTTATGCTTAAGGAATGTGTTAATCCCCTCCTGTGAGCTATGAAATCTGAAACTCTTTCATTCTCCCATTTCATACAATTGGTAAGATCGAAAACTGTTGTCTTTGAAAATGTTGAGAATAATTGAAGAAGGAACCTTTAACAGAGATCTTCCCACTCAGTAATTGAATAAGATTTCAAACTTGTATACCAGACAAAAGCAGGTCCTTGTAATGACTTTACAAAACAACTGAGCTTAACTGCTTCTTTTTGTTGAGGAGTTCTTATCATAGGATCACAAAGAGAAACAAAATGTGTTAAGTGTTGTTCTGGATCTTTCGAACCATTAAAAATTGGGAATGTGGTACTCTCAAAATTTGATGGGGGAGGAATTGCATCCACCAATTCAGGGTAATCTCTCTTTTCTGGTTGAATGTGTGCACGCTTTTCTTCCATAGCTTCCAACCGAGCTATTAATGACTCAATGATAGTCATTAATTTTTGAGAAACATCTGGCTGAGCTTGGACCTGAGCAGGTTAAATAACTAGAGTTTGGAGGAGTGTGGCGACCGGGACTACCACTGATGGTAGTATTTCCGGTTGTTGTTGCGTATGACCCATAGGATTGGACCTGTGAGGGTGTACTTGTAAAGGGGGATATTCTTGATCCATCCCATTAGCTGAAAAAAATTCCCTTGATTGATTAACTCCAACATGCTTAGGAGGAAGACTACCTTGAAGTAGTTATGCATTTAACCTCCTTAATTCCTTCATTTCTTCTTCTTATTGTGCGAATATTTCCTCTAATGAGACTGATTGGCCTTCTCCAGAGGTAGGGTGGAATGTAACCTGACTTTTACCCTTTTCCTTGGCATGTTTCTTTCTGGAGTACGGAAGGGCATTACCCAAAGAAATGTCTTGCCCCTAAGAAACCCTATGTCTTCTAGTATGCACACCCCCTTCATTCATTTCTATGTGTACAACTTCTTGAATAGTAACTTCTTCATATGATCCCTCTGAGTGAGCCTCATGTTCTGGGGAATCAGTGAAAACGACATTAATGACATTTATCGATGAAAAACGCATTGCAGCCCTTCTGTCAGCGCTTCTGCGATACTGTCTTCCTTCATGTCCTTTCTGAGACATTACCTTTTCTTTGGTTGATCCATCAGGAACTTCTTGATGAACCATAATTTGGAGGGAATCTCCTGATAATTTTTCTATGTGTTCCTCTTGTGGATTCTTCCCTAATCGATAGAAGACTGACTTACGTTGAGGGAGAGATTGAGAATTTGAAAAAATTCCCTAGTCTGGTGGATTGGGGTTGTTCCTATTTTTCCTGATCAACTCCTCAAATCCTATCTGTTGATTCTGAGGGTTGGATTAAAAGAGTCCCCATCCTGGCAAGCTGAGGTGGCTCTTGAGCTGCTACATCTTAAACTTTCTTAAAAGCTCTCCTGATTTTGTGGACTTTAGTCTATAAATTGGTCGGATGTATCAACCTACATCCACTCAAATCACCTATCTCAGATGACTATTGGATCATTTCTGACACTTCTTCCACCTGATGATGTGCATGATCTAAACGAGAATCATGTTCAATATTCTCATTTTCTTGATGCAAGAGTAATTCGACAACTTTTTCTTTATATGCCTGACTTTGGGAAGAACTAGTTGAGGCTTGTTCTTGGGTAAGACTTTGATTAAGAACCAAACCTGTTAAATTTGGACAACCATGGGCAATAAAATTGCATGAGACCACTTTTGGTAGGCTTTGTTGACTGGACAGCACAGTGAAATGTAATGCTCCATGAACACCCCATCCCCTAATATGAATACCAGATGGGGCATTGGTAATTAATTAGCACAACCTTTTCAACACGCCAAGGCATGAACGCTGAAGGGATCTCTACTGCTTTTCATGCATTGGATGTCGAGAAACTGAGAGATATGCCAAGTCAATTTGGCGTTGCAACCCTTCTATTATCTTGACATGATTTTGATATTCATCATAAGATAATATTTTCTCTTTTAAGTGACAAAGATTCTTATATATGTTGAGATGAATAACTTGAATACAATCTTCTGTCAACATTTCTGGAATATCATACTAAGAGTCATCCAAAGGCCAAAACATGACTGGTATTTCACCTTTTTCCAGTTTTTTTCTCATATTCAGCACTTACTCTTTGTCATACGATGAAGATTCTTATACCTAATTGGACCAAAGCTAATTCTTCTTTGTTGATTCATCAGATTCAACAAGATTGGTAGAGAATTCATTTGTCAAATTAGAAGCTGAATGACCCAGGGGTGGTTCAGAGAATGACCTACACCTCGGGATATCTTCTGATTGAGAAAGTGTTTCACCAGCTAGTAGTAAGGCATCAGACATGACTGGCTTCACATTTGCAAGTGCCTCAAGATAAGAGGACCTTCTCATTACTACATTATCCTTTGAAGAATTTTCCAGGAAATGAGAATTACTACTGCAGAGATGAATTTCACAGTTAAATTCATCATCATATGGAGGACCACCATGCTGGGTTACAGAAAAAGATGAAACCTCTTGCTCCTTGGTCTTCTAGACATGCAGAGGGTTATTATGGCTCTCATCTGAAGATGATACTTCAAGATTGACTGAATTGTTATGAAGCAAGCCTTCATGAGGAAGTTTCTGATGAAGACCTTCAGAATTATTGTTGTTACTTCTGAAATCTGGAAATAAGGGAGTAGAATCTTAAGTTGCAACTGACAATTGTCTGAGGGCTTCAAGAACTCCAGCATTGAGCAAGGCCTTATTGTAGATTGGATCTTGATTTTTCAACTGTGTTGGATGGGTCTTTTTTTAGACACCTTCTTACTAACTTTGGAAACCACTTATTGATTAAAGTTTTTTAAATGGGTAGGTGTATGTACCTGCTCAAGAGAAATGGTCAGGTTAGGATGATTATCTCCATTTAAATTGGGTGTATGTGGCTGACTTGATTGTCCGTATGACATGGGGGAGTATGCCACACAACCCTCCTGGACTGGACAAGAGGTGTGTATCTACTCAAGAGTGACATATTGATGAGTCAATCCACTGATAGGGATAGATTTGTGTTTCTTTCCCTGTGATGTTGCTAAAGTTATTATAATATTCTGATAGGTATCCAGAATATGGGCAGGGATTTTCTTCTGCTCTTTCACCATTGTCAAAATGTGCATGGTGAATTCAGTTACCAGAATGGGAATATACGCCCATTCCGTGCTTGGAGTAAGTGTGTGTGCCTGCTCCTATCCTCCTTTTCCTGTCAACAGATATTGACGGTACTTATGAATAGGGGCAGAGAGTTGAGTCTGCTCCAGATTTGTCATCAGAGCTTTTCGACTGACTTCTCTGGGTGCTACCAAACGAGACTGATGGCAGGCTTGATGAACATTTGAAGGTGATTGTTCCTTATGTGTATTCTCTGTCAAGTATGGTTGATGGGTTTCCTTCAATACTAGTAGATGAGACTGCTGACAGAATTGGTGATTGTAAACAGGTGTATCCTGTTACCAGTTGCCACCATATTAAATTGGTGAACTTATTTGGTTGCAGTCAGACGAGCCTGCTGACTAGCTGATGAATTATAAACTGGTGTATGTGCCTGCCTATAGTACTCTGCTGGATTTTCCTAGCGGGATTTTTGTGTTACAGCCAGACGAGTCTGCTGGGTAGTGAAATCAAGACAGACGGGTGTATATGCCTGCTCATTGCTTTCCATCAAGTTAGGTTGATGGACTTCTCTGGAGGGGGGAAGAGGTAAGAACCTGCTCCCTGTTGGCCGAATTTATCCTCTGATGGTTCTTCTTTCATGCTTGGGTCTGAGGGACCTGATCCGAACCCCTAGAGGTGATACCCTCATCATGTTGAGGGTGCACTACCGCATGATTCTGGCGGTTATTATTGGTGGGAGTCCTCAGGAAGGGATCTTTTCTTCTTGAACTGAGGCCTCGAGTTACCTCTTCATTCACCTCCCTATAATATGTGAGGGACTGGTTGTTGTGTTCTCCGGATAATGACCAGAAACGGTTGAAAATGGTGTTTGGCACCACCTGCTTCTTGACCACAGGTCGTCGTTGTCCGGAAAACCAGGGTGAGTTATTAACTTAGAGGGCTTGTTGAGCAGCCTCCAGAGTCAGTATGGTACCATGATGATGGTTTTACCTTACCAATTCATTCAATACACAGTGTTTAAGACACTGAGTAGGTTATATCGTCCTCAGAGCGACAAGGATCCATCAGGAGTAGCATCTAAGGCATTCACAGGTGTAAACTTTAAAGAAGCAATTTCTGTATTGTAGAGAGATCTTGGAAAAGAGTGAATGTTTTATATAATAAACATAATCAAGATAAGTTTGGCTAGACTACACCTTTTGAATGAACACATACATGTTTGATTGCTTTGTTGGACCACATATTGAATTTAATATGGGCCTAACAAATAAGTAAAACATCATTTTAACTTGGTTAAAGATTCACATCGGGTTCACCATTTTTTCTTCTAGAAATGGGGATGACCTTATTTATTTAAGGTTCAACCTTTCCAATCGATTTCTAACGGGTTTATTTGTAGAACTTGAAACATACAATGATTTGATATCCATTAGGACCTACTTTCCAAAGGTATGTGCTCATTAGTTGTGGACCGATGAGGCTTAAGAATTTGCATTGGTCGAGAGGATGGGAGGTCAACTCATCACACATTTTTTAGGGGAATTATTACCTACTCTGGGAATATCTTATAGATTAAAGTTATGTTCACGAATCCTTATTAATTCACCAAGTATGAAAATGATTTTCCTTTAGATTTTTCAATCAATGATTGATATGTATGGGATTAATAGAATCTTTTATATGTATTTGAGGTTCTTCATCGATAGAGAATCATCCGTATGTATTGGAGATTCTTATTCAATGGTGTCCTTCAATATATTATATAAAAATCTCATGTTTATTATGATGACCATACTGGTTTTAAAGCCACTCATTAGGGCACTTGAATTTTATTTTCATTCAGAAAGACAGGGATTATTTCAGAGTTGGGATCGTACCTGCAGATGGGGTACCTATGTATCCTTGTTAAAAAGGAATCAGAACCCACGTAGTTTGATAAAAAGGATATAGTTTAATGTCATATGGGACAAGAAATAATTAATTAAAGATGGGCTTGAACCTTATAAAGGCTTCCTACGTACTCTACTTTTAAGTCAGAGATCAAAGTCCACATAATTCAGGAAAAGAAATATGGGGTTTATGCATGGTTAATGGCCCAAAAAGAGATTTCATTATTACTTTTACACTATAATCCCACGTGAGTAATGCTCGCTGTGGGATTCAAGAGGTATCAGTAAATTTTGAAAATGGTTCCATGAAAGATGCAGTCATGAGAAATGATGTAGGGATTACATATATATGAGGGCCCAAGTAAATGAATATCAGGACTTAGTTCAGGAAAGAAGCCCTGGAGAAGGTTCCATAATGGTATTTGTACTTTATGGAGATTTGGAATTTTAACTCAAGACTTACTCCTGAAAAGGAAGCCCAAATTAAGAGGGACTTATGATTTGATTTTATTCCTGAGAAGGAATCCCAAATAAAAAAGAAAATAAGGTTGGGGCTTACTCTTGAGGAATATTCCCAATTAAAGGGAACTTATAACCTGGGGCTTAATCCTAAGGAGGAGGCCCAAAGTTAAAGGAAATGGTAATTGGGACATACTCCTGACAAGGAGGCACAGGTTAAGGAGACTTGAAACTTGGGGATTACTCCTGACAAGGAGGCCCAAACCAAGAGATCTTCTCATCTCAAAGGATGAGGTTATATAGGAAACCCCTAACCGTGGTGCCATAAAGCTTGTAAGTCACAAGGTTTTTTTGGGAGTGGTTCTCACAAAATTCCTTTCAAAAAAGGAAACCAACAAAGGAACCATGCCATAAATGGATTTAAAGAGGGTTTTGAAGGCTATATCATGAAGAGGAAAGGTGGATTTGAGGAAAGGAGGTGACTAGGAAGGAGGCGCGCAAGTATTGTTCTGGAGCAGAAATCCTGGTCACACAAGTATACTTGCGCGACATGAGTCACCTTGGGCGACGAAGAATATGTAGGGTAATACTTGGGAGACTTTGAACTCAAGCACTTAGTATTATCCATAGAGGCTTCCAAAAGGGTGGCGCACAAGTTCCCTTGAGAGGGAAGGGTGGCGCACAACTATCTTCATTTCCCTTAAGGGATGGACACTTAGGCGTGCTAGTATTAATGAGTTCTAATACTTAGGCCTTATTCTTCTTCTTTAGAGTTTCCCTTCTAGGTAAACAATTACCTTAGAATTTTTCGGAAGACTTCAAACAGATACATGGGAAACCAAAGATTGAATCTGAGTTTTGGAAAAAATTTCCTTAAAATGGGGGGCCCACAGGGGCTATTTATAGGCCACTGGGCACCTTGTGCGAAAAATTTCATAGGGCGCGCAAGTGACTTGCGTGACCCATATGTGGTGCACAAGTGACTTGCGCGACCAGAAGGAAACTTGCGTGCCTCCTTCTTAAAGGGTTCCTTGTACATGCCTTTGTCAATTTTTGATGTTCTTCAAATGATGACTCTCTTTGTGTTTAAGGTATTCCCCTTTCCCATTCGTTGGACTATGTGATAGAAAATAGCATCAACAAACATTAACAATAAGTGATCATTTGAAATTCATTTCCTAAAGTGAATATACTAAGGAAAAATTGATTTTCAAATTGTAAGTAATATCTTCCTATAAATTATATTATTATTATTATTCTTCCCAATTATTATTTATCATATTAATAATACCTATATAATATAATTATTATTATAGAATAATGATATTATAATCATTTTTATAACCAAACTCACTATATATTATATCTTGTTGCTGTTTTGCTCGGTTTAACCACCTATAAGAATGATGATATAAAGTTATGTCATAGAATACTATAGGACCCTAATTGTAACACCCCAAGCTTCCACGGTACGTTTCCTTTTGATTAATGAAATAACTTTCATTGTACGCAACTTCAAGATTCAAACACACCGTGACCAATCAAACTAGTCGTTATGAATAGTAATACTCACATTTTCAAATTTTATAAATTTTATTTTTCTAAATGGACTTCATTTTTGAATTCAGAATATCAAAATTAGCTTAGGGTGAATTTTTTATAATTTTTGAAAACATTCAATTTTTAATGAATGGTGAAAAACATTGCGTTATTAGTTAAAACTGAATTTTTATTTAAATAATTATTTATTTTATTTAAATTTATTTTAGGTCAAAATAGATATATAATACCTATATAAGTTCAATGTAATTTATTGGAGTCATTTTATAATAATTATATACATATAAAAATTTTATTGAACTTTTTACCGTCTTTTACCCATCTCCAAGGAGCATTGGAAAATTTTCATAAGACATAATTTTACTTCTTCTGTGAGTTGAATTTCAAAAATCTGAGATATATGGTTAATATCAGTAAGTAAAATGTGGTTCAATAAGATGAAAATATTTTTTTTTGAAAAGTAACTTTTGACTTTTATTTACCACGATTAAAAGTAAATAGGGTAATTAAGGGTAAAAATGATATCATAATTACCCTAAAACATGTCCTAATTCTATTGGATAAGTATAATTCGAACAAAAACAAAGTTATGAATAAAATATGATCCTCTTTCATCCACTTGGATTAGATTAGGACATTTATTATTATTTTATTTAAAGAAGAGTTAAAAGAGTTAAATTCATATTTTAATAACTAAACCATTTTTAATATAGGGTTATACATAAGATAAATTCATCTATAAATATTAATTTTAAATATAAAATGATTTCCTACATAATTTTAATTTATTTATAATTTTTATACATTAAATAATTTAATTTATTTATGACACAATGATGATGGATTAATTACCTTATTAATGAAATATTAAAATAATTGATATTATAAATATCCAAATAAATGTAATTTGAGACTTTTGATGAATTACACTAATTTTATAGGTTAATATGACATTTTAGGGTTGAATAAAATAATTTTTTTTTCTAAGTAATCATACTATTATGATTTTTACAAAAACCAAATACTAAATAGTGTCAGAATTGACCTAATTGAGTTTTTAAAACAAATATTATATTATTAATTGATAAAATATTCCTAAAAATCTAAGGTTTGGTCAAAGGACTTAGATAAGGTTATATATATTAATAATGAACCACTTGGGGTTCTCTTGGCTTCTTATAGTAAGTTTATTAACCATATAATATAAAAATACAAAGAGACATGGTAAATGTCAAACTATTTAATAAAGAGTTAAATCTAAAAGATGAGGTTAATATGGTAACCTAAACCTATCTAAAACCTATTGGTTGAGAATTTTTCGACCCATACCCACCTTATCCTCTAAATAAATAATTTAGGAGCTATTATAAACCTAAAATTATTTTATTATAAAATAATATGTCAAGATTTTCCTAAAGTGACCCTCACCTCTCTTATAAAAGGGTACTTACCATTATCTTAATTTCACACCTTCAAAGCCATTTGGATCGGCCAAAACCTACTCAAATTTCCTCTAAAATTTCCTCCCTTAATCCTAGAGGCCTTCCATTGGTCACAAATCCAACCTAAGGAGCCCTTTTGATCAAATCAAAAGGAAGAACCTGAAGAAGAGATAATATTTCATCACCTCTTTCAAGTTCTTTTCTTCTTCCACTTCCTCTTTTTTTGTTGTTTACATTATAAAATAATAACTCTAGTATCTTCTATATACTATGATTTTAATATTAAAATGTTACAACCATATTCATTATTCTATCCATCATATGAATGACAAAGTCACCATATGTGCGTAAGTACGACTTGCCGTCTCCACGTCGTGGTGTAGTTTGTTATTCAAACATTTCATTATTTAGATGGGCATAATAATGATTATAGACGTTGTAAATAATAAATATAAAATTTTATTTATTGTTTATATATGATATACCATCCAATTAAAAATGATTTCACCATCAATATAATGATATTTTCACTCGTGAGTACGTACAGATTACCATCTCCACAAACGCGATGAGATTCATTCCCCATTGTAATCATTCAAGAATAATTTTCATTTTATGATTCAAAATAATGTTTACGAACATAATATCATTCTGTATATGAATCAAATACATCCTATTAAAAACAAATATGGCTAACGTAACCAATCATATAAAGGAAAACGAGTCAGTTAACACACAAAACAATGATACTATTAAAATATTATTAACAAAGTGATATTAGAAGATCATATATGATATCATATTTATGTATATTGTTCTTGTATAATTTAATAAAAATTATTTAACAATTATACATGAGGTTAACATACCCTTAACCAAGGAAAATTACAAGGTAATGGTTAATTTCACAATCTCTTTATTATCTGAGGTTGTTTTTACGTAAGTATCTACTCGGACCTCTTTATCATCCACATATGTGTTTTCATAAAATAATGTTTTTCAAAACATTTTTACTATTTACTAGTCAATGGGTTAAATTCATTTATACCCTTATTTGTCCTTATATGTTTTGAAAGGAATCTTTCTGTCATTTTCCAAACAAGGTACTTTTTGACCTTTTCGACAAAATTAAGGTAAGAATGTTTTTTTTAACTTATACGATGAGTGCAGCTATTTTATTCCATTATAAAATCATAGAATCTTCCCATACAATCTTAAAAGAATATTTTCAAAATAAATGTTTTCTTTTATAATTATGTGACATTTAAATTGTTTCAAAATAGAAAGAGGTATTTCTTTCAAAAAGTTTTTATTTCATCTATCTCAACATCCTTCAGTGGATTTTAATCTTGTTTGAAGTTGATTTATTATGATACAAATATTCCATATTTTATTGAAGGTTTTTTAATATGTTTGACGGTGGATGCGTTATTATTATACCATTCATGGTTTATGGATAAAGTATTGACATTTCGTATGCTAGTTTTAATATGAATGTATATGTTATGTTTAAACCTTTTCATATGAGGAATTCATTGGACTTAGTAAGTGACGGTTGGAGCCCTCTATTGCTCCTTGATGCATTGGTAGGTCTTGTGAGATAAACTAGTGTCTTGTCACAAGGCCTTGACAAAATCTTATTTGTAGTCTTGGAAAAAGACCTTGACTTTGTGGTTATGAAGTCTGGAAGTATGCATTCCATCATTATGAAAGTGGCTATTGATATTGCATGTGATTATTTGACAAGTATAATATTCATGTGAATAAGTAAATGGAATTATTTGATTTTATCTTTTCCATATTATTCAGAATTTTAAGTTTAAAAGGATTTTGTTTTAGTCTTATACATTGCCTTAAATGTTTATGCTTATTTTTGAAAGTTTCCGCTATATTGTTATCCTTATTGAGCATCTGAGATCACCCCTTTATATGTTTTATTTTTCCCAGGATGTGAAGAAGTATTTTATGGTTACCCTGTAGGGATAGGATAAGGATATAAGTGTGTTAAAAATGGAACAAAATTTTATTGATGTTTTTATTTCATGATGTAATGTAGAACTTATGAATGTATCTATTACTTCCAAGGCTACTAAACTGATCAGTATTTCGGGATATGATTCCTTTCATCATGTCAATGTTATGTAATAATGCACCGAATATAAGTAATTGGGGTCGGGGTGTTACAGTTGGAATCAGAGAAAGTTTAGTACAAACCTTGGAAACCATATTTAGAAACACTCTGATTAGAGAACACTACCCTAAGATATACTTTGAGGATTGGTATAGAAGAACTTCCTAGAATTTTGGTACTATAGAGATTTTGTGAGTTTTAAAATAAATACATCCCTATCTGGATACAAACAGGTAAAGGTGGCTCTGGTATAAATGTACATATGGGTAAAACCCGAAAACATCGCTTTGATCTAGACTCGAATGGGAACTGGTGGACGACAACGGGCTTTGCTGCACTCTTGGTTACTACACTCCCGAGGGATATGCATAGGATAATTCTCATTTTCTTTACAAACCATTATGAATGGTTTATGATTATAGATTATATCAATAAGTTGTTCAATTTATGTTAACTGTTTGACAAGTTTGGAATTATGTATTATGATTCATAAACTATTCTAGTGTATGCCATTGTTTAGAAATGGTGCCTAATAGAAGGAATAGAAATCGTATCAACCCACATAATCCATGTAGGGATTTCCCTCCTACTCAAGATAATTATAGTGGAGTTGGTGATGCAACTGGTTCTGATCATCTTATCACCATACTGGGACAAATCACTCTGGTTATGAATAATAACATTACCTGTATGGAGCACCCTGATCCAAAACGCATAGGATAAATGTTAGACCGCTTCATGAGGCAACAACCAGCAACATTAAATGGTAGTACAAATACATTAGTAGTTGAGTAATGGATAAATTCCTTCTAGAAAATATTTCATTCTTTGGGGAGTAGCAAGAGGGAATATGTTGTCATGGCAGTTTATCGCCTCATAGGGGATGTAGATCAATGGTGGTCGTTAATCCAAAACACAAAGGAAGATTAAGAAGTATAGAAAAGGGAATGGAGGTAGTTTAAAGAGATTTTCTTAGAAAAATACATTCCTCGAGACCATTGAGTGGATATGGAAAGACAATTTTTGAGTCTGAGGCAAAAGGAGGATAATAAATTCACAAATTATGAGGCTAACTTTACAGGGTTAGCAAGGCATGCATCAGATTATATACTTAACCCAAGTATTAAGATTCATTGATTATTTTATGGGTTAAAACCATTTCTCCATTGAGAAATATTATCACAATCCTTATCATCATACGAAGATATTGTCTCGTTCCCTATCAAGACAGAAAATTAATTCTCTAAGTCTCATGACTTTAAAGAAAAGCAGGAGAATAAAAGATCTTTTGAACACTCTAGAAATGGAAATAAGGGGAATAAGGGAAAATTTGAATATCCATCCTACAGTAAATGTGGGAAGAAACACCCTGGTACTTACCTAAAGGGAATGGGAGTCTGTTATAAGTGTGGTGAAAAAGGCCACCAATCACGTGATGGAAAGGGGAAGAAAGAGGCTGTCAATGTTGAATGATATAATTGTAGAGAAAAGGGGAATTATGCAAATGAATGTCCTAATCTCCAAGTAAACTTACCCCAGAAAAGGCCAAGGGATCAATGCAAAGCTTTTGTGATCACTACTGCTGAGGTTGTTGCTTCGAAAGATGTGGTTGCAGGTAATTTAATGGTTTCCTCATGTTTAGACAATGCTTTATTTGATTCTAGATCATCACATTGTTTCATATCTTCTGAGTTTTCTAAGAAAATTATATATTTGCAATTTTATTTAACAAGATATTTGTCAATAAAAACTCTTAATGGATGTATCATTGAAACAAAGTTTTGTGAATCAGTTCCCATTAGGGCATATAAATGTTCTTTATCTGTTGATCTCATCGTCATACCCATGATTGAATTTGATATAATCCCTGAAATGGATTGGCTTTCAGACCATGATGCAAAACTTTATTGTAAGAAGAAGGAGGTTACAATTTTCAATGATGATAAGGAGTACCTTATCTTTAGAGAAGAAACATCACCACCTAATTCTTATCTCGATCCTCCCCTAGTAGCTCAACTAAATTCAATTATTAGGGAAGAAGATAATGAAATAACTATAGGTGAGGAAAAGAATTTTCAATTAGAGGATGTACCTATTGTGCAAAAATATGTTGATGTGTCTCTATAGGATTTACCTGGACATCCTCCAGAATAAGAAATTGAGTTTTCCATTGATTTAATTCCTGGTTCAAGGCCCATATCGAAGAATCCTTATGGAATAGCCACTGTGGAATTAGTGGAACTAAAGAAACAACTAGAGGAATTGAGTAATATGAGATTTATTCAACCTAGTGTTTCTCTATGGGGAGCCCCTGTCCTTTTTGTTAAGAAGAAAGATGAATCTATGAGGTTGTGCATTGACTACAGGGAGATCAATGCTATAATAATAAAGAACAAGTATCCCCTACCTCGTATTGAGGATTTATTTGACCAACTTCATAGAGCTCAAAATTTTTCAAAGATTGACCTTTGATCTGGATATCATTATTTGTGTGTGAAGAAGGAAGAAATTCAAAAAATAGCATTTTGAACTAGGTACAGGAACTACAAGTTTACAGTAATGCCTTTTGGATTGACTAATGCACCCTCTGTCTTCATGGATCTAATGAATAGAGTTTTCAAGGAATATCTTGATTAATTTATAGTGGTATTTATTGATGATATCTTAGTATACTCAAAAATCTATGAAGATCATGAAAATCACTTTTGCACTATTATGAAAACCCTTAGAAGAAATGAATTATATGGGAAGTTTAGCAAGTGTGAATTCTGGCTTCAAGAGATTTCTTTTCTTGGCCATATTGTCTCTAAGGAAGGAATCTCTTTTGACCCTTAAAAGACCAAGGAAATCCCAGAATGGCCAGCACCGACGAGTATAACTGAGGTATGTAGTTTTATTGGTTTAGTAAGTTATTATCAACATTTCATCTATAATTTTTCTTGTTTGGCTAACCCATTAACCAAGCTCACACGTAAAGGGGTTAAATTTTTTTGGAAAAAAGAGTGTGAAGAATGGTTTGAAGAACTGAATAGAAGATCAATCAATTAACCAATTTGGACACTACCATTAGGGAACGATGGGTTTGTTATTTATAGTGATGCTTCAAAGAAAGGAATTTTTTGTGTTATTATGAATAATGATAGAGTTATTTCCTATGAATCACGATAGCTAAAAAAATATGAGCAAAACTATCCTACTCATGATCTTGATTTAGAAGCTATAAGCATTGCTCTGAAAATATGGAGACACTATCTCTATGGTGAAAAAATGTGAGTTTTATACTGATTCTAAGAGTTTGAAGTATATTTTCTTACATAAATAAATCAACATGAGGAAAAGTAGATGTCTTGAACTACTATAGGATTATGATTGTACTATACACTTCTACTCGAGGAAAACAAATAAGGTAGAAGATGCTTTAAGTAGAAAGTTCCATGGAGTTTTGAACAAGATGAGAGTTGAAAGGGATCCTATTTTCATGAATCTAGTAAAGATGTATATGGTAATAAACATAGAAGCTGAAACATCAATACTTTTTCAAATGGTTTCTAAAGCATATTTACTATAAAGGATAAAAAGTTCTTAGACTGATGATGAGGAATTTCAAAAGAAAATTAAAGTTTTGAATGAGGGGAGATTGATCGACTTCATATATAAAGATGGAATTTTGAAATTTGGGAAGAGACATTGTGCTCTTAACATACATGATCTAAAATGGGAATTGTTGGATGATTCTCATAGATCCAATTTCTCTATACACCCTAGTAGCACTAAGATGTATAGATATTTGAAGGAACATTTTTTGTGGGATAACATGAAGAGGGAGATTGCTGATTTTGTGTCAAGATATATGGTTTGTCAACAAGTGAAAGATGGAAGGCAATAGCCTAGAGTATTCATGAAACCTCTTCCCATACCTGAGTGAAAATGGGATAATATTATGATGGACTTTGTCATGGGGCTACCAAAGACTCCTAGAAGGAATAAAGCAACATGGGTCATTGTTGATCGTCTTACCAAGTCATCACATCTTTTTTCTATATGAGAAGATTTACCACTTGAACATCTGGAAAGACTATATATTAATGAAGTTTTAAGACTCCATGGTGTACCTCTATCAATTTTTTATGATCATGATCCCCATTTTACATCATGATTTTGGAAAAGTCTTCAGGAAGACCTGGATAATGAACTTTGTTTGAGCACTGCCTACCACCCTCAAACTGATGGACAATCATAACAGACTATTCAAACCATAGAAGACATGTTTAGATCTTTCTCACCTAACTTTCAAGGTATTTGTGATCAATATTTACCTCTGATATAATTTTCCTATAACAATAGCTTCCATTCAAGTATTCATATGGCACCATATGAAGCGTTATATCGAAAGAGATGTCGAACACCAACTTATTGGGATGATGTTGGTGAAAGAAAACTTTTAGGCCCAAAACTTGTTAAGGAAATGATGGAAAAGGTGAAGGTTATCCAAACCAACATTAAATTATCACAATGCAGGCGGAAGATCTATGTCGATAACTGAAGGAAGGATTTGGAATTTCAGGTAGTAGATCATGTTTTATTGAAGGTATCTCTATGGAAGGGATTTATACGATTCAGTAAGAAGGTTAAATTAAGTCTCAAGTACATCGGACATTTCAAAATTCTAGAATGAATTGGAATTGTAGTTTATCATTTTTCAATGCCTCCAAGTCTCTCCAAAGTTGATGATGTGTTCCACGTATCACTGTTGAGAAAATACATGCCTGACCCAATGCATGTACTCACCTATGAGGAAATTGAACTGGAACCTGATCTGTCTTATTGTGAAGATCTTGTCAAAATTCTTGATACAAGATAACAAGTGTTGAGAAACCGGACAACTCGTCTGGTAAAAGTTCTATACAAAAACCATAAGATGGAAGAGGCAACGTGGGAACCAGAGGAACATATGATGAAGAACCACCTGAATCTTTTTGTGTGGTTATATTATAGAAATTTTGAGGGTGAAATTATTTGAAGGAGGGAATAATGTAACACCCCAAGCTTCTATGGTATGTTTCCCTTTGAATAATTCAATTGCTTGCATTGTACGCAACTTCGAGATTCTAACACACCGCGGCCAATCAAACTAGTTGTTATCAATAGTAATACCCACTTTTTGAAATTTTATAAATTTTATTTTTCAAAATAGAATTTATTTTTGAATTTGGAATATTGAGATTATATTAGGGTGAATTTTTGGTATTTTTCTGAAAACTTTCCATTTTGATGAATAGTGAAAAAGACTGTGTTATTGGTTAAAACTGAATTTTTATTTAAATAATTATTTATTTTATTTAAATTTATTTTAGTTAAAAATAGATACATAATACCTATATAAGTTCAATTTAATTCATTGGTGTCATTTTATAATAAGTTTAGATATATAAATATTTTATTCAACTTTTTACTGTCTTTTACCCACCTCTTAAGAGCATTGGAAAATTTGCCTAAAACTTAATTTTATTGCTTATGTGAGTTTAATTTCAAAAATACAAGAGACATGGTTAATATCAGTAAGTTAAATGTGGTTTAATAAGATGAAAATAATTTTTTTGAATAGTCACATTTGACTTTTATTTACCATGGTTAAAAGTAAATAGGGTAATTAAGGGTAAAAATGATATCATAATTACCCTAAAAAATGTCCTAATTCTATTGTAAAAGTATAATTCGACCAAAAACAACCCTATTAATAAAATATGATCCTCTTTGGTCCACTTGGATTAGATTAGGACATTTATTACTATGTTATTTAAAGAAAAGTTAAAAGAGTTAAATTCAAAGATTAATAACTAAACCATTTTTAATATAGGGTTATACATAACATAAATTAGACTATAAATATTCATTTTAAATATAAAAATATTTCCTATATAATTTTATTTTAATTATAATTTTTAGACATTAAATAATTTAATTTATTTATGACACAATGATGATGCAGTAATTACCTTATTAATGAAAGATTAAAATAATTGATATTATAAATTTCCAAATAAAGGTAATTTTCGACTTTTGATGAATGGAACTAATTTTATTGGTTAATATGACTTTTTAGGGTTGATTAAATAATTTTTTTTCGAAGTAATCATACTGTTATGATTTTCACAAAAACCAAATACTAAATAGTGTCAAAATTGACATAATTGAGTTTTTAAAACAAATACTATATTATTAATTGATATAATATTCCTAAAAATATAATGTTCAACAAAAGGACTTATATAAGGTCATATATATTAATAATGAACCACTTGGGGTTATCTTTACTTTTTATAGTAAGTTTATTAACTATATAATATAAAAATACAAAGAGACATGGAAAATGTCAAACTATTTAACTAAGAGTTAAATCTAAAAGATAAGGTTAATATGGTAACCTAAAACTCTCTAAAACCATTTGATTTAGAGGTTTTAGACCCATCCCAATCTTATACTCTAAATAAATCATTTTTTATCCATTAGAAAACTAAAATTATTTTATTATAAAATAATATTTCAAGCTTTTCCTAAAGTGACCCTCACCTCTCTTATAAAAGGATACTTCTCCTTATCTTAATTTCACACCTCCAAATCCATTTTTCATGGCCAAAACCTACCCAAATATCCTTCCATATTTAATACCTTAATCCTAGATGCCTTACTTTGGTCAGAAATCCAACCTAAGGAGCCCTTTTGATCAAATCAAAAGGAATAACCCAAAGAAGAGGTAAATATTTCATCACATCTTTCAAGTTCTTTTCTTTTTCCACTGCCTCTTTATTTGTTGTTTCCATTCTAAAATAATAAATAAAGTATATTATATATATTTTGATGTTATTATAAAAATGTTACAACCATTTTCATTATTCTATCCATCATATGAATGACAAAGTCACCATACATGTGTACGTACGGCTTACCGTCTCCACGTCGTGGTGCAGTTTGTTATTCAAACACTTCATTATTTGGATGGGTATAATAATGAGTATAATTGATGTAAATAATAAATAAAACATTTTATTGATTATTTATATATGATATACCATCCAATTACATACGATTTCACCATCAATATAATGATATTGTCGTTCGTGTGTACGTACGGATTGATGTCTCCACGAACGCGATGAGATTCATTCTCCATCATAATCATTCAAGAATATTTTTCATTTTATGATTGAAAAAAATGTTTATGAACATAATATAATTATATATATGAATCAAATACATCCTATTCATAACAAACATGGCTTACATAACCAATCATATAAAGGAAAATGAATCAGTTAACACCCAAAACAGTGATACTACTAATATATTATTAACAAAGCAATATTAGAAGGTCATATATGATATCATATTTATGTGTATGGTTCTTTTATAATTTAATAAAAATGATTTAACTATTATAAAGGAGGTTAACATACCCTCGAACATGGAAAAATACAAGGTAAGGGTTAATTTCACAATCTCTTTATTATCCAAGGTTTTTTTACGTATCTATTGGGACCTCTTTATCATCCACATCCGTGTTTTCTAAAAAAATTATTTCAAAACATTTTTAATATTTACTATGAAATTGGTTAAATTAATTTATACCATTATTTGACATTATATGTTTTGAAAGGAATATTTCCATTATTTTCTGAATATGGTACCTTTTGACATTTTAGACAAAATTAAGGTAAGAATGTTTTTTTAACTTATACGGAGAGTGCGGATATTTTCTTCCATTATAACATCGTCGAATCTTCCCATACAAGATTGTAAGAATATTTTCAAAATAAATGTCTTATTTTATAATTATGTGACTTTTAAATGGTTTAAAAATAGAAAGAGGTATTTCTTTCAAAAAAAATCATTTCATCTATTTCAACATCCTTTGATGGATTTTAAGCTTGTTTGATGTTGATTTATTATGATACTAATATTCCATATTGTATTGAAGGTTTTGTGATATGTTTGACTATGTATGGGTTATTATTATACCATTCATGGTTTATGGAAAATATATTGACATTTCATATGCTATTTTTAATACGAATGTTTATGTTATGTTTAAACCTTTTTATATGAGGAATGCATTGGACTTAGTAAGTGACGGGTGGAGCCTGCTATAGCTCATCGATGCATAGGTTGGTCTCATGAGAAAAACTAGTTTCTTGGAATAAGGCCTTGAAAAAATCTTATATTTAGTCTTGGCACAAGGCCTTGACTATGTGGTCATGAAGTATAGTATTATGCATTCCATCATTATGAAAGTGGCTATTGATATTGAATGTGATTATTTGACTAGTAGAATATTTATGTGAATAAGTAAATGGAATTATTTGATTTTATCTTTGCAATATTATGCTGAATTTTAAGTTTAAAAGGCTTTTTTCTTAGTCTTATACATTTCCTTAAATGTTTATTCTTATTTATGAAAGTTTCTGCTATATTGTTATCCTTACAGAGCATCTGAGCTCACCCCTTTCTATGTTTTATTTATCCCAGGATGTGAAGAAGTATTTTATGGTTAACCTGCAGGGATAAGATAAGGATCTAAGTGTGTTCAAAAGGGTACAAAATTTTGTTGATGTTTTTATTTCATGATATAATGTAAAACTTAGGAATGTATCAAGTACTTCCAAGGATACAAAATTGATCAGTCTTTTGGGACATGATTCCTTGTATAATGTTAATGTTATGTAATAATGCATCGAATCTAGGTAACTTGGGTTGGGGTGTTACACTAATTATTGGTAATATTGTATATAAATAATTAAATAATGTTTGGTTTTTTGGTTTTAGAAAGGTAATATTAATAATCAAACTCACTCTTAATTTACAATATTTTTTGTTAGTTAAATTTAACTGAAACAAGCTCATCACTAATTCCATATTCATGAATCATAATTTAAAATAACATGGAATAAAATTAGAACTTTATTAATCATAATGGAATATATATTCTATTAACTTAAATATTCTAGGAATGATGAAGTTGGTATCAATGTATGGGGATCAACACCGCCTTTTAAAATCATGTGTGTAATAATCAAAATCACTAACATCCAATGACGAGAATAAAAAAACTAACTAATAAATGTATATTGAACTATTATAAATATAGAATAAAAATATTAATATATATAAATATGGTTCTAAATCAAGTAATTAAAATGGTAATTTTTATTATAGTGGATCTAAAATAACTTCCATGTCTCAAATTATTTTCTTTGATACATACACTATATTACAAACTTGGTTTCTTTTATGAAGTTTATATACTAAAATTTGAATTTATTTTATTATAATTTTACTAAAATTAAAGTTTTTTGAAAAATCAATTTCATTTTATCTCTATAAATGTATTTTTTATTCAAAATTTACCAAAACCCTAAGGGACTTTTGTTAACTCAATTTTAATTTCTTTGAATTATAATTTTACATCAGGATTTTAATTATTATAAGTTTGGTTAAATCCACCCAATGATCATATTATATTTTATTTACACTTTATGTTTTTTTATTTATAATTTTTCTCAAAAAAAACCTTTCTTAAGGATAGTTACTTCAAAAAATTGATATCCATAAGGGTTTTATTGTCTCAATTTCCATTCTTTCAGACATTTTCCATTTTCACCATTTGTTTTATTTCTTTTAGTGTATATATATCCATATGGATGTACTTTCTAAAATTTTATAGAAAATAATTTTTTTTATAAATCTATTTCGTGTATTCTCTTTAAAATGTGTTTGATTAAGAGGTTACCAAATTCATAAGGGTTTTGTCAACTAAACCTCTTTTTAATCGAGTCATAGTTTTTCTACAATGAATTTATTATTTTATGTTTGTTATATTATTTTATTTATTTATTTAATATGGGTTTCCCTCTTTTTCATTTTTTAAAATTTTAATTCATAATTTAATTCATCTTCATTAATGCATTTCTCACCTTATAAGAGTAAAACATTGTTAAAAATAATTATCATCCTATTTAAAATATCTTTTTCTACCATATGTATATTGTTTCATTAAAAAAATGTAAACTTGATTATTTTCAAATTCAAATATTTATTATCTCATGTGATATTCATATTTAACTTAAACCCATTTTAAAAATAAGTTTTATTATATTTTTTTACATTGGGAGTTTCGATAAAGGTATTTTAAAATATTAAAAAAATCTATTCATGATCATATGTTTTATCTTCTACTCCACATTTAATTTTTATATATTTTATTTATTTTTAAAGGATGAATTATTGAGTTTATTTACAAACAATGTTTTAAAATGGATTCATTTTAATTTCTAAATAATGATCTTTTTTAGAGTGACTTGTAACTTTATCTCTTTATAAAAATGTTAAGAAATTTTTTCTAAAGAAAATTCTTACATTCCACATACATTTTCCACTTAAAATCTAAATGGTGTATCGCCTATGAGGTTATATTTAATGAATCACCCTCTAAATTACTTTATGAAAAACTCCTTTTGGGTTTTTTAATTTTGGTATCAATTGATCAAACAATTATGTTCATGTTGTGTGATAATATTTAGAGATGATATAAACCCCATTTTATTTCCCTCAGTTTTCATGATATGATTAATTCTTGATTTATTATGGAACTCATGTGTTTTTATTATCTTTATATGATGAGTGCGTATTATATAACCCTATAATGCATTGGTAAAAGTTTTATTTCTAAATATATAATTGTGGTAAATTAGTCATGAGGATGTATCCCCTATGTAAATGAGTTTAAATAATTGATAAACTATTGGGAACTAGTTTTGATGCCTAATCCACTAGGATAAATGGGTAATTATTATAAAACCATGAGATTTTGTGAATTATGATTTTTCTAAATTAATTTGATCTTTTTGAAATTTTCACTTCACGCAACATAGAATATTGATTTTGGTTATTATATAAAAACACTAATTTTTTATTATATTATACACAACACCAATTTATGCTTACGATACAAGCACCACTAACTTGGCTTTCATTACATGCAACACTAAGTTTCCAAAAAACAACAATTTTCTATTAAAATGTATTTAAATTTTATAGTTCTATTATAGCCATTAAAAATTATAATATGAATAGAAATAACTAATTTTTAAATTTTTTCACATAAATAAAACATATTTATAATGAAATGTAAAAATTTTGGTGAAGCCATTTTATGTTTAGAAATACTTTTTTCTTAAAGGAACTTTTTTATGTCCTTTGAACAATAATAAAATTAATTTTAGATAATATTATAAATTTAATTTTATAAAGTAAATATCATTTTTGAATTTGGAATATAAAAATTAACTTATGGTGAAATTTTAGTGTTTTTTTTTGAGAAGTTTCATTTTTCGATGAATAGTAAAAAATAAAGCATTTTAGTTAAAAAAAATGCCTTTTCATTTATTTAATTATTATAAATTAAATTTATTTTTTAGTAAAATGGATCAATTATACATATATTAATACAATATAGTTCATTTAAATCATTTTTATATTGAAAATATATATAAAAACTAATTGAACTTTTGACCATTCTTTTTATCTGTCCTCTTACAATGTCTGTAGGATTAGTGTTAAACATAATTTTGTTGCTTCTATGAATTGAATTTAGAAAAATGGACATAAAAAGTTTTAATAAGTATTATATTTAGAGTCTAATAGGATGAAATTAATATTTTTGGATATTATTAATAGTAACTTTAGTAAATTTTTATTTACCATGGTTAAGGGAAAATCAGATAATTAAATGTAGAAATAACATTATAATATTATAAATTTACCATAACACTTGTCCTAATTTCATAGGATGAGTATGTAATGAGAAAAATCAACCTTAGTCTGAAATTATAACCTTTTTAAGTCACTTGGGTAAGAATATGACATTTATTATATTTTATTGAAAGATGAATTAAAAAGGTTATATTCATAATTTTAATAAGTAAATAATTTTTAATATAGAGTTATATTGAAGATAAATTCAAATATTAATATTAATTTTAAGAATAATAAATTAATATTAATTTGGATAACTTATATTTAATTTTTATAGAATAAATAATTTAATTTAAGGAAATCACAATGATGATGTAGTAATTGTTTAATTAAAGGAAATATCAAATAAATGATATTAAAACTAATAAAATAAATATAATGTGACATAATTAATAAAATAAACGAATTTTATAGATACATATGACATATTATTTAGATATTAGAAGTTTTTTTCAAAGTTATAATGTTAATATGATAATTTTTAAAAGGTAAAATACTAAATATCATCAAAATGGACATAAATGATACTTTAAAATAAATAATATTTTATTAAATGATATGAAATTATTAAAAATATAAAATTCATCCAAATAACTATAATTAGGTTAAAATGCAATTAATTATCCATTTGAGGTTTTTTGGCATTTTATAGTAACTACATTAACCTTAAAGAGTAAAAATCCAAGTTGTCGTGGTAAAGGTTAAAGGGTTTAACTAAGGGTTAAAACAGAAAGATAAGTTTAATATTGTGACATAAACATATCTAAAAAACCATTTTTGAGATTATTTATACCCATATTCATTGTATATTCTAAATAAATAACTTTTGAGATATTTTAAATTGAAAATCAATTTAAATTAATTTAATATATTGAGGGTTTCCAAAAGTGCCCCTCCTCTCTCTTATAAAAAGTAACTTACTCCCTCAATTCCTCACACCACATTTACCCTTATATATCAACAAAAACCTGACCATTTATACAAATAAAATCCTTATCCATGTTCTAGAGGTTATTTTATTCTCAAAATTCCAACTCTAGTGTCCCTAAGAGAAGATCTAGTGGGATTTCACCGAAGAAAAGGTAATATCCTTTTTCGACTCTTTCAAAATTGTTCCTTATTCTACATCCCCTTAAAGTGTTGATTCCCTTATAAAGTAATAAATCCAATATCAACTATATTATGATATTTTATTATTATTATGTAACAACCATATTTTACCTTTTATTCATCCTATGAAAAACGAAAGTACCAAGCATGCGTGCGAACGACTTACCATCTCTACGCCGCGGTGTAATATGTTTTTCATCACCACTTTTTTTGGAAGATTATAATGATGGAAATAATAGTTATGTATGTTTATTATAATTTATATTGATTCTGTAACAAAATATATACCATCCACTTCTGTACTTTTTCATAATTAAGGGAATGATATCATCGCTTGTGCGTAAGTACAGTATACTGTCTCCACAATGTGATGAGATTCATCTTCCATGCTAACAATTTTCAGAATGATTATAAAAATATATATAATAAATAAATATAAAATAATTTAACTAATAATTCTAATGTAATAATATATATATATATATATATATATTCATATATTTCATTTACCTTCTTCCATTCAGTGTTATAAGAAAATAGAAAGAGTGTTCATGCGTACGTACGGTTTACCGTCTACCAGAATGGTATATTCCATTTCATATATCTATCTTTTATAAATATTTATATACTAAATATATATTATTTATGAATCATTTTTTACAATATTTAAGTAATTAAATCATGATATGAGTAATAGGATCGACAATAAAAATTCAAAACACATATGATAAACAAAGAAGTTATTACCTGAAACGTTGTTGTAACTTGGAATTGTTAATAAATTGGTAATATAAATTCATAAATGAATCATATACGATATCATAAATATTTTTATGATTCTATTATAAGTTAATTATATGTATAAAACCAATATATAGGAGTTTTTAACTCATACAAAATGAATCATACCTAAGGTAAGGGATTTTTGTCTCACCTTTACTTCAATGAGACACATACCCCCATACACAACTTGTTTCCACTACATGGTGTATATACTACCCATTATGTTTTTTATGAGTATTAACTATAATATTATGGAATTTTAATATCTATATATTTTTATTTCTTTCAGGGGGCATACAAATCTACTTTTTATAAAGTTGTAAGGTTTAATTCCACAATCTCATTATTATAAAGATTATTCATACGTAAGTTTCCATGTCCATGTTTCTTAAAACAATATTTCAAAATATTATTATTGTTATTATTATACAATTATTTAGAGTTATTTTTAACAATTTATGACTTTTGATTAAATGTTTTTAAAGGAATTGTTTTTGATTTTCCTAATGAGGTACTTTTTTACTTTTCTGAAAAAAGTACAAGAAGAATGTTTTTTAAACTTATACTTCATGAATGAATTTTTATTTTCACAACTCTTCCCCCAGGGCCCATGCTGTGACTACCCGAATCCCACCTTCCATAGGCCAGGGGCTGGAAAATAACACCAAAAAGGTGTGTCCCAATAACAGGAAAGCATTTCCTTTAAACCTGTACAAACACATAAATAGAGAACACAACAAGAATCAACCTCAAAGTAAACTATTTTAGTAAAAAGTGTACTAAAAGTAGAGGGGCCAGAATACAATCCCAACTAAAAAGAGAAAAACATATCCTAGATCTTCCACCAAGGATCCTATCTGAAGGGTAGGTACATCTCACGATCAGTAGTAACTGCAGCACATCACGTCAAAGGTCCACCTCCGAGCACCGTCCAGTCCTGGCTCCCTCAGCCTCGACCAATGATGTTCATCATCTGCACAAGAAACAACAAGGTGATGGAATATCCCATGTAGTGGTGAGTATAATGATACTCATTAGGGACCCCAAGACCCCCAAAGGTCTCCCAGAGTTCCCCAAATGAAAAAATGAAAAGCAAGATCTCAATAATAAATCATAGAACAGTCAAAAACTCTAGTTAGGTATATGACCATACAGGTAACACCATGAAGCAAACACCATGAAGGTAAAAGTACCACATAGGTAACACTATAAAGATAAAACCACGAAGGTAAAAGTACCACACAAGTAACACCATGAAGATAACACCATGAAGGTAAAAGACTCAACTCACACCAGGTATATAAGTAAGGCACATAAGTACAGATGATTAGTCGAGAAGCTAGTTCATCTTATTCTATCAAGAGGCACTACTTCTTATTATATAGAGTCTAACCCACACAGGATCGATAGGTACTAACCCCCACGAACCCACACAGGATCTAACCCACACAGGATCGGTATGCGTCAAATCACAAAAGATCGATGAGCACTGACTCACACAGAATCTAACCCACATAGGATCGGTATGCGCTGACCCACACAGGTTCTCTAAGCGCTGACCCACATAGGATCTTACCCACATAGGATTGGTGATAACCCACATAGGATCGCTTAGTACTAACCACCATATGATCTGTCTCCAACCTCCGCGTCACTGTCAGCCATTGGATTACCACTCATAGTATGCTTGATTCTGGGAGAACCACTCATCAAGCCATTAGTCATATCTAAACTACCACAAATCTCCATGAAGAAGTATCCCAAAGGACATCCATGTCGTAAGGATTCCAACACAACAGACGGTGCGTCAATCAGACGTCCGGTCTGTGACTTATAAGCATTTTAGTTTCGAGGTCCCGGTTGGAATTAAATTTGATCCAACCTGGGTGTACTCCAACTTTCTCCAAAACTAAAGTGGTATATACCAAAAGTACTTCCTGGTCCTAAGGGATCCAACTTCGCATACAGTTCGTCAAACGAACGCTTGGTCTATAAGTTACACCCCTTTCTGTGAAACAGAGGTGATCACACCTTGGTCTGGCCCAGCTCGGTTGGGGCCGCCGGGATAAGCCAAAGGGGCCACTTCCAAAAAGAAAACCCAACCCCACTGACGGCATGTCGAACGGACACCCGGTTCGTTAGTTACAGGCATTTCATTATTTGGGGACCGGTTGGGTTTGGGTCTGGTCCGACTCAGTCAGGATAGCCCAATGCAACGGGTCATGGGGTCTACCTAACCCCGCTCGGGACTAGATCGCTAAGGGTCAGCCCAGTTTACTGGGTCCGACCGTCGGGGTTGGCCCGGTTTGGTTTGCGGGCTCAGGCAGCGGTTGGCCCTGACTGTCAGTTGGGGCTTGGCCAACTCACGTTGGCCCACTAGGCCATGGGTTAGGCCTGGCCTGCTAGGTCATGGCTTTGGCCTAGCCCGCTAGTGAGTCCAGCCCGCTCGACCAGCCTGTGTCCGGCTTGGTCTTCCATAAGGCGGACCAATCTTCCCAGCTATCCCTACGGGTGCAGGGCTGTTTTGTCCAGCTGGTGGGGCGCTGCCCCAATGAGTAATGGTCGTCCATTTTGTATGACCTGAGGTCCGCCAACCCAGCACAGCCTAGGGCCACACTGCTCTCCACCTACAGTGGCCCGTTGTCTATGATTGTAGCCACCGACAGCGCCTTCGGGAACTGCCCCTTGTCACGCGTGGCAGGATCGGGTCAGCTACCTCCAGTCTCCATGGTGCATCGTCGTGTGTCACCCTCTACCATGTGTGGTCGGTTGCCACAGGTCTCCTCTGGCCACCGTCGTCCGCCACCGACTTGGCTCGCCGACCACCGGCGGCTGCCGCCGACTTGGTGTGCCGACCACCGGTGATCGCCGCTAACTTGATGTGCTGAGCACCGCCGATCACCACCGACTTGGCGCACCAGCGGTTCAGTGCTTTTTTCTGCACTTCCACCGTCCTCTCGCTGTTGTCACCCTGAGGAAAACATCCCCGAAGAACGCAACTTAAACAGAGTGGCAAGGGGGCTAGGCCTTGTCCATTTGGCCCACACCCTCCGCGTTAATATAATAATGAACAAAATGCACGGAAAATGTCAAAGATGAACATTAAACAAACCCCCTACCTCAAGGTCATTGGAGAATGCCTGCGATTGAAGAAGATTCGGTGTTCGTCGTCCCTGCAATAAGCCGCCAATGTTGCTTCTCAAAGGTTGTCGTTCGGTTTTAAATTCGGTGTCACTCATCACTGCCTACTAGAAATGGCTCCGTCCTCTAAGTGATTGGCATTGTGTCACTTTATCATAACTTCATTGCATGGTGAAGCCATGCCAATACCTCTCCCCATGATCTATATAAATAGGAGAGGGGGAGGGTGAATAATGCTTGTGGAATTTATAGGGGTTCATTTAATAAGAACCTTTTTTCATTCCAATGGTGCTATTATAAAGTATTTGAGGAGTCAATCCATTTAATGTATTGACACGTCATTGGTCCCGCCACTACCTCTTGTCCATTGGAGGAAAATAAATAAAGAAATAAAATGTCAAAGTTAATTTATTATTCTTTTAAATAGTCCAAAATCTACCTTTTTCAGACTTACAGTGGTCGAAGTGAATCCTATCGTAAGCGAATCCTGATGGTATGGATTCAACGGTTCCCTTGGATTATTAATCTAAGCACTGGTTCAAAAGATAGAAAACGATGCCCACAAGTTTACGGAACATACCTTAAAAAAGTTCAGAAATTCATTTCAGGCACACCGGACCTCAGAATCACGCGCTGTCAATTTTCGCAGACTCGCAATAATTCAATATAACTAAAAGAAATTACATAGAAAATCTAGGTCTTTAAATTCTTCCCACATTAGGTATTTTCTTCCCCAGAAGAGACAACATAGACTAAGGAAACAAATGGGGGTACTAAGCATGAATCTGATCCTCCTGCTCATATATTCTCTCCTAGAGGTTCTCGTGCTTCCAGTGAATGTGCACCAAAGGAATCAACCGACCACGAAGGACCTGCTCCTATCGATCCTTAATCTCCACTGGAACCTCTGTAAATGTCGCCCCATCATCAAAGTAAATCTCATCATAGTCAATGATGTGTGATGGGTCAACCACGTATCTCCTCAACTGGGATATATGGAAGACTTCGTGCACCCCCTCCAACTGTTGTGGTAGTTCCAAGCGGTATTCCACCCCGCCAATCCTACTAATTATCAGAAAAGTTCTGATAAACCTTGGTGAGAGTTTTCCACCTTGGCCAAATCTCCACAAACCGTGTCGAGGTGAGACCTATAGGAAGACGTGGTATCCCTCCTCGAACTCCAAGGGCCTTTGTCTCCTGTCAGCATAAGACTTATGCCTGTTATGTGCAGTCTTCATCTACTCCTGGATGATCTGCACCTTCTCAGTGGTAGCTCGTACCATCTCTGGACCCAAAAGTGTTGACTCCCCTAGGTCTATCCAGCATAGAGGTGATCTGCAAGGTTGACCATATAAGGCCTCCAATGGTTCCATACCGATGGTGGGGTGATAGTTGTTGTTGTATGAGAACTCTACCAAGGGAAAGTGATCCTCCCAACTGTGGCCAAAATCTAGGACATGAGCATGTAGTATGTCCTCCAGTGTCTGAATGGTCCACTCCATCTGACCATCCTTATGAGTATGAAAGGTGGTGCTCAAACGTAGTTGTGTCCCAAATGCATCATGTAATCCCTTCCACAACTGAGATGTAACACGTGCCTCACAGTCAGAGATGATCTTCTACGGCACCCCATGAGGTCATACAATCTCCTGTACATAGAGGTATCCAAAGCCCTCTAGTAACCCCTGCTCTCGGATGGGTAGGAAGTGAGTCGACTTGCACTACCACAAAACTGGGCAAGGCCAGTGCCACCCCTTTATCAGTGCTAACGAAAAGGCGCTGATAAACGGGGCTACCTTTATCAGTGCTAAAAAACGGTAATAAAAGTACTCATTTATCAGTGCTTTTTTTCGCTCATAAAGGTACCCCCTTTATCAATACTTTTTTTAGCGCTGATAAAGGGACCCCCTTTATCAGCACTTTTTTTAGTAGTTATGATAAAGGGTTTGACTTCAAAACAAATTAATTAAAAATAATATATTAATATATCAATATATCAATATAGTTATATTGATATAAATATAATATATAATTTTTAAATATATTTTAGATAAGTATAAATATACATTTACACTTAATATACTTAATATATAAGATATTTAGTGAAAATGGCTTATAAAAAATTTAAAAAAACATTTTTAATTAATAATTTTCTAATTATTATGGAGTAATAGTCATTTAATAAGAATTTTAAGACTAAAAAAATAAAAAAAAAGTGAAAAAAAGATCCAAAATATGTTGAAAATGCAACTCGAACTTCAAACGGCCATAACTTTTGATCCGGGTGTCCGTTTGAGCTCTACCACATATCAAATCGAAGCCTGCGACGATCTCTACATCGTTGTGCCCTGGGGGACCCCAGTTAAGGTTTTTTAAAGGCCAAAAAGGGCCCATAAGTCCTCCAAAACTGAGTTTTTAGTTGGGGTACCCCAATTTTTTAACATTTTGTGGATTTTCAACCTAGTTTAAGGGGGTATTATTGGATTTTTTTGGTGGGGACTGAATTTATTCCAAGGTATTACATTCATATTGATATTATTTCTTTAAAATTTTATCATTTTTTATAATGAACTGCTATTTATAATCAAATATATAAATATATGTACATATTTTTGATATATTCACACCTAAAATTTTAATTTTTTAAATAAATAATTAAACATATTTACATATAAAATATATTAGCTTTATCTAAATAATAACTAATATCCATTTTATTTAAAATACCAATATATGAATATTTATATAACTATATATTAATATAACTATTTATATATTAATATAACTATATATATATATAAATATAACTATATATATTAATATAAATATAAATATATATATTAATATAACTATAAATATATATATTAATATAAATATATATTACTATACGAATAAATATAACTAAATATATATATATATATATAAATTAATAGATATATCATAAACAAAAGAACAAATCAATATTGGGGAGTGGCAAAGGCTTTAGGTGCGTAGGGGGGGGTCTCGAGATCAAATCTGGGTGGAGGTAGGGGTACACGCACAAGGGTGATTTAGAGGGGCTAGTGCTGATAAAGGGTGTATGTGGTGCGTGTGGGCACTAGAGGTGCGGGAAAGTGCTAATAAAGGGGGGGCTCAAGCATTGTAAAAGGGACCGCTCTGAGATTGGCAGTATTTTTTTAATTTTTTTTAGTTTTATCAGTGCTAAAAAAGTGTTGATAAAAGGGGTATTTTATCAGTGCTAGAAAGAAAGTGCTCATAAAAGACCCTTTTATCAGTGCTTCATTTGAGTGCTGATAAAAGCACCCTTTTATCAGTACTGATAAAAGGGGTCTTTATCAGCGCTTTTTGGAGCACTGATAAAGGGGACCCCCCCCCCCCTATATTTTACAGCATAAACAGCGCTTTTTTAGCACCGTTAAAGGACATTTTTAGCGCTGATAAAAGCCGTATTTGTAGTAGTGTTGGTGAATCGGTCATCGATAACCCAG
Organism: Viscum album; assembly: GCA_963277665.1. NCBI lineage: Eukaryota > Viridiplantae > Streptophyta > Magnoliopsida > Santalales > Viscaceae > Viscum > Viscum album. The sequence continues at coordinate 138,542,398 of OY728123.1, read as the reverse complement.
ATGTAATAATGTCCCCTGGATGTACGTGGAATCCCTATCACAAAGTCCATGGAGATACCATCCCACTTCCACTTTGGAAGCTCTAGTGGTTGCGCTAATCCTGGAGGACCCTAATGCTCGGCCTTCACTTGCTGACAACTGAGGCATCGTGAAACAAACTCTGCCACTGCCTTCTTCATCCCTGGACATCAGTACTGATGTCGGAGGTCCTAGTACATATTTTCGACACCATAATGTACCTCTATAGGGGACATATGGAACTCCCTCAACACCTCCTCCCATAACTCCCCTGGTACCATGGTGCATCCTCTAAAGAGGATGATGTGTTCCCCACCTTTACAAAATCCATCAGGTGATTTTCCGATGGATATCTGATCATGTCGTGTCTTGCAGTCAATGTCCCCAAGTTGTGCCTCCAGAACTCGCTGAAGAAGTAGGGGAGTGACAGTCATATACAGGAGGTAATTTTCTCCATCTCTATCCAGGATATCTGTAATGCGGCTAGCTGCTCTATCACCTCACTTAGCAATTGTAGACCAGACCACCTGTTGAGAGCGTCTGCCACTACATTCCCCTTCCCAAGAGTATAGACTATCTCAACGTCATATTCCTAGAGGAACTATAGCCATCATCATTGTCTCAAGTTCATGTCCTTCTATGAGAAGATATACCTCAGACTTTTGTGATTATATTAGACTGTAAAACATTCGCCCATCAAGTAATGTCGCCACATCTTCAAGTCGAAGGCCACTATTTCTAACTCTAGGTCATGGGTGGAAAATTTCTTATCATGTTGTCTTAGTTTTTGGGAGCCATACATGATCAATGATTTCTCCTGTATCATGACATATCCAAGTCCGATCCTTGATGTGTCACAGTAGACTACATACCCAACACCCTCTTCTGGTAGCCCCAAGATGGGGGAACTCATCATTTTCTTCATCAACTCCTGAAAACTCGAATGGAATCTCTCCACACACACAAAGGTTTGTCCCTTCTTTGTCATCTATGACAAGGGTGCGCAAATCTAGAAAAGTCAGGTACGAATCTCTGGTAGTATGCAGCCAACCCCAGGAAGCTCTGCACCTCGATCACACTCTTAGGTGGATCCTAAGATAGCACAACCTCTATCTTTGTGGGATCCACTGCAACTCCAGCCTCTGTGATAATGTGTCCTAGAAAGTGGACCTCTCATATCCAGAACTGGCACTTTGAGAGCTTACCAAAAAGCTGGTGCTCTCAGAGTGTATCCAGAACTATCTGAAGATGATAGGAATGCTCCTCCTCTATCGCTGAGTAAACTAAGATTTTTTTGATGAAGACTGCCACAAAGTGATTGAGGTATGGTTCTAAGATCTTATTCATGAGTCCCATGAAAACTTCAAGGGTGTCGTTCATGCCAAAATTCATAACCAAGTACCCATATTGGCCATACCGACATCTAAAAGTCGTCTTCTGTGCATCCTCATCTCATACCCTGATCTAATGATAGCCTGATCTGAGGTCTATCTTTGAAAACCATTAATCTCCCATCAACTAATCAAATAGATCATTAATCCTCAGGAGTGGAAACTTTTTATTCACGGTCACCTATTTCAGGCACCTATAGTCCACACAGAGTCTCAAACTCCCATCTTCCTTCTTGGCGAACAAATTTAGGGCTGCCCATGGAGACACATTGGGATTTATAAACCCCTTCCTCTTCAAGTACTCCAGCTGTATCCATAACTCACGAATCTCCATAAGAGCCATACGATATGATGGTGTAGATATCAGTGTCATCTTGGGGTACAGGTCGATGTAAAAGTCTACCTCTCTGTGTGGAGGTAGTCCTGAAACATCATTACGAAAGACATCAGCATACAGGTCCACCACTACAGGATAGATAGGACTCTTAACATCAATTTCCCTGAGGTTAAGGCTAGCCAACTAACGTGTGACCGACTACACCCTCCTCTGGGAAATTCCGTCATGTGCTGCAAAGTTCCCCTTCTCGCTGGTGAAGGAAAACTTGGTCCCATCCTCACGGACACACTGCACTTTTCTCCTAATACATTCAATCTGAGCATGGACTGTGTATAATCAATCCATACCCAAGATGATGTCATAAGGCCTCGACGTCACTACTAGAAGATCCTGGCCAAATATATCACCTCCTAGAGTAAGCTCACACTGCCAACACCAGTGTGTAATCATTAAATCTTATCTCATAGGAGTCTCTAGCCTTAAGGATCGATCCAATGGCTCCGTCAGAACCTTCGAGCTCCGAATGAGGGCCATGTCAATAAAAGTGTGATTGTAACATGTGCCTATAAGTACTACATCTAGGGTGTAATAGAAACATATTGTACCTCTAATCATCTTTGGAGTATCTTGGTTATAGGCCTCAGTTGCCTGGATCTGAGCTCATCCCTATCCTCCAGCTCCCTATGGTCGGGGTGGGCCACCTAGAGGTGGTGGTGTAAGAACCTCGAATCGCCACCCACTGCCTATTGCATGGTAAGCTCCTCTTCCACATCCTTCTCCTTGTGGAAATCCTCTCTCAAACCTCTGTCTCTTCCTTAGCGGTCCCTTGATCATCATTTGTTCGTCTGTATGGCAGGTCGGGCAGTCACGAGCCATATGACCATGCCCGCTGTACGAGTAGCACTTCCTGATCCTCAACTGTACTCCTCTATCCCGTGATCCCCTCACCACTGACCCGATATCCTGAGGTCATCCGTCAAAGGGTATGGTCCTCTTGGGCCCCTACATCATTCATCTACTACCTTATATAGATGACTCTGCTACCTGATGTACGGTGATGGATCTCGCTGTCGGTGCCTGCTCAGCTAGAAAGTTCTCCACCAAAAGCGATCGCTCTAGCACCCCATCCTATGTTGGAATGCTGACTGATATCATCGATGCTATTATCTCTCATCGAAGACCCTACTAAAAGTTTCAATCCCTAAAGAAAGTGTCATGTACCATTTAGGGGGAGTAGTGGGAGAGAACAGTGAACCTCACCGAGTACTGGGCCACGGTCATGTTGTCCTGCTGTAAGTGCAACATCTCCTATATACGCACTTAGTGTAGAGTAATTGGGACGAAATATTCCCTAAAATGGACCTAAAATTATTTCCATGTGAGGGTAACCTTGTCTTGTAACTGGAGTTTCAGACTCCACCATCTCCCAGCTGCTCCCTGGAAGAGACTCGCAGCTAGGATCACCATCAGATCAGCTGGTGTCGCAACTAAGAGAAAAACTCTGACCACAGCCTCCAGCCAATCCTCAGTCTCCTGTGGATCCCTCTCACCTAAGAACCTTGGAGATCTCTAATATTGAAACTCGTGCAACATGCTCAGTCAACAGGCAACCTCTGTTGGTGGGGTTGGTGTCATCTACTGCCCAACGGGTGGTGGTGCTATTAGTGCACCACCCGATTATCACCGTTATAGGTCACTACACTAAAGCCTCATATCTCAATGTGTTTTCATCGTTTATTCTCTCGATAATCATGAATGGATGTCTATGTGGTGAAATCCTGAAATAAAATAGGTGTTACATAGTCAATAAGTTATACCTGGTGAGCTGACTCAAAGAAATCAAAATAATAACTTTTCAAAAACTCACACAATCAGTGTTTTCATGCCCTGAGTCGAAAATCCGAATTCAGGGTCCTGGTGTATGGATACTTCGGACACCGCACCAACACTAGATTCCCCAAACTGAAAACCATACTCATAACACTTAACACTATTGCCACATAGAAAAGATCGGAGTCTTAGTTCTTCGGTAGAACTGACTACTCTGATACCAGTTTGTCACGACCCATCCCCCAGGGCTCGTGCTGTGACTACCCCAAGCCTACCATCCATAGTCCATGGAATAGAAACTAGAACCAAAAAGGTGTATCCCTATAACTAGAAGGAATTTCCTTTAAACCTGTACAAACGCAAAAATTGAGAACACAGCAAGAAGCAACCGCAAAGTAAATTGTTGTAGTAAAAAGTGTACTAACAGTAGAGGGGCCGGAATATAAGCCCAGCTGAAAAGTACAAGTACAACTAAAAAGATAAAAATAGCTCCTAGATAGTCCACCACAGATACTACCTAAAGGGTAGGTACAGATCATGATCAATAGTCACTGAAGCACGTTACATCAAAGGTTCACCTATGAGCACCATTTATTACTGGCTCCCTCAGCATTGATCAATGTTGTTCGTCATCTGCACAAGACACAATAAGGTTCTGGGATAGCCCCTGTAGAGGTGATTATAAAGATACTTAGTAGGGACCCTAAGACCGTCGAAGGTCTCCCAGAGTTCCAAAAAGAAAAAAAACCACAAAGAAAGATTTCAACTATAAAGCAAAGAGTAGTCAAAAACTCTACTTAGGTATATTACCATACATATACCAAAGTTAGAAATATATACTTGTCTCATACTTGAGGGAAGAATACCACAAAGGTAACACCATGAAGGTAAAAGTATCACAAAGGTAACACCATGAAGGTAACACTATAAAGGTAAAATTACCACACAGGTAACACCACGAAGATAACACCACGAAGGTAAAATTACCACATAGGTAACATCACAAAGATAACCCCACGAAGGTAAAAGTACCACACAGGTAACACCATGAAGATAACACCATGAAGGTAAAAGACTCATCTCACACCAGGTATATAAGTAAGGTATAGAAGTACAAATGATTAGTTGAGAATATAGATCATCTTATTTTGTTGAGAGGCATAGATGCTGATTATATGGAGTCTAACCCACACAGGATTGATATGTATTAACCCCCGCTGACCCACACAGGATCTGACCCACACAGGATCAGTATGCATTGACCCACAGAGTATCATTGAGAGCTGACCCACACAGGATCTGACACACACAGGATTGGTATGCGCTGACCCACACAGAATCACTGAGCACTGACCCACATAGAATCTGACCCACACAAGATCGATGCTGACCCACACAGGATTGCTCATTACTAACCTCCATATGACCTGTCTCTAACCTCTATCTCACTTCCAGCCACTGGATTCCCACTCATAGTATGCATGATTATGGGATAACCACTCCTAAAGCCATCGGTCGTACCTCAACCACCATTTAGCACCACTAAGAAGTATCCCAAAGGACCTCCATGTCGTAAGGGTTCCTACGTGACAGACGGTACGTCAATTGGATGTCCAGTCTATGACTTATAAGTGTTTTAGTTCCAAGGGCCTGGTTGGATTTAGATTCGATCCGACCCATTTGTATTCCAACTTTCTCCAAAACTCAAGTGGAGTATATCAAAAGGACCACCTCATCCAAAGGGTTCTGGCACTGTAGAATGTTCGTCAAACAGACACCTGGTTTATTAGTTACACCACTTTCCGTTAAACGAGGGTGATCGCACCTTGTTCCGGCCTGGTTTGGTCGGGCCTTCCGGGATAATCCAAAGGGACCGCTTCCCAAAAAGGATCCCAACACCACTGACGGTGTGTCAAATGGACACCTAGTTCATCATTTATTGGTGTTTCTTCATTCTGGGATCGGTTGGGTCTTAGCCCAGTCTGACTCTGTCTGGCTAGCCTGAAGCAATGGGTCCCAGGGTATACCTGACCCCGCTCGGGTCCGACCCACTAAGGGTCGACCTGGTTTACTGGGTCTGGTTTATGGAGCTAAACCCACCCACATTTTCCCACTGGACCGCGGGTCTGGCCAATCCCACTGGCGGGTCCGGTCTGCTGGGTTGGTCCGGCCCAGTCTGCCAGAAGGCAGACCAGTCTTCCCAACTGGCCCTACAGGTGCGGGGCCATTTAAGCCAGCTGGTGGGGTGCTACCCAACCATGTAACGGTCTACCATTTTGTCCGACTAGGGGTCCGCCAACCCGACAAAGTGCAGGGCCACACCGCTCTCCCCCTGTCGTGGCCTGCTGGCCATGGGTATAGCCGTCAGCGGAGCCTGCTAATGCCACCCCTTGTCTCGTGTGGCCGGCTCGTGTCGGCCACCTCCAGCCTTCGATGACTTGGCACTCCTACTACCGCCGGTAGCCGCTGACTTGGCACACTAGCAGTTCAGAAATTTATTCCATGTTGTCGTCGTTTTCTCCATGTTTTCACCCTGAGAAAAATGTCCCCAAAGAACGCAACATAACCAGCGCGGTGGGGGGTTCGGGCCTTGTTGGTTTGGCCCTCACCCTCTGCGTTTATATGATAATGAACAGTATCAAGGAAAATATAAAAGATGAACTTTAAATAGACCCCCTACCTCATGGTCATTGGAGAACACCTGCAATTGAGGAAGAGTCGGTGTTCATCATCCCCACAACAAGCCACCAACATTGTCGGTCAAACATCGTCCTTTGGTTTGTGATTTTATGTTGCTCATCACCACTCGCTGGAATCGGCTCCATCCTCCAAGTGATTGGCATTGCGACACTTTATCATAACTTCACCGCTTGGTGAGTTAGTTCCAATATCTCTCCCCAAGTTCCATATAAATAGGAGAGGGGAAGGGTGAGTAACACCCATGTAATTAATGGAGGTTCATTTAATAGGTACCTTCCTAACTCCAATGAATCTATTAAAAATGATTTAAGGAGTCAATCCGTTTAAATTCTTAACATGTCGTTAGTCCCTCCACTGCTGATTTTTCATTGGAGGAAAATAAAGAAAGAAATAAAATAACAAGGTTATTTTATTATTCTTTTAAAAAGTCCAAAATCTACCTTTTTATCCAGACTTACTACAGTCAAAATTGAATCCTCCCTTAAGAGAATCCTAGCACTACAGATTCAATAGTGCCTTTGGATTTTTAATCTAAGAACCGGTTCAAATGATAGAAAATGTCGTCTGCGCGTTTACTGAATATACCATAAAAAAGTTCATAAATTCATTCCGGGCACACTGGGCCTCAGAATCACACACCGTTAATTTTCGCAGACTCATAATAATTCCATATAACTAAAAAATTACATGGAAAATACGAGTCTTTACATTTATTCATTCATGCAACCTTATTGTCTTGAATATTACCTTAAAATATTATAATTTTATTTTTAAAAAAAATATTCTTTTAAAATATTATGGAATTTCAAGTAAATAAATTTTTTTCAAAGTAGAAAGGATATTTTCCATAAGAATTGTTTTTAATAGTTCATTTAAAATTATTTTCCATATAAGATAACATTTTATGATTTTACTAATGTTTTACTAGGGATGTGCTTCAATGTTTAAATTATTATTCTTTATACGAATGGTTATACTTATGATGGAATGTTATTCATGAAACTAATTTCTTTTCCATGGAGTATGTTATGATTACATGATGTTTATGAAACCCATTTCATTACATGGGTTCAGATATGATAAATGATTTATCTTCTTATGGAACACATATTTATGATTTCATTATGAGATAGGTGGGACTCATATATCCTTCAAATGCATTGGATAAAGATTTATATTTCATGAGATAGACATAGAAGACTTTTTACACTAATATGGTCATGGGACTAAACTATGAATACCAATATGGTATGGGAAGTGAACCAATAATATTGAAATGGCCTTAGAAGTGATAGCTTGACTACCATGGAAATAATTATTACATGGTTTTATATCTTCCATAAATTATATGTCTTATTACTATGTTATGATTCCATAGATTATGTTATTTATTTCCTTATGATTCATGTCTTATGAACTGCAAATATTTATGCCATGAAATTTTTTATGATGTTTGATATGTAGGGTATGATATTTTATTTTCATGATCTTATTCTCATACCCTTTTTCTCATGATTATGTTTAAATATCTCCCTTGTTTACCATTACTGAGAATCTTAGCTCACCCCTTTTCTTATGTTTTCTTTCCCTATGTTATAAAGAAAGTTATTAGTTAGGGGTACTAAAGGGAATTCATTTATGGGAGATGTTGAAGATATTTTACCAAATTGGAAGAATGCGTTCTAGTTTTCCAAAGTCACTAAACTAATACAGTATTTGGGGGTGTGTTTGTGTAATTTATTAAGTATTCCACAAAAATGATATAATATCCATGTATGAAAAGAATGGGTAGATATATATGGTATAAAAAAAGTTTAGTTTACCTTTTGAAACTAGGATGAAAAAACCTTAGTGAGAACCCTAAGGATGTGTATAAGGATAAATATAAGGATAAGGAAAATATAGAAAAATGTCTTGAAATTTTGGTAAAGGATAGAGCAAGTGGTTTCCTAGAAATACATACATGTATGGATACTACACGTGGATGTGGCTCTAGAACAGATGTGCCTAGGGGTAATGACATTGAAAATGTGTATCGATCCTGACTCAACTGTAACTAGGTACATGACAATGGGACTTTCCACACACCTGTTTTGATACTCTTAGGGGAAAATATTTGAAAAATCACAAAATCTTCATGAACCATCATAAAGTATTTAAATATAAGTTGGCTATGAATAACCTAGGAAAACCTAAATTTTCATAGATTAAATATGGTGTCATAATTTAGATATCCTATAAGTAGTTAGTCATTATTATATGGTTCATCATTATGATAATTGTTTATAAATCTATGATTTTTGTTTTATTCAATGGATGGAACTTGAAGGAACCACATTAATAGTGATTAAAAAGTACAATGCAGCAATTTTACTCATGAGAAACTAAATGTTATGGGATCTAGAAGGCAGAATCTTATTTCTATGACCACACAACCTCATCAAACCATGAATCCTCATAGGATTCCAAATGACCTAAGGAGGGAACAATATTTTCTTGAATCCTTATTAAGGAAACATCCACCTTATTTTAGTGGAGAGACCAACACACTAGTCACTGAGAAATGGATCTATACCATTGAAAAGATATTTTTCATTCTTCATTGTTCATAACATGAAAAAGTAAAGTTCAGATCTTATTGCTTGGAAGGAGAAGTGATTCAATGGTGGAACTTTGTCAATAATATGAGGCAACAATATAGAATTGAATCCATGGTCTGAGATGAGTTCAAGAACTTATTTTTCTGTAAGTACCTTCTCCATAATCTTCTTCTAAAAATGGTGATTGAATTTTACCATCTATCTCATTATTATGAAAAGAAAATAAGGATAGAATTCAAAGGAAACTCTAAAAACTATGGATAGAATAAGATTATAATTACTTTATGCTAAAATTATTGAAGGGAACATGGAGTAAATTGTCTAAAGTGGATAGGTAAATGTTTTAATGGTGAGAAAGAAGGTCATCAGGTAGTTTACTACCAAATTAATGGTAATAAAAAGAAAAATCTAAAGATTGAACCTCTTGGAAATCAGTATTTCAAGTGCAAGTAAAATTCTCATTATGGTAACCAATTCCGAAATCCAAGGATTAAAGATGATGATAGATATTAAAAACCTATCAATTCCAAAGAAAAAGGAAAATTACATGCGATCACTATTGGAGATATGGTGTATAACAATTAAGTGGTGCCATGATTGAGTGTTTAGGTATTGGAATTCCAGAATAATGTTATATAATTGCATTAACTGTATTAAAGAATAATGAAATATCTATCTATTAGTATACTTTATTTTTTCCTTAAGGATTTAAGAGTATATTTTGGATGGTATTGGTAATCTTGAAATTTGATTTAGTTAATAAGGTGATATTTTAGGAGAACACGTGATTAAGGGAAGTATAACACTTAATATGTCCCATGTGTTAAGATAATGATGTTTGGATAAAGATATGTTGGATATGAATAAGTAAATTGGGTGACACTAGTTTCTTGGGAAATAATTATGGATTTGTTTACAAGTGGGTTATGCTATCATGGATGAAGTATAAAACTTTGTATACTTAAATAATATATCCAATAAACTTTGGAATAAGAAAACATGAATTTTTAAATAAGTATGTATGGAAAATCAGGTTTTTAACATGTTTTAATAGAATATATGATGAAGGTATTCACATGATTTGAATGTGAAAATCAAAATTTACCCTATGATATATGGGAGATAAATGTTAAGATGATTTAGTGAACTTATTTTTAAGGTTTTGGATTTTCATCTTTCATAACGATTTTAGGATTATCCATTAATGGAATTTTTAAGTTAAACATCAGATAAGTCTGTGAGATTAATGTATTATCTCACCATAGGTTGATTTATTCATATTAGATAACTTTTTTCAAAAAATGTTTTGTAATAATGAAAGATGGAATGACCTATAATTCTATTTATGGTCAACTTACATTTTAGGAATGACAATCTCAACTTCATTTCATGGAATAATAGATAAAGTGGGAATAAATTAGGGCACAACAAAGTGCCAAGTCATGTATAAATAAATTATATCTTCTCTTGAAAAATAATCAACATTATGAAATGAATAATGATGTAAAATATTGTCCTGTTGTCAGCGTTTTTTATGATATAAATGAACTTTTTTAAGCCTATTTGAGTTATGTCTTTGTGATTATTAACTTTATCTTGACCAAGTTTTCTGTCTTTCTCCATCAAAAATTGATGGTTATTTTTCTCTTATATGTCAATGTTCTCACTTCGCATCTATTTTTTCCTATGTGGAAACCTAGTTATGAGTTACACTAGGTAACTGTTATGTTTCAAACTTACTTTTTTAAAGTAAGTTTTAATATTTGTTTTCATGGTGTGGGTTTCTATGAAATAAAAATTAAAGTATTAAACCTTTGATAACCCTGATTAATTTTGAGTGTAAAATTTGTTTTAAGGGGGGTAAAATGAAACAACATGATATTTTATGAATTATTATTTTTCTGAATTAATTTAATGATTTTTTCATTTAAACTTTATAAAACACAGAATATATATTTTGGTTGTTAAATAAAAACACTATGTTTGTATAACATTACATGCAACACCAAGTTATTCTTGTGATACATGAAACACTGACTTAGTAGCATTCCACACAACACTGAGTTTCTATGAAATAACACTTCATTATTATAAAATATTTAAATGATATAGTTATAACCTGTACATTAAACAAATTAATTTAAATAGTAATAACTAATTATTAATTTTTTTTCTTAAATAAAACATATTTATAGTGAAATGTATAATTTTTCGTAAATTCATTATATGATTAAAAATATTATTTTCTTAAAGGAACTATTTTTTATTTTCTTTTGTAAAAAAAATAAAAAAAAATAGACATTATTAGAAATTTAATTTGATAAAATAAATATAAGTTTTGAATTTTTAATTTTAAAATTAACGTAGGGTAAAGTTTTAGTATTTTTCTGAGAAGTTTCATTTTTTATGAATAGTAAAAAATACTGAATTATAGTTAAAAACTTCCTTTTTGGTTTAAATAATTAGTATAATTTAAATTGATTTTTAAGTCATAGTAGATAAATTATACATATATTAATAAGATTTATTTTATTGGAATTATTTTTATATTGAAATTAGATATAAAAACTTATTAGAATTTTGAACGTTCTTTTTATCTACCTTCTCATTGTGTTTGTGAGATTAGAGTTAAAATTAATTTTTCCACTTTTGTGAATTGAATTTTAAAAAATTAAATACATGGTTGTAATAAGTATGAAATTTAGAGTCTAATCAGAATAACTTAATTTTTTTGGATATTATGAATAGTAACATTAGTAAATTTTTATTTACCTAGGTTATGGGTAATTAGGTAATTCAAAGTAAAGAAAATATTATAACATTATAAAATTGTCCTAAAACTTATCATAATTTTATTAGATACGTTTTTTTAACCCAAATCAACTTTAATCCACAATTATAACATTTTTTATGCCACTTGGGTAAGAATATGACATTTATTATGTTTTATTTAAGGATAAATTAAAAATGTTATACTCGTAATTTTAATAGGTAGATAATTATTAATATTGGGTTATACATAAGATAAATTTGAATATAAATATTAATTTTAATGATAATAAATATATCTGCATCATTTTAATTTATTTTTAATTTTTATAGAAGAAATACTTTTATTTAAGGCTTCCACAATGATGATGCAGAAATTGTTTAATTAAAGGAAATATCAAATAAATGATAGTAAAAAAAATAAAATAAACATAATGTGACATAATTAAATACATACAAGAATTTTATAGATATATTTGAAATATTATTGAGATATTAAAAGTTTTTTTTAGAAGTTATCATGTTAATATAGTTTTTTAAAAGAAAAATAATAAATAGTATCAAAATTGACATAAATGATACCTTAAAATTAATAATATTTCATTAAATGATATAAAATTCATAAAACAATAATTCCAAAAAAATAATTATAATAAGGTCAAACATTTAATAAATGATCCATTTGTGTTTGTTTCGTCATTTTATAGAAACTATATTAACCTTGAAGAGTAAAAATCCAAGTTGACATGGTAAAAGTTAAAGGGTTTAACTAAGGGTTAAATCCAAAATATAAGGTTAATATTTAGACCTAAACATGTATAAAAATAATTAGATGAGATTATTTAGAAAAATATACATCTTATCTTAGAAATAACTCACTTTGTAGATATTTTAAATCAAAAATCAATTAATATTAATTTAATATTTTGACGGTTTCCAAGAGTGCCCCTCCCCTATCTTATAAAAAGGAACCTCTCCCTCACTTACTCACACCACCTTGAGACTTATATCTCAACCAAAACATGTAAATTTTTCTTCTTAACATCCTTAGATAATTTCTCGAGGTTCTTTTCTACTCAAAATACCAACTCTAGTGTCCTTAAGAGAATATCTAGTGGAAGCTTGTTGAATGAGAGGTAATCTCCTTTAACGACTCTTTCAAAATTTTATTCTTCTTATAAATACCCATTATATAGTAATAAATAAAATATACCCTATATTATGATATGTTATTAGGATTATGTAACAACTATATTACACCTTTTATTCATCCTATGAAAAACTAAAGTACCACGCGTGCATACGTACGGCTTACCGTCTCCACATTGTGGTGTAATGTGGTCTTCATCACCACTTTACTTAGATGATTATAATGATGGAAATAATAATTATATATGATTAAAATAAAATTATATTTATTATGGAATAAAATATATGTCATCCACTTCTTTAATACTTCACAACTAATAGAATGATATTGTCACTCATACGTGCATACGACCTACCATCTCCACGACATGATAAGCTTCATCCTCCACACTAACCATTTAATGAATTGTTATAAAATGTATATAATGAATAAATAATAAATATATGACTTAATAATTCAAATTTACTAACATATATATATATAATTCATTTACCTTCTTCCATTCAGTACGATAAGAAAATGGAAACAGTGTTCATGCGTACGTATGGCTTGTCATCTCCATGATATGTGTATTCCATTTCACAAATATATATATATATATATATTATAAATATTTATATAATAAATATATATGATATATGAATCATTTTTTACATTTTTTAAGTAATTAAATCATGATCTATGTAATATGATCAAGAATAACAAGTCAGAATATGTATGATAAACAAAGAGGTCATTACCTGAAACGTTGCTTTAACTTGGAATTATTAATAAATGGGTAATATAAAGTAATAAATGAATCATATATTATATAAAATATATTATTATGATTCTTTTATAAGTTAATAATATGTTTAAAACCAATATATATGAGTTTTGGACATGTACGGAGGGAATCAGACCTAAGGTAAGGAAGTTTTGTCTCACCTTTACTTATGTGAGACACATACCTCATACACTACTTGTTTCTTATATGTGGTGTATATACTACCCATGAATTTATTTTATTAGTCTTAATAAAAATCTTGTGGTATTTTCATATCCATATAATTTTTTTTCTTTCATGGGGAATACAATTATATTGTTTATAATGTCGTATGGTTTAATTCAACAATCTCATTATTATCGATATTGTTTATACATAAGTATCTACTAGGAAGTAATTTTCATCCATGTCTATGTCTCTTAGAAATTTATTTAAAAATATTATTAATATTATTATAGAATTTTTTAAATCCATTTTTACCTATGTATGAATTTTTGTCAAATTTTTTGAAAGGAATATTTTTTTGTTTTCCTAACGAGGTACTTTTTGACTTTTCTAGTAAAAGTATAAGAAGGATATTTTTTAACTTATACGACATGAATGGATTTTTACACTTTCATGTCACCTTATTATCTTTAATCTTACCTTATAATATTACAAAATTATTTTCAAATAAAAAAAATTCTTTTAAAATTGTGTGGAATTTCATGTAAAGAAAATGTTTTCAAATCATAAAGGATATTTTCCTCAAGAATTGTTTTCAAGAGTTATCTAAAATATATTTTCTATCTAAGATAACGTTGTTTGATGTTACTTGTGTTTTAATAGGGACGTTATTATATGTATACATTATTATTCTTTTTATGAATGGTTATTTTTATGATGGAATTATATTTTTGAAATCTATTTCTTTTCTGTGGGTTAGGTTGTGATTTCGTGATGTTTATGAAATCTGTTTAATTCCATGGGTTTTGATATGATAAATTTTTTATGTTAATATGGCTCAAATATGTATGATTTCATTATGATATGGGTGGGACCAATATCTCCCTTCAATTCATTGGGTAAATATTTATATCTCATGATATAGACATAAAGTACTTTGTCTCCTAAGATGGTCATGGGAGTAAACCGTGACTACCAAGTTGGTATGGGAAGTGAACCCATAAAACCAAATGGCCTAGGCAGAAATGCCTTAAATACCATATAAATCATTATTATATACTTGTGTATCTTTCAAAATTTTCATTTCTTATTTCTATGTTATTCTTTCATGAATTATGTTCTCTATTTCCCTATGATTCATGTCTTATGAACTACCAATATTTATCCATGATCATGTTTATGATCGTTGGTATGCAGGGTATGATCTTATATTTCCATGATCCTATTTTCATACCCTAATTCTCATGATTATGTTTACATTTTTCCCTTTTTTACCCTTACCAATCATCTTATCTCTACCATTTTCTTATGTTTTCTTTTCCCTAGGTTATAAATAAAGGTTTTAGTTGTGGGTACTAGAGGGGAAGGTCTTTATAAGAGATGTTGAAAATCTTTCACCAAATTAGAAGAATGTGTTCCATGTTTCAAAAGAAAATAAACTAATATGGTCTTTGGGAATCTGTTAGTGTAATATATTAATTATTCTAAAAAATGATTTAATATTCATGTATGAAAAGCATGGGTTTCTATAGTTATTCATGATACACTATGTTAGGATTTCTATTCTTATCTTTTTACAACATTCCTTTCTATAAAAAAATGTTAAGCTCTATGGATCATGATTATTGTCTCATGTTTTGTAAATCATATTCCATGGTATATGATTGACCATTTGAGGTTAAATTCCCTTATATCATTCCTTATAGTTAACTATTATGGTTCTATGTTCAATTTAATAAGTTATTTATTCCATGATCATGTTTTCTCGCATTATTATGATCTAACCCTTGATAATATTTTGGCAATTTTATCCCTTACTAAGATTTAACCCCTTATTTTGTTTCCCATTCCCCAAGGAATTATATAGTACTATATTTAAAATTCATTATTATGTATAGATGATTTCTTAGAGATTTTTAAGTAATTATATGAAATAATATGTTTTATCTAATCTTAAAAGATACTAAAATTTTGGGTTCCAAGATTTTGTGATTATTGTCTGATTATGAATTGTATAAATATATATATGTTTGATTTGAGTAATCTAACTTGGTATAAAAGAAAGTAATTAATGTATGTGTTTCTTAAACCGAGCCTAAGAGTGCGGGCTTGGATCATCTTAGTTGGTATTGTAATGGGGTTTAGTTATTTTTTAGTATTAGATTTGTTATTTTTAGTGATTATGACTAGAGAACTATAGTGAAAACCTAATGTTTAAGCCTAAATATAGGAAAACATCATAAAATTTTGGAAAATTATATTGTGTTTGTTTTCCTAGAAGTAACTTCCTTTTTTAGATACAAACAATTGTATAAAGGCTCTAGCACAAATTCACCAAGGGGTAATTATCCCTTAAAATGGTTTGTTGGGTGTTAACTCAATCTTCACTCGGTACACAATAAGTGATCCTAACTGCACATATTTTTTAACACTCTCAAGGGATATTTATTGGGGGATCAATTACTCTATATTAACCATTATGAAGGGTTTAAATATAATTTAAGGATGAAATATATAATTAGGAGGTTAGATATCCTAAAAGGAAATGGTTGTGTAAGATCCCAAACCTTTCTAGAGATGTATCAAGCTTGTGTATAGGTATTATTTTTCTTTATTTTCAGTATATAATGTTTTGGTTTTATCTTGGGTGTGATTGGGTGAAATTTGAAGAATTTTGGAAGGAAAACGGGTTATTCACAGTTGGTGCATAGTTTTCCCAAACCATGCGCCCATACCAACAAACCGTGTAAATAAAAACAGAGGGGATTCAAATGGAAAGTGCATAGTTTATCTAATAATGTGACATCCCTTGGTTAGGTGTATAGTTAAGGAACATGGTTAGGGGATATCATGTTCCCAGTAGAGTAAATCTTGTGCACATAATTAATTAACCAAAAAAATTGGATTTAAAAATACTCACAACCCTGAAATTCACTCAAAATCAACCCAACCCAGACCTAACTCATTCCTCTCATTTTTTGAGGGTTTTGAATGAATATCTAAGGATCTCGAACACCATTCTTGATGAATTGAAGGCCGAATTGACATATCTTCACCTCTCTGGGTACGTGGTTTCTTCCCGATTATGTTTCTTTCTCTCTTGCTCTACTTTTATTTTATCCACTATTGGAAAGGTTTTGGATCTAGGATTTGATGGTGGATGATCTATTTGATCTTTTTTTAGGATTTAATTCAATATCTCATTATTCATCATGGGTTTGAACTCTCCATTTGAATTGGGGATTTATGTTGGGTGATCGCTCATAAATGATATGAGGTAGCTGGTCTATTATTCAAATCCCAAGGTCTTGATTCAAATTATGTGTATGTAATTATAGAATTGCAATTGGATGATTAGAAATTGAATTTATTAAATTCAATTAATTAATGTGGTCAATTAATTAAATAAGTGATTTTGAATTGGACTAATTAATTATTAGATTGATTATGGGATGTTGAGATAGGTGAATTGTATTAATTAATTGTTCATTTAAATAATTGGAATTGTTGTGATTATGAAATTGATTGAATCAGAATAATCAATTATTTAATTAATTACGGGACATTGAGACTGTTGAATTATATTAATTAAATGTTTAATTAATTAATGGGAATCATTTTGATTATACAATTGATTGAATTGAAATAATAAATTACTGAATTATTTATGGGATATTCATATTTTAAAATTGTATTAATTAATTATTGAATTAAATAATAGGAATTTTTTTATTATGAAATTGATTTATTTTGAATAATTATTTATTGAATTAATTATAGGATATTGAGATTGTTAAATTGTATAAATTAATTTTTGAACTAATTAATGGGAATTGTTGTTATTATGCAATTTATTGAATTGGAATAATTAATTTTTGGATTTATTATGGGATATTGATATTATTGAATTATATTGATTAATTGTCGAATTAATTAATGGTAATTTTTTTGATTATGTAATTGATTAAATTGGAATAATTAATTTTTTAATTAATTAAGGGATATTGAGATTGTTGAATTGTACTAATTAATTTTTGAATTAATTAATGGAAACTGTGTGATTATGAAATTGATTGAATTGGAATAAATATGTAAGAACCCGGATCTTCATTTTAGGTACACCTTTCCTTTTTCTAGAGTTCTTAAGAAAAATGGACTTTCTGGAAATTTTTGAAGTACATGTCGTGTACTTTATGAGTACATGCCGTGTACTCTTCTCCGGCTCGAAGTCGTTTACTGGCCATGTATGGGCCACACACACGGTGTGTAAGGGTGACGTGGAGGCCAATTTTGGCAGAGTACGGAAAAACCTAGTACATGTCGTGTACTCTAAAAGTACATGTCGTGTACTTTTATTTTTTTCACTAAATATACTGGGGTCACACCTGACAGACAGAACACACCCCTTCTCCAGGTTTTTCATCCGAGAGTGACCTGTACGACTGGATCTTCCCCGAGCTCCCGCATCTCCATCCGTTCTCCGATTCGAGCACTGTTGATTGCGTTGGAAGCGCAGTAGTGAGTTATTCCTTATTATTGAGCCTTATTTTCCAATTTCTCCTCTTTTCCATGTTATCGTGGTTTATGTGTTTTGGATGTTTTCTCAGATCTACGACGTTCTAAGGAGAATTTGTTGTTGTTGTTCACGTATATCGATCTCCTAGGATCTAGGTAGGTGGTTTGTGCCTTTCTGTAGGAAGTCGTTGAATATTATGTGCAATTTCTGCCAATTCCCTTGAACGGGAATTGTGTGTTTCCCTGTTTTTCTCTTTCTATTTTTCCTGCTTGTGAGTAGAGGTTATACTTGTGAGTAGAGTAATTTGTTTTGTGCTCAGGTTTCTTTTCCATGCTTGTTTTACTTGTTTGGAATTTTTACAGTTGCCATGCCTAGTTGTGGGATAGTGGAACTGTGATATTGTTATGCTATTGTGCCTTAGAATGATAGCCAAGTTGTTCTTGAGGTTTACGTGGGTGATACATGTGCGCTGAGAATGTTAGTTTCACACAGGACTATGAGAACCTAGTGTAGTAGTCCACAAGGATAATAGACGTAAGGGCTTCTCCAGAGTGTCTTATAATATGATGCGAGACCACAGGGGGAATTGAAGATGAGTACTTCTTCATAGAGTCTGTAGTTCCTCGACGCGGGCCATAGGGGGAATGAGACATTGAGTGCTTCCACAGAGAGCCTTTAGCACGTTATGAGACTATAGGGGGAATTGACGGTGAGTGCTTCCTCAGAGATTCTATTATTAGCTGAACTAGAGGGGTGATACTGTGTGTGCCTCCTAGAGGGTTGCTATTACTCGTAGGTTGAACCATAGGGGTTATGCTGTAAGAGATACCCAGAGGGTTACCTGTTTTCTTCTTGTTGTTGGTTGTTTACTTGTGTACTTTATATGTTAGAACTATGTATTGTAGCTGCTGTGTGTTTCATGTTTACTGTTCCTGTACTTTACTTGCCATATATTCATTGACTATTAGGCATAGATCTTTGGGTGGTTTCCTACTGGGACATTGTCTCACACCCTGTTTGGGACAAGCTTTGGGCCCAAGACGATTATGTTGTTGCAGGGATAGATAAAGTCAAGCGCCCTTCTACTTCAGGTACCTGACTTGCTAGAGCTGGGGAGCATGGGACCGAGCCGAGGCTTGTGATGTTGAGGAGTTTCTCTACTATTTTTCTTTTTTTGTTGCTTTAGTACTTGTGTTCAATTTTATTCCAGCACATTGGTTTGTTTACTGTTTTCCATAGACATATGTACCATGTTGCATTATTATTATTTTATACATTGATTCTGCTGTTCTGTTCAGTTGTTTTATGCTGTTATTGTTTCCGCTATTGTGACTTGTTGTTATTCCGCTGTATACTTTACCGAATGATGGCATAGTTTCCCCACCGACTCACCAAGGCCCTTGCTACTATTCGGAGGCCTCTGGCATTCGGGGAAATGCGCTTGAGGTCATGTGGCGAACCGGGTACGGGGCACCAGTGGAGAGGCTCTGGATTTGGGTCGTTACAAAGTGGTATCAGAGGCATTCTTTTCTCTTGATTTACTATTTGGATCCTTTACCTAGGAATAGGATGGATCTGGTACTTGGTATTAAGCTGTGATCGGGAGTAGCTAACCCGTATACAGGGAAAATCCATACTACCTTGCTTGTTTTCATTTTCTGGTTTTGAGATTTTACGGTTGATATGATTTCACCTAGAGTGATTCATATTCCTTGTGTTGTTATTTCATTGACGATTGCAGTTCTATTTCTATCGCAACCCAATGAGATAAGGGTATGCCATCTCATGCATCATATAGGAACTTGTATAAATCATATGCCATGCATTCTTGCCATGCCATCTAGGGTGAATTAGCGATTGCATGCTGTTGTGATAGACTTTGTGTAGATTATGCATGATATTTTGATAGATGCTTGATAGAATCTCTACTTCCTTGTTAGAGGATTGTTTGTTTCCTAATTTTATTAAATGAACACCAAATTTCGATTCTTGAGGTGTTATGGGCCCTCACGAATTAGAAATTGGAACCTCACTACCTTTTTTTTCTATGTTTCTGGGTTCTGTGCAGTTTTAGAGCTACTGCCCAAAAAAACCCAGAATACACGGCGTGTACTTTTGACTACACGCCGTGTAGTATTTAGGCCGTTTCACTGACCGTGTGAGCAGGGGAACGCTATTGTGGAAGTAACTTCAGGAACATGTTGTGTACAGTATATACACGTCATGTAGTTCAGAGCCGTGTACCCGGCTATGTCACTAACAACACGGGTCGGGGAAGCATGAGTAGAACACGCCGTGTTGTAAAGGAACACGTTGTATAGTCCCGTCCAGGTACCCGGTCGTGTCACGAACAACACGGGCCGGCGTGACCTTCTCTTCAACACGCCGTGTTGTCTTCGGAACACGTCGTGTAGTCTTGTTCAGGTACCTGGCCGTATCACAAGTAACAGGGGATGGTGTCACCTTCACCTATACATGTCGTGTTTGTTCGGAACACGTCGTGTAAGGTTCATCCATGTAGATGGTCATTTGTTTAACAACACGGGCCGCCGAATCCTTGTCTGGTACACGCTGTGTTGGATCAGAACATGTCGTGTAGTCTCAGGATAAGTTGGACCATGTGGGTTAGCTGTGTAAGGAGACTCGGGCAAGGGAATAGTTTTCAAGTACATGCCGTGTGTTGGGGTCAACACACCATGTAGTTTTAGGTGTTACATGACCTGTAGTGCAGGGGTACACACCCATGTCAGTGGCTTGGAAAGACACGTCGTGTATGTTTTATACACACCGTGTAGTTTTGTTTTGTAAACTTGTGTGTTTTCATTCCCCTATTCCCGTTTTGTACTCTTTTGTTTCATGTCCTTGTTTTCTAATCTAAGGTGTGCTTTTGATCTTTCATAGTCATGCCTCCGAGACGTCCTCTGTTTGTACGTCTGTCATCAGTAAGTGATCAGACGCCAGATATGGTTGATCAGAGACTTCCCGCTGACCCTCCAGTCGAGCCAGCCTTGGCACAGGATATCATACCAGTTGCGGGCGCCGATTCATAGTTCAGGGAAGGTTTTCTGAGGATGATACAGACCTTCCAGGGAGCACCTCCTCCTGACACGACTATGGCAGACTTGACGCGGGTTTTCCAGTAGCAGAATCCTATAACATTATCGGGGGAAGGAGGACCTCAGGCTGCAGAGTCATGGCTGGAAGCAATGCTGACTATCTTCGAGCATCTGGAGATGCCTCCATAGTGGCAGGTCAAGCTCACTACCTACATGCTCCGAGACTCCTCCAAGAGGTGGTGGGACGTGATCTCACAGGCGGTTCATCAGTAGGTTATGTCTTGGGAGTAGTTTCAGCACGTCTTTTATGACTACTTCTATCTGAAGACCCTGAGGGCCGACCAAGCCCGAGAGTTCATGAGCATAGATCAGGGTACCCTTTCTATCATGGAGTATTCCTCTCGTTTCACCAATCTGTATCATTTCACACCCCTATAGGATGGGAGTGGGGTGTTCTTGGCAAGGAAGTTTGAGGATGGTCTCAGGTGGGAGATCCACTCGCAGGTGAACATCTTACAGTTGACTTCCATCACTTCCATCGTCAATCAGGCATTGATTGCAGAGCGTAATCTGACAGACTCCGGAGCTGCGAGCTAGGGCGGTTCTGCTTCCATAGCTAGTTTTCCTCCAGATGACAGCAAGAAGCGTTGTAGGGAGTCTACGCGTGGTGATCTGAGGAAGATAGATGCATCATCCGGCAGCCAGGTGGTATACTACCAGTTTGGTCAGTCAGGGAACACGAGGCTGCAGTGCCAAAGAGACCCTGTGGAGTGCCTATATTATGGCAATATGGTTCAGCTTCAGCGTTTCTGCCAGGTTTTCTCACCAGCAGCTGGTGACCGGGGTTCTTCCATGACTCCTCGTTCAGGAGCAGCCCCACCAGTTTCTCAGCAGTCGGGGAACTGGGGTTCTTCCGGCCTTTTAGGATGAGGTGGAGGTTGAGGCCGTGGTGGTCAGCCACCAGTACCTCCACACCAGCAGGGAGGTTCAGCTCAGAGTGGTCAGCTAGGGGCACAGGGCCGCAGTATAGGCCATTCCTTCACCATGGAGCAGACCTATCAGGAGCAGGATCCCGGCCCTTCTACTGTTCGAGGTACGATTTTAGTAGCCTCAGTTTTATCTTCGGCTCTTTTTGATACTGGTGCTACACATAGTTTTATCCCAGTTGCTGCTATAGAGAGCGTTGGGCTCTGTGTCTTTTCTTATGTTGACTCGTTGACACTATACACACCTTTGGGGACGAGGACATCTAGTGTACGCCAGTGTAGAGATTTCTCTCTCGAGGTTGCAGGGTATCATTTCATATGGGATCTCTACGTCCTAGAGATGACAGGCTATGATTTCATTCTCGGGATGGACTGGTTGGTTCCCTTCTAGTCTATCATCGACTATTATCACCGCAGAGTGAGTTTCGTTTCACCAGAGGGTGAATATTTTCTTCATAGAGGCGAATGGGATGTACAGGTGAGTCGAGCAGGAGTCGAGCATCATGGGATAGGAAGAGTGAAAATCCAAATTGCTAGTCTTTATCTGGATGATCAGGGGACTTCACAGTTGGACTTTCCTCTAGTAGTGGATTGTTTCAGGGACGTCTTTCCAGAGGACTTTTTGGGTTTGCCTCCTGAGCGTGAGGTAGAATTTTCTATATAGCTCGTTCTAGGAGTAGCACCGGTGTCCATTCCTCCTTATAGGATGGCCATACCTGAGTTGAAAGAGCTCAAGAAGCAGTTGGAGGAGTTTTAGGAAAACGGTTTCATCCAACCCAGTACTTCTCCTTGGGGTTCTCCTGTCTTGTTTGCGAAGAAGGCAGATGGCACCCTTCGGCTTTGTGTGGATTATTGGAAGATGAACCAGTTGACGGTTAAGAACCGATATCCCTTTCCAAGGATTGATGACCTCTTTGATCAGCTTCGAGGAGCCCGGGTGTTCTTGAAGATCGACTTGTGGTCTGGTTGTCATCAGTTTCACGTTATACCATCAGATATACCTCTTACCGCCTTTAGAGGTAGGTATGGTCTATACGAGTATACATTCATGTCGTCCGGTCTCACGAACGCACCTGTAGTTTTCATGGCACTGATAAACCGAGTTTTCCATCCTTACTTGGATTTTTTTTTCATGGTATTCATGGACGATATCTTAGTGTACTCTCACACTCTACACGACCATGCTACCCACATTGAGATAGTTTTGAGTACACTGAGAGAGCATCGGCTTTATGCTAAACTCTCTAAGTGCCACTTCTGGATGGATCAGATTCACTTCTTGGGTCACATCATCTCAGAGGCAGGAGTATCTGTGGACCCAGAGAAAGTGAGAGTTGTAGTTTCCTGGGAGCATCCGAAGAACGTTTTTGAGGTACGGAGTTTCCTAGGGCTGGCTGGATACTACATACGCTTCATTCAGAGCTTCTCACGCCTAGAAGAACCTTTGACCGGACTAACCAAGAAGGGGGTGAAGTTCTTATGGTCAGAGTCTTGTGAGTCAGCCTTTCAGGAGCTGAAGGGAAGGTTGACGTCGGAACTGATACTAGTCTTGACAGATCCAGGAAAGAACTACACAGTCTATTGTGATGCTTCAGGTATTGGGCTAGGAGTTATGCTTATGCAGGGATATGGAGTCGTTGCGTACGGGTCTCAGCAGTTGAGGCCACATGAGAGGAACTAATCGACACATGATCGAAAGTTGGTAGTTGTTGTTCATTCCTTACGTTGTTGGAGACACTATCTTCTAGGAGATCACTTTTTGGTCTTCACTGACCACAAGAGTCTCAAGTATATCTTCACTCAGCATGATCAGAATTTGAGGCAGCGCAGGTGGGTGGAGTATCTTCAATCTTTTGATTTCGAGCTTGCCTGTACGCTGGGGAAAGGAAACATAGTGGCAGATGCTTTGAGCATGAGAACTCAGATTCAGGTAGTTCAGGAGGCCAAAACTGAGTGGCAACTGATGGATCTGTTCTCTGAGATGCATCTGGAGGTGCATGACAGACAGGGACAGACCTTCTTATCTTTTGTAGCTGTTACCTCTAAAATACGTCATTGGGTATGGATGAGGAAGCTATCAGACTCATAAGGCTTAGTCCTGTAGGAGAGTGTTTCCGGAGAGGACCCTCTTCATGGATGGACAGTGGGAGAGGATGAGATCTTGTGTTTCCAGGGACGCGTATGGGTGCTAGCAGACATACGCGAGGAGATGATGTGGGATTTTCATTCATCAGTTTGGGCAGTTCATCCTGGCGTCACCAAGATGTATTAAGATCTTCATCGCCAGTACTGGTGGCCAGGTATGAAGAAATATGTTTCTGGCTTTGTCATGAGATGCTCTACTTGTCAGTAGGTGAAGGTGGAGCATCAGCGACAAGCAGGCCTTTTACAGTAGTTACCAATTCCGGAGTGGAAGTGGAACGATGTCACGATGGACTTCGTGACTGGGTTGCCAAGGTCGCCTTGGGGGGACGATGTTGTTTGGTTTGTCGTTGACAGACTTACGAAGTTTACTCACTTTGTACCGATCAAGGAGACTTTCAGTGTCGATGATCTGGGAAAACTGTACATTTGAGAGATCATTTGTCTACATGGAGTTCCACACTACATTGTTTCATACAGGGATGCGCATTTCACCTCTCGGTTCTAGCAGGGACTTCAGAGGGCGTTGGTTACACAGGTACTTTTGAGTACGGCATACCATCCCCAGACTGATGGCCAGTCCAAGCACACGATCCAGGTGCTAGAGGATATATTGAGATCTTGCATTCTGGACTTTGGTGGTGCTTGGGAGAAGCATATTCCTCTGGTGGAGTTCACCTACAACAACAGTTTTTAGGAGACTATTCAGATGGCACCTTACGAGGCTTTTTATGGTAGGCCATGCCAATCACCCTTATGCTGGCTGGAGGCAGGAGAGGTAGCTTTGCTGGGACCTCATCTTGTTTAGGAGACCTCTGAGCAGATAGAGTTGATTCAGAAGAGGATGGCTACAGCACAGTCTCTAAAAAAGTCTTATACTGATCAGTGGAGATGACCTCTGGAGTTTGAGGTCGGGGATCAGGTTTTCCTGTGTGTCGCACTGAGGTTGGGACACAAGAGGATTCAGAGACAGGGTAAGCTTTCACCATGGTACATCGGGCCATTTGAGGTTTTGGAAAGTGTTGGGATGGTCTCCTATCGGTTTCAGCTACCCCATAGGTACTGGTCCATGCATGATGTCTTCAACGTCTCTCAACTCCGATGTTACTTTTCAGACCAGTCTCATGTCTTTCAGCCCAAGGAAGTTGAGCTCGAAGCGGATGCATCATTTGCAGAGCATCCTATCTGGATTGTCGATCACAGTACGAAGGTTCTCTGTGGGAAGTCTGTCCCTCTGGTATAGGTGCTATGGAAGCATGGGCGAGTACAAGACCAGACCTAGGAGAGGGAGGCTGATGTACGATCGCAGTGGCCAGAGCTGTTTGGGGTTTCTTCTTCTACACCTCGCTAGGGAAATTCGGGGATGAATTTCTTTAAGGGGGGAAGTTTGTAAGAACCCGGATCTCTATTTCAGGTACGGCTTTCCCTTTTCTAGATTTTTTAAGAAAAATGGACTTTCTGGAAATTTTTGAAGTACACGCCATGTACTTTCTGAGTACACATCGTGTACTCTTCTCCAGCTCGAAGCCGTGTGCTGGCCATTTCTGGGCCACACACATGGTGTGTAAGGGTGACGTGGAGGAAAATTTTGGTGGGGTACGGAAAAACCTAGTACACACTGTGTACTCTAAAAGTACACTCCGTGTACTTTTATTTTTCACTAAACGTACTAGGGTCGCGCCTGACGGATAGAACACACCCCTTCTCCAGGTTTTTCGTCCGAGAGCGACCCGTACGACTGGATCTTCCCCGAGCCCCCGCCTCTCCATCTGTTCTCTAATTCGAGCATGGTCGATTGCGTTGGAAGCACAGCGGTGAGTTCTTCCTTATGCTTGATCCTTGTTTTCCAATTCCTCCTCTTTTCCATGTTATCGTGGTTTATGAGTTTTGGACATTTTCTCAAATCTATGATGTTCTAAGGAGAATCAGTCATTTATGTTCACGTATATCGATCTCCTAGGATCGAGGTAGGTGGTTTGTACCTTTCTGCAGGAATTCATTGAATATTATGTGCAATTTCTGCCAATTCCCTTGAACGGAAATTGTGTTTTTCCCTTTTTTTCCCCTGCGGTTTTTCTTGCTTTTCTTGATTGCTTTAGTAGAGGTTATGCTTGTGAGTAGAGTAATTTGTTTTGTGCTCAGGTTGCTTTTCCATGCTTGTTTTACTTGTTTGGAGTTTTCCCAGTTTCCATGCCTAGTTGTGGGATAGTGAACTGTGATATTGTTATGTTGTTGTGCCTTAGAATGATATCCAAGTAATTCTTGAGGTTTACTTGGGCGATACACGTGCGCTGATCATGTTAGTTTCACACAGGACTGTGAGAACCTAGTGTAGTAGACCACAGGGAGAATAGACGTAAGGGCTTCTCTAGAGTGTCTTATAATATGATGTGATACTATAGGGGAATTGATGATGAGTGCTTCTTCAGAGAGTCTGTAGTTCCTCGACATGGGCCATAGGGGGAATGAGACGTTGATTGCTTCCCCAGAGAGCCTTTAGCACTATACGAGACTATAGGGGGAATTAACGGTGAGTGCTTACTCAGAGAGTCTATTCTTAGCTGAACCAAAGGGGTGAGACTGTGTGTGCCTCCTAGAGGGTTTCTAGTACTCGTAGGTTGAACCATAGGGGTTAGGCTGTGAGATATACCCAGAGGGTTGCCTGTTTTCTTCTTGTTGCTGGTTGTTTACTTGTGTACTTTATATGTTAGAACTGTGAATTTTAGCCGTTGTGTGTTTCCTGTTTACTGTTCCTATACTTTACTTGTCATGTATTCATTGACTGTTAGGCATTGATATTTGGGTGGTTGTCTACTGGGACTTTGTCTCACACCCTGTTTGGGCCATGCTTTGGGCCTAAGAAGATTATGTTGTTGCAGGGATAGATAAGGGAAAGCGCCCTTCTACTTTAGGTACCTGACTTGCTGGAGCTGGGGAGCATGTGACCGAGCTGAGGCTTGCGATGCTGAGGAGTTGCTCTTCTATTTTTCTTTTGTTGTTTCTTTAGTACTTGTGTTCAGTTGTATTTCAGCACGTTGGTTTGTTTACTGCTTTCTATAGACATATGTACCATGTTGCATCATTATTATTTTATACATTGCTTCCGCTGTTCAGTTCAGTTGTTGTATGCTATTATTGTTTCCACTATTGTGACTTGTTGTTCTTTCGCTGTATACTTTAGAGAATGAGGGCATAGTTTCCCCACCGACTCACCAAGGCCCTCGATGCTAGTCGGCATCATCTGGCATTTGGGGAAATGTTCTTGAGGTCATGTGGCAAACCGGGTATGGGGCACCAGTGGAGGGGCTCCGGATTTGGGTCATTACAAAATAAATGTTGAATTAATTATGGGATATTGAGATAGTTGAATTGTATTAATTAATTTCTCTATTAATTAATGGTAATTTTTGTGATTACACAATCGATTTAATTGGAATAATTAATTGTTGAATTAATTATGGGATATTGAGATTTTTTAATTATATTAATTAATTATCCAATTAATAAAATGAATTTTTATGATGATGAGATTGATTTAATTAGAATAATTAATTATTAAATCAATTATGGGATATTGAGATTGTTGAATCGTATTAATTAATTGTTTAATTATTTAATTGGAATTATTGTGATTATAAAATTAGTGAATTAGAATAATTAATTGTTGAATTAATTATGGGACATTGACATTATTGAATTGTAATAATTAACTGATGAATAAATTAATGGAAATTTTTATGATAAATAAATTTATTGGATTGGATTAATTAATTATTGAATTAATTAATAAGATTTTTTTATTATGGAATATGATAGGAAGGTTAATGTTGACTAACCTTGATTGATGTGATATATGTGATATTGTGATATATGTGATAAATCTGTGTTGGACATGATCTACTACATCAAAATCCTATAGTGATGAATTTATTTGTAAACATGTGTGAGATATGGTATTATTCATCCAAATCCCATAATGATAAATTTATTTATAAACATGTGTGGGACATGGACTATTGAATCAAAATCCCATAGTGATGTATTGATTTATAAATGTGTGTAGGTTAAGATCTGTTGTATAAAAAAATTATAGTGATGAATTGATTTATAAACATGGGTGGGACATGGTCTGCTCCATCAAGATATCATAGAGAGGAATTCATTAATAAACATGTGTGGGACATGGTCTGTTGCATCAAAATCACATACCAATAAATTTATTAATAAGTATGGTATGGGATAGGGACTAAGGCTCCAAATACCCATGGTGTGTTAGTTGTGACATTCTATACCAATGAGTTGGCATTGGACTATGGTTCAAATTGTCCATGACATGAATTGACATGAAATGATACATGATAACCATGGTTATGTGATATGGTTTAGACTCTGGAATGGGCTAAAATAGGTATTGAGGGTTTGGGTGTCCTCAGGAACCCAGTAGTTTATATGGTTAATTAAAGAATGATGAAATTTTATAATTGTTTACTTATTCATTGAAGATTATTCTTTATACAAATGTATAAAATGTTGTTGATAGGTTATTGTTTTATATTTTTTTAGTGGTGGCCTACATATTTTTAAATACACACTACTCAGGATGCCTAATCGGTACCCGAATAGATTCCATGGTTTCAGGATAGGATATTGAAAGTTCTATATGTTAGATGGTTGAGTCAGTATGGAGCATGTATGAGGGAACCATGCCTATTGTCAGGACCTGATTGGAGTTCTCAGTGTTTTACTTTTGGGTTTTTCATTTGACGCTTGGAACATACTTGGGATGGAAATTTTATTATTTTATTTTGTACATTATTTTCATATTTTAGTCATCATGTGATGTTTCTTTTTTCTGGTTATTTAGTTATATCATTTGGTTATTATTATTTATTTCCATTGTTTTTCTACTTTTATAAAGAGGGTAAATATCCCCATGATCAATACTAACCATCACTACTAGTCGGTAGCATCTGGAGTATGGGGAAGCACACCTGAGGTCATGTGACTAACGGGATCAGAGCATCGGTGTGTGGCACTCAAGTAAGGATGTTATAAATTGGTATTAGGAGGGTTTTCTTTTCATTTCTTTTATCTTTCTATTTGTAAAAGGTAGAAATGATAATAGGATGAGTTAGGCCATGGTTAAGAGATCTTTCATGGGAGTAACTAACCCATTTATGAGGGAAAAATTCAATTACCCAAAGTGAGGTTATGGTTATTGTTAATTTCAATTGTATTTGGATGTTATTTAACTATGAGTGATACACTTTTTGTATGATGTGATTATTATTTTTAAGCTTTTTGAGATTTTACTCTTGGATCATTATGACAAAATATTTGAGTATGTATGCATCATTATATGCACTTAGTATTATCATGTTACATGCATAATTTTATTCACACATGGGTAAATGGTTTTTGGGTAAATTGTTGAAATTAAAATTATTTCCTTTCTTGTGTAATTGAAATGAAAAAGAGGTTTATGATGTGAAATTAAAAATTGTAAATGATAAAATATGTTAATAAAGGGTTGTCTAGGGAGAAAATTGAAGAATTATAATGATACTACACTTTTTTAACCATGAACTAGAGGTATAATGGTTAATGTTTATGAAAGTGCCTCAGTTTTGGTCGTGTAGTGGGGTTTTGGGGATGACTTGTTATGAATTTTATATGGATCCCTATAATTGTGTTAATTTTTTATTAAATTTAATAATACATATGTTTATAATTGTATATACATTCCTCAATAATGATTATTTTTTATAGGAAAACATGAGGACATGGATGGAAATGATCCTGCATTTGTAGAATAATAGATACCATTGGTTTTGGATATTAGAGGTGAAGAGAAGTTCTGTGGGAACCATGATCATCTTATACAGATAATTGAACCATGAGGAGTGGAAAATGAGTACCCTTTTTGTTTTTTATTTGTTCCTTTGTATATGAGGTATGTGCAACTAGATTTCCCAAGTTCGAGACATCATTTATTTTAACACCCCAAGATTTTATGAATGTTTTTTTTCGAATTAATATAATCTTTTGATATTTGGAATTTCATAAATCATTAAAAATAGTTTTTTTACATAAAATCACTAATTTAAACATTCCTTTCACACAAAACCAACTTGTATTGTGCTACATGCACCACTAACTTATCATACGTTACATGCAACACCAACTTTCAACGAAGCATCATTTTATTATTATAATTATTTAAATGAGATAATTATAACCTATATGTTATACTTAGTAATATTAATAGTAATAAATATTTTTCAACTATTTTTTATAATGGTTTTATAGAAATAAAAAATATTGATGATGAAAGATATATATTTTTTGTATAGTACTTATATGTTTAAGAATATTGTTTTCCCAAATGAACTGATTTTAATACCCTTCTATGAAAAATAATAAAATTAACTTTAGAAATATTAATAAATATAATTTGATAAAATAAATTAAATTTTTGAATTCTGAATTTTTAAATTATATTAGGTAAAATGTGTGGTGTTTTTCTAAGAAACTTCTTTTCTGGATAAATAGTGAAAAATACCGGATTTTAATTTAAAACTACCTTTTCATATAATTTATTTATATGGTTAAATTGAATTAAAATTTGGTTTAAATGTTTAATTATATAATATTCTAATCAATTAATCCATTATAGTTAATTTAAATCAATTTCACTTTGAGATTGGGTATAAATCTTAGAAAAGTTTTGGATGTTTTTCTTTAAAAACCCATAGTGTCATCCCATCAGTGGGATTAATTTTAAATTAATCTATACCACCACTGTGAATAAAATTTAGAAAAATAGATTCCATATTTTCAATCAGAATAATATATAATATCTAATAATTTCAACTTTGTTTTTTACAAAAAAAAATATCAGTGAAAGTGATTAAAATTAATTACAATGGTTAAGAGAAAATTTTGGTTAATAAAGTAAAAAACATTAAATTTAAGACCTAAAAAGTCCTATTAACTTCTAAAAAAATAATTTTATGGAAATTATTAGGCCATTAACCTTCCATTATTGAAATTTTTTTGGTATGACTTTTTTTAGGTAAAAATGTGGTACACCTAACTTGTTTTTAAAAATGCCAAGAGTGTTTATTCCCTTCCCTATAAAAGGCCACCATCTCTCCCTCTTCTTCACACATATCTAACCACTTAAGTTCATCTAATATATTCCCAATACACTTTCCAAAATTCTTCCCTTCCTCCTTTAATCCAATATTTGGGAACAAATCAATCTAATGAATCCTATTGGCATAAACAAAAAGGAGTTACCCGATTAGTAGGTAACATCTTCTCTCAATCTCTTTTCTCTTATTTTATTTCTCCACCCCTCCACTCTATTTATTACATGATTGTATAAAGAAACCAAAATCATAAATATAAAAGGATTTTTTTATGATATGGTTTTGACCTCAACTTACACACACCTCAATCTAATGGGTAACGAACATATTGTTTACATGTACGGTGAACTACTGCCTCACGAAATGATGATTGTTCATTTTTCCTTTACCACCACTCAGGGTGGAAATTATGATGGAAACCCTATTTATATATCTTATATATTATATTTTTTATTTATTTAATCTTATTTCATATTTTTATAACAAATATCTTTATACTTTTCACTTGGTGTAAATATGATAATTTCGTTTGAGGAAGTGTGAACTATCGTCCCCTCAAAGCAATTTGATTCATTCACACACTACATTGAATGTATTAAGGATGGGTTTAGTGAGAATATATGATATATATGAAATTATAATTCTACTATAATTATAATATTTATACAAACATATATATATGTCATTTTATTTCTTTCTTTTAATATAATAATAAAAATGGAAACAACATTCATGCGTACGTACGGCTTACCATCTCTATGAACGGTGTATTTCATTTCATACTTATATATTTTATAGATTATTATAATAAAAATATAATGAATATAAATAATATTTATATCATGGTTTACATTCTAGAAATCATGATATAAGTATAACGACCAATGATATAATAAATTAAGACACCTATAAAGAATAAAGCGAATATTACCCGAAGGAAACCTTAACATAGGATTGTAAACTAGTGGTTAATACATGGTCATAATAAAAAAATATATGGTATTATATATAAGAATACGGTTATTAATAATATTTATAATAATTTTTTTTATACAGGTGGTTTTTATTAGTATGAAGATATTCAAGTCACAAGGTAAGGGAATTTCATCTCACTTTTTATTTTTGTAAGATACATGCTTTATTCCCCACTCATTTATTTTATGTGGTGTGTATACTTACCATTTATGTATTATAATATTATTATAATGAAAATTATGTGTATTTAAATATCCATTTTATGATATTTGTTTCATGGGATTTATTTTTCAAAATTTACTAAATCGGTAAAGAAATTTTGTCTTAATTTCCCTTCTTCGAGACACATGTAATGTTATGAACCTATATTTTTTAGGAGGTGTATATAGTATATTTGAATTTATATATCATGAATATAATTATTTTCATGATATTTTTAATATTCATGTAATCCCATTTTATTACTTGGGGATTATAGTTCAAATTTACCAATTGGTAAGAGTTTATTGAAACAATCTCATCGTTTTTCAAGATTGTTTATTTTTATACTTTCTTTGATGAAATAGTATGATCCATATATTAATAAATATCAGTAATTTTATTATTATATGGTTATTCATGATATATTCATGTATTGTTACCATTTTTTCCACTCTTTGGTACATAAGATAGGTAAGAAAGTGTTTTTAAGAAAGCCTAAATTTTCCCTATCTTCGGTCGTAAATTTGTGTTAACTAAAAACATGTTTTCCAAAAATAAAAGTTTCCAAAAATATTCTAATATTATCCTATGATATATAATATAAATTTCTACCCATTTTTTACCTTTTGAAAAATGGTTCCTTAAAATTAATATTCTTATCATTTTTTGATCGTGGCACTTTTCTAACCTTTTTAAGGTGAAAAATAAATGTTTGATGTGTACAGATTTTACCCATAATCATGACTCACATTCTCTTGAAGCTTCCTTTTCAAGATTAAAATATTATTCTTTTTAAAAGAAAACATTTTCCTAATATTCTATAAATTAATTTTTTTAAGTTGTTTTCAATGAAAAAGGTTTTCAAAAATTTTTTATGGTTATCAATGCTTCCTTTAAAAGTTTTTAATGCGATTTTTAAAGAAAAAGGTTTTCAAAAAGGTTTTTATGTTTTAAAAATTATTTTAAACTTTTTTAATTTTTATTTTATAAGTTTTCAAGGAAAATGGTTTTCAAAAAGTTTTCAAGAACCTTTTATAATTTTTCAATGAAAATGGTTTCCAAATTTTTTTCAATATTATTTTATAAGTTTTCAAGGAAAATAATTTTCAAAATGTTTTCAAGATTATTTTATTTTTTTTCAAAGGAAATGGATTTCAAATGGTTTTATGTTTTAAATATAATTTTTTAAATAATAATTTATATTTTTCTCAAGAAATGTTTTCAAAATATCCTTCCAAGTTATTTTATATCTAATATGACATTTATTTATTTTAATCATGCCCTTATAGGAAATGATCCAAGTGTTCCATTCATATTCTTTATTTAATTGTTTATGTTTTGAGGAAATTATGCCTGTGAAACCTGTTTCACTTTCACGAGTTATATTATTTTTAAACCTTATTCTTTTCAAGGGTTATGGTTATGATGAAATGATCTTTAAACCTGTATATTTTCCACATGTTAAGATGTGATTACATGTTTAGGACACCCATTTCATTTTGTGGGTTATGATATGATTGTTTATGATTTTTTGGAACTTGTATGCATGATTTCATTATGAGATTTTTGGGACCTATATCTCCTTCTAATTCATTGGGTAAATATTTATCTCTCGTGAGATAGACTAAAATAGTCTTAGGAGTGAACCCTGACTGCTAAGATGGCCATGAGAGTGAACTATGACTTCCAAGATAATATGAGGAGTGAATTCATTCTATTAAGATGTCTATGGGAGTAAATCATGACTACCAAGATGGTATAAGGAGCGAACTCGTACTACTAATAGGGCATTGGCAGTGATGCCTTGGATACTATGGAAATCATATTATATGATTATGTGTCTACCAAAATTCCATGTTTTATTCTAATTTTATGCCTTCATGGATTATATTCATTATTTCCTTATGATTCATGTCTTATAAACTGCCAGGATTTATGAAATGATTCATGTATATGATCTTTGATATGTTGGGTATGATCTTCTATTTTCATGATCATGTTTTCATACCCTTATGATTATGATTATGATTACATATTTCCCTTGTTTAACTTTACTGATCATTTGATCTCACCCCTTTTTATGTTTCCTTCCTCGGGTTATGAAGATATGTATTATGTTTGATGTGTCTAAGAGGGATGATTGTTAAGAAGAACCTAGTGGGAGATAATGTAGCTCATTTATGTACTAGTGTTTATGTTTCCATGTTTCCAAAGACACTATACTAGTATGGTCTTCAGGAGCATGTTTGTATAATTTTTTATGTATTCCAAAAAAATTATATAATGTTAATGTATGAAAATATAGAGTAATTATAGTTGTTATCATAGAAAAGTTTTAGTTTACCATTGGAAAATAGGATGATAAAACCTTAGTGATAACCCTAAGGAGATGTCTTGGGATAATTATAAGGATAAGGAAAATTCTAGGAAATGTCCTATAATTTTGGTAAAGGATAGATAGATTGGTTTCCTAAAAATATATCTATGTCTATATAGTAAAAGTGAATATGGATCTAGAAAATATGTACCTAGGTGTAACAACTCTGAAAAGATTTTCTAGTCTTGACTTGGGGTAATCTTGTACATGACAACGGGCCTTGTTGCATACTTAGTTTGACACTTCTAAGGGATATGCATTGGGAATTCATAAACTCTTCATAAACCATCATTAAGGATTTAAATATAAATTGGCTATGAATAACCTATGATGAACCTATGGTGTTATATATTAAGGAAGGTGTCATTATTTTTCCATCCAATAAGTAATTATTTTCATGACTATGTGGTTTTATTCTATGATAAGTAATTATCACACTATGATTCTGGTTTTTTTAAATGGCGAGAACCAGAAGGAATTGGATTAACGTTGAATGTGATGGATGATTTTATAATGATCAATCACGTGGGGTGATCACTAGAGTGAAATATTTTGTGGTCCTACCTAATTAGTTTTCATAGAACATGATTAACAACATTTATCTTAACCAACTGTCGGACTCACCAAGGAAGATAAATAAGGAGTTATCTGAGATTTCAGGTAACAGAGACCATATAGAAAATAATATATGGTTTACTTTGTGTCAATAATGTGTAAAGAATCACCTAAGTGGATGTCTTAGAGGAATAAGAAGATGTTTTCAATATGTAAAAGGACACAAAGAAAGTTATTATGGAGTAAAAAGGATGTGTTTGATTAATGAAATGGATGATAATATTATCCTCCCTAATAAATCATTGAAGGATAAGTGTTTTAGGTGTGGAATAAATAGCCATTATGAAACTTAATGTCCCAAGAGGAAACCTCCTCAATAGAATTAGCAAGGTGGTACGATTAATTGTTATATTACTGATGATAAAGAGTCTATAGATGAAATGTGAAAGGAAAGAGGTATTATATAATAGAATGAGTTAGAATTATCAATGGCTTAAGGATGAAGTAATTGAAGTTTTTATATATTTGGATTTAATAATTATGAAAGGTGAAATATAAAAGGATGGTCCAGTTTATGTATTTTCACTAATAATTTATAAGAATATGTTTAATGGGTCTGATGGAATAGAATAGTGATTTAATGTAATGGTTATGTACATATAAAATATATTATTAATGGAAACATAACCCTTAATATATTTCTTATGTTAAGATATTGTTGTTTGGATAAAGATATGTGGGATATGAATAAGTAAATTGGACGGTACTAATTATATTGGAACTAATTAAGGACCTATTGACAAGTATTTCATGCTATCATAGATTAAGTTTACAAATTATTGGATTTATGTAATATATCCAATAATCTATATAATAAGGAATAACACATGTTTTCCAAAAGGATTTATGGTAATTCAAGTTGTTACCATGTTCCAAGAGAATTTACCATTATGTTATTCACATGTTTGGAATGTGAAAACCAAGATCTAATTTGTGATATATGGGTGATTAATGCTAATCTGACTTTGTGAATTTCTTTTTAAAGTTTTGGATTTTCATTATTTAGAGGGTTTATAAGGTTAATCATTCAGTAAAATTTTAAGGTAAACATGAAAGGAAGTATTTATGTATTCTGATTGTATTAAAAACCTTGGTTAAAAGGCTATCTAGTGATTAACCTTATTTAATGGATGTCCATCGTATTTTGTAAATAATATTATAATGGTTTTATAAAATGAAATTATGTATTTTGGGTGAAAACCAATAAATTCCGGAAATTTTACGAGTCATGAACCCAAGACAGAAGGATGATAAGGGTTTCATGTCTACCACAGGCCTACGTGATTTACTGGTTAATGTATAATTATTTTTAATGAATAATTATTTATGATGGAACATTAGTGTTACTTTTTGTGTTTAGATATTAATGTATTAACCATATTGATTTTTAATAATACTTATAGATAAATAGTTATACTTTTCTTTCTTTTATGGGTCTTAATATCTGCTAAAAGTGTATTTTAGTGCATCAGGCATCAAAGTTAATTTCTAGACATCCATTTTTTGAAGTAATGGGTGAATTAGAAATAGTTAAAATCACAAATAAATAATTAATATTTTTATATAAATATTTCAAGTATGTATAATTATTTATATTCTTGTTCAGTAAAATAATTACTCAAATATTGGATAGTGATCAAATAAAATTTTTCCGCAATACCTAAATTTTTTTGAATCAATGGCCTTATAAATCATCACAATGTTATGACATTGAGGCCCTAAATTTTTCTCTGGTCATTCACTTGTTTGTGATTTATGACCTCAATAACTCCCTACAAATATTAATTTTTTTTCCTCCATGTTCAATCTTCAATCCCAACCTATATTATCCTATGTGTAAACCTAGTAATATGTTACTTTGGGTAAGCATTATGGTTACAACATTCCATTTTTAAAGGAAGTTTTAGTGTTCATTTTTATGGTGTGGTTTTATATAAAATGAACTTTCAAGTATAATACCTTTGATAACTGAGATGAATTTCAAGGGTGAAATTCATTTTAAGGGGGGTAGAATGTAACACCCTGATATTTTGTGAATTAATATAATATTTTGATATTTTTCATTTCACAAAACACTGAAAATAATTTTTTTATACTAAATCACTAATTCAGACATTCATTTCTCATGGAACCGACTTATCCTGTGCTACATGCAACGCTGATTTGGCGTACGTTACATGCAACGCTAAATTTATATGAAGCATCATTTTATTATTATAATTATTTAAATGAGATAATTGTTACCTAGAAATTATAATTAGTAATAAATACTTTTAAAATATTTTTTATAATTTTTTTATATAAATAAAATATATTTATGATGAAAGATATAATTTGTGGTAATTTTTTATGTTTAAAAATATTATTTTATCAAATGAACTTATTATAATGTCCTGTGAAAAATAATAAAATTAATTTTAGAAACATTTAGAAAATTAATGTTTTAAATTAAACTTCATTTTTTAATTTTTAATTTCCAAGTTACCTTTGGGTGAATTTTTTGGGATTTTTTTGAGAAACTTCAATATTGGATGAATAGTGAAATATACCAGATTTCAATTCAAAACTGACTTTTCATCTATTTATTTATAAGGCTAAATTATATTATTATTTAGTTTAAAAGATTAACTAGATTATATTTTTATCAATTAATCTAGTTTAGTTCATTGGAATCAATTTCACTTTGAAATTGTGTATAAAAAAATAGAAATATTTTGGATGTTTTTATTTTAAAAACCCGCAGTGTCGTCCTTTCAATGGGATTAATTTTAAATTCATTTATGCCACTTAAATGATTAGAATTTGGAAAAATATATTCTATAGTTGGAATCATAATAATTTATAATATCTAATAATTTCAATTTTTTAACCAAAAATATTAATGAAGGTGATTAAAAGTAATTACATCCGTTAAGAGAACAATTATGATAATATAGTACTGAAATTTTAACTTTAAGGCCCAAAACATCATAGAAACTTGTCCAAATCCCATTTTTGGAAATATTCATCCATTAAACTTCCATTATTTAGTTTTTTTGGATTGGTATGACCTTTTTGAGGTAAATATATGGGTACACCTAACTTGTTTTCAAAACTTCCAAGTGTGTCATTTCCATTCCCTACAAAAGGCCACCACCACTCCCTCATCTTCACACCACTCTAACCACTTAGGTTCAGACAATATATCACCAATAAACTTTCCAAAATCCCTCCCTTACTCCTTTAATCCTTAATTTTGGAATAAATCAATCCAATGAAGCTTGTTGGCACAAACTAAAAGGAGTTACCAGATTAATAGGTAACATCTTCTCCCAAGCTCCTTTTTCTAATTTTCAATCTCCGCCCCCTCCACTCTCTTTATTACATGACTGTATAAAAAACCAGAATCCAGAATATACAAGGTTTTTTTTATGATAAGTTTTTTACCAGAACTTACACACACCTATATCTAATGGGTAATGAACATACTGTTTACGTGTACGACGAACTACTGCCTCACAAAATGATGATTGTTCATTTTTCCTTTTCCACCTATCATGGTGGAAATTATGATGGAAACTCTATTTATATAAGTTATATATTATATTTATTATTTATTTAATATTATTTAATCTTATTAGAACAAATATATTTATACTTTTCACTTGGTGTAAATACTATAATTTCTTTTGAGGAAGTGTGGACTATCACCCCCTCAAAACGATACGATTCATTCACAAAGTACATGGAATGTATTAAAAATATGTTTACTTAAATTATATGATATATATAAAATTATAATGATACTAGGATTATAATATATATATATATATATATATATACATTTGTGTGTGTGTGTGTTATTTTCTTTCTTTCTTTTAATCTGATAATAAAAATAGAAACAGCGTTCATGCGTACTTACAACATACCGTCTCCATGAAAAGTGTATTTTATTTCATACTTATATAATATATAGATTACTATAATAAAAATATACTGAATATATATAATATTTATATCATAGAATACATTCTGGATATCATTATATAAGTATAAGGACCAATGATATAACAAATTAAGACACATGTGAAGAATAAATCAAATATTACCCGAAGTAAAACCTTAACATAGGATTATTAATAAGTGGGTAATATAATGTCATAATCAAACCATATATGATATTAGATATAAAAATATGG
The DNA here is from genome assembly GCA_963277665.1 of Viscum album. NCBI lineage: Eukaryota > Viridiplantae > Streptophyta > Magnoliopsida > Santalales > Viscaceae > Viscum > Viscum album. Next base: position 138,502,472 of record OY728123.1, on the reverse strand, counting down.
TTCTTTATAATATTTATAACAAATTAATATTTATTATAAATGTGGTTTGTATGAGTATGAAGAGATTCAAGACACAAGGTAAGGGAATTTCATCTCACTTTTTATTTTCATATGATACATGCTTTATTAGACACTCATTCCTTTTATGTGGTTTGTATAATTCCCATGTATGTATTCCATTATTATTATAATTACATTTATGTGTATTTAAATAATCATTTTATGATATTTATTTCATGGGATTTATGTTTCAAAAGATACCTAATCGGTAAAGTAATTTTGTCTAAATTTTACTTCTTTGAGACACATGTAATGTTATGAACCTATATTTTCACATGAGGTGTATATAATTCCTTTGAATTTATATATTACGAATATAATTCCTTTCATTATATTTTTAATATTAATTTAATTACATTTTATTACTTTCAGAGTATGATTCAGATTTACCAATTAGTAAGATGTTATTGAAACAATCTCATTCTTTTTCGAGATTATTTTTTTCCATGCTTCCTTTGATGAAATATTATGATATATATCTTAATAACTCTCATGAATATTATTATACTATGGTTATTCATGATATATTCATGTATTTCTACCATTTTTTCCACTCTTTGGTATATAAGATAGTTAAGAAAGTGTTTTTAAGAAAGACCAAATTTACCCTATCTTTTGTCTGAAATCTATGTTAATTAAAAACATATTTTCCAAAAATAAAAGTTTCCAAAATATTCTAATAATATACTATGATATATAAAATAAATTTCTACCCATGTTTTACCTTTTGAAATTGGTTTATTAAAATGTAATATTCTTTTTATTTTCTGATCGAGGCACTTTTCTAACTTTTTTATGGTGCAAAATAAATTTTTAATGTGTACGATATTTACCAATCATCATGACTGACATTATTTTGAAGATTACTTTTCAAGATGAAAATATTATTATTTTTAAAAGAAACTTTTTCCCTAAAATTCTAGAAATTGATTTATTTTTAAGTGGTTTTCAATGAAAAATGTTTTCAAAAATTTTTTATATTTATCAATGATTCCTCTAAAAGTATTCAATGCTATTTTTAAAGAATTTTATTTTCAAAAAAATAATTTTTGTTTTAGAAATTATTTTAAACTTTTTTAAGATTTATTTTATATGTTTTCAAGTAAAATGGTTTTCAAAAAGTTTCCAAGATCCTTTTATAATTTTACAATTAAAATTGTTTTCAAACTTTTTTTAAGCTTATTTTATAATTTTTCAAGTAAAATGGTTTTCAAAAATTTTCCAAGCTTATTTTATAAATTTTCAAAGTAAATGGTTTTCAAAATATTTTATGTTTTGGAGACCATTTTTCAAATAGGAAAGGATATTTTTCTCAAGAAATTTTTTCAAAATATCCTTCCAAGTTATTTTCTATCTAATATGAAATCTATTGATGTTACTCATGCCCTTCTATAAAATGATCCAATGGTTCTATTCATATTATTTCTTTAATGGTTTATGTTTTCATGGAATGATTCTTGTGACACTTGTTTCACTTTAATGGGTTATATTCTTTTGAAACTAGCTTATTTTCATTGGTTATTATTATTAGGAAACGATTATGAAACCTACATCTTTTCCATAGGTTAAGGTATAATTGCATGTTTATGACACCCATTTCATTTCTTGGGAGATGATATTATTTTTTATGATTTTGTGGAACTTGTATTTATGATTTCATTATGAGATGGGTGAGACCTATATCTCCATTCAATGCATTGGATAAAGATTTATATATCATGAGACAGACTAAGATGGTCTTGGGAGTAAACCTTGACTACTAAAATGGTCATGGGAGTGAACCATAACTACCAAGATGGTATGAGGAGTGAACTCATGCTACTAAGATGACCATGGGAGTGAACCATGACTACCAAGATGGTATGAGGAGTAAACTCATGATCCTAATATGTCCATGGGAGTGAACCATGGTTACCAAGATGGTATGGGGAGTGAACTCATGCTAGTAAGATGGTCTTGGAAGAGATGACTTTACTACTATGGAAATCATATTATATGACTATGTGTTTGCCACAATTCCATGTTTTATGCCTATGTCATGTGTTCATGGATTATGTTCTATACTAACTTATGATTCATGTCTTATTAACTACCAATATTTATGCCATGATTTATGTATATGATCTTTGATATGCAGGGTATGATATTCTATTTTCAGGATCATGTTCTCATACCCTTATTCTCATGATTATTCTTACATATCTCCCTTATTTACCCTTAATGATCATTTTAGATCACCCATTTTTATATTTCCTTCCCCAAGTTATGAATATATTTATTATGGTTTATGTTTATAAGAATACTGATAGTCAAGAAGAACCTAGTGGGAGATAATGTAGCCCATTTTTGTACCATTTTTTATGTTTCCATGTTTCCATAGGCACTAGACAAGTACGGTCCTTGGGTATATTTTTATATAATGTTTTAATTATTCCAAAAATGTTATGTAATGTTAATCCATGAAAATTGAGGGTCACTATAGTTATTGGTTGTGAGGCCTTTGGGTTTCAATATATTGTCGTAAAATTTGAATAGAGTAACACTTGTGAGTGGGTGCTGGAAAGTGTGTGACCTCAAGAGTTTTGATGAGGTCCAAGTGTGGGAACATGAGGGAGGGGATCAATTACATTTTTGATATGTGGTCATGTGATTCATGATGATCGCTCATCATTCATGGTGTGATCATAGTGTGAAGTACTGGTTATACAAGATAGTAGTCTATTTTGGATAGTTTTGTTTCTATTATCAGTCACCAGAGTGGTGCTGGAAGAACTCAGGTCATGAGGTGGTGGTAAGTTCTATTTAATGAACCCCACTTGAGTGGTGGTGTTGGTCAGGTAATGATTATATGTTTTTGGGAAAGTAATTCAATACTTTTTACACGTTAAGGTGTCCCTGTAGTGATAGGCGACATCAGTGACAAACTATTTGTGGTGGTATTCTTCAGCGACATCATGCTGTTCTTACAGACTCAATACAATCATTCCCTATACCATGACATTGTCTTGGGTACACTGAAAGAGAATTTTTTATACACTAAGATAATTAATTTTTTTGTCTGGTAGGGTGAGTGGAAATCTTGAAGGTTGCGCCCTTGGGAAAAGTCAAAGGTGAAGTCATGTTGTGGGTGGTGCACCATTAACCGAACCTAAGTTAGTGTTTAGGGAGGTTGCATGTCAATAAATGTTGAGGGCTCCATTCTTGGAAGCCAAGAATGGAATAATTTTAATGTTTCAATTTGATGCTTGATTTAGGAAGAGAGAACCACGGTCACTCCTTGTGATCTCTAGTGAAGGGTGAAGTATCGATAATAGTTGGAAATTGCTTGAGGAAAATAATGACTATAACAGTCCTGAGGTGGGGAGTGATGTGTTAATAGTATATGCATAGATTAAGACAATAAGTTGAGATTCTAGTTCTCCTTAAGATTTTGGATGATCCAACTACTATTAGATGGTATTTGTGTGCTAAAGTGTATGGTGGGGAGTACCATAGCGAGTAAGTGGTCGGTTTACTATGTGACCAGTGTTTTGATTGGATGGGCTATAGTAAAAGTAATATTGGTGTTCAGTTTGGTAATGGGTACCCTGTCATGTTTGGATTAGTTGGGTTCCTTAGAGGAAATTTTGGTTTTGGTTTGTGTGATGGGTTTTTAGGATTGAATGGGGTATTTGGACCTTGAGTTACAGACCAACACACATAAAGGATAGTGGTTGATTAATCATATGTTCCTTCAGGTGTTGTCAAGATTAAGTCACCATATGATTCAGAGACAGTGTGAGTTTGTGCCCAATTTGGTAGAATCATTTGAGGTTGTGAAGATAATTAGGATAGTGGAATACTGGTTGGATCCTACAAAAAGGTATAGTGTTAGTCATGACATGTTCCATGTGTCAAAATAGCAATGGTATCACCCTGACCCATCTCATGTGATCGATGTGGATGGTATTATGCTTGAAACCAATGAATCCTCTAGGTAGCATCTGATATGTGTGTTGGGCTACATTGAGAAAGTGTTGTAGGGAAAGACCGTGCTTATAGTTTGTGTATTTTGGAAACATGGATGTGTGTAGGATGGAACTTGGGAGAGAGAAATGGATATACGGGCTTAGTGGCCTAATATTTTTGACTCGGAATCTTAGGGATGCTTGGGTGTATATCTCAAGGATAAGCTATTATAATATGGGGAGATTATAAGATCTAAACCTTTTCTAGAGATGTATTGATTTCATTCATAGGTATTCATTTTCTTTTTTTGAGTATATAATATTTACGTTTTATCTTGGGTGTATTGGGGAGAATTTTGGGGAATTTTGGAAGGAAGAGGGTATGTGCATGGTTGATGCGCGATTTTCCCAAACTGTGTTCCCTCTTAGGAGAAACTGTGTGACATCCCTGGCTGAGGCGCACAGTTAGGGCATGTAGTTATGAGAAACCATGTGCCCTATATAAGAAATCACGTGTTCAGTGTTAATTAACCTTAAATTTTTTTTAAAAAAATACATGGACTACCAATTTTCACCCAAATTCAACCCAACTTAGCACTAACTCATTACCTTCATTTTTTTAGGCTTAAGAAAAAATCCTTGAGGCTCTCAAACACTATTCATGATAAGGAAAAGTCTGGATTGACAGATCTTCACCTATCCAGGTATGTGGTTTTTTCCCAACTAGGTTTCCTTCTATCTTGATCCCCTTTACAGATAAAAAAGAGATTGTTTTATCCATTGTTGGAAAGGTTTTGGATCTAGGATTTGATGATGGATGATCTGTTTGATCTTGTTTCTTATATTTGATTCAAGAACTCATTCTTCATCACAGGTTTGAATTTTTCATTTCAATTAGGGATTTCCGTTGGGCGATCTCTCATTAATGATTTGAGGTAGGTGGTATATTATTCAAATCCCAAGGTATTGATTTCAATTACATGTATGTAATTGTAGAATTTGAATTGGATAAATAGCAATTGAATTACTTAAATTTAATTAATTAATTAAGGGATTTAGAATTAGAATAATTAATTATTTAATTTGTTATGGGATATTTTGATTGTTGAATTGTATTAATTAATTTTTTAATTAATTAATGGTAATTATTATGATTATTCAATTTATTGAATTGGAATAATTAATTATTGAATTAATCATGGTATGTTGAGATAATTGAATTGTATAAATTAATTTTTAAATTAATTAATGGGAAGTGTTGTGATTATCAATTTGATTGAATTGGAATAATTAATTACTGAATCACTTATGGGATATTAAGATCATTGAATTGTATTAATTGATTATTGAATTAATTAATGGTAATTGATGTGATTATGAAATTGATTGAATTTGAATAATTAACAGTTGAATTAATTATTGGATATTGATATTGTTGAATTGTATTAACTAATTAATGAACTAATTAATGGGAATTATTGTGATTATACAATTGATTGAATTGGAATAATTAATTATTTAATTAATTATGGGATATTGATGTAATTATATTATATTAATTAACTGTAGAATTAATTAATGGTAATTTTTGTGATTATGAAATTGATTGAATTGGAATAATTAATTATTGAATTAATTATGGTATATTGAGATTGTTGAATTGCATTAATTAATTGTTAAATTAATTAATTAAATTGTTTTGATTATGAAATTGATTGAATTGGAATAATTAATTGTTGAATCAATTATGCGATATTGAGATTATTGAATTGTATTAATTAATTATTGAATTAATTAATGTGAATTGTTATGATTGTGAAATTTATTGAATTGGAATAATTAATTGTTGAATTAGTTATGGGATATTGATATTGTAAAATTGAATTAATTTATTATTAAATTAATTAATAGGGTACTGTTGTGACAATGAAATTGATTGAATTTGATTAATTAATTATTGAATTAATTAATAGATGTTTTGATTGGGTATTGTGATAGGAAGGTTAATATTGGGTAATCTTGATTGATGTGAAATATGTGATACTATGATATATGCGATAAATGTGTGTGGTACATGGTATGCTGCATCAAAATCCCAATGTGATGAATTTATTTATAAAAGTGTGTGGTATATGGTCTACTACATCCAAATCCCATAGTGATGAATTGATTTATAAATGTGTGTGGGAAATGGTATGTTGCATCAAAATCCCATAGTGATGAATTAATTTATAAAAGTGTGTGGGACATGGTCTCTGGCATCAAAATACCATTGTGAGGAATCGATTGATAAACAAGTGTAGGGAATGGTATGCTACATCAAAATCACATATTGATGAATTGATTGATAGACATAGTGTGGGACATGGAATGAGGCTCTAAATACTCATGGGGTGTTAAAAGATATGTTCAACACCCATTAATTGGCATTGGAATATGGTTCCAATTGGATGTGACATGAATTTATATGAAATGATAAATGATAACTATAGTTATGTGATATAGTAAAGACTCCATCATGGGTCGAAGAAGCTATTGAGGGTTCGGGTTTCCTTGAGAAATCATTGGTTTATATGGTTATTTAAAGAATGATGAAATGTGATAAATGTTTTCTTATAAATTGTAATTTATTCTTTATAAAACCACATATATTTTTATTGAATGGATATTGTTTTAGACATTATTGGTGGTGGCGTAATGATTTTTACTGATGCCCTACTTAGGTAGCCTGATCAGTACCCGAATAGATTTCATGGTTGTGGGATAGGAAAAGTGTGAGAGCCATATGTTAGATAGATAATCCAAGATGGATTATAGATAAGGGAACCGGTCCTAGTGTTGGGACTAACCTAGAGTCGTTAGTATCTTACTTCTGGGTCTTGTATTTTTCATATGTAATGTTCTTGGAATGGAATATTTATTAATTTAGTTTGGACATTTTATTCATGTTTTAGTCATCATTTGATGCTGGTTTTTTATGTTTATTTGGTTTTATCATCTGTTTATTCTTATTTATTGTGATACTTTGATAAAAAGGGTATAGTCTTCCAATGATCGATATTGACCCTCGCTATTAATCGAAAACCTATGGCATATAGGGAGGTGTTCCTAAGGTCAAATGACTAAATGGATCAGGGCACTAGTGTGTGGAACCTGGTTCAAGATGTTATAGATTATGGATAATCTATTTTGAATCCTATAGATACATAAGATATACACTCATTTAAGAGTTACTTATTTTATGTTCATATTTACCATTTTATACATTTATTAATTTAAGTATTCTCATACCTTAAATTTCCTTTATTTAATGTAATGGTTAGATCCTAGAGGAACCATGTTATCATTGGGAGTTATGGATAATGTGATTTTTTCCCAATTAATAACCAAATGGGATAGGTGCTAGAGTGAAAAATATTATGGTTATTCCAAACCAACTATCAAGAGTTTTGATTAACCATTTGAACCTAGTTTAATTTTAAAACATACAAAATAAAAGAAAATGTAGTTTTTTAAAAGTTCAAGTAATAGAGGCCATGGAGGAAATATGATTCAATTTCCTACATGTCAAATATGTGAGAAGAAACACCCAGATACATGTCTCAAAGGAACCATAAGATGTTTCAATTATGGTAAATTAGGTCATCAAGTAGCCAACTATCAAGTTAAAATGAAAATTTTAGTTGACATGATGGAGGAAAATAATTTTCTTCATAAAGTTCCAAAAATAATTCAATGTTTTAAATTAAATGAGTTTGAGAACTACAAAAATCGAAGCCCTAATCCAAGGGATAATGAGGAAAATGAACCTCAACAACCTCCAAGACCAAGGGAATAAAGTAGGTCCTATGTAATGACTAACATTAAAGTAAATCATGATAATTAAGGTGTATGTATCCTCTAATCAATATTTTGTACATATTATTGTAAAATGGTTCTATCCACTCCATTATATCTTAGAAGTTTTCTAAGAGCATTAACTCATCACCCCATTGATTTGACATGAAATTATTATAGAAAAATTCTCTTTTTATGATAATTTTATACCAATTTGAAGTATATGGGAATGTGATTCATGAAAATATTATCATTATTACTTTAAATAAATATAATGGGAATTTTAAAATGGAATAACTATCTCTATATTGACTCCATATTAATTATCAAAATAAGAATATCACAATTAATATTTTAAATCAACCTATGATAATTAATCTATTAAAGGATGATTATGAACTCTTTTGTGAAAATTAATTCCATTATATAGATCTTAATACCCAATAATAAGGGGTATATATCTTAAATGATTAGAGATAAAACTCAATTTTTTGTATATACCCATTATGAGGGAAAAATAAGTTTTCTATTACTTCCTTTGATAGTGAGTTTGATATTTCATTATAGACTATATCGTGAGTCTTGTATATCTTATAGACAACCTTATACATTTTATTTATTAATAATAAAAATTGTGAGGATGAAATTTATTTAATGAGGGAATGTAACAACTTGAGATTTTATATTAATTTTATTTTAAATTAATATTATGTTTAATATCTTTCTTCACATGAAATACAGAACTAAAATTAATTTTGATACATTTTATTAAGACATCCCATTATAAAAAATCACATGAAACCATGTATTACATACCATGTTTTATTATATCCATTAAAAGTGTATAAATTAAAATGGAAAAATAGATCAAACGAATAATATTTAAAACCAGAAGATCCCTTAGATCATCTTCTCCCTTATGAATAATCATTAGTATAACAAAACTTATAATAGGAAATAAAATCATGAAAGCAAAAAATCAGTATGAAAAATCCTTAATAATAAATAATAAGTGTAGTTTAAGAAGTGATGATATAATGAATGATTTTTGTAATTATAAATTAAGAAATAAAATTTGATTGTTATAAATATGGTCCTTGGAAATATGGTCATTGGTAATATGGTCATTGGTAATATTTTAATTGGAAACATGGCCATTGTACATACATATATTAAAACCTTTTAATGAATTTGTGTATTTTTAAAATAATATATTTCATAAATAATAAATAATGAAACAAAATATTATAATTAATTAAAATATTATATTATAATGTATATTTTTACCTATTAAATGTTAGTATTAGATATTGATATGATAAAATTCATTGAAATATTTTACTTTTAAATGAATGAAAAAATTAAATGTTTAGTATTTATATAATTAATTTTAATCTTATTTTCTTAAGATAATTTAATATAAAATATATTTTCCAAAGAATTATTTTCTAAAGTGTATTGTATTTTTATAAAGTTAATATTAATATTTAAATAATTAAATAATGTTTATTTTTTGTTTTTATAAAGTTAATATTAATATTTAATATTTTTATTAATATAACACATTTTTTCATTAAAAAATATCAAAACTGATCATCACTGATTCCGTCTTCTTGGAACATAAATAAAATTTTACTATAATGGAATTAAAACCTTATAAATAATTGAGAAGAATATATTAAATTAACTAACGTAATTTAGTAGTTATGAATATGGTATCAAAGTATTAGGGTCAACATCAACTTTATAAATCGTGTACAAAATAATAAAAATCACGAACATTAGTTGATGAAAATAAAATATAACCAACTAATACATGTATAATGAATGAATATAATTAAAAAGTATAAAATGGTAATAGATATAAATATGATTATTAATTAGTTTATTAAAAAGGTTATATTTATTATACATAAGGTTAAAGCACTTTCTTAGATGTCAAGAGTAAAGATAAGGGATTTCTCATCTCAACTTTCTTTCTTTGAGACATATGTCATTTTCACCACTTGTTTTCTTTTTGATTGTGTATATAATATAATGCGGATTTCTTTTATCATAATTTTGTTAAAATTAAATTGGTTTAAAAACATTTCTAGTTATATCTATCAATTTCCTTTTTATTCAAAAGTTACCCAATACAAAAGGTATTTTTTTGAAAGACTGTTACTTAAAAAAATCTATATTCATAGGGGTTTTCTCATCTAAATTTCCTTTATTTGAGATATATTTTATTTCATCAATTATTTTATTTTTATTATGTATATATATATATCCATATGGATGTATTTCATGATATTTTTTCTAAAATTAATTTTTTTTACAAATCCTTTTCATTTTTTCTCTTTCAAAGGGTTTTAATTCAATAATCCCCAAATCTATAGGGGATTTATTGACTCAACCTACTTTTCATTGACTCATAGTTTTTATCCCTATCCTTTATTATTTTATGTTTATTATATTATTCCATTTCATTATTTCATTTGGTATTACATCAAAAATATTTGGGTAAATTTTCATTCCTAATTTATTTCATCTTATTTTATTGATTTCTTACCTTATAAAATTACAATGTGGTTAAGAATAATTGTCATCCTCTCTAAAGGATATTTTTCCTCTATGTCCAAATTCTTTGTTTCCAAAAATATTATCCTTAATTATTTTTAAATAAAAATATTAATCATCCCATGTGATCTTTATATTTCCCTTCACCAATTTTTAAAATGAATTTTTGTTATCCTTTTTACAAAGTGGGTTTTAATAATGGTATTTTAAAATATTAAAAAGGTTTTTATTTTCATGATAAAATATTTTATCTTTCACTATATATTTACATTGGATATCCTTTATATAATCTATTTGGTTACATTATTTTTATTTCATTACAAATAATATTTTAAATTGTATTTATTTTTAATTCCAAAAAATAATATTTTTGAAATTGACTCATAACTTCATCACTTTATGACAATGTTAAGAAATTTTTTCTAAAGAATATATTTACATTTCACAAAACTTTTCCTCTTAAACACCAAATTATTTATCTCGCATTAAAGTAATATTTCAGGAATCAGCCTCTAAATTCCCTTATGAAATACTCCTTTGTACTGATTGGATTTTGGTATTGACCAATCTAACTCTTGTAGTCTTATTATGTGATACCATTTGGAAATGATATGAAACAAATTTTCTTTCCATGGGTTTTAATTATATGATTAATGTTTTATTTCTTATGGAAATCATGTGTATGTATTATCATCATTTTATTGGTGGGTCCTATATAACCCTATAATTCATTTGTTAAAGCTTTAAATCTCATGAGATAACTATAACAAATGATTTTTGATGCTCTATCCACTATGGGAAATGATTTGTGATGCTTGATACACTCTAGGAAATTGGATGTGATTTCTCTTCCACTATGTTATGATTTATATTCTTATGTTTGTTCCACATTCCTTCACTATATAACTATGTTAAGCTCTATGGATAATGATTATTTCCTCATATTTTCACACTATTATTCCATGGTATATATTTGATCAGTTGAGGCTACATGACCTTTTATAATAACTTATGGAAAAATATTATGATTCATTGTTCAATTTAGTAAGATATTTCTCTCATGCTCATGTGTTATCATATGTTTATAATATAAACCATAATGAAATATTGATAAGTTTAACCCTCATTGAGAATTTTAGCTTACCCATTATTTTATTTCTATTTTACCTTAAGAATTATATGTAGGACTATATTTAAAATGATATATTATATAGAGATGTTTTGTGGGAGATGTTGAGGATATTGTTAAAATACGATTTTATATAGCTGTTATTTAAAGACACTAAACATTTGGGTTCTAGGATTGTTTGATTATTGTGAGATGTAATGTATGAATTATGGAAATATATATAAGTTTGACTTAAGTTACCTAACATGGTATCAAAGTTAATAATTAATGTATGTGTTTTCACCATCAGACCTGGAAGTGCCTGCTTGGATCATATCATTCCCTTTTTCAACTAATTTTATCATATTATCTCTATTATTATCCTAATTTCCATATTACATTCCATTCTTGATAGATATCACTTAATAGAAATACCATTTGAGATAAATACAAATTGATCTTCTTGAGATAAGCATAACTTCACATTTTTCTTAATAATAATTTATATACTAATCAACTCTAAGTCTGTGTGGAAAACCCCAATGTAAAACAATAGTGACTAATGTCAACCTCAAATCTATTTATTAACTCCTCAGTTTGTGTTACCAACTCTATTTTCTCTAAGGGGACATTTTTATTATTTCATGATAATCTCTTTCATCCAACACAACAAATATAAAAATATTCATACACAAAGGTAAGTTACTCTTCCATTCAAGTTACTTTTATTTTTTCATTAATTAATAAATCTCACAATTTTTCATATTTTACATCTCAAATAAGGATGGGAAAATATATTCAACATAACTTGTATATGACAATTATCTGTACAAAATTCCAAATTTATCAAGAAATAATAAATCTATACCAACTTGTTCATATTCTTATTTCCTCTTAAATAATTTCTTTTTAATGGACTTTATCATGGTTTTCTTCCACCAAGAATAATCTCCAATCATAAATGATGCTATTTGAATCCAGATAGCAATTAAGATATTGAAATTTATGTGTTTAAAGGAGATAACATATAAAGTTCTCAATGATAGATAACTTTAATAATGTTATAGAAAATTCATCTCTTCATGTCTCCCCTTGAATGAATGCATTACCTTAAATTCCATTTATATAATAATAAAAAATATATAGGAATAAGGCGGTATCCTCATTAGATTTTTTTATAGAAATAAGGATGATACTTGTATCTCAACACAGAAACTCTTTTTATTTCTACTTCAGATTTCTAATAAATATTCATGCAACCATGCTTAATCCTATAGACACCAATTTCCTTGGTAAATATAGATTTCTAATAATTTTTAGATTTATTATTATATGGGATAGTTTTCTTAACAATAGTAATTGAATAAATTTCTTTCTTATATGTTTTTTCATCTTATCAACTAATTCCAACTGATTTATCTATATGGTTAAACATTCTTTAGTCCCATGCTCAATCTTCTTTTTGTGTGTAAATTCCTTCTTCACAGTAAAATTTTTAGTATAAGAATGTATTGGTGATATTTATTTATTTATTAATAATTCATCTAGTCCAGGTATCCAATTAATTCACCTATTAGTTTTATTCCTATATATTTTAAAATTTCCACACATATCACCAAAAATATTAGGGTTATCCTTTTTTAAAAACATATAATGAAACTTAAAATTTTCTTTTTGGATGTCTTATACCAAAATCATCATGTTATTCTTATAATGGATTTATTATTTCTTTGTCTTTAGTCTACTCACTTTATTAATAAATTTCATGTCCAGTTTACAATAGTCCATGATATTTCATTTTCTTCCATATTAGAAGAATCATTTCTTAGTTAACATGACTTCCTTAACAACATTATCCTTAGATGTAATTTTTTAGCCCCTTTATTTAAATTTCTCACCAAGGCTAACTTATTTTCAATTCTACATTTATTCTTCTACTATTTTGATATTATCTCCTTGGTGTAATATGAGTTTTTCCTGATTAGTGCATATTAAAACTACTCTTAACTATAAAAACTTTTATTTAAATAATTATAAAATATTTCAATACATTCAAATCCATTCATGGTAGTCACATGTCCTATTTTTCTATGAAAATTACTTTAGAAAAATAATATTTCTTTTTTATTCATATTTTCTCCCCCAAAATGAAGTCCTTTTATATTTTTCATACATTTACATATTATGCCAACATTTTGTTCCCATGTTTTCAAACTTTCAACAGCACTGACAATATCTAATAAATATTATTCCTTTTCTTATAGAACCATTTTTACTAGATGTAATTCATTTTTATTCATGTAAAACATTAGACTTATTTTGAATAATATTTGAGAAGATTATCTTCTTATAAATTACTTTTTTTCAATGCATTTATTCTTAACAGTATGAGAACTATCATCTTGTATAGATTCTAGATTTCTTAGTTTGATCTCTAGTTAAAAAAACTTCATGTTGATGGTATTTTTGTCAAACTCAACTAATATAAATATTTAATTGTATGTATTATTCATCTTCTAAATATAATCTATATGATTATTATTATTTTTTATTATAAAATTTCAAATATCTTTTATCCTCTTTGATTTAAACTCCAACTGAGAACCTTGGACTACCATGCTTGATTTTAATGCCCCTTTTCTAATAGTTAATTTATATTCTAAATTCACAATTGGGTAGGTTTTAACATATTCATGTTTCTAAATAATTTTTTAATTAAGGTACATATACCTTGTAATTCATCTTAATGAGATCCAAAAGGATCCCTATTATAGTATCATCAAATTCTATCAGAAGTTTCTCTAGAGATTCAATACTCTTCTAAGACTCCTTATCAATTACTTTACATGGCTCATCATCATAGAAAAATCTAAAAAATTTATTTTTACATACATTAACATAAAAAATACTTAAGGGTTATACCTTTATAAATTTCATTCTCAAGAGAATCAATATTCTTATATCTCTCTTTAGTCGTTGCATTCAAATTTTCAATTTCATTGTCTCTCTCTTTAGTCTTCAGTTTGAACTCCACTTCTTATTTTGGGTTCACTTGACTAAATGATTTATTTATAACCTCTTTTTAAAGCTGATAAATATTTTATTCAATATCAACTATATATATATAATATTATTTTAATATTCTACAAATCCTATTGTTTTTATTTCTTTAAACCTCAAATTCTTCAAGATCCCCTTCTAGCTCTACCTGAATATCAACTATGGCCTCTTGTTCATTATACTCTTAAAATTTTAGATCTTTATTCTATTGAACCTTTAATTCTTTTATCTTGTGAACTTTTATTTCTTTATTCTCTTGATATTTTGGTTATTTCATCTTTCCCATTCAAGATGAGTTTCCCATAGAAAGTAATAACACTTATTCAATATTTCATCAAATAAAATAAAAAATTGAACTCCAAGTTGGAACCTTTTAGATCGGATAACACTAATTATAACCTTAGTCACCCTAATAAGGGGGGTGAATCAAGGTGTAACACAAATTAAAAAATGATTTTACTCTTTTTTATTTTAGGATCATGTTCACATGTTAACAGGAATTGTGTTCAACTGATATCTAATAATGAAATAATCAATGAAATAAATAAAAATATAAAAGAAAATAATGTATGGATACAATATAAATATTTTACTTGGATCACCATAGAGGGATATGTCCAAGTATAGTACTTCGATGATGCTTCAATGTGACGAAATCCGCAAAGCTTCACTAATTATGTAGATACAATATTTCAGTTATTTTCACTCTATTCTAGGAACACTTACTTTATAATATTTATTATTTGGTCACCCTTAACCGAAGGGACACACATTATTATTCACTCATAAGGAAATTTTACAGACTTAAGGGTCTCTTAAATCTCATCATGGTAAGCGTGAAGTAGTTTTACTTTCATCACCATATAGATACACTATGAAATCCAATATTCTTCCCACCACATTCTTCAAACCTGATAAAATCAAAACCTTATGAATAAGATTGGATTTTGTGTTGTCCCTTAAACTATACCAAAAAATTATCTATCATGATGATAATTCTATGTTTGTAATTATCTTATTATGTACTTGTTATATCTTCAAATATAGAAATGATAAGCCACCTACTCTCAAACCTTTTGTGTGATGCCCCATCCTAGATTTCCCAAAAAACACCTAAGTAGGGGTTCACCACATGACCTTTGGCACACCTCCTAGTATTCCAAATTCTTACAACTAGAATAAAGTGATTAAAAATCATGGGGATACTATTCCCTCTAAAATAATATTGTAGATTCATGCATGAATATACTGAAAATTTAGCTTGAACCATCCATATAATGAACATCCTGAAAACCTATATATGTAAAATAGGGATCCAAGAGGGACCCCATCAACTAGAATAGAAATTAGTAAAACTTCTATATGAAGTATCAAACATAATATAGTGGTATTGTGAGATAATAAGATAAAAGCATCATATAAATAAATACAACATTGGTCAGTGAACAAGTTGAATAAGTAGATAAAAATTTAACTCCACGGCCTCTGTCCTAATTCGTATAATAATTCTATAAAATCCTTGATCCCAATGGACCTATAAATAAACAACATGTATAGATTAAATTGATTCTTATGTCCTAAGATAAAATAGGAAGTTCTACCCACATACATCTAAACTCATGTCATATACATGGGTAGGGGTTAGTCTAACAATCCAACATTAATCCATAATGCCTCAATCATACTTAATGTTATTATGATTAAGTTGATGTTCATACAATTCGTATATAAAAAACGTACTCATGTTTTTACAACACATACACATAAAAAACACAACATTTAATTCCCATTCAAGAATAAATGTTAGGTCTTCAGGTTTTAACTAGGTCACCACAGCATATGACCGTACCTACTTTGGATCCATGCTAAAAGAAAGAGAGTCACATCATACCATAACCAGAACTCATATCAGAGTATATAGGATAGGTTATCATGAAATATCTTAACCCATACCTAAATATATAGGTAAGGGTGTCATCATGTATCTTCTTATCGCTTCTCACTCAAGGGAGGTCACATGTGAATTCCTAACCACTACCTATAGGTGAATGGTAGGGTGTAATCAAGTCCCAAATAATCCCTTATCATTCAAGGGGGGAATATTTACAGGAATCCAAATCATCCATTCCCACTCAAGTAATAGAACACATGAGGTACCCTAGTCTACCCTTATCACTCAAGGGAGGCTACACATTTCATCTCAAGCTACACCTTATCACTCAACATTGTCCTAGACATTAACACACAGCTGTAAATATATCTTTACATGGAGTTCCTTGAAACAACAAATCACTTATGGAATTTAATAGCCTTAGGATCCTCTCCCCCACTATAATTTTTCACTTATCATAAGAATATTGTTAGGAATACACAAAAAATAGGGAATATAACCAATCTCACAACTCACCAACTCGTAACTAGGGATCAAGTCACTCAATACCTATCCCCACATCTCAAACACATCCTAACACCCTTATTGACCCTCTAATAGGAATGTTTCACTTGTCCATACCAAATTAATTCTTTTATTACAAATAAAAAAATCACCATCAAATAAACACACACAACATGAATCATCATGAAAAACTATACAAACTAAAAAAATACACCAAGTATATAAGTATACAAATTTTGGAAAATAGGGCTTTTCACTCATAAGGTTAACAGACCAAAAAAATAAAATATTCCCATCCAAATTTCCTTTGGAAACAAGTCAAAAAATTCCTTTAAAACCATTTAGAAATGGAATCATGTATTATCTTACCCATTCCATCCCATTGAAAAAAATCCCATGAAAACATTCTCTAAAAAACATAATTTCCTATTTTGAAATAGAATTTCAAAAAACTATTTCTCAAGTCACCCATTTTCCCATGAAATTACCCTTTAATTCAAACACTATTATAAAAAAATTTAAAAATTATATCCATTTCCCTTTGTTATCTAACACACACCACTTAAAAATCCATAAAGAGGGTCACCGATATTCTTTCAACAAAAGTTCTATAATAAAAACTTTTAACATGTTGTGTTTTCCATGATGACTATTATGTTGTTTCAAGTCCATATCAATATATTTTTGAGACCATAAAAGTCATGAAATATGAAATAAATAACAATAATGATGGAATAAAGACAAAAAATCACTAAATAAACAGCAGAAATTAATAGGTGTAGGCCACCTACCTCAACTAACAATCTAATAGTCAATCCCAAGATTGTATTGACCTCATTTGAGTTCATGAGAACCTATATCATTATAAAACATGATCAAATTAACAAAAAAACATTTTAAACCCACATAACCAACTTTTAATAGTTAACACCAAACTCACTAGGAGACATCATAATACTAAAACAAAGAATAATGCAGTGTGGTCCACTCCTAACACACAGCTAGACCGTGGCCACACTAAATCCCCAAAAAAATCCTGAATTGATGTCAATTTAACCTAAAATATATAATATCACAAAAAAACCATAAGAAAACATACCTTAAGGAAAAATAAAAGAAGAGTCGTGATAATAATTTCTCAGAATATCCTCTACAAGCTACACATAAAGTCCCCATTAAGTGGACTAATTTTACTATACTATATTGAAATATTATATCTAAAACTCTTCAAAACAAACCAAAAATCAAAGGTAAATAAAGAAAGGGAATAAGGGGAATAGATTAAAGGATATTACATCAAATTATCATGAAGAAACACCTTTGAACGAATCGAATTAAAGGGGTGAAAATGGAAACCAAAGGGATAGAAAAGAGGTTTATCCCCCTTCCTAATATATGACTAGAGGCCATGAACCCAAGGGGTTTCCAAATAATAACCCATAATAAAAGACTAAACATCCCCTAAAAATTAAGTGGGGACCCTTTTGTGGTGCGGACCAAGGGTCCATGGCACAAATCCCCCCTTTCTAGGGGTTCATTGTAATGTAACCCCTTGGGTAGTGGTGAAATGGTCCTTCCCTAGCCTCCAGCTATGGCATGTCCCTTCAGGTAAAGGTGCAACCTACCTCAAAGAGGTTTCCCAATCCCCTATCTCTTGAGTTACCTCCATATTGTGACCTCCATGTTTCAATGTGGGGACTTCTATATAGTAACCTTGATGGTGAAACCTCTAGGTTGTGTCTTGGATCTCCCGCAATAGACACCATGTTGAACAACCCATTATTGTGCCATGTTTCTCAACTTACAATTGTAGTTTCTATATCAGGGTCACCCAACCCTTCTCCAATTACCACCTGAGAACCTGAACTACAAAATAATTCTTGTTAAATGTCTAAAAGAATATCATAGATTCATATAAACACTCAATACTATAGTATGAGACTTGATTCATAAAATTCCTACCACTTTGGGACCAAAAATTAAATTTTAAATTGAATATCATAACCTTTAATGAGGTGGATCATTAAAAACTCCCCACTATAATGATTATTATTTGTGAGAATCCATGGTAGTCCTATAACTATCACTCTAGACTATTATCAATAATAAATTTAACATAAAATCCCTAAATATCATCTATAAATTCCAAAAATTCTTCCACTACAAAACTATAAAAGTTAATCCCAAACACACCATATTTTTTATGAAAAAAACATATATGATCCTTGAACCATCTCAAACAAATCCCATAAGAATCTTCTAATGTGATTTACACCACATCATATCCAATTATTCATCAAATAAATTGTCAGCACACCTATATCTAACTTCTTCAAAACACACTTGGCCTCACCCACTAACACATCGCCATTTCACTGCACCACCCTATCATGAATCCTTAATTCCCAAATGAATCATCAATATTTCCAAACACCCTCACTGAAGTCTAAACATAACTCTCATTATAACTCCATTGTTGGATCATCAATCGACCTATCCAATAATTATATTGTACCCATGAGAATCGATGGAATAAAGATCTAATTCACTCTTAGACCATGCTACCATTATCCGGATCATTTCACCAATACATGGACTCCCTCCAATATCGTATTTGAACTCTCAAGTGGGTATATTCTTCCAATAGCACCTTGTTATTGCCTAAATCATCCATTGACCAGTTTATATATGCATATAACCCTTCTAACATTGGGTTCGTACACTCGTGACCAAAAATGTAACACCCCGAGATTTTATGATATAGTTCTCGGTAAAAAATTAATTTCTTTGATACCTTTATTTTCACAGAACACCTAGTTTAAATAAACCTTGATATACTATTTAAATATAATTATTTAATGTTATGATTATTTTTTAGACCTTGGATTGGTGATCATAAATAAGACTAACTAAATTATAAAAACTTTATGGTTTTCACATGTATAAAATAAATCATTGGTTGTAAATTGATTAGAAATAAAAAATTAAATCTTTTGAAAGTAAAATATATTTTTTCCTTACAAAAATTATTTATGCACACAATGTATTTTTTATCTAAATAAATTAAATTAATTATTTAGTGAATAATTTTAATGAAATATATATATTATATATTCAATAAAATGTTTTAAATTTCATCTAATATTTTTTATAGGTGTGGTATAAGAATAAATCTAGTGTTATGCTTGAAATTATAATTTTTAAAAATGTTTTTTGTCACATTTTGTGTGATTATTTTAAAATGAATTTATTCTACTTATAGAAATTGTATCTGTAAAAATGGTTTCTATATTCATAATGAGGAGGATAAAATTTGATAAATGGTTCCCTTTTATTTTTGGAAAACATGAATACTAACTATACTAAATTTGTGTCACCTTGATAAGAGTAAAATGGGAAAAACAAGGTTAAAACATTAGGATAATGCTTTAAAATTTATCTAAAAATTTCCTTTATACTATTGGATGAGTTGATTTCAGACATGTATATACAATTATCTAATATATAGCCACTTGGTTTCATATTTATTTTGATATGACCTTTATATTAATTTAATAAAATAATAAATACAAAATGTCACTCTATTGAATTTAATATCTCTAAAATTGTTATATAAATATAAAATAAGGATGAAATAAATTAAAAATGTTTATTTTAAATATAAAATTTTTATTTGTATCATATTAATTTACTTATAATTTTTATTGATTGAATAATTACCTTATATACTTATGAAACATTGACATAGAATTTATTCAATTAATTGAAAAATAAAATAAATGATTTTAAAAATATTTAACGTAATAAAATTTATGTAAATTGTTTTTTTTCAAAAACAAATAGATATATATTACATATTAGGGTTGTTTGAAAATATTGGATTCAAATTTCATCTTTTTATTGGCGTCTTCAATGTCAAATTAAATGAATAGATCCAAATTTACATTAATGATATTTTATAATAAAAATTATTTTATTAAATGATTTAAAATTCATAAAATTTAACTTCAGATAATTGAATTTAATATGGTTTTAAATATCAATCATGTTCTATTTATTAGTCTTTTATTATTTTATGGTAAAGTTTTTAACCATTTAAGATTGAAATTGTTTTTACCACGGTTAAGGAAAAAATGATTAACGAAGTAGTTAATAAAAAATATATGGTTTAAAATGAAACCAAAACCAATATAAATTTCATTAGATGATGTTATTACAAAAATATCCTCTTTCTCTTCAAATTCATGTCCATTTTTTTATTTTTCTTGTGAATTAATTTATTATATTTTAATTTGTTAATGAATTCTATGTTTTTCATCTCCCATCATATAAAATGACCCCCCTCATTTCTCTTAATTACACCAAATTGAACTTTATAGATTGATCAAAACCTTAAAAATTATCTTATAAACTTACCTATACCCACTATAGAGGTGTTTTTATTTCAAAAATACCAACCCTAGGATCTATAAGAAGATATCTAGAGGAGTTATTTCAAAGAATATATAATTGTCTTAACCAATAACTTTCTTTTTTACTTATTATTCCAAGAATTATAAATATTTTTTATTTATCATAAAATAATAAATTAAATATCATAAATATACATAATTTTTATTATGATTATTAATCCACCATTATACACCCTCTTTCCAATCAAATAGGAAGTGAAAGTATCGCTCGTGTGTATGTATGGTTTACCGTCTCCATGTAGCAATATAATTAATGTTTCATCACCATCATTTATGGATGGGTAATAAGATGATTTAAATGATTATATATGATATTTATGAAATAATTATGTTTATTTAATAATAATATCATATCAAACTTCTTACATTCCAATCCTTTGAAAAAGGATAACATCACTCTTGCGTATATGTGGATTTCCACTTCCACAAAGTGATGTGAATTTTTTTTTTGTTTTATCTTTAAATTAAAGATAATAACGATGGATTTTATGAATATATATGATTTATATGATATAAAAATTATTATACAAATTTAAATTATTATTTATCTTTATTTCATTCAATCCATCAAAAATATAAAACAACATTCATGCGTACGTACGACCTGTTGTCTCTATGATTGGTGTAATTTATGTTTCTATCTCAAACATTTATGGATGAATATAAATATATATAATGAATATATATTATATTTATATCATGAAAAAATTATATATATGAGGTAACCATGATCAAAGTATAAGTATCCTAACTTCATAAATGAAATTCTCATGAATAATGAAATAGTTAACACCCTGAAACAACGGTTTTAATAGGGAATATTTAATAAATGGGTGTTGAAATGTTAAAAGTGGATAATATATGATATTAGAAGTATTTTAATGGATATAGTATATAATTATAGTAAATTTAAATTTATATATAGGATGTTAGAGTTCTTTTTAAGCACGTAGAACTCAAGGTAAGAGTTTTATATTAAAATATCATTATTTGTAATGATTTTTTATGATAATGTTTCCAATGATGAAATTTAATTATCCAAATCTCAAGAATCTAATGAAACTTTCTTCACCACTGGTTATTTCTTGAGAATACATGTTTTAATTTCACTTTACTCACTTTAATTAATCAAGATATCAAAAGAACTTTTTTAAGGAAAATCAAATTTATTTCTCTCTTTGGTCAAAATTTATTTTACTTATATGTCAATGTTTTCAAAAAATATTTTAAATAATTTTTTTACTATTATCTAATGATTTTTTAATTTAATTTTAAACCATGATTGAATTTTTTTTAAAAAAATAAAAGAAATATTCTTTTCATTTTCTGAATAAGCTACTTTTTAACTTTTTTTACAAAGAAATAAAATAAATGTTTTCTTTTTAACTTATATATAATGAAAAATATTTCATGATGTCATAAACACTCATTACATTTAATATTCCATTATAAATTTCCATGGTTATTTTTAATAAAAAAAATCCATAATATTTTTCAAATTTTTATATTTTAAATAAGTTATTTCCAATTGAAATTTTTATTTTCCTCAAGAAATGTTCTAAGTGATGTTTTAAAGCTATTTTTCATCTAAGATGACTTACTTTTTCATTTATTAAGATTTATTAAGGATATAATCCAATGATACCATCCTGAATATTTATGATGATGATAATATTTTTATAAAACCTACTCACTTTCCATAGGTGAAGCTATGGTGAATCGATTATGAATTTTTTTTATTTTCAATAGTTTATGCCATGATGAAATGTTTTTAAAACCAATTTATTTTTTAATGGGTTATGTTATGATGAATGTTTTCTGATCTTGTATAAAAAAACTTTATGACTTTCATTATGTGATTGGAAGTCCTAGAATTATATATTTGTCCAATGTATTGGGTAAAGATGGATATCTCATGAGATAAATATTACTAGAATGGGGAGTGAACACAGTTCAATAAGGTACTCAGTCCACTATAATAATCTTGTGATTTAATTGTGAATACTAAAATGTAATAGGTTGTTAACCCAATACACTATGATAGTATTGATAGTGATCCATGACTACTAGGGAAACTATTTTTATACTTGTGTTTATACCAAAAACTTATTCCTTATACCAATGTTATACTCTCATGGATCAGGTTCTTTGATTCTTTTAAGAATCATATTTTATAAATTTCTAAGCTTTATGTCATGACTCAAGATTTTGATCCATAATATGAAAGGTATAGTTTTTAAATATTATTCTCAAGTTCTCACCCTTTCTTATATTCCCTTTCCCCAGGTTATGAATAAAGGTATTATGTTTCATTTTTCTATAAAGGGTTCTAGTTACAAAGAACTTAGTGGGAGATGATTTGGTTCACTTATGAACCAGTTGTTCTTGTATCCAAGATTCCAAATATACTACACCTATATTATTATTTCATATATTATTATGTTATGTAATGAATATTCTTATATTTAGATATAATATCTATATATGAAAAGTATGGATTTTTATAGTGTGTATCAGGTAAAGGTTTAATTAAACTTTGGAAATTAGGATGAGAACTATTACTGAGAAACATGGGGATAATTCTAAGATTTATATAAAATCCTAAATTTTTGGTAATAATAATGGATAAACTAGGTTAAACCAAATGTTTCGAAGAATGAAAATAAGTTATCCTGATTTAGACATATAATAAATGATTTTTCATGATTATGTGGTTTCCTACTATGATTATTGTTTCTCACACTATGATTTTTTTTAATCATTAGATGGAACCTGAATGAATCATGTTATTACTGAATGTGATATATAAGGGCATTATTTTCCTCTTGAGAAAGATTTAAAAATAAAAATCTCATTTCTCTTCTTATGAAGCTTTCTCAAGCTATGAATCATGTTGATCTTCCAAATGAGAAAATGAGGGAAGAATATTTTGTTGAATCCTTTAAGTGGAAACACCCACCTTATTTTAGTGGTACTTCTAATACACTAGTTTATTTTAAATTGATCCATATTAATAAAAAATTATTTTCTATATTCCATTTTTTGAACGTGAAAAAAGATCTTTGGGTTATTTATTATTTGGAAGGAAAAGAAGATCAATGGTGGAATTTTATCAATAACCCAAGGAAATGGAAAGAAATTTACTCCATAGAGTGGGATGTGTTTAAAAAATTATTTTTCAATAATTACTTTCCTAGTATTCTTTTTATTCAAATGGATAAATAATTCCCAGAGATAAATCATAAGGATGAATTATCTATTGGTACTTGTGGGGAAAATTTAACAATACTTGTGAAGTACTCTTCTAGTATTTCCATCCAACTTGAAAGTAAGTTTGGTCACTTATTTAGTGGCTTAAAACCAATTATCAAAAGGGATTTATCCATAAGAGACTTCAGTATCAACAAAGAAGTAATTTTATGTGCTATAATAGTGGAAATGGAGGTTGGAGTTACATGTCCATCTCATAGTTTTAATAAGAAAATAAATATAGAATTTAAAAGAAATTCTAAAAAACATGGAGAGAATACGATAATCTTTATTTTAAGATAAAAATTTGGAAGAAAACATGGTGAAAATTATCTTAAGGGTGCTAGTAAATTTTTTATATGTGGAAATTAAGGTAATTGTGAAATTAAATACTTTATTTATGATAATAATTTATCCAATTATAGAGAAAAATAACCCAAAATGCATCATGTGCACTCTAGTGTTTCAAATGTAAGGAGTGTGAGCATTATTCCTACCAATTCTCAAACCTAAAGGTTAATGATAATGATTGATGTTAGTAACATTTTAAGCCATAAGAAAAGACAAATATCATGTGATCATTATTTCCAATGTGGAGTATGATAACAAAGTGGTAAAAGGTGCACTTAACATCCACTATATAATTAATAATTCCTTATTAGATTCAGGATATACCCACTCTTTTATATATGAATAATTTTATAAGGGTATAGTAATACCACCATAATGATTATATGTTGAATTAGAAATGAAAACCCAAAATGGTATGATGATTGCATCACAAGTCTATTATTCTTATCCTATTGAAGTTTGTAGGAATTTGCTTCCTATAAATCCCATTATTATCCCTCTATTTGAATTTTATATTAGGAATAGATTGTATTTAATTATACAAATACCACATTAATTATCAAGTAAGGGAATTCACTTTTGATATTCTAAACCAACCACTGATCATCTATCGATGGAATGATAAATATGAACTTCCAAAGTAAATTAAATCCATTGTATGGGTCTATAATTCAATTCAAAAGGGGTTTATCTTTGTTGGTTAGGGAGAAAAAAACATCAAGGATATTCCTATTATGTGGGAGTTTATTGATGCCTTTTTGGGAGAGTTACTTAGTCTTCCACTGAATTGTGAAGTTTATTTCTCAACAGAACTCAAACCTTGTTCTACACCTATTTCAAAGAATCCATATTAAATGGACCTAATTGAGTTTTATAAATTAAAGAAACAACTCCAAGAGAATCTTGAGGGATGTATTTGTCCAAGTGCATCAACTTTGGGTACACTAGTTAATTTTGATAAAAATAAATATGGATAGATGTGGCTCTGCATTGATTATCAAGAACATCAAACTGTCAATAAAAAGTAACATATAACACATTTTTATGAATGTTTTATCAACTATGTGGAGATAAATAATCATACAAGACTAACGTTTTTTCAATATATCACCAATTAATGGACAATAATGAGGATATACCCAAGAAACCATTCTATATGAGTAATGGACACTATGAATTTATAGTGTCTCCTTTTTTTTCTTATTAATTCCCTCACTATATTCATGGATTTAATGAATAGAGCCTTTAGATTGTACTTTTATTAGTTTGTGGTGGTCTTTATATATTATATTCCTATATATTCAAATAGAATGGAAGAGTATGAGGATCAATTTATAATTGTACTTAATACCCTAATTAAAGATTATTTGTATGACAAATTTTCCAAATGTGAATTTTAGATCCAAAAAGTTTAATTTTTGGATCATATAATATCATGAGAGGTTATATTTGTGGATCCATAAAAGATAAAAGTTATTAAATGTTGTCCCAAACTAACCATGTTTACTGAGATCTGTAATTTTATTAGTTTGTTTAGATATTATCAATTCTTTCTGAAACAATTATCATAGTTTTCTAATCCACTCACCAAGTTAACTGAAAGGGAGCCGAGTTCCTTTGGATAGATGAATGTGATAAAAATATCAAGGAATTGAAGAGAAAGTTAGTTACCATACATGTAATTACATTAACCTACAATGGAAAGGGGTTTATGATCTATAGTGGTGAATCATTGAAATTAGTGGGATGAATCCTCATATAGAATGATGTGGTGACAGCTTATGCCTCGTGAAAAATGAAGTTTAATGACCACAATTACCCAACTCATGATTTAGAGTTATTTGCGTTAATTGTTTTCATTAAGTATATAGAGGCATTATCTTTATGGATAAATATGTCATATATATAATGATTATAATAGTTTAAAGTATATATTAACTCAGAAGAGATGAATATTCACCAGAGAAGATATTTGGATTTGATTAAATATTATGAATTCTCAATACATTGCCACCCTGGGAAAGAAAACAAAATGATAGATTCTATAAGTCAAAAGAATCATGATATATTATATATAATGAGGATCATAAAAGATCCAATATTTCTATATTTTCAAAGTATAGATCCAAAAATATTTATGGAAGGGGAGAAATATTATCCTTCTCAAATGAGTGTTCAACTATAAATCCATGTGATGATTAAAGAGGTGTAAAAGGAAGATGTGTAATTGGAAAAGAAGGTCAGAAATGTTCTAAAATTAAAACTTTATTATGATGGAATGATAAGATTTAGGAAATGAATATGTGTTCCATCCATACTAGATTTAAATAAAAAGATGTTGGATGTGTCTCATAGTTCATAATTCTCTATCCATCCTAGAAGTATGAAGATGTATAGATATCTGAAAGAGTATTTATAGTAGGACAACATAAATAGATATATTACATAGTTTTTATCTTAGTTCTTAGTATGTTAGTAAGTTAAGGATGAGTGAAATGAGTCTAATGGTATCTTACAACCATTACCCATACCAGAATGGGGATGGTAAAACATCACTATGGATTTTTTCATCGAACTTCCCGAAACATCTAAGGGGTATAATTTTATTTAGGTTTTAGTCAATTTCCTTACAAAATAAGAAAACTTAATTTCCATCAGATATTATTTATTTCTAGATTATCCTACAAAAATATACTTTAAGGAAGTGGTAAGGTTTCATGTAGTACCATATTCTGTTGTATATGATCAGGATCTGAGGTTTACCTTGAAGTTATGGTGAAGTTTTAAGCAAGATATTGATTCAGAGTTGAGTTATAGTACTACTTATCTTACTTATATAGAAGTTCAATCTGAGAGATCCATCCAAACCCTATAGGATATTATTATATATTACTATATGGGTTTTAATGTTAGTTTTAATCAACACCTTCCTCTAGTGGATTTTTCTTACAAAAATAGGTTTCATTCAAGCATTCAGATGGATCCTTATGAATACCTCTATAGAAAGGAGTGTAGAACTCCAATGATATGGGATGAAGTTATAGAAATAAAGATATTGGGACCTAATCTAACTTAGGAAATTATATAGAAAGTAAAATACATTTAACAACACATCAAGGCAACTCAGAGTCAATATAAAAGTTATACTATTAATCATTGACAAGATCTGGGGTTTAAAGTTTGTGAGAAGTTATTTTGTGAATTTATTCAAGGAGGAAGGTTACGAGATTAAATAATAATGTAAAGCTGACACCTAGTTATGTTTTCCCTTTGAGATTCTTGATCGTGTTGGGATGGTATCTTATCACTAGGTGTTCTCACCAAACCTCTCTCAAGTTCACAGTGTGTTCCATGTATCTCTCTTGAGGAAGACATACCCAATCCTTCAATATAATGAACTAAGTGGTCATACCATTGGAGAATGATATTTATAATAAAGAAAAATTGGTAGAAATATTTTATCATATAAATAAATTTATATGTAATAAGACTTAATGTTCTTTGAGATGAATCAAAAGTTCAAATAACCCACTTGGGAACCCGAGGATGTAATGAAATAGAGATATCCTCTCTTTTTTATATCGGAGTGAAATAATTTCAAGGTAAGAAACAATTTTAAGGGTGGTAGAATGTTATATAATAATATTTATAATATATTTCTCTATAAAAATTTTATTTCTTTGGTAGATTGTTTTTCACACAACACACAAATAGTGAAATACTGTTTAAATATTATAATTTAATGTTATAGTTATCACATATCTGTTGGATTTATTGGTATTAATAGAACTAAAAAAATTATGAAAAATTCATAGTTTACACATTTATAAAATAAACTCATTTTTTATCAATTAATTAGAGATAAAAATTAAATCATTTTTATTGTAAAAGATATGTTTTTCTAAAAAAAATATGTGCACAATGTATTTTTAATATTAATAATTTGGTTAACTATTTTATCTAAATAAATATATTATATATTAAATAAAATGTTTTTACTTTAATATAACATTTTTATAGGCATGGGACATGAATAAATTAAATGTTATTCTTAAAAAATTATTTTTTAAAGAAGTGGCTATCATCGTGTTTTTTGCACTTATATGAAAATGAATTTCTTCCAACTCTATAAATTTAATCATGAAAAATTGATTCAATATATTAAATTAGGAGGATTAAATTTGGTAGATGGTTTTTTTATTTTATTTTTTTAAATGAATAGTAACCATAGTAAATTTTTGTCACCTCGATAAGGGTAAAATGGGTAAAATTGGGTTAAAATTTTGAGATAAGGCTTTAAATTTTTCCTAACACATGCCTTTATCCTATTGGATGAGTTTATTTCATCCATTTACATCTAAATTTAAAATATATGGCCATGTGGTGCCATATTTATTTGAATATGACATTTATATTAATTTAATAAAAAAATAAAAAATGAAATTTCCTTGACTTTAATATATCTAAAAATATGATATAAGGATCAAAGGTGCATAATTTTAGTTCTAAATATTTATTTTAAATATAAATTATTTTTATATCATGGTAATTTACTTATAATATTTAGTTATTGAACAATTACCATAAACACTTATATAATGCTGACAGCACATTTATTCAATTTATTGAAAAATAAATTAATTGATTTTAAAAATATTAAAAGTAATAAAATATAAGTGAATTATTTTGTTCCATGAATTTTATAGATACATAAAACCTATTTTGGATTTTTGAAAATATTATATTTGAATTCCATCTTTTTCTTGGTGCCTTTAAAGTCAAATCAAATGAATAGTTCCAAAAATGACTTTAATGATATTTTATAAGAAATAATATTTTATAAAATTATTTATAATTCATAAAAATATTAGCATTATAAAGGTGAATGAAATTTGGTTGAATATATAAACCATGGTCTATTTATGTGTCATTTTCCTATTTTTGTAAGTATTTTTAAGCCTTTAATATTTAAATAATTGTCATCAAAGTTAAGGTAAAAAATTAGTAATGAAGGGGTTAATAAAAAAAGACAAGTTTTAAAATGAAATAAAAACCTGTATAAATATAATTTAATAATTTCATTTAGACCCTATTCTATTTTTATTGTAATTAACTTCCATTTTGAATCATTTTTATTGATAATGACTTTATTATATTTTAATCTTTTATGAAATTCCAAGTGTGTACTCTCGCACCCTTATAAAAGGACACCCCTCCTTTCTATTCTTTACAACACATTATGCCTTATAGATTAAAATACCCCTAGAAAATTCCATTATAAAATTCCCTTGATATTTATTAGATGTTTTTTTATTCCTAAAAAACCAACCCTATGATCCTTAAGAGAATATATAAAGGATTTCTTTCAAAGAAGAGGTAATCTACTTAACTTATCACTTTCTTTTTTAATTATTTTTTATCCCCTATAAATCTATGGTATTTTTCATAAAATAATAAATTAAATATCCTAAATATAATAAAATGTTATTATAATTTTTAAACCACCACTATAAACCATCTTTTTAATTAAATGTGGTGTGAATGTATCACTCATGTGTACCTACAACTTACCATCACCATGTAGTGATATAATTAATTTTTAATCACCATATTTTATGGATGGTTTTTATGATGGTTTTAATGTTTATATATGATATTTTTTAAATAATTATTATTTTTAAATGATAATATCATATATACCTTCTTTCTTTCCAATCCGTTGGAAAATGATAACATCACCCGTGTATACTACCACCTCCATGATACGATTGATTTGTTTTTCATTTACACTTTAAATGAATGGTAATAAGGATAAATTTTAGGAATAAATATTATATATATCATATAATAATTATTCTATAAAGGTGAATTATTATTTACCTTTCTTTCATTTCATCCATCGAAAAGTGAACAGAGTGTTCATGTGTTTGTACGTCCTACTGTCTCTATGAATGGTGTAATTCATTTTTCTATATATATATTTTATAGATGACTCTAAATATGAATATAATGAATATATATAATATTTATATGATGATTAACATTATTTATATGATTTAACCATGATAAATTTCAAGGGGCGGAACTACTGAACTGAAATTCTTAAAAAGAATGAAATAGTTAACACCCTGCAATGATGGTTTTAATTATGAATAATTAATAAATTGGTGTTAAAATAATAAAATTGGATCTTATATGATATTATAAGTATGTTAATGACTCTATTATATAATTATAATAAATTTATATTTACTATAAATAATGTTATAGTGATTTGTAGGCAAGTTTAACTCGATATAGTGTTTTTATGTTATAATCTAATAATTTTTCACGATTGTTTATAATTATGTTTTTAATGATGAAATTTCGTTATATACCACTCTAAAATATAATTAAATATTATTATCCACAAGTTATTTCTTTATAATACATGTTTTTATTTTATTTTCTTCACTTTAAGTACTCAAGAGACTAAAAGAACATTTTTAATGAAAATTGACTTTATTTCTCTCTTCGGTCAAAAATCATTTTTCTTCTATATTGAGGTTTTATAAAAATATTTTAAAGAATGTATTTAAAATTATCCAATGATTTTTTAAATTCATTTTCATTAATTATTTACTTTTAAAAAAATATTAAAAGGAATCTTCTTGTCTTTTTCCAAATGAGGTTGTTCTTTTACTTTTTTTACAAAGGTTTGAAAGAAATGTTTTAGTTTAACTTATATGAAGTTAATGGAATTTCCTAACATCAGAACCACTCAATAATTTTAATATTACTTTAAATTTTTACTTTTTTACTTTCAAATAAAAAAAATCATAATACTTTGAAATTTTTATATTTTAAAGAAGTTATTTCAATGTAAAATGAGTATTTTCCTCAGGAAATGTTTTGAGTGATATTTTAAATCCATTTTTCATATAAGTTGAAATCCTTAGATGTTACTTAATATTTAATGGGTATATGATCCAATGACACCATCCTTATTCTTTCTATAGATGTTTGATGATTATGATTACAATATTTTTATGAAAATCATTCCTTTTCTATGGATTATTCTATAATGAATTGATTATGAAACCTGTTTCCTTTCAACGGGTTATTAATGATGAAATATTTATGCAACCCATTTATTTTTTTCATGGGTTAGGACATGATTAATATTTTATGATCTTTTGGTACACATCTATATGGTTTTAATAATGTGGTTGGTGGGGCTAGAAAAATATATCCCTCTAATTTATTTGGTAAATATGAATATCTCATTATATAATTAGGGATATAATAGTGAGTTAACCTAGTTCACAAAGGTTTTTCTTCTACTATGATAGTATAGGGAATAATCCTTTTCTATTAAGGAAATGATTTTCTATGATTGTTTTTATCCCACAAACTCATGTCTTATGATATTGTTGTACTCTTATGGCTCATGTTATTTGATTACTTTATGATTCATGACTTATAAACATCAATGCTTAATATAATTAATCAAGATTATGATCTATGATATGAAGTTTATGGAATTCAAATTTTATGCTCATGTTCTCATACTATTATTATTAGGTTATGCTTAAGTGGACATTTATTAAATGAAATATCTATATTTATAAATAATCTTGTGAGACAAAAAATAGAATTTATAAGAAGTTAGAGGTGACACATTTTGGAACTTCTAATGTGGTAGAAACTCAAAGAGTTGTGTTAATATAAGACTATCTGGATTTTGATTTTCTATATTAAGAAATAGTAACTCAAATGTGTTAGTGTTTAATGATAATTTTAAATAGTTTACAATATATAGGTGAGAAATAACTAATAGAATATCAACTTATTGAAAAGTTATTGATATTATACTAAAGGTGTGGGAATCAAAGAGAAAACATATTAATGATACCAAATATTTTACTAAGCTAAGTCTATATGAATTAATTGAAACTTTAATGCAAATTGAAATCAGATTGAATAGTGGTATTGAAAAAAGAGAAAATTAATTATGAGAATTCCTTTTCATCTACTTATGGTAATTATACTTCATATGATTTTAATATTCATTATAAGGTTTCTAAATCTCATATATCAAATATATTTAATTATTTCGATCAAAATAGTTCAGTTAAGAGTGAGATGAACTTGCTCAAGTTTCTAGAAGAATGAATTTGATTGTCAAAAATATTTTTTTTGATATAATAATTGGAAATGTAGAAATGATTATCATAAAAATAAGTGATATTCAGAAGTAATTTTTTATGAATGTAATAAGATGGGTCAAATTAAACCAGAATGTCTGAAATTAAAGAAAGAAAGACAAAAAATTAAATAAGTACTCTAGGAGTATAGGTAAAAAGATTTTGAAATATTTTGAAACCTATAATTATAGTGAAGTTGATACTACTTATGATGATCAATTAAAGATAGTGTAAGTGAAAGTTATAATATTTTTAGTTTTTATTCAAACTTTTCAAATAATGGAAAATAATTAATGGATAATGTAACTATAGAATCTTTAAAAAACCTAACTCTAGATTCTAAATTTACTTATACTTTTGATGATGATGATTCTAATTTATCAGATAATGAAAGTGATAATCCATCATATTATAATAAAGCAAATTCATTGGATGATGAAGATTATATGCCTACTTTTTAAGAAATTGTTAAATATATAAGCCTCATAGAATAGAAAAATAAAAAATTGAAAAATAATTGTGACTATACGTAGTAAAATCTTTTTAATTGTAATAAATTTATTTTGAAGTTAACTTCTTATGTTTCTAAACTTGCATAAGAATTAGAATCTAGGTCTATTTCTAATTTAAATTCAAATGATTGAAATTTAGTTAATAAACTCAAACATTAAGTCATTAGTATAAATAAACTCTTGTGTAACTTTACATCTAGAAAAGAAATTTTTTTCATATTGTAGAAACAACTAATAGATTCTAGAACTTAAAATGGAATTGGATTTACTTTTGATAAATCAAATTTACAATCAAATTACTATGTACCTAAAAGGGAACCCTTTTGTACTAAATGTCAAGTGGGATGTCACTAGGAAAAATATTATTCTTTAAACTAAGTTAAATGTTTTTGATTTCATAGAGATTTTATTTCTAAAGAAATAAAAATTATTCGGAATAAATGAGTTAGAAATATATGGGTTCTTAAAATTTAATTTTCAAACATAACCCAACCTAGACAAGTTTGGGTACCAAGAACATGGCTTTATCATTTTCAGGAAAAGTATCTGAGTACTAATAGTCTAAATAATTTGTACATAGACAACGGTTGTTCTCTAAATATGACTAAAGAAAAGTTAAACTTTCAAAATCTAAAAATGGTAAATGGAGGATGAGCCACGTTTAGAGACAATGAATTGGGTGAAATCATAGGAATCAGTGATGTTTATTTTCTTAGAAAAACATTAGTTTATAATTTTTTTATGTTCTAGTTATTAAGAATTACCTTATAATCATTATTCAATTATGTGATGAGGTTTACCTTTTGAATTTTCATAATAAAAAAACATACTATTAATAATTAATAATCTACTTTTATTCTATATTCCAATAGGCATGAGAATGATTATACACTTGACTTAGAATACTTAATATACAGAGATTCACCTTGATTAACTATAACTAAAGATTTAACTTGGCTGTGTCATATAATACTAGGATGGTGCAACTTTCAAATATTATATAATCACTCGAGTAAAGAACATGTTATATAACTACCAGAACTTAAATTTAACCCTACTTGAGTATTTGATCCTTTCCAATTTAGTAAGAAAAAAATAGTTTTAAACCTAAAAGTGAATTCTCAACATCTAAAGCTTTACATTTAGTTCACATGGATTTATTTGGTTCCATTCAAATTGGGAGTATTGGAGGAAAACACTATGTTTTTTTCTTGGTAGATGATTATATTAGACTTTTATTGGTGTATTTTCTCACATGAAAATCCAAATAACTTTCTCATTTAAAAATTATTAATTGTTTTAAAATTGAAAAAAAAACTCTCTTTGATTCTTATTTAGAGTAATCATGGTGTTGAGCTTTGTAAACACTGATTTTGGAACTTTTCAAATTTATAAAGGTATTACTCATAACTTTTCAACACTAGGAACACATCAATAAAATAGTGTTGTTGAATGAAGGAATAAAAATATTTAAGTAATTACTCAAATGTTGTTAAGTAAATATTCTATTTCTTAACAATTTTTGGATGATGTAGTGAGTACTTCCCAATATACTATAAATCAAGTTTTACTTATACCTTTTCTTAATAAAAATACTTTATGAGTTATATACCAAAATAAATCAAAAACATTCATACATTAGATTCTTTGTGTAAACTATTCATCTTGAATACTAAATATTAACTTCATAAATTTGATCCAAAGGAAAATAAAGGAATTTTCTCAGTTATTCTACAACTATTAAGGCTTATTTCCTGAACGGCCCAAAGGCCTTCTTTTTTTAATTTTTTTATAAACCCCCCCCCCCCCCCCACCTACCCCCCACCCCATTCAAGGGATGAATGGGAACCCTTACAAGGCCTGTAGGCTTAGAGATTACATGACTCGTAGGACTTATAAGAAATATCCAAAAATATAACTAAATTGTATACAATATTTTATAAGTTTGTACTACAAATTATATTATAATTCTAGTTTTATATACGTTAGGATAATTATCATAGTTAAAAATAAATACTGATTTCTATAGAAATTTATTTAAATGATTATGATATCTATGAATAAAATAATAATTTTATATTAACTTAATATATATATATATACACATGAGGAATAAAAATATTATATTAATTTGAAATAATAATATATAATTGGTAGATATAAGTATCATAACATATAAATAATTTTTCTTATACTAATTTGAAATATCCATTGTTAATGATTGTTATAAATTTTAAAGTTAAATAATAAAAATTATAAAATGATAAATATAATGATAGAAAATATATTTAAAATATAATCCATTTAAAATAAATGTTATTCAATATAAAATATTATATTTATATTAAATAACATAACATTTACACCAATATTATTATAAGAATATTATATTAATTATGAAATATGTGAAAATCATATTAATTAGAATATATATATATATGATTATAATTATAAATTCTAGTTATTATTTTTATTAATTTGTTATTAATCATTTTAAAATTTATTATTATTATCTTTTGTAACTCTTTTTAATAACCTCCTACTATATAAAATATTAATTTATAGAATATATATATATATCTGTGTGTGTGTGTGTGTATCTATGTATGTATGTGTATAGATATAGATATATATAGTGTAAAAGGAAATAAAACAACAAAGTTGGTGGGGGAATCATCTTCGTCATCAAGCCACTGACGTCGCTCGATGCCACGAGCATCCATTGTGGTTGCACCTAGAATCGATGTTGCTAACCTCCCTATGTCGTCATCTACTGATAAATCACCATCATTCCATCTTCTTCTTCTTCACCCGATGTCATGAATATGTCACCAACTTCTTCTCTCTACCATCCACCAACATTCTCTACAACCGATCCTCGTCATCCTGAGCATGGACCGATGTCGAAGCCTACAATGGAGAACGCATTTCTTCCCTACCACACCACCAAACTGACCCCACTGAGGTCCCTACTCATAAACCCTATATTATTCATCATCATCTACTTTTTTTGTGGTAAATGTTTATAACATGAGATAAAATAAAAACTGACATATAGATTTTTTACTCCCACTATAGTGAGGTCTTCAAAAGATATATATAATCTTCTTGTGTTGCAGAGCCATGCAGTGAGGTCTTGTGAGATATGGTGGACCTAAAATCCAAAGAAAAAAATTATCGCCTTTTATGTAATATCTAATATTTTAAAAGAATATTATTTTTCATATCATCCAAGACATGCAATAATAATCTTAAACGAACAACAAAATATTATTATTGAAACACGCCAATTATAACCAAGTCATTGAATTGGCAGGTATGAATATGAGAAACAATATTATAATATATATATATATATAATTCTCCTTCTTAATATAATTTTCTTGATTAATTCTTAGGAAATAATCATTCAATTTTTTAGATGGGATATTTTTCGCTTCAAAAATATGTTTTCATTATAAAGTGTTTCTATTTATTTTTGTGAGTGATTATTATAATTAATTTATTCTAATTTTTCAAAATTTATTTGAAAAAAAATATCATTTTTTAAATAAATATTTTTAAATTAACTTAGGGTGAAATTTTGGGATTTCTCTAGAAAGATTAATTTTTTTAGTGAATAGTGAAAATACTAATTTTTGTAAAACTACATTTTTCATTTAAATATACTATTATTCTTTGAATATGATATTAAATTAAGATAGGCATCATTTTTTTATAATTAATATAATTAATAACATATTAATCATCATTACACTTGATTTTTTTGTAAGTTCATTTTTTAGGTTAAAAGGCATTTTTTTAAAAACTGTTTTTCATTCCATTTTATGAATTTATATTAAAATTTATTTCTTCCATTTATAAAAAATGAAGACTGAAAAACATATTCCGTATTTGGAATCAGTATGTTCAAATTTTTTATATATATCCCTTTTATTTTTGTAATGAACAGTGATCGTAGTAAATATTTCTCACCCAAGTAAGGGTAAAATGGGTAAAACAGGGTTAAACTATGGGATAAATCCTAAATAACTCCCTATAACTTATCATAATTTTATTATACATGTTTTTTTATAAATTCTAAATAAAATTTTCTAAAATTTTGGGATTTTCTTTCACTTTCCTTTGATAGTGACCATAATATTATTTTAAATAAAGAATAGAAACAAAATGTCACTCTCTTTACTTTAATATCTATAAATATTTTTCAAAGAAATAAAAAGAGGGAATATTGATTTCTAAATGTTTTTTTGAAATATATATTATTATTTTTATAATTTTAATTTATTTAAAATTTTTACTGATAAAATAAATACCTTAAATTCGTACTCAATGTCAACAAAGTGTTTGTGTAGGAAGTAGAAAAATAAAGTAAATGATCTTAAAAACAATAAAAGTAATTATTTTTGTGTGAGTTATAGTTTCCCACAAATTTATAGATAAATATAACATGTTAGTTATGTGTGAAATGTTTATATTCCAATTCCATTATTATATTGATAACTTAAAAGTAAAGATAAATGAATAGTTCTAAAAATGATATTATTGATATTTTATTAAATGATTTCAAATTTATAAAAAACATATACTCATCCAAGTGAATGGTATATGGTTTAAAATATAAACCATGTTCCATTTAAGTATATATTTTCCATTTATAGTAACATTATGGACCACTAAAGAGTAAACAACTTTTATATCATGGTAATCATCAAAAGTGTTAATGGGGTTTAAGATAAAAATATAAGGGTAAAAAAATCACCTAAACTTTTTAAAATTTCATTGGATGATATGTTTAAAATAATGTTAATCCTATGTTATAAATATATCAATTTGGTTCCAGTTTTCAATGGAAATTAATTTATATAATTTTAATATATTAAGTAATTCCAAGTGTGTTCCTCCCCTCACTTATTGAAGAACACGCCTATCCTATACTCTCCACACTTCAAGAGACATTTTTTTATACAATACCTACATAATATACCTCACCAGGTTATATAGGTCTTAGTTGTAATGACCCGACCCATCAGGGCCCACCTGGATGGTGGAAGACTGGGTCACCACAACCCCAAGAATGCATCCATAGGCCAGGGGTTAGCGAAAATCACAGAGAATGCATAACTAATATAGGAAAAATTTGCTTAATGTACTTGTACACATACACAAAACCATATCCATATAGAAGTACAAAGGAATAATCATAAAATACAATAACATTTATAGTAAAAACGGTTCATGTAATAACCTCTAGGAAATAAAAAGTGTGTGATAGAGTAAACCAAAAAGAAAAGTTAAAGATACACACCCAACCAGAAAAGATGTCCAAAGCTGGTAATAACTAGAAAAGTAAGAAAGATAAGAGATCTTGGATCCTGATATCCAATCCTTGACCATTGTATGTGTCAAAATTCACACAACAACCCCTAAGATCCACAAATGCCGCCATTGAACTGTCAATTGTCTGTATAAGACACTATGTATGTAGTTAAATCCCATATAGGGGTTAGTATATACATACCTAGTTGGATTCCCTAAAAATTGAAGAGGGAGAAATAGAAGAAATGATGGAAGTAGTCAGATCAACCAAAAGTAATAGGTAAATGAAACCCAAAAACATATATATGAGATCATATAATAAATATAGATGAGAGATAAAGGGGATTTCCATCTCAAAGGCCATCCTAGGATAATGAGTTCTCCTAAAGCTCCAAAGTCCCAACATTAATTCCTAGTATCTCATGTTTCTTTCTAAAGAATCAATCATGTGTAGGACCCACACGTCTCTATTGTGCCGCATGGTCTAGGGGGAAAATCTCTACGTAGGGGACCTAAACCGTAGTACAATAATTGGGTTCCACTCAGTAGATATATAGAGAACTCATTCCCTAGTCCATCTGGGGGATTTCACTCAGACAGTAGAGGACCCACACCCTAGTATGTTATGGGGATTCTAGTAAGTAGATAACACATCCCCATGTATTTTTGGGTGGGATTCCACTGACTATTTAGAGGACCCATGCTCTAGTCCATTGGGGTAATTCCACTCAGTTGGTAGAGGAACCACACCCTAGTATGTGGGGTTCCACTCAGTAGGCAAAGGTCCCACGCCCTATTCTGTTAGGGGTATTCCACTAATTAGGTAGAGGAACCATGCCCTATTCAGTCAAGGGGGTTCCACTCAGTAGGTAGATGGAGGACCCAATCCCTAGTCCATCAGGGGTTCCACTTAGTAGGTAGAGGACACATGACCTTATCTATCAAGAGGGAATCCACTTGATAGGTAGAGGACCCATGCCCTAGTCTGTTTAGGAGTTCCAATCAAACCAGTGTGAGGAGTATGAGGACCCACACCCTAGTATGAAAGGGGAGTTTCCAACCCTAACCTCTCTCTAATGATCATGCATAATCACTACCATTGTTAAGCATTTCCTAAAGGAGAATCACACTTGGAATATCCCACATCACATCTCAAAATTCACCATGAAGGCTACCATTAAATTCTATTCATAAAAAAACCCAGAGAGGATACTCATGGGTCAAAATCCAAGTAAAAACAAAGTATATATGATATGTATAAGTTTCATAAAGAACCATATAGCGTGTAAGGGTTTCAACATGGTATGTTACCTCGCTTGTCCTCTTAGTCGTGTCCATGCCAACACATGGATTACGGGTCATGTATTACTACATGGCATGTAAGGGATCTACACAAAATGTGATCTCACTCTCCTACCCATATTTGTTATCCTATTTACATGCCTCAGTGGCCATGACACTGTACACATCATGTATAGGACCCACACGTCTTGTCTTGACCACCCAAGGACTTTTTGTGTTCTCTCGGTCATGCAAATATACTTTGATACATGATTGTTTACATGGAAATGTACCCATACATGCTCAGGTACTAGCCCAAGATCATGTACTCCTAGAGTATATGATGTTTCCTCCCACAGAGGGTCTTGGGTGTGTGCAACTAGTAGATAATATGACTATCTGGGGAGGGTCATATAGCATGTGGCACAAACACATGGCATGTGATTTTTATCTTTTTCACAAAACCCTATCCACCATAGGTTGGTGACTACATGGATTGTGTTCATCCCAATACATACCATGTAGTCAAGATTTTTTCAAAAAATCATATCAATCATGCGGCTTCCAGATCTACCGCTCTTGCCCTAAAATATTCCCAATACCATATTGAATCTCATCAAGGTGTGTGTATTCAAATATATTTGAACCCAATCCATCACTGATGGTTATATTTCATCCAACTAAAGCCTCGTTCGACTCTACTCATCATTGTTACACTCCACCAGTGGAAAAAAAACCTCAACCCTGTGTATGATCCAAGTCACTATCACCTAAAATCCCACAAAGAATAATGAACCTTATATAAATCACTAACCTCGTCAATGTTTTCATATCCAACATGAATCGAGGGGTTCAATCATGTTCAGAACTTCCCAACAATGGTAGTTCATGGCCTCATCACCCCATAGTGAAGAATGTGAAGAACAGGTGGGGGAAAGGAATAAGAATAATGGTGAATCAATCATTGGAAAACCATTATTGTTAAATAATCATATATTGATGATATTTTGGGTGAGTAACATGGAATAATCAAGAATAAATTGAATAAACAGTTTAATTCAATACACAGGCTCATGAAAAGGATTAAATTAATCACAAATGAAAGAATAGTAGATAAGAAGATGGTTAAAACAATAATTGGTGAATCCTATCACAATATTGGATCAATAATTTGTGAATAATGAATTCTTCAATGCTAAGGATGATCAATTACATTTGTTGTATATCAATTCACCTCGATCCAATTAATGGACAAGGTCTGATCTCGATCCACCAACGAAGAATGATAGAACCTTCTCTCAACGATCCTAGGGGTATACGGATAACCCTAGATATTTTCAATAAAAGGATACTTATATATGGAATTATATTTTATTAATTTAATTAATTAATTATATAAATCAATTAATCTATCCACTTAACATACCCAGCAACAGCTAACTCTTTTTAATTCCCAATTCCAACTAACTTTAGGTCATGCCAAGGGTAAAACCCAAACTCCAAATTCAACAGTGGTATCAGATTTATTAGACAAGACTCTATATATCTTATATTTTTATAAAATTAATTGTAATATCACTGGGCCTTAGAACCTCATGCAGTGTCATTGCCTGACTTTAAAAATATTCCTTAATATATTTCAAATTGTTATAAGGAAAAATTAGAGTCTCTAAATTATTCCCTCCTTAAAATATTTTCATCCATGAATAGTAGAAACTAAGGGGAAAAGATATAGATACTAATCCAACATCTGGCTCCCCCACTCCTAGGAGCTCTTCTACATTCTCTCATGCTACCATAGCATACAATCCAAGGGAATTATATGTCCACATAGGATACTATCTTTCCGATCCTCGATCTCCACAAGGTACTCAATAAAGGTGGATCTATCCCTCATTTTTGTCTCACCCCTATCAATAACGTCATTAGGATCAATCATGTATCTCCTCAACTATGACACATGGAATGCATCATACACCCACTCCAACTATGGGGGTAAGGCTAGGTTGTAAGTAACCACGCCAACCCTCTATAGGATATTGAATGGCCTGAAGAACCATAGGGATAGCTTATATCCCGAGTCGAACCTCTAAAATCTTCATCTTGGGGATACTTTCAAGAAAATGTGGTCTCCCTACTATAACTCCACGGGACTACAATGTCGATCTTTATAATATTTATACCTATTATGGGATT
Source organism: Viscum album (assembly GCA_963277665.1). Lineage (NCBI taxonomy): Eukaryota > Viridiplantae > Streptophyta > Magnoliopsida > Santalales > Viscaceae > Viscum > Viscum album. The sequence continues at coordinate 138,459,937 of OY728123.1, read as the reverse complement.
TCCTAATCTACTCATGAATCACCTAGACATTCTCCATCATCTCCTAAACTATATCTCTCCCCACAAGATATGCCTCATCGATCTCAATCCAATATAAGGGTGGCATACATGGACTCTCATATAGGTCCTTGAAAGGTGGCATGCTGATAGTAGAGTGATAACTATTTTTAAAATCAAACTCTACAAAAGTTAAGTGATCATCCCATCTTCATCCAAATTCTAACATGAAATCCCTCAATATATCATCCAAAACCTGAATTTTTTCTTGGTTTACCCATTCTCATAACGGTTAAAAGATGTAATAATCCTCAATTGAGTCCTAAATTCCTCTTGTGGGCCTCTCCAAGACAATGACATGAACCATGCATCATGGTCCGAGATAATCGTCAAGGAAATATCATAAATGTGGATCATCTCCCAAACATAAAACTACCCCAAACTCTCCACTAAAATATATTCCCTGATAGAAAGGAAGTGTGTCAACTTGGTAATTCGGTCAACTATCACCCATATGGCATTGTGACCTATCGTTGTCTATGGAATCCCTATCATAATGTCCATATATATTTTATACTATTTCCACTCTAGGATCTCAAGTGGCTGTAAAAAACCTGTGGAAACTTGGTGTTCATCTTTCACTTACTAACATGTGAGACACTGATAGACAAACTCATCAATTCTTCACCTTATATGATCCCAGAAAAACCTCTTATGAAGGTCCCTATACATATTCCCTAAAACAAGATGTACATTCAAAGTAGAATTTTGAAACTCCCTCATCACCTCATCTTGCATCATGACTAGAACCACCATCTATCCTTGGAAAAAAATGACATGATTTCTTCCTTTATAGAATTAATTTGGTGAATCTCATGGGGATATTTAGTCATGGAGAACCTCAAAATCAATGTATCCCAACTAATCCTCCCTCGCATGTAGGAGAAGTGGGGGAGTCAACGGAATTTATTGAAGATAATTTTCACCCCTCTCCTCTACCAGGGTCATCTATAAGGAAGTTGACCGCTCTGACACCACCTCTACTAAACAAGAATGGGACATCCTAGTGAGGTAATATTCTACCATTTTTTCCTTCATGGGATTATATAATATAAAAAAATTAATAATCCTATAAGAAATTTAACAAGTTCCTCCATATTAGGTTCAGATGTCACTATGTGAATACATGCCTAAGACTCTGATGGTCTGAGTAAACAACTAATCACTCTCCCAGATGAAATTTCCTCTACATCCTCAGAGTGAAGACTACTTCTTACAACTCCAAGTCATAAGTCATATAGTTCTACTCATTGCGTATCAACTTACTTGATTCATATACGATCACTTCCTACCTCTGCATCAACGTGTAGTTGATCCTATCTCTATATGCATCTCAATATACTACATACTTCACTCTCTCCTATGGTAGTCTCAAAATAGGATCTCTAGTTAGCCTCAGCTTTAGCTCCTCTAAGGATCTCTAACAGTTCTCATTATAGTTAAATGGATCCCCTTTCTATGTTATAGAAATAAAAGGGTATGCAATCCTATAGAATTCTTCCATGAACCTCTTATAGTACCTTACCAATCCAAGAAAATGCTATACATCTGAGATGCTATTGTGTGGATCCCAAGAAATAATTTTATCCATCTCTTCTAGGTCCACAACTAATCCATTCATAGAAATTAAATGTCCCAAAAATTGAACATCATAGATCTAGAACTGGAAATTAGGGAGATTACCATAAATCTATTACTCCTAAATCCAATCTAGAACCATCCTCAAGTTCTTTGGATGCTCCTCTTATGATATGGAATAAAGGATTATATCATCAATGAAAACAACAACAACAACAAAAATTCTATGTATGGATGGAAGATCCAATTCATCATATCCATAAACAAATTGGTGGTATTCAACACACCTAAAGGAATCATTAGGAACTCATAGTGTTTATAGAAACTTCATAATGAAAGCTTTTAAATATCATCCTCACGAACCCTAAACTGGTGGTATCCAGACCTGAGATCGATCTTCTAAAACCATATAACACCTTGAAACTAATCAAGGAGGTCATAAATACTAATTAAGGAGTACTTTTTATTCATCATTTCATGGTTCATGTGATAAATATCAACACAAATCTATAATATACCATCTTTCATTTTCACAAAAAAAAACTAGAGCTTCCCAAGGGACACACTAGGTCTGATAAAACACATCTCTCAAAGGTCTAATAATTGTACCCTCATATCCTAAATCATGTTAGGGGCCATATGATACATTTTATAATATATTAGAGTATTAACAGGGTGAAAGTCAATAAAAAACTTTATATCCCACCTCAAAGGTAGTCCTAGAATGTCCTTGGGAAATACATCCATATAATCCTCCACAACTAAAGGATGCTAGATGCCTAAAGATCCCACTGTTCTAAGGGATAATCTTGATAATTTATAGATGATGGGTTGTATATTCCTACTTGAAAGACCCACTTGATTATCTATGAGATATCTCTCATACATAAAGTATAATCTCATCCAATTTTTTCAAATTCATATGACTCATCTGTGGTGATAGTAAATTTTGGCTCGGAACATGGATAACTAGTCTATACCTAATATGACATCATATGGTCTCATATTGATGACTAAACATTGACATGAGAAACACTCTCCACCAATTGATAGCTCGTACTACTGTTATATAATGGATATTGAAAAAAGTGTTACCATAGGGACCTCAAGAAAAAGATGATGGGATAAAATCTCAGCTGGGAGCTCCATATCTCGTATAGAAGTAAGGGTATAAAGGAATGATTCATACCTATGTCTAATAGTACTATATAAATATTATAATAAACATATATTTTACCTATAATCATATCATGAGATACTATTTCATAAGCCTCCATAGTCTACATTTATCCATGGCCATGGCTTCAATCTCCCTGGGCTTGTTGTAGGCCCCCTGGTGGTTATGGTGGAAGTAGATCATAATTTCATTCACCACCACCAGCTCCTTGTCCATGGGCCCCACCTGGTCCTTTTCCAGCTCTACCTCCCTGTGGGATTTCCTATCCATTCTTGGGAGAACCAATATCACTATGTTGCCTCTTCCTTGGTGGCATATTCTCTTCTTATCTTCCCTCCTCAATACGTTTAGTTAGGTAATCACATGCCATGTAACCACACCCATAACATGAATAACATCACCCCTCTCTAGGATTCCCTATTCCTCTGTACGGTCTCTATGCCGCATGACCACATGATTGAGTCCATTCATGAGAAGGTTTCCTATTCTAAGACCCTACTGACCGGCACATGATAACTATTATAGAAGAATCAGCCCAATGAAATCCATTTCCAACTCCAGATGCATGGAATCCCTTATATAGGAAGATCTTCATCACCAATTATTTATCTACAACTCTAGAATATGTGGGAATGCATAGAGGTATCATACTATCATGTATGTCTCTGAAAAGATCCTTCTCAAACTTCTATAACTGATAGTAACCATCTCAAACTATGTAGAAGGAGTAATAAGTAAGGTTAGTGAACCACATGACATACTCAAAAACTATCATCCCTCCCTTATGTAGCTCCAAAATATCATGGATTTGAATTTAGTGAAAGCACGAGGAGTAGTACTCTTAATGAAAAATCATTTGGAAGTCTGACCATGAGAGTTCCAACTAATCATGTGTCTATGTGACCAGACTCCACCAACACCCATCTACTCCATGGAAAATAATGGTTTCCTTCAAAACGGATGATCATTTAGGTTCTTCACAAGTATGAAAACACAAATTACTAACTCAAACCAATACACTCACTACTGGAATTCCCATTTTTTTCATGGGCTATTTGGGATGGGATCCCGTCGCAAATAGCCTTTTGCGATGGGCCCCCATCGCAAATAGCCTTTTGCGATGGGCCCCCATCGCAAATAGGCCATCGCAAAAAACCTCCTGATTATATACATTATATACCCAAAAACCATTTGTGATGGGCCCGTCGCAATTAGTTTTTGCGACGGGGAACTTACCCATCGCAAATAGCCTTCCGATTATATACATTATATACCCATAAACCTTTTGTGATGGGCCCGTCGCAAATACTAATTGCGACGGCCCCGTTGTCCCATCACAAATACTAATCTTAAAAAAATATATTTCACTTATTTTCGACGGGGCCCCGTCGCAAATACTAAAAATAATTAAAAATAATAATAAAATTATGATTAATGAAAAAATTATATTATTATTATAAAATTTATAAAAAAACTAAAAAATATTATTATTATTAGTAAAATAAACAAAAATTAAAAAATATAATAATAAAAAAAATATTTAACAAAATTATGATTAATAAAAAATTAATATTAATATTATTAAAATAATAAAAAATTATTAAAAGTTTCAATATTTTCAAAAAAATATATAAAATCATAAAATATTATTTATAGTAGTAAAATAAACAAATATTGTGATTTCAGTGTGATAAAGATGCAAGTAAATGAGTCGTCGGACAAAAGAGTCCCCTTTTCGTCGAAGAATTGTCTTCTTCCAACTGTCACCGCTTGAAAACATTATAAAAAATATGATCTTATGAATGCATATCTAGTCTCATGCATACAAGATTGAATATGTCTACGTAGCAGTATATTTTTCATAATGTTTTGAGTCGGTGAGATTTGAAAGGAGAAAATTCATTGAGCAAAAGGAGTGTCGTCAATCCACTAGAAATTGTGCCAAGTTCTTAAAATTTATGAAAATTTATTAAAATTTCTTCCAAACTATTCCTAACATTTCCTAACTAATTATTACTAATTATTACTAATTATTCCTATTTATTTTTATATATTCCTATTTATTCCTATATACTGCTAATTATTACAAATTATTTCTAATTATTACAATTTATTGCTAATTATTACAACTTATTGCTAATTATTACAATTTATTGCTAATTATTACAATTTATTTCTAATTATTACAATTTATTGCTAATTATTGCAATTTATTGCTAATTATTACAATTTATTGCTAATTATTCCTAATTATTTCTAATTATTCCTAATTATTGCTAATTATTCCTAATTATTCCTAATTATTGTTAATTATTCCTAATTATTGCTAATTATTCCTAATTATTGCTAACTATTCCTAATTATTTCAAATTATTTCTAATTATTTCTAATTATTTCTAATTATTACTAATTATTACTAATTATTACTAATTATTACTAATTATTACAAATTATTACAAATTATTACAAATTATTACAATTTATTACTAATTATTACTAATTATTACAGTTTATTACTAATTATTACTAATTATTACAATTTATTACAATTTATTACAATTTATTACTAATTATTACTAATTATTCCTAATTATTGCTAATTATTACTAATTGATTCTCGCTCAAATTTACCCAAGAGATGAAGGTAGAACGGTCCTTGTAGTTTACCTTGGGTTATCGAATCCTCAGAGACCTAAGAAGAAACCTATAGACACGTACATTCTATGGATTGTTTTGGGCTATGAAGTGGCCAACTTGGGTTGATTTTATATGGTTTTAAAGTATAACTAACATATTTAAGTGAATTCAATTTAAAATAATGAGTTGATCCTAGGTTATCGCTCGGGGTGGATTGGATGTATTTTCTTTTTAATGATTTTAATTTCTTAAATTTGAGATGGGTTCATTTAAGGAGATAAAAAAACATCATCACTTACTGGTTTAATGCCTACATACTTTAATACTAATCACCTATACACTTGAAGGATCAATGTTTTGAGCACTTCAAGGTAAAGGTTCGTATTAGCACTTGAAGTGTGTGGCCTTAAATTCAACAAGGACGATAGAGTTTAAAAATCATCAAATAAAAATCTCAATTAAAGAAGTGATTATACATTAATGAGGTGATAAATAAAATCCAATCCAGCCCCTTTCTACTCCCTTGGATCAACCCATAAGTGGGTTAGCCCTCCATTGATTCTATGGTTTCAATGGAAGCAGAAAGTAGACTCATGAGGGAGGAAATGGAGAAGTAAAAAAAACGCAATAAAATAACAATCACTCCACCGTTGTATGATAATCTCACAAGGTTTGGTATGAACAAGTTCACACCTTGAACCAATGGTATCAAAGTGATAAAAAGAAGAACAGAATAATAATAGAAGAAGAACTTTTATTAAGAAACAGGGATTAATTAAAACAACTTACATGTGAAGGAAGAACATTACAAAGAGAAATTGGCAGCATAACATTAAGATGAAAACAATCTCAAAGATTCCTAAATCATCCACCACCACTGCCTTAAATAGGAATTTTTTAGCCCTTGGGTCGATCCTCCAATAGTACAAAGCATCTCAATTAATTTTGGTAGGCCATAGGTGGTGGAAAGCTTGTGGAATTTGGACTTTTCCACATTTGACCCGAGGTGGCAGCCATCTTTCATCCACCGAACAGACGCATTTGGATGACCTTCTAGATGGTCGAATCAGAGTGGTCCATAGAAGAAGAAAAATTCTCTTCAGATGTCTTCTAATCTTCTGTAACATTTGGGCCTATTTGGAGTTGTGGATTCCTAGATATGATCAAATTAGTGGGCTGTTTTTCTGGGCCGCAGAATCTGGCCCAGAATTTTATCTCTAACTTGGGAAGCTTAAATGGACACCATGGAGGCCGAATTATCATTTTATCCTGAAGAGTTATTTGTTCCTCTACATGTCTTATATCATCCCACGAAATTTGGGATTAATTGGGCCTGTATGTTGGTCCCTACCATCTCATCAGTGGGATGGTGTCCAATCTGCCTTCTCTAGAATTGCTTCTTTTCATCGCAAAATATCCCCATCTTCTTCCATGAATTCTCCATTGATCCCTGAATGAAACATGTTCATATTGGAGTTTAGATCAATTTCCAAAAATATAAAAATAAAATATTTATAATCATATGAATCATTGGGTACTTCAAATGATGTTCAAAAATGTACCACATAATAGTGCATTTTAAGAAGGTATTATAATAATAATGTGAAATGATGTTCAAAGTGTAAAATGAACTAAAATTGTGTTTATGAATAATAAATAACATGAATATTATGTATATTAACAATGAATATTAGCCTCATTTAGTGGCTAATCACACCCCCCAACTTGAGTTTTGCTAGTCCCGAGCAAAATATATCTCAACAATATGAAATTCAAATTCCCTTTTCCAAAAACATTTTAATACACAATGATCACCAGAAACCCTTATACCAAACAATCATGAAACCCATCAAAATATTTTAATACAAGATAGTTTCATAAGAATATCTCAATCCCAAGCCCATTCCATTATTCAAATTCATTTCCATATTTCATCCAATATCAATTAAGTATGAGGATGTGTTGTGCATCATAATAGACATGGGGGTTCATCTTTATTCAAGGGGGAAATTACGAAAGCGCTAGGTGGAATTACATTTCAATATTAAGATGAGTATTCATTTTTTTATATAATTTTTTTTTTGTTTTTTTTTCTTTTTTTTTTTGTTTTTTTTTTGCAATTTTTCCATGGTAATTGAAGTTGCACTCAAAAGAGTCAACCCCTGTAGCGAGACTTTGCCGATGACTCCCAGACTCAAATACCTTAGGGCACCAAGTGAATCCCACATACTCGGGAATCATCTCGAGTTAACTCAGTCAAAAATAAATTCAAATTACCAAAAATAGAGATAAAATTACTAACTCTGGGCCAGACAATTATGGAGTCATGATCCCCAAGTGCCGAAATCCACGCATTAGGTCATTTCATTGCTCTACGCGCAATTTTTTTTTAAATAATTTTTTTTGAATACTCATATTAAACTAAAATGATCACCAAACCTATGCTATTTATTTAGGGGACCCCATGAACTTAAACTAATACCCCACTATCCAAAGGACGTGTATTGTGATTTTTTTTTATTTGGATGAAAATATAAACGATGAAATATCACATTGGACAGCCACACTTTCCAAAATCTATGCTCATGAAATTATACAAGGATTAAAATCAGAATTAGGTTATGCTAAATTATTTGATGTTCAGTTTCGAAGTGTGCAATGTGTATTACCGTGTTCAAAGTTAAAGGAATTTTTCCTTCCATTTACACTTTTTTTTCAAATCATTCATTTTTTTTGACACAAAAGCATTTTTTTTAATTTTATCTCCCCCCCCCCCAACATAAAACAACACTGTCCCCAGTGTTTGAAGAAATGAAAATTTAGAAGGAGTAGAGGTAGATAATTAAAGTTCAAAAAGGAAATTGAAACTAAGGATCATGGAATGAAGTCACCTGGTGGTTGAAGTTGAAATTCTTGATGCTCCCTTTTAATCCTTGGATATCCATGTCGCTTGAATAGTTCCCTAGTGGAAAAAGGAAAACAAACAAACAAAACAAAAAAATATATATATATATAAGTAAAATATAATTATATATATAAAATAAAATAAACTGATGATACATTGTCTTCTTTTTAATTTTCTGGGTAAGGTATTACTCAAGGATCACACCACGTGACACGGATGAATATGGTGCTCCCCTTTCGTACCCATCCATACTCATAATAGAAGAAAAGGTAAAAAGTATATTTTATTATTATTATTATTATTATTTTATTTTATTTTTTATTTTTTAAAATATCAAAATGATTCAGAAAGATTAGAAACATGAAAAACAATGGGTTGCCTCCCGTACAGTGCTTTTGTTTCACGTCGTTAGCTCGAATTGAACCCCACAACTTATCCAATACCAACTTTCAACATTTTAAGGACCACATGTTTCACCACTTCTACTAGGTTTAGATTCATTCTATTTTTAGAATTTTTTTCATACACAAACCTATGTTCTAAAATGAGTGGTAAAATCAAAGGAATATCATAAATGGTTGATCCATTTTCCTCTGTAGTCTTTCCTAAGACATCAATGATAATTCCAACTTTTTTGGTTTCAAGAGAAGAATGAATTCCAATTTAAAGTTCGTGATAATACCATATGAATGGATTCTTTATAGGGGAGGGAAGGACAATAATTTTGAGCTTAGGTTGGATAGGACATTTAGGCAGAAGTTGATATTTTGAATCCAACTCAGTTTCATTTTCCAAATTTCTCAACAAAATTGGTTCTTTTCAATAGAAGATTCAACCACAAAATTAGAAAAATCATATTCAGGAATGGGTATGGACTCAAAGATTGTGATTTCTCTTAATGGTTCGGTGATTTGGTTTTTGAAAAATCATCAATGGAGTTATATTCATGAGGCTCAATCCATGATGTCAAATTTCCCTCTTGTGAATAAAAAAATCATTTTCCTCTTGATTTAAACACCCATCAAAAATTCCATGATCCTCCACATCTTCCCCAAATCAAAAGGTTTTCTCTTCAATAAATTCATAAGAGGTTTGTGGGAAACTAGACACTTTACATAAGGTTATGGAAGGGACAGTTTGTGTCCGGATGGGTTCCTCACAATTTTTAATGCTTTGTAGTTCTAACTTCAATGATGAAACCTCAAAATTAATTATCTCCATTTGTTGAAATAGTTTTTCAAGTAATGGATGTGGATTAGGATGGATAAGGGTTGGATCCAAATGGTCTATTCTAGGTGGATAATTAAGTTTTTGGAATTGCACAAGAGGGTGTTCAAATTGGCTTTGTGGGGATTGAAACTCATTATACGTTGGAATTTTTTGTGGATCATAGGAGTAAAAACATTGTGTATCATTAGGTTTTTGATGATCCCACAAGTAGAAACTAGGATGGTCATTGTACATCTTACTAGGTTTGGAGTGATCAAAGTAAGAAGAGGTTCCCCATGTTTGGAATTGTTCAAAAGGGTTTTCTATAGGAATGAAATTGGGGATGAGATAAGAGAAGTGGGATAAAAAAAGGATGATAGTATCTAATATAACATACTTAGGTCCCCGTAAATGGTTCCAAAATTTTATTCTCGCTCAAATTTACCCAAGAGATGAAGGTAGAACGGTCCTTGTAGTTTAGCTTGGGTTATCGAATCCTCAGAGACCTAAGAAGAAACCTATAGACATGTACATTATATGGACTATTTTGGCTATGAAGTGGTCAACTTGGGTTAATTTTATATGGTTTTAAAGTATAACTAACATATTTAAGTGAATTAAATTTAAAATAATGAGTTGATCCTAGGTTATCGCTCGGGGTGGATTGGATGTATTTTCTTTTTAATGATTTTAATTTCTTAAATTTGAGATGGGTTCATTTAAGGAGATAAAACAACATCATCACTTACTGGTTGAATGCCTACACCCTTTAATACTAATCACCTATAAACTTGAAGGATTAAAGTTTTGAGCACTTCAAGGTAAAGGTTCGTATTAGCACTTGAAGTGTGTGACCTTAAATTCAACAAGGACGATAGAGTTTAAAAATCATCAAATAAAAATCTCAATTAAAGAAGTGATTATACATTAATGAGGTGATAAATAACATCCAATACAGACCCTTTCTACTCCCTTGGATCAACCCATAAGTGGGTTAGCCCTCCATTGATTCTATGGTTTCAATGGAAGTGGAAAGTAGACTCATGAGGGAGGAAATGGAGAAGTAAAAAAACGCAATAAAATAACAATCACTCCACCGTTGTATGATAATATCACAAGGTTTGGTATGAAAAATTTCACACTTTGAACCAACGGTATCAAATTGATAAGGATAAGAACAGAATAATAAGAGAAGAGGAACTTTTATTAAGAAACAAGGATGAATTAAAACAACTTACATGTGAAGGAAGAACATTACGAAGAGAAATCGGCAGCATAACATTAAGATGAAAACAAGCTAAAAGATTCCTAAATCCTCCAACACCACTACCTTAAATAGGTATTTTTAATCCCTTGGGTCGATCCTCCGACATTATAAAGCATCTCAATTAATTTTGGTAGGCCATAGGTGGTGTAAAGCTTGTGGAATTTGGACTTTTCCACATTTGACCCGTGGTGGCATCCAGCTTTCATACACCGAACATACGCATTTGGATGACCTTATATATGGCCGAATCAGAGTGTTCCATAGAAGAAGAAAACGTCTCTCCATATGTCTTATAACATCCTGTAAAATTTGGGCCCATTTGGAGTTTTGGATTCCGAGATATGATCAAATTAGTGGGCTGTTTTTCTGCGCCGCAGAATCTGGCCCAGAATTTTATCTCTAACTTGGGCCGCCTAAATGGACACCATAGATGCCGAATTAGCATTGTATCCTGAAGAGTTATTTGTTACTATACATGTCTTCTAGAATACCACGAAATTTTGGATTCATTGGTCCTTCATGTTGTGCCCCACCGTCTCATCAGTGGGATGGTGTCCAATCTACCTTCTCTAGAATTGCTTCCTTTCATCGCAAAATATCTCCATCTTCTTCCATGAATTCTCCATTGATCCCTAAATGAAACATGTTCATATTGGAGTGTATATAAATTTCCAAAAATATTAAAATAAAATATGTATAATCATATGAATCACTGGGTACTTAAAATTATGTTCAAAAATGTACCACATAATAGTGCATTTTAAGAAGGTATTACAATCATAATGTGAAATGATGTTCAAAGTGTAAAATGAACTAAAATTGTGTTTATGAATAATAAATAACATGAATATTATGTATATTAACAATGAATATTAGCCTCATTTAGTGACTAATCACTAATTATTAATAATTATTACTAATTATTACTAATTATTACTAATTATTACTAATTATTACTAATTATTACAATTTATTACTAATTATTACAATTTATTACTTATTGTTATGAATTATTACAATTTATTACTAATTTTGAAATATTTATAAATACTTAGCAAAATGAAAACTGCTTGAATAATGAAAGGAAATTTGGTAATCATCGTTGTGTAGATGATTACAAATTTTCCCTTCATTATCCAAGCATTTTTCATTTACTAATTATTACTACTAAAAAAATTATATTATCAATATTTATGAAAAAACAATATAAATATTATTAAAATAATAAAATATTATAAAATATTAAAATTATCAATATTCGCAACAGGCTTTTCTCTATTCTTAACATGTTCAAATCTCAAAGGGTCACCAGTTGTCAGGTCATACGCAATAAAAAGTTTGTGTCAGCCATGTCCAATGTAAACTCTATAATTGTCCTTGCATGGTTGATCACCTCGCAAGTAGTGTTGCAATAGGACGACCAAAGTAATGTTGTTCTCTTCTCTAAGAACCATCTCGCTCCCTTTACATAGATCATTCTTCCTTAAAAATTTGAGGGGACATCAGTATCTTTCCCTTAAATTTTCAAGGAATAATGGTCTATATAAAGGGTCATGTGAGATAATTCTTAAAGATGAGAAGGGCATGACTTGGGTTGTCATATTGCAACGCTTCTTTCAAGGTGATCAACCAAGCATATCTAATTATATCTAATTATATCTAATTATTACTAATTATTACTAATTGTTACTAATTATTACTAATTATTACTAATTATTACTAATTATTACTAATTATTACGAATTATATCTAATTTTTACGAATTATATCTAATTATTACAAATTATATCTAATTATTACCAATTATATCTAATTATTACCAATTATATCTAATTATTTCCAATTATTACCAATTATTACTAATTATTACCAATTATTACCAATTATTACCAATTATTACCAATTATTAGCAATTATTACTAATTATTACCATTTATTACCAATTATTACCAATTATTACCAATTATTACCAATTATTACCAATTATTACCAATTATTACAAATTATTACTAATTATTACTAATTATAGTGAATTATTACTAATTATACCGAATTATATCTAATTATACCGAATTATATCTAATTATTACTAATTATATCTAATTATTACTAATTATATCTAATTATTACTAATTATATCTAATTATTACTAATTATATCTAATTATTACTAATTATTACTAATTATATCTAATTATTACTTATTACCCCTAAATATCCCTAATTATATCTAATTATGATTAAATTCCACTAATTATCAATAATAATCTCTAATTATTGCAAATTGACACTAATTATTTATAATTATCACTAACAATATCAATTTCTTACTAAAAATAAATATAAATAAAAATCAATTTAAATCTAATTTAATTACAACTAATAAACAAATATTAAAATTAATATAAAAAATAAAATAAATATAAAAAAATAAAATATAAATACCTTAAACTTTGATATTCTGAAGGTATTGGCGCCTTCGAATTTCTCTCGTATAAAAAAAATTAACTAAAAGATTTTTTTTCCTTAAAATTGGAGAATGAAGAGAGAGGGAGAGGAAGATCTGAGTGATTTGGAAAAAAATGGGTGGGGGTATATATAGGTTAGATTAGTTGTGACGGGGTTAGTTGTGATGGGTTTCCCGTCGCAAATACTCTCGCCTGCATTAATTACAGTCGGCGGTTAAAAGGGTATTTGCGACGAGTCCCGTCGCAAATACACACCTGCCGACATATTATTTTCGACAGGCGGCTTTGGCCGTCGCAAATGGTATTTACCGCTGTTGGGCTTTTGTGATGGGGACCGTCATAAATACCCTAGCACGCATTAATTACAATCGGCGGTTAAAAGAGTATTTGCGATGGGTCCCGTCGCAAATACACACCTGCAAACATACTATTTGCGACGGGCAGCTTTGGCTGTCGCAAATGGTATTTAACGTCGCCGGGCTTTTGCGACAGGGATGCGTCCCCGTCGCAAATACCCTTCCCGTGTTTTGGCGCACAAACCGCGCCAAACCTATTGCAACGGGTCGCCTATTCCCGTCGCAATTAACCTATTATTTGCGACGGGAAAAGACTCTCGTCGCAAATACGTATTTCGTCGGACCTTTTGTGATGGTATATATTCCCGTCGTAATTGACCCATCGCAAAAAACCACTTTTCTCATAGTGACTATTTCCTGGGGGTATGATTCACTTTGAAACCTTAGTGGACTCAAGTTCTATAACTCATAGAGTGCACTAATCCTCTATGTATCCTTATTCTGCTCTGGTAGTATAATCCACTACTTGACTGGTGGGGGTTCTTCTACCCACCCGCCTGGAGGAAATATATCATGAGATAACCTCTTAATCGAGGCCTCATCACTCATTATATCATTGTCACAATACTAAATTAGTAACCTGGATGGCTATCTTCATGAATTCATCATGAATGTAAGAAAGATATACCACGGTTTGATGAGCATACATATATGGGGAGCTAACATGAGAAGTACTGTCAAATGACTCAATATTATATAATTCATTTACCAATGTTCCCTATAACTAATGTCTTGGTATGCCGAGTCAACAATAAGGTAGTCAGATTCCTGGTGAATGGATACATCGACCATCGTACCCATACTGGGTTTTTGGGCCTAAGAGATATACATGACACACTTTTTCACTATTTCCCTAAATTCCCAACCAAAACTCATAAGGAGAGAAAACACCAAACATTTCCCTGAGATCAAACCACCGATAATACTAATTTTTAATGACCTGACCCACCAGATAACACCTGGATGGTGGAAGACCGGTCCACCACAACCCCATGCCCACCTTCATAGGCTAAGGGTTGGGGAAAAGCATTGAGAATTCATATCTAATATGGGATGTATTTTCCTAATGTACATGTTTGCATGCACCCAAACATCTCCATGATGAAGTATAAAGGAATAATAATAAAATAATATAAATTTTATAGTAAAAACCATTCATGTAATAACCTATATGGAATAAAAAAAATTTATAGAATAAACTAAATAGAAAATGGAAAGATACAAGTGCAACCAAAAAATATTTCCCAACCTAAAAATAATTGGAAACTAAAGAAATCTAATAGATATCAACTCCTAATATCTATGAACTAACCACCATATGTAGAAAAATGTACATAGGTATCCCTATGATCCACCAATGCCACCACCAACTTGTCAATCAACTTTATAAAATGCAACACATGTGGGGAAAGCGAATGTAGGGGTGATTAAATACATACATAGTAATATTCACTGAAAACAGGAGAGGGATTAATAGAAGAGATGAAAAAAGTACTCACCTCAACCCAAAGAAATAGAGAAATGAAACCCAACTACATATCTATATGATCATATAAGAAACCCCAGCAATGGATAAAGTGGATATCTATCCCATTGACCAACCCTAGAAAATGATTCTGCCTATAGCTCCAAGTTCCATCATTGATGGCTAGTATCTTGTGTGTTTTCCTAATATGTAACCACATGGAGGACCCACACCTCACCACTATGTCACACATCCAAGGGGGAAAATCTCCAAGTAGAGGACCCACACCTCTATATGATAAGGGTTTCCACTCAGTATATAGATCATGGAACCATTCCCATTTTCATTAGGGAGATTCCACTCAGTAGGTAAATGACCCATGACCTACTCTGTCAGGGGATTCCACTCAGAAGGTAGAGGACCCATACCCTAGTCTATTATGGGGATGATAATCAGTAGGTAGAGGACCCACACCCCAGTCTATAAAGGGGGTTCCACTCAATAGGTAGAGGACCAATTCACTAGTTTGTTATAGGTATTCCACTTAGTAGGTAGGGGACTCACACCCTAGTCTATCAGGGGGAATTCAATCAGTAGGTAGAGGACCCATGCCTTGGTCTTTATGGGTGATTCCACTTAGTATGTAGATGGAGGACCCACTCCATACTCTATTAAGGGGATTAAATAAAATAGGTAGAGGACTCATGCCTTGGTCTATCATGTGATGTCTCTTAGTGGGTAGAGGACCCACTCCCTAGTCCATTAGGAGGTCCAATAAAACCAGTTTGAGGAGTATGGGGGACCCACATCCTTGTATGACATGGGGGTTGATAACCCCGACCTCTCTCTGATGATCATTTATGATCATTGATGTCATCAAGTGTCACTTAAAGAATCATCATGCTTAAAACATCTCACATCATATTTCAAAAGTCACTATGAAGACCACCATTGCATTCTATATTAAAAACACTCCAGATAAGCTACTTAAATGAAAAAATATGTGTCAAAATAATGAATATATGAGGTGCAGAAGTTTCATAAATAAGTACATGGAATTTAAGGGGGTCCACATGATGTGTGACAGCAATTGGAATCTTGTTTGTGTCCTTTCAAACACATGGTTCACATTTCATATAGTACTACACGGTGTATAAGGGGTCTACAAAACATGTAATCTCTCTCTATTTCCTAGTTGTGTTATTTTTTCTACATGATTTGGTGACCATTTCACTGTACATGACATATAAGAGATCCATATGATATGTTTCGGTCACCCGAGTCCTACCTATGTGTTCTTTTCTATGCCCATATCCTTGAGGCCCTGCTTGTGTACTTGGTTATGTACTTGTCCATGCTGAGGTACCATATCATGCCCATGTACTCCCAGAGTACAAGGTGTGTCCTCCCACATGGGGTTTTGGGCATGTGCAACTGGCACATGTCCTAGCTACCTGGGGAGGATCACATAGCATGTGAACCATCCACATAATGTGTTATCATTATTTTTGTATTTAAACCCTAGCCATTGTATCTAGGTGACTATATAGTGTGTGTTCATCTTTGTACACACCGTGTAGTCAATATTTTTTCATAAATTTATATCTTTAAT
Organism: Viscum album; assembly: GCA_963277665.1. Lineage (NCBI taxonomy): Eukaryota > Viridiplantae > Streptophyta > Magnoliopsida > Santalales > Viscaceae > Viscum > Viscum album. Next base: position 138,443,207 of record OY728123.1, on the reverse strand, counting down.
GACAATTCCATTTCCATTTCTCCCATCATAAAATCTACCCAATTCATCCATGAATATCTCTAGGGAGTGTGCATCCAATCCATTTCACGCCCGATCCATCATCGGTGGCTAGAGTTTGGCCACCCGAAGCCTCTCTCGACTCCACATGTCACCGTCAAGCTCCACCAGTGGATAAGGAACCTCAACCTAGTGTCTTATCCACGTCCCCAACACCTAAAATCCAAAAAATCATCCTGATATGTATTTAAAAATAATAATCTAGTCATTATTAACATATCCATCAAAAATATGGGAGTCCAATCACACTCAGACTCACCTCACAATGTTAAACTACGGCCCTATAGCACAATGATGAAGAACGCGAAGAACGGGAGGTGTAAAGGCATAATAAAAAATTCCAATAAAGGGTTTTCTAATAGTTATGGTCTAGTGATCATAGATTGGGTATATTTAGGGTGAGAAACATGGAATAATAAATAATAAATTGATTAAAAAAATCAATTTGATACTCGGGATCATGCGAATCATTAAATGAATAATAGATCAAAGAATAGAAGATAATAACTTGTTTAGCCTTTTAATAAAGGTCTTAAACTACAATTCATGAGCCCTATCTCAATATTGGATCACTCATTGATGGATAACATGTTCTCCAGTGATGAGGAGGATCTGCTACATCCACTTCTTGTAGATGCACCTCAATCAAATCATCGGTCATCATCTAATCTTGATTTTCCATCAAAGAATGATGGAACCTACTCTCAATGATCCCAAGGTTATGTGTATAACCATAGTGATTTTTCATAAAAGGATACTTATATAGGGAAATATATTTTTGGAATGTTATAAATTAATTAAATAAAATAATTAATTAATTCACCTAATGTATCCGTCAACGGCTGCCTCATCCGAATGCCTGGTGTCAACCAACTTTAAGTCACACCTAGGGTAAAACTCATGCTTTGGATTCAAATTTCGTCTCATATTTCATACCCAATACTCTGTTCAGGATATATCTTGTTGTTTATAGTAAAAAAAAATTGTGATATAAAATATATTTAATATTTTTATAAAATTAATTTTGGGCTCACCGGACCTCAGAATCTCACGACGTCTCAGTACCTGCCTATGAAAATAATAATTATTATATTTAAAAGTATTATAAGGATAAATCATAGACTCTATATTATTTAACATATAATACCAACCTTAGATTTATTAAGGTATAAAGAAGATGAGGTTGTTTAAAGAAGAGGTATAACTTTTAACTGAATGTTTTAGTTTTATTTATTCTTTTACCTCCTTCAATAATATTATAAACATCATGATATAATAAAATTATAATATCCCATATTCTAGTATATTATTATTTTAATGACATAATCATAATACACCACCTTAACCCATAAAATGGTAAATGAGGTCATCGTTCATGTGTACGGTGGACTACCGCCTTACGAACTGACGTAATTTCTTTTCCATCACCACATCTCACTACTAGTAATAATGATATATTTCATATATATATATATATATTATTCATGATATAATTATAATTCCATAAATATAATATATCACTTATTTTCTTACCTTTCCATTTATTGAAAAATTAAAATTTTGTTCGTGCATACGTGTGGATTATCACCTCCACAAAGATATGTGATTATTTTTTCATCACTACATAACATTAATAGTATATATAACTATATTTAAATATATAATATTATATTTATGATATAGTAATCACTATAGAAATATAAAATAATATGTACCTTCTTTCTCTCATGTTTGTTGAAAAATGGAAATGTTACTCATGAGTATGTACGGCCTACCATCTCTATGATTGTAATGTAATTAATTTTTCATAACCATATTTCATGTTTTAAAATTATAATTAATATTTAAAAAATAATAATTACGTCATTTTTTTATTCTCTATATTATGGAACAATTAAATTTTTGACAATTTTCAATATACCGAAGTCGTTTTGCAACTCCAAACCACACGTCCTCAAAACACACAGCATGGACTTAACTGATTAAGTAATTAAATATTTCATTGAAATAAATAAATTAAATTATTTAATAATAAATTATTAAAATTTATAAGGTTCTTAAGAAACTAAATTATGATATAATATTATTATAATGTATTTAAAGACATGCATGGATATTTTAGACTCGATGCAAGGGATTTTGTCTCAATTTCACTTACTTGAGGCGTGTTTTAATGTTATACACTTAATTTCCATTATATAATTTATATAAAAAACTTTTACATATTATATCATGAATAATTCATACATCGTGGTATTTTAAGTTACAACTCAAATTAATTCATCTAGGGATATTTTACTTGAAATGTACCAAGTGGTAAGGGGTTTCATAACTAAATTTCATTTCATTAGTTTATAACACTTCTTGATTGACATTTTTATGCCCTGATTTTAAATTGTTTTATAATTTATTTAAACTTTTCTTATTTGGATTTAAATATGTTCACTTAATCCATTCATGTATTAATTATCACTTTAAAAGTAATGATCTTTACAAGGGTTTTCTTTGCCTCATTATCAATTTCATGATACATGTTTCATGTCGCAGACCAGGATTTTATTGTATGGTTTACTTAATATCTCATGAAAAAAATTTGATATATTACTATATTAAAGTAGTGGTATTTAAAAATCCATGTAATATTATTTATTTCAATGAATTTTTTATTGAATGTTAGCAAAGCGGTAAAGGCTTTATGTTATAATCTCCTTTCATTTCAAGATTGTTTATGTTCAAGGTCCCTTTGGGGAAATCATACGCTCTTATTTTATATAACCAAATATATTTTATAATAGCATATTTGGGAATATATTTTATATTTTTTCCCATTTACTCCCTTATTTATTAAAGAAACATCAATAATGTTGTTTGGAAGTGATATTGATCCAGTATCTTCTTTTAGATTGGGAATCTTTCTCTCTCATATCCATGTTTTATAAAATTGTTTTGATAATATTATTTTATAAAGATAATTTTTTTCCTAAATTTAATTTACATGACCTTTTAAATTCTTTTAAAAAATTTGAAATTAAATTTCTTATCATTTTATAAATGGGTCACTTTTGAATCTCTTTATAAAAGATTGAAAGAATGTTTATTTTTAACATTTACAACATGAATGGATTTTCCCACAATCATGATTGGTGTATGATTTCAAGGTTAATTTATAATTATCTAAGTTTATTTTTAAAATAACTTTTCTTCCAATATATAGTAGAAAAATTAAAAATATAACCCAAAGAAAAGGGTATTTTCCCTTATTTTTTTAGAAATGTTTTAAATGTTCTTTTAAATGTTCTTTTAAATGTAATTTACTCTATATAATCATCCTTTAATGATTCATATAATTCACTAGGATTATGATCTTATTCTACCATACATCTTTTATCACTGGATGTATTGTGGTGGTTTTTTTAAAGAGATTATCATGAAACCTGTTTATTTTCCAAGGGTAACCAATAAATAAGTGAATGATGGTAATTTTCAAGGGTGTTATATTGAAAAGTGAAATCTTATAAATATGTTATTCATGAATGGTACTTTTAAATTATTTATAATTATGGTTGATCTTGATATAGAACATGATGATGTGTGATCCTAATACAACTTATATGATGGGTTAGCCCAAAATAACTTATATAACATTTACAGATTGATCTCACTATTTTTTTATGCCACTTTTGATGTTTTTTTATTTTAGTTCTCTTCTCTATTGCCTCCTGAGGACATAAAATATTTAGGAATGGAAGTATGTGTGGAGTTGCTGCACTCTTGGCCTGATTTTTTTTCTTACTTGAAGGCATGAGGTTTTAGGATATTTGAGTGAGCTGGTGTTTACCCATTTTTTATATTTCATTATGTATCACTCTCATTTTCATGTTGGTATAAATTCATTACACCTCAAGAATGAATTTTAATAATTTTTTTTAATAAATTTTCTTGGATCATGAATTGGGCGACCAATTCATCATGTCTTTGTTTTTCTAAAAAAAACTTATATAACAGGTGAGCCTGATATTTCTCTTTAATGCATTGGGTAATGATCCTTATCTTTAATGGAAATAAGGAGGGAGTTAAACTAGTAGTTTTATGCTATGTATTTAAAAAGGATTAATTTATTTATTACATGAGTGAACACGGGTTATTAAGAAAATTTTCCAAGATACCAATATATTTTCTCTATGATTTCTATGAGTTTTAATGGTTCCTTTGATCAAGATTGAAATCACATGGCTCGTGATTACTGATTCTTATAACTCTTTCCTTCATTAAATATTTATGACATGTCTCAATATTAACGATCCATGTTTGATGGGTATTAATTCTCTTATTTTATGTTCATGTACATTGATTATGTCATCATACCCTTATGCACATCTTATTCCCATTTATGACATTCAATTTTTAATGTTTACGTTTACCCTTACAGAGAATTTGATATTACCCTTTTTGTGTTTTCCATTTACCCAGGTTATCAATAATTATATTAAATTATTTATATCTATAAATTATTCATGTGTGAATGATTTTATGGTATATTTTTAAGAATTAATGTAGAATAATAAAAACATGTTATATTAGTAAAAAATCTCACTTGAAGACTTGGGTAGTGTTATGTAATAGTTTTTCCTAATTATCTAAAACTCTAAACCTAAATGTTCGTTAGGTATGTAAGTGATCCAAATTTTTTTGTTGTTATATATTTTGGATGGATAAAATTGGGTAATGTTTATTAGTATCAAAGCTATAAATCTAAATATTATGTTTTTAGCACTGGATCTGGGATTACGGGTTTTAGGTTTTTATAGTTGGTATTAGAGGATTCTTTAGATAGCTTTTGAGATTGTGCTGTTTTCAGGTGAGGGTAACTTAAGTGTTATAGAGACCATCATGGGATTATAACTTTAAGGTTGATAATAATTTAAATGACATAGAAACCCCTTTTTATATTTTAAGTGATGATATTTTTGAGGTGATTAATTATATATTGGGAGATAATTTTTTGGGATGATTTATATTAAACCCTTCTATTTAACATGAAATATTATGTAGGAAGAAATATATGAAATTTTTTGGGATGTATGATGAATGGTATGAGACAACCCTTGAGGATAATGCATTATTTAATGTTTATGTTATTAAGGTTAATTGGGATATAGGGTACTTTATTTATGGAATGAACTATGTTTAACCATAGGTGTTGTTGTGGAAATTTTGGAGTTAAATGTGTTACTTATTTATATAAAGGTTTATTCATTTTGTGTATTATATTATCATGTGATGAAAATTTTGGGTTTAATAAATATAGGAAGAATAGATTTCATCCTTTTATATACTCATGTTCAATCATATTTTTTATGGTGCTTCAGGTATTAAATATTCATACTCATTATTTTATGTAAAAGATGATATAAAGGTAGATTCAGAGTGAAAAACATAAACAAAGTATTAAATTACATTTATGGATTTAAAGAAAATAAAGTAAGTGTATTTTCTTATGTTATTATTACAGATTGTAAATTAATTAATCAATTATAGAAAAATGTTTTTTAAATAAAAAAATTATCCAATTATATTATTTTTTGATGAATTTATGGCATTTTCACACATCATTGTTATATAGTTTTTTTGTCGTTAACTTTATTATGATTATTAACTTTCTTGATATCAATGTTCTTTATCACTCTATATCATTATTTGGACATTAATCTTTCCTGTGTGTCTATATTTTAAATTTCCACTAATTTTATTTTTATTTGGGATCCCAATTATGTGTTTTTTTGGGTAAACTTTTGGTTTCCCACTTCCCCTATACAAAGGAAATTTTATGATGCTTTTTTTACGATGTGGGTTTTCAATAATGGTATTTAAAATTTTCAATCCCTAAATTAACAAGGTCAAGTTAAAATTTCAAGGAATAAATTTATTAAAAAGGGGATAATTTAATATCTCTATATTTTAACATAATACTACGTTTGATAGCATACAATATACGCAACACTGATCTTAAAAAACAATGAAATATTATTATTTAAATATGACCATTAAAAACTCATCATTGAATTTATGAATATAAATAGGAGTAACTATATTATAAAATAAATATATATATAACCATAGTGGAAAAAGTCACTTACCAAACTATTTTCACTCCATATTCCAATATTTATTATCTATTGAGATATCCATCTTTAGCCAATGCATGAGAGGGATATATAATTATCGTCTCATACATAACATAATGAAAATAAAAAATATGTGTTCCAAAAGATCATAAAAAATTCATCATCAGGTTTTATAAAAATTTCATCATTTTATCATTGCACAACCAGTGGAAATGAAATGGGTTTCACAAAGGTATCTTCATAACTTAATTAAGTTGTGGAAAGAAATGGGTTTCATAGAATCATCCTTAAATCATAATCATCATATTTCATCCAAATATTTAAAATTGATGTTATCATTGGATTATATCCTTAGTAAATCATAATTAATATCAAATGATGTTATCATAGATAAAAATTCCTTTAAAATATCACTGGAACTTTTCTTGGGGGAAATACACTTTTCAAATTGAAATTACTTATTTAAAATCTAAAAATTTATCAAATATTAAGGAAAAAAATTCTTTAAAAATAAACATTTAAATTTATAGATAAATCATCAAAGTATTTAGCATTATTGATTGTGAGAAATTATGTTCATGTTGTGTATGTTAAAACAAATATTCCTTTCACATTTTTATTAATAAGTCAAAAATACCTATATCAAAAAATTACTAGAATATTCCTTATAAATAAATTTTTAAAAATAAAAAAAGGGTTAAAAATTAATTTAAACAATAATATTATTAAAGTAAAACATTTTTAGAAAACATGGATATGGAAGAAAAGGTTTTTTTGACTGAAGAGAGAAATATATTCATATTTATGAAAAATATTCTTTCAATATCTTGAGTAATTAAAGAGAGGAAAGTGAAAGGAAAAAATTTAGTATCCATAAATAACCATATAATAAGAAAATTAATAATATTATTTATAGTTATATAATAATATTTTATTATCTGAAACTTATTCATAAAAAATCTTGGTAAATAATGAGATTGTAATATAAAACACTTACTACTTGGGAAATCTTCATATCAAAACCTCATGACAGAGGGAAACCTATATGGATTTTGAAATTCATATAATTTTTATGAAATAATAATAAAATAAATTCATCATTAGTATATACACCACAAAAATGAAACAATTGGTGAATATGGAATAAGTCTCACAATAATAAAAGTGAGATGAGGAACCCTTACCTCTAATTCCACTTGATTTGAAAGTGATCTAACCTCATGTCTAATAAATTTAAATTTTTTAGGATTATATACTAGAATAATATAAATGATTATAACATCATATATGATCCACTTATAACATTTTAACACCCATTTATTAATAATTATTTATAAAAATCATCATTTCTAGGTTTTTAACTATTTCATTTTTCATGGAAGTTTCAGTTATGTAGTTCTTGTCCTTGTACATTTATCATTGTTCCATAATCTCAAAAATATTTACCATGATATATATATATATATATATATATATTATATATATATATATATTAATAGTTATCTATAAAATTTAGAGATAGAAAAATGAATTACATCGTTCATGGAGATGGTGGGTCATGCGTATGCATGAACGTTATTTCCATATTTCGATGATGGGATGAAAGAAAATTAAATAATAATTCAAATTTAATGAATAATTATGATATCATATATATTCATTAAATTTTTCCTCATTACCATTCATGAAAATCAAAAATGAACAACTAATCACAACACTTTTTGGAGGTGGAAGTCAACGCGTACGCACAAACAGTGTTATCACTTTCCAACAGATTGGAAGGAGGTGGATAAGGGTTGTTACACTATCATAATAATAATTCAGTATATTTAAGATTTTTAAGTCATTATCTTAGTATAGATACCATATATTTAGAGGAGGTATAATAATAAATAAAATAGAAAACACTCGGTTAAGGTTTATACCTCTTCATTGAGAACCTTTTTTGTCTTACACCATAAGCCTTGAAAGAATGGTATTTTCGTAAGAACAGAAGATATAGGATATGGGAAAGTAATATATAAAGGAATTATTATAGTGATTTAAGGTGATATAAGGCTAAAAAATTGTGAATAATAAAGGAGGGTAGGTTCCCTTTTATAAGTGAGGGGAGGGGAACTTTTGGAGTGACTTAAAGTATTAAATTAATATAAAGTAATTATAATTAAAAAATTGAAAAAAATGATATAATTTAAAGATAATCTAAGGATGATTCAAATTTTTCTCATAAAATTAAATTTTGATATGTTTTGGTAATTTTTTCACCCTTATCTATTAGTTTTAACCTCTATTTATAATTTTTGACAATTACCATGATAATAAAGTTTTCTAATCTCTAAGGGTTGATAAATTTACAATAAAAGGAAAAGTGAAACAAAAATGGATCATGGATGATATTTTCAACCATATACCATTAATTTAGAAGAAGTTTGGTTTTTTATGAATTTAAATCATTTAATAAAACATTTTTTATTATATAATATTATTAATGTAATTTTTTAAACTATTCATTTAATTTCTATTTGAAAACCACATGAAAGAAAATGAATTATAAAATAAACCCTTCAACCATCCCTAATATGTTATATTTATATATATAATTCATGGAATATAATAAATCACCCAAATTGTTTTTACATTTATTGTTTTAAAAATCATTTATTTTATTTTTATATTAATTGAATAAATACTATATAGGTGTTGCATAAGAGTTTAAGGTAGTTATTCAATCACTAAAAATTAAAAATAATTTATTATGATAAAAAATTAATTTATATTTCAAATAAACATTGAAAAGTTAATATGTCCTCTTTTTATCCTAAATTAATAATTTTTTGATATTAAAGTCAAGAGAGTGACAATTTATATTTATTATTTTCTTAAAATAATATAATGGTCATAATCAAAGAAAAATGGCACCAAGTGGCCACATTATAGATTATTGGATGATAATGGTAGAACTAAACTCATAAAATAGAATAAATTCATGTTTTAGTGAAATTTTAATGCTTTATCCCAAAGTTTTAACCATGTTTTACCCTTACCGATGCGACAAATATTTACCACAGCTACTATTCATGATGACCAAAAATAGAATATTCCTACATACAAAAAATTGATCATATTGATTCAAAATATTTAATCCATTTTTAAAGATTAAATTTCTATAACTGATAACATTTCATTTTAAAATAATTTTTCAAAATGTGATGAAATTAATTTTTTAGAAAAACATAATTACATTTGTAAGTACAAAACTGGATTAATTCTTATCCCAAGAATAGAAAAAAATAGTTGAATGATAAAAAATTTTATGGAATATAATATACATATATATATCATTAAAACCATTAACCAATAGTGATTAATTAAATTTATTAAGATAAAAACACATTGCTCATGTAAAAGTAGTTTTTCAAAAGAATATCTCTTTTACTTTCAAATGGTTTTTATTTTAATTTATAATCAATTTATAACCAATGAATTCATTTTATACATGTATAAAACATATATTTTTCATAATTTCGTTTTCCAATTAATACCCACCAATCCAATATATAGGTGATAATTTTCACATTCAAAATTAAATTTCAATAGTATAATGTGGTTCGTTTATATTTAGTGTTGCTTATAGAGCAGGCTATCAAAGAAATAAAAAAAAAATTAAATAGAAATATCATAAAATATTAGGTTTTTACATTCTTCCGCATATAAAATTAATTTCACCATCAAAATACCATTACTTTGATACAAACAAATGAGGATATCTCTGTTTCATCACATCCTCAAGTACCTAAGTAACTTCATTGAATTTATGATTCCTCCTTAGAACTTTAATCATGTGAGTATTCTTGTTTCTTAAATATTTATCTCTATGATCCATTATTTCTCCTGATTGTTCATCATATGAAATTTCATTCTCTATTGGTTCAACCTCTAATTTTAGTACATGTGAAGGATCAGTTATGTACTTCCTTAGGAGAGATTCATGGAACACATCATGAACTTGAGAGAGGTTCAGTGGAAGCACCAAAAAACAATATACCATAACTACTAAATAAATAATATAGAATGGTCCAATTTACCATGGTATTATCTTTCCCTTATTTCTAAATATCAAAACCTTATTCCATGTAAAAATTCATAAAAATATACCTTATCACCAATTTCAAACTTTATATCTCACCAACGATTGTCAACATAAATTTTTTATCAACTATGGGTTGCCTTTATTTGTTGATGAATAGATCTAACTTTCTATTCTATTTTATCAACTATATCAGGTAACAATATATTTCTTTCAACAAATTTATCCCATTAAGTTAGAGTTCTACACTTATTTCCACAAATATCATTATAAGGAGACATATATGAATGCTCTAGTGAAATATATTAGTGTAAGAATACTAAACTAAAGGAATTTTTTGATCCCAACCACATTTGAAATATATATAATAAGATCATAGAATATATTCTAGTGTTTTAATGTCTCTCTCAAACTGACCATATATCCAAGTATGATAAGCATTATTGAAACACAACTTTGAATCCAGAGCTTATTTTAGGCTTCACCATAACATCAAGGTAATCCATGGATCCCGATAAAATACAATAGAATATGTTACTACATTAAACCTTTCCACTTCCTTAATTTATATTCTGGAAAGTTTATCAAGTGATAAATGTTCTCAAATAGGAATGAAGTGTTTTTGAATTTTTAAGTTGGTTTACTATAACTCAAATAACATTATAGCCTTCAGATGTTTTGGGAGTCTGAGAAAAAAAACCATGGTGATGTTTTCCTATTTCCATTCTCATATAATTAGTGGTTATAAAATACCCTTAGACTTCTATCTATCATACTTAACTTATTTACATACCAAGCACTGAGATAAAAAATCTACAATTTCTCTTTTCACGTTTTCTTCTGAGAAATACAGTTTCAAAATTCTATACATATTCATACTTCTAGGATGAATAGAGAATGTTGAACTATGAGAATCATAAAATAGCTAATTATTCAAAGATGGTATGGTTGTAACATATAAAATATTCCAAAAATTACCATTCCATCACATTCATGATTTAACTTAGGATTATTTATCACCATATTTAATAGTTCTAAATCTTCTTTATTCGCCTCTTTATTCCTCAGATGGATAGATGGTTTAACATTCATTTAAGAAAGATATGATTTCTCCCCTTAATTTTATATTTCCAGTTCAATAATTTTAAAATAAAAAAATATTTGATCTTTTGTGATCTTAATCATAGATAATATAGCATGATCCTTTTGAATCAAAGCATTTTTCGCCTTTTTCACTTCCTAGAGTGGTAATGTATTGAGAAATCATATTCTTTAATCATATCCAACTATCTTTTTGTTTCATATTCAACTATTTCCATGAGAATATATTATTTAAAATTTTATGATCATTATATATATATATATATCACACTAATCTCTTCTGAAGATAATGACTCCATATATTAAATGAAAAAATTACCATAGTTAACTTCAAAAAATGAGTTGGGTAATTTTTCTCATGAACCGTCAATTAGAATGAGGCATAGGCTATTACCATATCATTCTACATGAGAAAAACTCCTAGTCCTTTCTTCAATGAATCATTATAGATCACAAACCGTTCTCCACTACAGGGTGGTGTGATCATAGGTGTGTTAACTAACCATCTATTAAGTTCATTGAAATTTTCATCACATTCATTTGTATAAAGGAACTTTGGTCCATTCCAAGTAAACTTAGTGAGTGGATTAAATATCCACGATAAATTATCCACAAAGAACTGATAATACCCATCTAAACCAAGTAAAATATAGATATCAGTTACAATGGTTATTCTAAACCAATGTTCAACAACTTTATTCTTTGATGGATCTGTCAATATACCCTAACTTGAGATTATATAACCCAAAAAATTACACTTTATATATCCAAAATTCACACTTTTTATATTTTTCATACAAATTATCCTTCCTTAATTTCATCAGTGAAATACTCAAGTGAAGAAAAAGATACATGTTTAAGTATATCATCTAAGACTACCACAAACTGATTGAGGAAATCTATAAAGACTCTATTCATTAAATAAATGAATATATCTAGGTAATTAGTGAGACCAAATTAAATTACTATAAATTCATAGTTTCTAAACCTTGTATGGAATTCTATCTTAGGTATTTCTTCACTTTTTATCCTCAACTGATAGTATCCAGATCTAAGATCAATATTGGAAAAGTATTGACCTCCTCATAATTGATCGAAAAAATAATCAATGTGAGGAAGAGGTTACTTATTCTTGATTTTTATTTTATTCAATTCATGATAATATATGTAGAGTCACATTGATCCATATTTATTCTTAAAAAAAGAACAGGTCCACCATATGTTGACTCACTTATCTGGATTAATCCCTTATCAAGATTCTCATGTATTTTGTTCATCAATTATTACAATTCAATAGAGGAAATTATATATAGAGTCTTTGAAATAGGTTTCTCACTAGGTATGAGTTATATTGAATACTAAACATCATAATTTTGAGGAAGACTAGAAAACCCTTTTGGAAAAACAACAAAAAACTATCATAAAATATGAATATCTTTGATGTTGATTTTCTCACTGACCATATGAGATAAACACCTATTTTTTATAGGAATCAAGACCCATATAATGGATGTAATTTACATTGGAAGTTCATATTTATTATCACACCAAGAGAAGATCATAGGTTGGTTTTTAATATCAAATGTGATGTAACTTTCCTGATAATTAATGTGATATTTATGTAAATAAATACAATACATGCCTAAGATAACAATAAATTAAATAAGAGGGATAATAATGAGGTTTACATGAAGCAAATTCCCAAAAAAATAAATTAAAGAAGGGTCATAGACCTAAGATGAAATCATCATACCATTAGGATTTTTCACTGATAATTCAACATCTAATTATTGAGGTGGTATTATGATACCCCTAGAAAATTATTTAGATATAGAAGAGTGGGTACGTCCAGAATAAAATAGTAGACTAATAGTTATATATTAGATGGTAAGTGTATCTTTCGCCACTTCATTATCCACATCAGTTGTAACATCCCAGGTATTTATAGAATAATACATCTTTATATCGATTAATATTTTGGAATTTAATATTAATTTTAGTTGAAATGTTACTCTATGTATGATATCATACCCAACACGCAACAATGGTTTTCTCATAAATCTTATGTTGCACACAACACTGAGTTATACTGAAAAATAATACAATATTATTATTATTATTTTAATTGGTAGCTAATGCCTAACTATTGTATTGATGAGAATGAACAGAATTAACTATATTATGATGTTAAATATTTTTCAAATGTGTTAACATTTATCTAATTAATTTTATAACCTTAAAATTAAAATGAATCCAATTTTAAGCATAAAATACTCTAATATTTTTAAAAGGTCGTTTTACCACCTTTTGATAGAGAACCCTTTTTAAATATAGTTTTTTCAATTTTATATATTCTATTTGAAAAAATAAACTTATTCAATAGAATCGGGATATCAAAATTTACTTTGGATAATTTTTTGATAATTTTCTAATAAAGTTCATTTTTAATGAATAGTAAAAAATACCGCATTTTAAGTAAAAACTACATTTTCATCTAATTTATTTATATAGTTAGATTATATTTTTTATTTATTTTAAAGTGTAATTGTATTATTTTTTATCATATAATCCAATTTTGGTTGTTGTAAGTAATTTCACATTTAAATTGCATATAAACACATGTCAATCTTTTAATAGTTTTTATTTCTTAAAAACAAGCTTTCTTATTTCGACAACCGGAATTAATTTTAAATTAATTTATTCAACTTCTATGTTTAAAATTTAAAAAAATGATTCCATAGTTGGAATCAGAAGGTAAAAATTTTTCAAATAGGTACCTTTTATTTTTATATATTATGAATAGTAACTTTAGTAATTATTTTTATTTACCACACTTAAAGGGTAAATTGGATAAATAAGGGTAAAAAGGATATTATAATAATATAAAACTACCATAAAACATGTCATAATATTATTTTTTGAGTCATGGACGACCAAAAAAATCATTAGGCTGAAATTTTGGCATTTGGGAGCCACTTGGGTGTGAAAATGACATGTTATAATAATTAATTTAAATTAAAGGGAAATATAACATAAACATGTATCTTTTTACTTAAACAATTTTAAGTTAAGTTTATATAATTGATATCTTAAACTATAAATATTCATTATAAAGATTAAAATATTTCCTACTTCATGGTATTTTATTTATAATTTTTAAAGATTAAATAAATAAATTTAATTATGACACAATGATGATGTAGTGATTTCATCATTAATAAAGGATTCAAATAAATGATATTATAAATGTTAAAATAAATGTAATTTGGAAATTTTTATTCCACACACGAATTTTCATAATGATTATGACATATTAGATTTTATTTAATGATTTTTTTTAATTAAGAAATTTTTTATAACTAACAAAAATAAATTTCTAAATAGTATCAAAATTGACATAAATGAGTTTTTAAAAACAATACTATTTTATTAAATGATATAATAGTCCTAAAAATCTAATATTCATCCAAATAACTTATTTAACTTTACAAATGTTATTAATGGTCCACTTATGGTTCTATTTCCATTTTATAGTAACTATAATAACTGTATATTGTGAAAATACAAGAAGATATGGTAAGAGTTGATATTTTTAAATAAGGGTTAAATCTAAAAGATAAGGTTAATTTTGTGACCTAAACTTGTCTAAAACCTATTGTTTGTGATTATTTATAACCATACTCATCTTATATTCTAAATATATCACTTTTTAACAATTATAATGCAAAAATAAATTTATAATAAAATAATATTTCAAGACTTCCCTAAAGTTCCCCTCCTCTCTCTTATAAAAGGCCACCACCTCTACCCACTTACTCACACATCTCAAGCCCCTTGGTTTGTAAAAATTATGCTCAAATAAGCTCCAACCATCTATCCCTTCCTCCTATAGTCCACACTTTGGGCATAAATCCATCCTAAGGAGTCCTTTTGTGAAAATAAAAATGAGATACTCAAAAAGGAGGTATTTATTTTATCACATATCTCAAAATTATTTTCTTCTTATACTTACTCTTATTATTTAATTTCCATAATAAAGTAATAAATCCTGTATATTATACATTATTATATGTTATTATAATTATGTTACAACCTTATACCTCCTTTTATCCATCCTATGAATAACAATATCACCATGTGTGCGTACGTACGGCTTACCATATCCACACCGTGGTGTAATTTGTTATTCAGTAAGAATTAATTTGGATGGATATAATGGTGAGTATAATGGATTTAAATAATTAATATAACATGATAATTATTCTTTATAATTAATATACCATGAAATTCTATATTGTTTAACCATTAAGTGAATTATATCGTCGCTCGTGTGTACGTACAATCTAGCGTCTCCCTGATGTGATGTGATTCATTATAGATGATATTAATTAAACCAAAATTATATACATTAATGTAATGAATAAATATGATATATATTATATTTATATTTTATCTATTCTTCTGTAATTTTTATTTAAAAAAATAATTTTATGCATTCCATAATGTGTAAATATGATAATTTCATTTGAGGAAGTGCGGACTACCGCCCCCTCAAAGTGATACAACTCATTCATGACATACATATAATGTATAAAGAATGTAATTAATGGACTTATGTAACATATATAACATAGATATTATACTATAATTACAATATATCTATGTATCATTTATTTTTCATTCTTTTAATATGAAAAAGAAATGAAATTAGCGTTAATGCGTACGTACGGCCTACCGTCCCCATGAACGATGCATTTCATTTATTATCTACAAATGTTATGGAATATTATAAATAAATATATAATTGATATATATTATAATTACATCATGAATACTACTCAAGAGATGATGGAGTTATGACTACATGGACTTGTGACATCATACCATGTTCATTTTCAACTCAAGAACCGATTATTAACAAAATGTCCGACATGAACTAAAATAATTAATTTAATATTATATCATGGTCATAATTGATGTAATGGGAATAATAAAAATGAAAAATGTTATAACTTAAGTATAAATTAACCTAAGTTTATTATTAATGAAGATAAATAATAAACAAGACAAGTCGGATACAGGGTAAAGGACTTCGTCTCAATCTCCTTTCATTGAGGCATATTTTGATTTATATACAACCTTATTTTATATGGTGTATAATCAACCCCTTTGAATTTTAATTTCATTCAATGGTTTTAAAAATTAATATTTTTTTAATGAAGCATTTTACTAAATGACGAAAGGAAGTTTTCTTTTTAACGTATGCGGTGACAACGACCTTTCTACCACTGCAAGCATTATTTGATATTTGGATTTTTATAAAATACATAATATTTTTAAAAAGAAAATTAAATACCTTATTCCTTTTTAGATATTTTGGTATTGAAAATGGTTTTGATAATGGATTAATTATATCAATATATTTATATGATGTCTTATGATTTCAATGTGGGAATATTATTTTCCCTTTATGCTTTTTCATATGTTATGATTATGTTATGGTTCTTGGGAATTAATTATGTATATAGGTGGTTTCATGATAAACCAAGTGTGGATGAGCCTATGATAGCTCTTCAATTCATTAGTTAATGTGACGAAGGTAAATGTTAAGGTTTATCCTAAAATATTTATGGAATATACTGTGATGGGTATTCTAAACGTAACCATGAAGGTCACTCCCTATGTAGTTGTGAAAGATACGATGTATGTATGTTATGGATGACACAAGTTACCTTTATGATTTATGATTTATATTAGTTATTCATAAATATTATTATTTCATGAGGTATGTTAAAGAGATCATGTTTTATGAGTGAAAAGTATGATTTCACTAATTTGTATGTATTCATGGACTAATGTTTCCTTTCCTTATTTTTTAACCCTTACTGAGCTTTTTTGTGCTCATACCAAGTTTTGGAAATATTTTTAACAGGGTATAAGGAAGGATAACAGAAATTAAGAATTCAAAAATATTTTTATCAAGAAATTAATTCTTGTTTTATTTAAGGAGTTTTTGTGAAAAAAATAGATATAGTAGAAGTGTCTACTTTGTAATATTTGAGATGTAATGTATTAATAATGGAATAATCCCTTAAAACTCTAAACCTAAAAATATATTTGATGTAAATTAAAGTTAAATTATTGAATTATCTAAATATTATGTAATTTTTTAAGGTTGGGACCTTATATCAGCAATAGTGGTCACATGGTATTTCTCTTTGTCTCTAGTCTTAATAGGTTTCTGACATTTATCATCATTATTAACTTTCATATTTGATCATTGGTAAGTATAATTCCCTTAATCCTTAAATTTTAAACAATGTTGTGCTTTTTCTATATCATTATCTAAATTATTCTTCGCATCACATTATCATTTGATTGCCTGATAACCTTTCTTTCACACCTAAAATATTTACCTATCCTCTTTAGACAATTTCCTCCATGTTTCTATTCACACTTTTAGTATAAAGAAAATCCCATCTTCTTCTCTCCATGGTTTTTAGAATTTACTTTAAATTCCATCTTTTTTTTCTTATCAAAACCATGATACTGATAGGTAACTTCAATCTCCATCTCCTCCTTGATAACACATTGGATGATTTCTTTATAGACACTTAAGTTTCTTATGGATAACACCCTTTAGAGACATGATTTTAATAAATTGATGAATTTATCAATATTACGTTTATGTTTAATAATAATACCATAAGTGTACCTCAAAGGTATTATAAAATTTTCCTCATAGGTGATAACAAATCCCTAACCCTTCTACTTTAGATCAATGAATGCCTTCTCTATTTTCATATGAAGAATATGAGGAAAGTAGTTATTGAAAAATAATATCCTAAACTCCACCCACTCTATGGAGTCAATTTATTCCTTTTGAATCGTATTATTCTTCAGAGTCCAGTATTGATCCAGTTCACCTTCTAAATGATAAAAAGATAAAATAAATTTTTTATGTTCCAAACACTAAATGAGGGAAATATATTTTTAGTGATATTGATCCATTACTCATAAACTAGTGGATCAATAGACCCGCTAAAATAAGGTGGATGTTTCCTCATTAAGGACTCAACATAACATTATTACCTTTTTATAATTTTTAAACTCATAATCATTCATGTATTTAGAAATTTAATTAAAAAAAGAAATTATATTTTTTATTTCATCCTCATAACATTTGGTTTCTTAGGAGGAAAATCAATTCATTTTCTATCAAAATTATCATTAACATGATTAATTTGGCTTCCATCCATTGACTGAAACCCAAAATCATAGTGTTAAAAATAATAATAATAGTGTAAAACTACCTAATCATGAAAAAATAATTTATTATATGTCTTAATCAAGACACCTTTTTTAAATATCTGAAACCTTAGGTTTAACCTAGGTTATTCATGATCATTTCCAAAATTTTAGGATTTTATCCTTTACTAATAT
Organism: Viscum album; assembly: GCA_963277665.1. Taxonomy (NCBI): domain Eukaryota; kingdom Viridiplantae; phylum Streptophyta; class Magnoliopsida; order Santalales; family Viscaceae; genus Viscum; species Viscum album. Next base: position 138,424,394 of record OY728123.1, on the reverse strand, counting down.
TTATCTTCATGGTTTTCAATAAATTTTCTCATCCTAGTTTCTAAAGGTAAATAAACCTAATTCCGATACCAACTATATCAACCCATACTTTTCATACATAAATATTACACCATATTAGATGAATATTCAATACATAAAATAATGATCCACACTAGAATCATATAAATTTAGTGTCTTTGGAAACATGGATACATAAATAACTAGTTCATAAGTGATATATGTTATCTCCCACTAAGTTATTTATAATTATCACCCTTTTTAGACATCGCATGCTTAAAAAACATCCTTCATAACCTAGGGTAAAGAAACATGAGAAAGGGTGAGATTTGATGCTCAGTAAGGGTAAAAAGGGATATATAAATGATCCATTAAACATAAAATGAGAATAGTGTATGAGATAATGAGATTAACATTTGAAAACCATACCCAACATATCATAGATCATAATCTTGAGTATTGGAATAAATCATTCCATATCATAAGGCATGAATCATAAAGAAATAAAAGAATATGATCCATGAGAGCATAACATTAGCATAATACATAATTTTGTGTCATACACATAAGAATAGAAAATAATTTCCTTAGTAGTCAAGGATCACTGCCAAGACTATAATAGTGGACTTGGTTCACTCCTCAAACCATCATATCATTATTCAAGGTTCACTCCTAAGACTATCATAGTGGACAAAATCCCTTACTGAACTGAGTTCACTCCCCATTATAGTTCTTATTATCCCATGAGATATCCACATTACCCAATGCACTAGAGGGCTATATAATTATAGTACCACCCTTCACATAATGTAATAATATACATGTGTGACACAATATCATAAAACATCTATCATATATCAAAATACATGGAAAGGAAATTGGTTTTATAAAAATTTATTCATTTCATCATAACATAACCTATGGAAAAGAAATGGGTTTCGTAAAGGTTTCATTATAATTTAATTGACCTATGGAAAGAAATGGGTTTCATATAATTATCCAAAAATCATCATCAGCATCATCCATTAAAAGAATTAAAGTGGATGATATCATTAGATCATATCCCCAGTGAAGCATAAGTAACATCAATAAATGTCATCATAAATAAAAAAATCCTTTAAAAGATAATTGAAACTTTTCATGAGTAAAATAACCTTTTAACTTTTAAATAACTTGTTTAAAATATAAAAATTTCCAAAATATTAAGAAAAACGTTTATTTAAAAAGAACCTTGTAAATTTTTGAAGGAAAATTCCAAAAATTGATCAGTAATGATGGTGGGAAATTTCATTCATTCCATATATGTTAAAAAAATATTCCTTTCATATTTTTGGTAAAAAGTGAAAAGTGACCCATTCATAAAATGATAATAATATTACTTTTAAAACATTTTTTAAAAAATAAAATATTTTTGAAAATTACTTTAAAAATCATAGGATAATATTAAAACATTCTTGAAAACATTTTTAGAAAAATCAATATGTAAAGAAAATTATTTCTAATTGAAGAGAGATATAAAGTTGAATTTACTTAAAAATATTTGTTTATTATATTTAGTAGTAAAAGAGATTAAAATAAATTTAAAACATTTAATATTCTGAAATAACTATAGTATAATAAAATTTATATGCTTGTTGAGATTTATATCATAATATTTCATCATTAAAAACTTAACCATAAACAACCCTGATAAACATTGATATTGTAACATAAAACCCTTACTACTTTGATAATCTCCATATAAAATCCTCATGAAAGAGAGAAACCTATATGGATTTTCAAATACTAATAATTTTCATGTAATAAAAATAAAAGGATTCCATGGGAATTATATATTTCACACAAAGGAAACAAGTGGTGAATATGGTATAAGTCTCACAGAAATAAAAGTGAGATGAAAAACTCTTACCTCAAGTTCCACTTGATTTGAAAGTGATCTAATGTTCTGTATAATAAATTTAAATTTATTATAATTAGATACAATAATAATATTCTTACTTATAATATCTTATATGACCCACTTTGAACATTTCAACACCAAATTATTCATAATTATTTATTAATATTTTTGTTTCCATGTGTTAACTATTTTATTTTTCATGGAAGTTTCAGTTATGTAGTTACTTTACATATACATTGATCAAAGTTACATAATCTCTAGAATGTTAAAAATTATATAAATATCATATATATTCATTATATATCTATATATATATTTATAATTTTCCATAAATGGTAAAGATAAAAAAAATAAATTACATCGTTCATAGAGACGGTAAGTCATACCTACTCATGAACATTGTTTCCATTTTCTGATGAATGGAACAAAAGAAAGATGAATAATAATTAAAATTTATATAATAATTATTATATCATATATATTCATTAAATATATCCTTGATAACATTCATGTAAATCGGAAATGAAAAACGTATCACATCGCTTCGTGGATGTGCTTGTCCACACAGACGCACAGGCAACATTATCATTTTACAATAGATTTAAAGGAGGTGGATAATGGTTGTTACATAATCATAATAATAATTAATTATTTTTATATTATTAATTATTTATTTTATGATATATTCCATATAATTATATGAGGAATAAGAAGAAATAAAATTGAAAACTCTCGATTAAGAGTTATACCTCTTTGTTGAGAAATCTCTTTAGAATTACACCTTAATCCTTGAAGGGATGGTCTTATTGAAATACCAGAATTTCCAAGATGTATATAATTAATATATAAACATATTATTATAGTTATTTTATAATATATAAGGCTCAAACCTTATGAATAATAAAGGTTATGATGTTCCCTTTTATAAGTTAGGGTAGGGGTTCTCTTTGAATTACTTAATGTGTTAAATTAATATAAATTAATTTTCATATAAAAATGGATAAAACTTGATATAATTAAAATATAATATAATTATTAGACTAAATAATCATGTAAAATAAAAAATGGATAGGTTTTGGTTATGTTTCAACCATTATCTTTAAGTTTTAACCCTCATTAATCCTTTTTGACAATTACCGCGATAACAAAGTTTTCAATTATTTAATTGTAAATAATGTTACCATAAAAGGAAAAGTGACCCATAAATGGACCATTATTGATATTATCAACCATATCCCATTAATTTTTCCAAATAGAGTATTTTTATGAATTTTAAATCAAATAGTAAAATATTTTTATTATAGTATATCATTAATGTCATTTTTGATATATTCATTTACTTTAATTTTAAAACAAGATTATAGAACATTAATCAGAATATAAACCTTTCACACATCCCTAATATATTATATTTATCTATAAAATTTATGAAACATAATTATTCACCCAAATTGTATGAATTTTAATATTTTTAAATTCATTTATTTTATTTTTCTTTTGATTGAATAAATAATGTGTTTTTGTTTCATAAGAGTTTAAGTTAAATATTAAAGAAAATAAATAAATTAATAAAATAAAAATAATAATTTATATTTAAAATAAACATTTATAACCAAACATAACCACTTTTTATCTTTATATAAAAATTTTAGAGATGTTAAAGTCAAGACAGTGACTTTTTGAATTTATTATTTTTTTAAAATTATATAATGGAAATAATCAAAGAATAATGGCACCAAGTGGCAATATTTTTTAGTCTTGGATGAGAATTATAGAAATAAACTCATAAAATAGGATAAATTCGAGAATTGGGGGAATTTTAAAGCCTTATCCCAATGTTTTATACTTATTTTACCTCTTTTACCCCGAAAGTAGTGACAAAGATTTCAATAGTATAAAGTAGTTCATTTAAACTTAGTGTTGCGTATAGAGAAAACTATAAAAGAAATAAAATTTATCTGAAGATAAATATCATAACATTTGTGTAGTTATATTTCCCATTCTAGTACTTTGTCCTAAATCTCATGAAAACATTCTCAGGAGAACCCCATTTCATGTTTTGAAATACCATTTTAAAAACCATTTCTCAAATAACTCATTTTCCCTTAAAATCCCTGTTTGAGTCAAAACCTTTTTAAGACATTTTTTAAATGTAACCATTTTCTATTTTAAATCCAACACACACCACCAAGAAATCCATAAGGAGGGCCACCAACACTCATTTGATCAATGCGCTATTATCGAACCATTAAGAGAGCTATGTGGTCCCTATTAACTATTAGAACAATTTGAGTCTTTCTTAATCTATGGATGTGACCATGAAAGTCATGAAACGTATAGAAAATAATAATGATAGTGGAACATGAACATAAAATCACCAACTAAACTAGATACTTAGTAATTTTAATTCCACCTACCTCAACCTACAATCTAGTAATATATCTTAATCTCATACCAACCTCCTCAGTGTCGACAAGCACCTATCTCATTGAAAAACCATCAAATTAATAAAAAAAACCATTTAAAAACAAAACCATGAGTTGAAATAACAAAAAAAACTCATTGGGTGAAATCACAATGTCAAAACCATATGAAACATGTTGTGTTCCACTCTCGACACACACCCAGACCTAGTCCATAAAAATTCCCCCAACTAAACTCCTAAATCGATCGTAAATTTAACATAAAATTGAAAAAAAAACAAAAATAAAACCACTAGGAAACATATATTAAGGTAAATAATGATTTTAATATTTATTATCACATATAGATATGTCCTCTAAAATACTCACATGAAAACCCCATCACATGGGATGATTTCACCATGCACTGGTGAAATCATCTCTGTGAAACCCTAGACACCCAACCCAAAATAAGAAGGAAAATAAAGGAGATAAGTAATGAGATTTAGGGAGGTATCTTACCTTGAATCGACATGATGAAACACCTCTAAATTAACCATATCAAATAGGAACCAAGGAATATTATATGTAAATCTAATAGGTCTCTCCCCCTTACCAGCACATGAATATAGGCCCTGAACCTAAAAGATTTCAAATATAAAACCCTTATAAAAGACCAATGGGTCCCTAAAAAACTATGTGGGTTCCTTTTTGTGGAATGGAATAAGGGGCCATGATGAAAAGACCACCTCCCTTGGGGTTCAATGTGGTGTGATTCCTAAGGTTGTGGTGTAACCTCGATCCCCTCCCCATCCTCTAGATGTGGTGTAACCAACCTTGAGGAGGCACCATAACCACATGCCTCCTAAGTACCATCCATGTAACGACCACTAGTTTACAATGTAGATACTTCCCCATTGTAACCTCCAAGTTGCATCCTACGGAATATTTTTAGACCTTCCTTTCTAAGATACATCATGTCACATCACCTAGTGTTGCATCGTGTTTCCCTATTTGCAGCTTCAACTTCTATAGTAGGGTCACATGACCCTTCTCTAACTACCACCTAAGAACAAAAACCTCCAAACAAAGTCTCGTTACATATCAAAAAACATCTCATAGAGATATATAAAAACTTGAAACTCTACTCTAAGTCTTGATTCACAAAATTCCCCCCGCTCTGAGACCAAAAAATAAATTTCCCTATGAATCTCACAACCCATAACAACATAGGTTGTTACATTCTTCTTTCAAATTTTACCAGATGTGATCACTAGAATTTCATTTTAATCTATCTATTTACACCAAAAAGGAATATATTTATATGTATTGGATACTAAATATCTCCCTTATATTCTTTAATTCTTTAAAATATTCCAAATTTTGTACTCACTTCTCTTTGGTTCACTGAATAATAATACACTTCACTGCCTTCAACAAAATTCCTATATACAATTCCTCTTTGTGAAATACTCTATACAAACTGGTTGTCACTATTTTATTCATTTGTATTTCATTCTAGTTCATTTATCTACTACCACTTTGTATGAAGTTTATGTTTCACTATAGTTCTCAAGAATTTGTAAAATATTGTATGGACTCTCTAAAAACCATTTATAATATTTTTTCCATAATTTTAAGATCTCTTCATGAAAAAATTACTACATCTAGTGCACTATTATTTCTACTCCCAGAACTCAACTTCTTTTCACTACTTCATTTTTTTCTCCTAAAATTATGAATCTCTTAACACTTGAATGCCTCACACTATAGGCTCACCCTATCTCATGACTCACTTCACACAAGTGTAAATCTTTATGTGATATCTAATTAGTCATTTCACAACTTACATTACACAAAAATCTATGGTTCTTCTTCACATAACTATTCTATGTATGTAGAATCAACTTATTCTTCATGTATCTAAACAAGTATAAATTCCTTTATGAACATGATGTACATTGCATGTTTCTCATTCTTATTTACACAAGAAAATTATACAAGAGAGATTATCACCCAATACCTTTTATATTCATGATAAAATAGAGAACTCTACTTCACTTCTTTCTCACAAACCAGGTTTCTCCACTTTTATATATTCACTATCAAATGAAAAGGTAATCGGTATTTATAGAGAAATTAAATAACCTTGGTGCCTTTGAAAATCATAGTGAACCATCTATTTCAACAAACTTACTTCATAGAATCTCATTCAAAATGATCAATCCATAAATTTAATGAATATCTATACTCATTTGTAACATTAAAAGAAACAATGCTTATCAATCATAAACAACTCAACTCATTTTATGAAATAATGTAGTATCCACTATAAAGAGGTATTTTCTCTCTTATCCCCATCATATAATCTACATGTCATTGAGAGGATATTGTCAAAATATTATATACAAGAACATCTCCCATCGACATTACTGGGCTCATATCATGTTGTATCTTAGACCGTATTCATCACATCACTTTTATTTAATGAACAAACTCACTGATCAGTGTGGTGTTAACGTACACATGATGAGATAACTTGACTATTTATAGGCTTGGAGTCAACCTAGCAAACAAAAAACCTCTCCATTAATAAATAAAGAAGATGGTGTGATTTTTCTATTACTGTCATAAACTATCACATGGATGATAACTTGAAAAACTCATAAGGAAATGACATGAAACTCTCTAATATGGAACATGAAAACCCTACCTAGTGTATCGTAATGGAAATATTAAATAGTGTCATAAATGTAGAAATCAGATGTATTTTTTAATTATGAAGGGTGTAGTTAAAACATGATCTTGCGGCTAAGTCTTCTATGTAATGTCACTTGGTTTAATACACTGGATGTGGTAGAAACACTTCGATGAATTCCTTTGAACCACACCACTCAACATGTCAATGTTTAATCCTACAAGGTGTCTCTTTATCTTGTGTGTTGACCTATACCTAGCCCAACCTCCTCTATGTGCCACCCCACACACCATATCCATGAATTAGTACTAATACATGTTTGTGTTATGCCTATTCTTATCTATATTGCTGGAATAGTTACAACTTTTGAGCATGTCCAATATAATTGTACTATATTGCTCGAGTCACTGGCATTTATTGAATAAAATTTTTTTAACACTTAGAAAACTACTTATCTAATAACAGAAGCAACTATATATATTAATAAGGGAACCATAACCCATAAGAAACCATAAAACCTTCTCAAAATCTACTACTTTTAGAATTCATCTATCTTAAATTCCTCTAATCATAATCCAACTGATGTTTATAATTTTAGATCAATAAATATTGGACTCTCAAATCAATTAGCCAATCATCAATCCCTCTTCTAGGTAGCTAATATTTCAATATTATCATGATGTAATTAATTTTTTTCTCAAAAGTAACTTTATAACATTTATTAGACATTAATGTTTCTCATAAATCTTCAGATATATATGTAAAAAAATTCAAATTCCAAGAACTTGAAATGAATGAATATAATTCCTTCATGAAATTCAACATACAATTCTTCACCATGAGACCATAACAATCCTCCAAGCATCAACAATTTTATTGGTGGTTTTTATTGGTGGTTTACTTATCAAGCATGACATCCAATGCTAACTCACCAAGTCACCAATTCAATATATATTATCAACAAATCTAATATAACCTCATGGTGATAAAATTTTGAAATTTAGTTATTGTTAGAGTTTTATTGTTAGAGTTAAATATTTTATCCCATATTATTTTTATATTTATAATTAAAAAACTATTTTTTTTAAAAAAATTAATTAACAAATATTTATTTGATTATTACAATAGTTAAAAAATATATGATTATTAAAAAAATTTATTTCATGTTTTGTACTTGTTTGATTTGTTATTTGATAATTTTTGTTGAGAATTATGTTGACTCTGATTAATTTTCAATGTTTATTGTTATTAATTATTTTAATTATGGTCCTTGTATTCTGTGTTAATAAATTTCATGAATATATTTTTCACTATTTTTTCCTCTAAGTGTAAAATGATCCTTTCATTTTTTTGAAAAAAAAACTTATACTTTTTCAAATTATCCTTATGAAATATGCTTTCCTAAAATTTTTCAAAGTGAATAATGAACCTTATGGTTTCCTGATTGAAACTTAAAAAGAATATTTTTTAACCTTATTAACTTTCAATGAACCTTATGAATATTTCAAAACAACATTATGAAATTTCAATGAACCATATAGGGATTTCAAAAGAAACTTATTTGATTTAAAAATCATCCTTGTAAACTTGAAAACAACCTTATAAAATCTTATAAAAATCCTTGAAAATTTACAAAATGGTCCTTATGAACTCATATATGATCCTTAAAAACTTATAATATAATCCTTATGAAGTTTTAGATTGTCTTAAGAAATAATTTTTTATAAAGTTTCTATGATTATAGATTAAATTTATGTTTTATATTACTTTGTTATGGAGTTTTTAATTTCTTTTAAGTGATTATTGAATGAAGGAGAAAATAAGATATGATTGAAGTTTGGAACACAATATTTTGGTTATAACATGAAGCTTTCTCAGTAGCATGAATTTTATTTTATGTGTGTGTGTGTGTTTCACACCTTTTTTATGTTTTATTTAGTGCAGGTCTGAACTTGTATTGTGATTTTAGGAAGTTGTTTTGAAGTTGAGATAAATTACACAATTTTTGGAAACCTAGACTATTATAATCATTGAACCTAATTTAGGAAACACTAGGTATTAAACCATTATATATCGCTTTATAAATAATGATTTAAGGAACCATATGAAAAATGAGGAATATATGAGAGTGAGATGAATGAACATATATGGATTAAAATTTTCTAATATGATTATGACTATAATGATAAGGTTATCTCTATGAAATCATTATCATTCCAAGAAAAATGGAATTTATTTTTCTACAATGAAATTCCAATATTTTTTTATTATGGTTATTCTTTTTATAGATTTTTTTTCTTATCTTTTTTTTCATAATATTTTCTTGTTTATGATTTTAACATAAAAAAGAATGTATTGTATCGATTATAACTCCATTTTAAAGGTTCATATTTTTTATTGTACTTTGAACTGTAAAAGGTTGACCCATTTGGTTATGCCTCCAATTTTCAAAGGTAAGTTTTCCTCAGATTGTGACTCCCAGTAAAAGTTTGTGTGTGTTCTTATACGTCCAATAGAAATGGTATATTGTAATAAAATTATGAATCTCATATAAAAGTTAGGTTTATTAGGTACCTAAAATGACTTTTATTTTTCAATGTATTAATTTAAAATATTATATGGATTTTTTTAGAGCTAGGCATTGAGAATACGTGAGATTATGAGGCCCAATGAGCCTATAATTAATTTTTTAAAAATATTAAATATCACACATATATAGTTTTACTAAATAAGTGTAATAACACATAAATTAGGACTTGAATTAGAAATTTGATTCATATTTTGAGTTCAAATAATAGTTTTTATGTTTATCATGACATAACCTTAGAATTATTTGGATGTTCTGGTTAATTATAGTCACAGGTGGATTAATGAATAAATAAAATGATTTCTTTATTTTATTTTATTTCTTTTTTATGATCTAATTTTTTCTATAAATATGATACTATGGAAAAATCCCAATGTGAGCCAGATAAACCTAGATATTTGAGAGAAAGATCATTGTAGGATCATTCTCAAAAGAACGAAAATCGGATCATGGATCATCGATCAATGAGAAATGGAATTCTAGGATCTCTCCAAATAAAATGATGTAGATTCATTATTTTCTAGAGATTGATCCAAATAGAGGTATGAAGTTTATTTTATGTGTATTTATCACCATTTTATTTTTCCAATGAAAAATGTGAATCAATCAACTAATCAATTGATTCTCAAATACAGTTTATTACAGGTACGGGTAAGATTTATCTAAAATCAGGGATTTCTATTATTTATTAAATTATATCTCTTTATTCATTGTTATAATGGAAATGAATCGAGTACAAAACAAACATTGGATGAGGTTTGATCCCCATGTTTTTGTATTATGCATTTCTTCCCCTGTTCTTCTCACATTCATATTAGAAAATTCATTTGTCTTACGGTTCGATGAATACCCGATAGTAGATTGTTTCATGGATTTTATTTAGTGAAATATATCAATATTGTGGGTATGTGTGTGATAAATTTGTGTTTTCATATCATGAATATGATGAAGCGTCAATCAGGGATGTATTTGAAGACCTGAGTTTGTGTGCGGCATGTGGTGGTGGTGAGATGCAATGGTGGTCACTTCCCAAGTAGAGAGATCATCTATAATCCAATCAATGATGAGGACGGGCATAGATGGATTGATATCCATGTTCTTGGGAGGCGTGGGGAAATCCTCATGAAGATATTTAGATTTATGGAAAAATATGATATACATGGCATTTGATTTATGAACACACGTCATGTATTGTCATTAGAGTGGATAATAGGGTTTCTCAGTAGAGTAAAAAATCACACATTGTGTGGTCCCTCCCACATATCATGTGACCCATAGATCGTTGTCTCAGTGTGTACATGAGGTACATTCCAAGGAGGCTATGTGGCATTACATGTCATGTACACCCTAGAAGGAAACTCATTGTGTATAGGGAGTACACGCCCAGGATATCATGTGGCCCTATACGCTGTTTATAGAGAGCTACACACATTTTACTTGGAAACAGACATGGGAAAATGTCGTGATACGTGAGAAGACCCAATGTTGAATAGACATGTTGTGTACATATAGTACACACTGTGTACTCTTTCAGGGATGACTTTGATCCCTTTTTTCCTTCATCTTGTACATGTTTCATGAGGGTATGTTTCCTTGATATTTTCCTTGAGGGTTTATTACTGAAATGTTTCTTGTGCATAGGATATTAATGCCCTATGAGGAAATTTTGTATTTGATAGTGTTTTTGGAATCCATTTATGGGGATCAGAATGATATCCTTTATCATTTTCATTTTTCCTAGGTGTTATTCTCATAATAATCCTAGCCATCACTACATGGGTGGTAATCCTATACTTGTAAGGTTAATCCAAATTAGGTTTTTGGTATACCCCTTGGCCCTAGTTGTGATCCCCATTTTTCTATAGATCTCTTCATTCATTCAGCGAGTACTTTTTATGGTGTTACCCAACAAGTATTACATCTCAGATGGAAACCATCAATGTTATCTAACTTGTGGAGTGTGTTCTCTTATATGAGTGTTATATAGAACCTATGAGTAGGAATCCTAGGTTATCTTTATGTTTTTGTCCTTACCTAGAGACTATGGGTCTACTTGGAGTATATCGGTATATTCTTGTTTTATGTTGTTTACATATCCCTATGATGAGTTGAATATTATTCTTGATTCTATATGCTTAGATATTTTGGGGTGTCCTACTTGGTATTGTTATACTCACCCCTATATGGGCTTTTCCTACACATGTCTTGTCTTATGTAGATAATAAAACATTTGATAGAGTCCTAATAAGACTAGTACCAGGGAAAACTTAGTGATATAGACATACTAAGGTGTGTTCTAGTAGTTTAATTGACAGTAATCCTTTCTTACTTCATAAGTTATACTTGATTTCGGTTTCTTTTGGTGGGATTTTATTTGGCCCTTTCATTCCATTACTTTGTTATTGTACTTTGATGGTTGGATTTTAGATGTATGCATACATGGTTATGATTTGTTTTACATTTTAGCATTGTATGGGATTAGATGTGTGTGTGTGTGTGTGAAGATACATTAGGATAAGGCCTAATGTGTGTGTGATATGCCTACTCAATGATAGTCACTATCCCCTAAACTATTAGATGTCATATTTGGGTAGTCATGGATTGGTCCCCATTGGGCAGGGTCATGATAGGGTGGTATTAGATGAATTTGGTTCTACCTTAGAACCAAATTCTATAAGATTGCTTTGGATTTTTTGGAAATAATGTTAAGTGTTTTGAGTTCATCTCTTAGTCTAGAGACTCTAATGTTAGTGTGGTGGATGACGTATCCATTAACCAAGATTATGATATCCTACTTGTAAACATGGTATATATAGACACTGGTTGCAAGGAAAACATTGGTACATGCATCATATAAGAATGGGTTTTTGGTTTTCATTTTCTTCTTGAATCATCTCTCCAGATATACTCATTCATTGTGGTATAACTTGGATATTTCAAAATTCCTCCATGATATTTTCCAACTAGGATTATGCAGTAGGATCGTAAGGATGATCCACTCAATGAAAAGGATTTGATACAGGGATCTTTTTATGAGGGGTTACCTTTAGGTGGTTCACCATTCATACAACCACCTATCGATCAGTAGATGGTATCGGTAGTACTTGTAGATGATGTGCACATGTTTAGTATGCTTTGTGAGTTTCATCAATAGTGACCCATTAGGTTCTAATGTGTGAATGACCCCCAGGTGGCTGGGGACTAGATTGAGGTAGTGACGAGATTATTTTATCTTTTCAAGACACCTTCATATTAGATGGTTGTCCTAGCATTGATCCTTCTCCGTAGATCTACTAGACGATGGTAGGCTTAGTGACATAGTTATACGATGAGGAAAATCTTGCATAGTCAGAGTTTGAGGACCTTTTTAGGAATTTCGTTTTACCATCTATGTTGGGGTATGTGAATATTTAGGAGCTTCTATAGCTTTATCAAGGAAATGTGACTATGAGTGAGTATTTATCAAGGTTCACCAACATCTCCCAGTAATCTATATATATGTCATGAGATCAGTTCTTCTGAGATCATAAATTTGAGTGAGGACTGCATAAATACATCCAATCCAATGTGATACCTTTCTTCATCCCAACCTATTATGGGATACTGTAACATGATTTTTTGGTTAATATTTTTCGGGATGAGAAGACGTGGATAGTTGGTGCTGGTAGTGGTCACACGAGAATAGAGAATTCATTGTCAGGGAGTTGATGACAAACACAGGGACCTAGACATGTGATACATTTCAGGAGGCAGTGCCAGCATAGAGGGTCTGCAGATAAGGGATCAAAAGATAGATCTATCCATCCTATAGATATGTGGTGCTACTCTTGTGATGGTCTAGGACATCTTACATGAGATTTCCCAATATGACATGAAGATGATAGAGAAATGGTGTATTGGAAACCTATAAAGAGGTAGTGGTAGGAGAAGGTAGGTCAGTCAGGTGGAAGATGTGGTAGAGGATCTAGTAGAGAAGTTGGAGGTGGAATTCATTTTAAATTTTTACCACCACCACCCTCAGGTGGTCCCTTCCCAACTTAGGGAGCTAGTGGTCAAGGGAAAGGGTATCTACAGGTGGTCAAGACTTATAACCTAGAGGCTCCAAGTATGATGTATAATCTATGTATTATCTACTTTAGATGAAGTATTGATATACATGGGTTTGATGCACTCCTTTCTTTCCACTAATATGGTTAGATACATATAGATTCTAATTGAGCCCTTGAATCGACCCTTTCACTTGGATACACCTATTAGAGGTGACTCAATAACCATACACGTCAGCTGATGGTGTGACCTGACTCTTGGAGGTGAGAGTTTATTTTGGGGTATCTTTTTAGTGATGATGAGGCCTTAAGATTTCATATTTGTAATATAATGGTAATCTATAGTTCATTCCTTGATAGACTATTTATGATGTAGGATGCGGTGTTTCTAAGTGATGGGATGAGGTTTTATTTTGTGGGTGAAAAGGAAACCCAGGCATAGCGGGATGGGATCATGCATAGAAGTGTGTAGCTGATTACACACTAGTTGGATAGAATGACTCTTGGTGTAGTAGATGTTATGAGCTATCAATTTTCTTCAATGGTGGTGGAGTATGAGGATTTATTTCCTAAGTACATTATAGGATTACCTCTCTGATGATATATATATATTTATACATTGATCTACACCCTAGGATGAACCTGATATCTACACTAGCATATTGGATGGATCCCATAGAGCTTTGAGAGATGAGTATGAATTTAAGGGAATTAAAGAAGAAGGTATTTATTAGGCCCAGTGTTTCACCACGGGTATCCCCAATATTTTTCACCAAGAATGTGGATGAGATCTTGAATTTTTGTTTGTATTACCATCACCTAAACTAGGTGATTGTAAAGAATAAGTATCCACTACTAAGGATTGATGATCTCTTAGATCAATTGATAGTGGAATGATGGTTCTCAAATATTGACCTTAGATTAGGCCATCATCAGATGTGGGTATGGTATGAGGAAATATCAAAGATAGTTTTTTGATGTTTTTACAGCCACTATGAGTACTTGGTGATGTTGTTCGGCATGAAGAACTTGCCATGAGTGTCCATGGGACTCATGACCCAGATCTTTAAGACCTTCTTAAATTTTTTTGTGGTAGTCTTCATTGATGATATCCTAGTATACTCAACATCGGAGGAGGATCATGAAAGACACTTTAGGATAGTCCTAGACATACTCCAAAAGCACTAGATTTACTATAATATCACTAAGTTTCAGCTTTGTATTTAGTATATCCCCTTCCTAGGACATGTTATCTCAGCAGATAGTGTAGTAGTGGACCCAGTGAAGGATGAGGTAGTGTTATCTTGGGAACCACCCAAGATCATGATGGAGGTGTGGATCTTCCTTAGTTTGGTAGGATACTATCAGATATTTGTGCCTGATTTCTCCAGAATATCAACTACATTGAAATATTTGACCTGAAAGGGGAATCCATTCGTGTGAAAAGAGATGTTCTAGTAGGATTTCTAGGATTTGATATAGATATTAATGAGAGCTCCCAACTTTAGATTTCCAAATGAGTGTTTCAAGTACATAATTTTTTGTGATACATCAGGGATCAGGCTTGGTTGTGTTATGATGTAGAGTTGGGTGGTGATTTCTAATTGTTCACATCAGTTGAGACAATATGAGAAGAGCTATGCAACCCATGATCTTGAGCTTACAATGGTAGTCTTTACCCTAAATATTTTGTGACACTACCTTATGGGTGATCAATTTATCATTTATTATAACCATAAGAGACTCAAGTATATCTTCTCTCATAAGAATCTTAATTGGAGATAGAGGTGATGGATAAAGTTACATCAAGATTATGACTTTGAGATTGACTATACTCCTAGAAAGGGGAATGTGGTAGCTGATCCTCTGAGCATGAGATCTTGTTCACAGTTTTTGAGAGAATCGACAGAGAAGATGGCCTTGTTACAATTATTCTTAGTGAATGGGGATGGTGCAGTTTACCTCTATTCCAAGGTTGTTACCCCTCCACTTATACAGTGAGTTAGGGATCCTTAGCATGGAGATACCAACTATGAGACCCTATATACTTAGATATCCACTATACATGCTCTTAATGGATTTTATAAAGGTGTAGAACACATCATCCCCTTCATAGGGTGTACGATGGTACCAGTGAAGTTGTGGAAGGAGGTTTTAATAAAGTTATATTGATCTACTTTTTTGGTACATCCAGGTGTGAAAAATATGTACCAAGACCTCTGACGTCAATTTTGGTGGTTAGAGATGAAGAAGAGAGTTGTAGAGTTAATCTCTCATTGCCTTACTTGTTAGCATGTAAAGGTCAAGCACCAGGTTATAGTAGGCTTAACTCAACCCCTTGAGTTTTTTTAGTGGAAGTAGGATGGGATATCCATATAATTCATTATGGTTTTACCACATATTTATAGAGGACATGATTCCATATAAGTGATCATAGAACGACTCCCCAATTTAGTCCACTTCCTAGCTATCTGAGAGAAAATTTTAGTTGATATATTGGGAAGATTTTATGTGCAGAAGATAGTCTGACTCTATGGATTTACCTTAATGATTATTTCAAATCATGATTCTCACTTCATATCACAATTATGGAGTGGATTTTTGGAGGCCTTTGGAACTTAGTTGTGTTTGAACGTGGTTTTTCACTCCCAAAATGATGTCTAAGTAAGTGGACCATTCAAGTCACAGGGGATATGTTGTAGGATTACATGTTAGAATTTGGATGTAGTTGGGAGGATCTCATACCATTGATGGAGTTTTTATACAAAAACAACAACCATTCCACCATTGGTATGGAACCATTTGAGGACTTGTACAGGAGACCCTGCAGGTCACCACTATACTAGATCGACCTAAGAGAGTCAGCATTTATGGGCCCAAATTTGGTATGATCCATTATAGAGAAGGTTAAGATCATCCATGGGTGGATGATTACTGCATAGAGTTGATAGAAGTCCTATGAGGATTGACAATAGAGGCCATTGTAGTTTGAGGAGGGGTATCATGTATTCCTGAGGGTTTCACCTCAACATGGATTATGGAGATTTGGTCAGGGTGGTAAGCTATTTTTGAGATTCATCAGCCCTTTACAGATACTATGTCGAGTCAGCGTGGTAGTTTACTGCTTATTTCTACCAACACAGTTAGATATGGCACACAGTGTCTTCTATGTGTTGTGGCTAAGGAGGTATGTGCATGAACCATCACATGTTATCGACATGGGTGAGATGGAAATCGAGGACAGGGATGCCTTTTTTTAGTATCCATTGGATTTAGAGGATTGGAAGGGGATCCTTCATGGGTGATTGATTCCCCTAGTGGGTTCCTAGTGGTAGTACAGGAATCTTCAGGATAGCACCAGGGAGCTGGAGGCCCATTTTCATGCCCAGTACCCACATATTTTTTAATAGGCTTTTGTATTTTTGGGAAAAAAATCCCCAAGGTGGGGAGAATGTAACAAATAATATTTTTTTATGTATTACTTTATAATATTATATGAATTTTTTCGGTTTTAGGAACAGAGACAGTGTGTGATTCCAAGTCCCAGTGAAACCAGAATTAATTTTTAAACTATATTAAATATAGTAAATATCATGTGTGCATATTTTTCCTGAAAAATCATAATGAATATTAAATGGGACTAGTATCACAAATTTGTGGCCACTATTGAGTTCAAAGTGTAGGTTTAATCCATGGTGTGACAAGACTTTAGAATGCATCAGATGTTTAGGTCGAGCACAGTTGCAAGTGAATTAGTAAATAGATAAAATTATTTATTTATTTAATTTAATTTATTTTATATGGTTTAATGTGGTATATAAATACAATGATATGGAAAATACCATGGTGATCCACATTACTCATGATATTTTAGAGACAAAGCATTGGAGGATCATTCTCAGACAAATGACAATTGGATCATGGATCGTTAATCGGTGTGAAACAGAATTGTAGGATCTCACCCAAAAAAATGACACATATTCATTATTCAATAGTGATTGATCCAAATAGAGGTAGGAAGTTTTTTTATATTTATACTTGTTTGATTTTTCTTATGAAAAATGTAGATCAATCAACTACCAAATTGATTCATGGATCGAATGTATTGTAGGTATGGGTTATATTTATCTGGGATTTGGGATTTATATTGTTGATTATATTATATATATTTATTCATAATTATAATTGTAATGAATCAAGGCCAATAAGAACATTGGATGAGGTATGTTCCACATGTTTGTGTATTTTTCATTTCTTCCCCTATTCTTCGCATGTTCATCGTAGGCAATTCCTTTGTCCACAGTTCAACAAATACCCAATATTATATTTTTATATGGCTGCTATTTGGTGAAAAAAATCAATATCATGGGTAGGATGTGATTGAGGTTTCATTTCTAGAGCACAAATATGGTGTAGGATCAATCGGGGATGGATATGGTGACCCCGGTTCGAGTGTGGTGTCCAGTAACAATAAGATGCGATAGTGGTCATTTCTTGAGTGGTGATATTGGCCAGAATCTAGATGACGATGATGATAGGTATGGATGGATTGAGATCCATGTTCTTTTGTGAGGTTGGTGGTATATAAAAGGAAATTAGGAGGCTTGGGTGAAGCTGTGTGAAGAGATATGGATGTATGGAAAACCCCCTATATACATGGCATGTACTTTAAGAACACACACCATGTATTTTCATTAGAGTGGAAGCAAGGGTTTTTAAAAAGAGTTAAGGATCACACAAAATGTGATCCCTACTACACACAATGTAACCTCGAGTTGGCTAGATCATTTTATATAATAATTAAAAACCCAAGAGGCCAAGTTTCATTACACATCGTATGGGACATGCCACATGCCATGTACACTATGGAAAGAAGCATAACATGTGCAGGGAGTATATGCCTAAGAGATCATGTGGACCCACATTCCATGTGTGGCGGGAAACACATCATGTACTCAGACATAGACATGATCATGGGACATGATTCATGGGAATACCCAGTTCTGAAGAGACACACCATGTACTTACAATACATGTCACGTACTCTTTTAGGGAAATCTTGGAGCCCTTATTCCCTTTAGCATGAACAAGTTTTGTTAGGGTATGTTCCCTTGACCCTTTCCCTAAGGATTTATTATGGAATTGTGTCTTGTTTATTGGATGATGATTTCCTCTGAGTAATTTCAATCTTGAATATATTAGTTTGAATCCCTTAATAAGGCCCAAAGTGAGATCCTTTATCATTATTATTTTCCCTATGTGGGTTTTTCAAATTCATTGTGACCAAAGCTACATGGGCTTTGACCACCTACTTAGAAGTTTAATCCAAATTGGTTTGTTGGTATACCCCATGGCCCTAGGTTTGATCCCAATCTGTGTATCAATATCTTCATACTTTCAGCATGTAATTCTTATGGTGTGACCTAATGAGCATGACATCTCATATGGACACCATAATTTTTATCTAACTCACAGAGTGTGTTCTCCCGGATGAGTGTAATATAGAACCTTCAAACTAGAATCCTAGGTTAGCTTTATGGTTATGACATTACCTTGAGAATATGTGTCTATTATGATTATATCTGGATATTCTTGTTATATAAATTGTTGAAATATCCATGTGATGAGAATACTATTATTCTTGATATTATATACATAGTTATTTTGAGGTGTCCTTCTAGTTATTGTTATACTCACCCCTATTTTGGCTTTGCCTGCATGTGTCATGTCTTATGAAGATGACATAACTTTTGACTAAAATTGAGAGGGACTAGGACCATATAGAGATTAGTGATCCAGATATACTAAAGTGTGTTCTGATGGTTTCATTGACACCAGTACTTTCCAACTTCATGGGTTGGGATTGTTTTCAGTTTCTTGTAGCGGGATTTTATTTGGAAATTTCTTTCCAATACTGTGTTGTCTCTAATGGTCATATTTTAGATATATGCATGCATGGTTATCAATTGTTTTATATTTCATGATTTTATGGAATAGAGATGGGTGTGTGTGTGCAGGTATATTAGGATAATTCCTCTCATGTGTGTGATATGCCTACTTGGCACTGGTCTCCAGCTCCTTACCTATTGGAGGAGAGGTTGGGGTAGTCATGGATCAGGCCCTATTGGGTTAGTTCATGACAATACCATTTATATAAAGGAGTAGATAGAAGTTAATAGTAGATGTAAGATCACTTTTATCCAAACTACTATAAAAATATTGTGTTTTGTGTTTATTTTTATTTCCATTGTGCTTTCACTTGAATATTTTACCTACACATAAACTTGAATTTATTTTATGTTTAAATATAATTTTAAATAATTATCAATGTTTTTTAAACAAATCAATTTACCCCCCACCCCTCTTGACTATCCCAAAAATATCAAACTGGGAAAAAAGAACTAAATACACATCAATCCAACAAATGGTGTGGCTGGTATGACTAAAAGTGCATGTTTTTAGTTTAAAAGGACATTTTTGTTTAAAACTTTCATCACATACTCAAAACAGAGAAAAATAACTCATATTATCTTGCTTTTTTAGGGTAAATATAAAATTCATTTTTGATGTGTATGAATTTACCACATATCAATATGATATGATGTGTGTCAGATATGATTGAAAGTGTACTTTTGTATTTTAAAGTGGAATTTTAGTTAAAAATGCATGTCACATGATCAAAATCAATAAAACTTACTTATATTATATTTATAATTTAGGTAAAATATCAATAATTCATTTGACATGTGTTAAAATTAACCTCACATCAATCCCACACATAGTTTGGTCAATATAACTCATAGTACATTTTTTAGTTTAAAAATATATTTTATTTCAAAACTCACATCACATACCCAAAACTAATAAAATTCAATTGGATTTTCTTGATAATTTAACTAAAATATTGATAATTCATTTTTTATGTGTAAGGATTAACTGCACATCAATATGACACATGGTGTGACCGATGTGACAACAAGTGCGTGTTTTAATTTAAAAGTGACATTTTAGTTCAAAACGTACATCCCATACCCAAAATCAAGAAAATACACTTGGATTTTATTAATCCTTTATAAAAACGTTCAATAATTCATTTGTGACATAAAACAATTAACATAAAATTATTTCAACGCACATTGTGGTTGATATGACTAGAAGTGTGTCTTTTCAGTTTAAAAAGTGACATTTTAGTTTAAAACAAACTTTACATACTCAAAACATAGTAAATGCACTCAAATTTATTTCATAGTTTAGTAAAAATATTTATAATTAATTTTTTACATGTAGAAATTAACCTCACGTCAATCTGATACATGGTGTGGCTGACAAAACTGAAAGTATGTGTTCATTTAAAACTGAAATTTTTGTTCAAAACATGTGTGGCATACTCAAAAACTAAGAAAACATTATCATATTGTCTTTATATTTTAGCACAAAGAAAAATAATTAATTTACGACCTGTAATAATTTACCTCATGTCAATTTGACACATGGCATGAAAGATATGACTAATATTGTGTGTTTTCAATTAAAAGTGAAATTTTAGTTCAAAATGCATGTCATACATTCAAAACAAATAAAACATGCTCATATAGTCTTTATAATTTATGAAAAATATAAATAATTAATTTTTGACATGTAGGAATTAACCTCACATCAATCATATATATGGTGTGTTTGATATGACTAAAAGTGTATCACATACTCAAATGAGACCAAACGTGATGTGAGTGTCTTATTATTTTTGTAATGTGTTTTATTAATTTATTATTTTGTCCTTTTTATTTATGTATTATTTTTTATTATTTATGTTATCATATTTTATTTATTTCTTATTTATTCATTATTTTATCATATTTATGTTTTATTTATTTATTTATGATATTACTAATATAGGAATTTTTTTATTACAGGTACATGCTTCCTTTCAAAAACAATTGAGGGTGGTGTGTTCAAAAACTGGTAGTGTGATCAAACCCTATTTGAAGGGGGTCCCAAGGAAAATGGAATATAGATTCACATGGTCTCTTATGGGTTAAATTGTTTTGGAGTTGGCTCGAAATTTTAAATGTTCATAATAAATTATACATATCAATGTAATAGAAAATGTATTGAAATGTTTGTAATATAAATTTATTTATAATTATAATTTATTATAATGTAAATTTATTTGTAATTTAATTATTTGTGTGTTTTAGTGTGATGTTTACATAGCATCACACAATTTTTGTTGATGTATTTTATTAATCCTAATGATAATACTGATAAAACCACTTTTATTAATGCGGGAGATAACACTGATAAAAACCATTTTTATTAATGTTAGATATAACATTGTTAAATTATGTATATATATATATATATCATTTTTCAAAATTATGTATATATATATATATATTAAGTTATGAATCATATATGACACTTTAAAAAAACTGTTCAGTAATATATGAAATATTTTTATAAAACCCATTATATATTTTTAAAAATCAGAAACCCTGGGTAAATTTGTATGATGGTTTCAATTGAAATATTAAGTTATAATACGCCACTTTTTTCCAATGTTGGTGGTGGGGTGGTAAGGGTTTGGGGAGCGAGGGGATGGTCACAGGGTTAATTCCCCAAGACTATACGTTTAATGCAATTTTATTTCCTGAATTATGTTCCACGGTGATGGATGTAATCAACCTATTGTAATATGTCATTTTCATAAAAAAATCACAAATCATTTAAATTGAGGTAAAATTTTATATATATATGAATTTTCTATATAACATTATATAAATAGAATATAAAATAATTTATATAAATGTTCAAAAAAACATTTAAATTGTCCTCATAAAATTTTATAAATATTTACATATATTTAGAACTATCAACAAAATATTTTTAAACTATTAACCCAAAATTATATATATTTATATATATAATGAGTAATTATAATAGGGATGATAATGGGTACCCAAAAATCGGGTACCCAACACTACCTGACATGAAATAATTAGCTTAGGGTACCCCTTAAATGGGTTTGGGTGGGGTCTAGGGTATGGGTGTCCTACCTAATTAATAATTATCTAGGGTTCATGTTTGACATAGGCTACCCATTAATAACCAAACTTTCTTTATTATTAATTTATATTTTATAAAAAAAATTAATTATTATAAACACCACCACCGTATACACAACATTCATAGAATAGAAGAGGCACTGCATGAGTTTAAGTGGGTTTAGTTATTTCAATTGATAGTATTTAATTAATTATATTACGGTTATAGTAATAGATAATTGAGTTTAAGTTGGTTCCTTTTAGGGTTAGAATAGTTATTATTTAAATGGGTTCGGATCGATTATCCCTAAATTGGAGGGTATCAACCCCATTTCCACCCCTACATTCTATAAAACTTTCAATGAAATATTTTTAGTAATATTCGATGTTATATAGGTATGAACAAAACATTTACATATATAAATAATAATTTTTAGAAAATTTATATAAAAAAATGTTTACTAAACATTTAAATAAAAAGTCATTATATATATACATATTTTGCATAACATTTTATAAATTTTTATAAAATAATTTAAAAAAGAATATATTTTTTATATTTTTTGTCCAAAAACATTTTATATACTAGTGCCCCACCCATGTAATTGCATGAGAAAAGATGGTGAGTAAATCAATGAAAACAAAGCTTAAACTAATAAAACCAATAGAGAGATGAAATATGTGAAGAGAAACAAATTGAAGAGTAAATAATATTTAATCCAGAAAAAAATAATCATATTAAAAAGTGATCTATTAAATATCAAGGAAACATTTGAACATATAAAATGATAGTATTTTTGTCTATTCAATTTTTTTAACTTCTTTAAAAATCATGTGAAGTAGAATCGTCTCTGGTGAAACTAGTGTTGACTAAGTTAATTTCATAAAATTATATTTTCTTAATTTATAAATAATTTTCATAATTCTATAGAATATTTCATTTGAAAGAATTTAAATTTATAACCAAATGAATCTGTATAAAAAATTAGTTGTATTATGCCTACAATAATAGACACCTATATTGTAACTGTATAAAAGTGAATAATATATGAATACAATATATATTATTTAAAAGGATAATAGTTTGATTATATTAAATGTTTCATACCAAAATAGGGGAAAAAAGGAATCAATGTTTCTCTTATGGAGAGTGGGAGGAAATTTGAAGAAGAAATGTAGTGAGTGGGATGCTAATGACATTTGGAAATGGAGTAAAGGCTAGTGGTGATAGGTGTAGATAGAAGCAATATATATAATTATAGATTTTAATTTATGTCGATAAGAGTAGGTAAATTAAATCAATGTATTCATAGTGTATGTATAAAGGTGTATGTGATTTCAAACAATGTCTGCATACTATGTGCAAATAGTATGCAATTAATGCATATTGAATGTAATTTATTAATATATAATTGGCATGTGATGAATACTAAAATGCATGTAGAAAAATTCATATTGTAATTGCATATAGTATATAATGTATAAATACTTTTTACAAAGTGGTAATTGTATGTTTGAAATGATATAAAAGTAATAATCGATTTTGAAATAGAAGGATATAAACTAGAAAGGGTATAGATATTTTTTAGGGTTTATTATTATTATTATTGACTAATCTTACAAATTTTCACTATCCATATGGAACTAAAACATTTGAATTAATTTAATTTTTATATAAAATTTAGATCAATATTGAATAAGTTTATGGAAATACCATTATTATGAGTAAAAGATATTATGAGGATAAACCAAATGAAACTATTATAAGAGAAGCCATACTTGTTTTAGGACTACATATAGTGATTTATCTTCAAATTCCCCAAATCCACTTGTGTGTAATTTCCTATTGTGGGTGTAAAATTGCTAAAGCCGACTAGACTAACTTCCAAATTCTATCCTTTTTCCAATGATATGTGTGCTTGAAATTATCAGTGAACCTATTTGGATGATAATTAACCAATGATTTCGAGCCTGTCATCTCAATTTTATCCAAAGTCTGAATTTAAAGAAATATATAATTTCAATACTAAGGAATCATATATAATATATATGTCATAAACATTTTACAAGTATGAATACTTAGTATTCATATTTACTCAGTACTCATAATATAGAATGTTTGTATGGTCACCAATTATGAATTAATTATGAATTATAGAAGATATATTTCCACAAACTATACTATTAAACTAGAAATATATATAAAGAAGATGAAATAATTTTAATAAAATTTTGGACTAATTCATATATATTATAAAAAGTTTTGAGGTACATAAACGCTTGTAATCACTTTCTCCATTCTAATATATGAACTCTCAATAATTATCCTGGTTGCACAACTTGTAATATGATCATTATATGAAATAATGACATGGTTTTAATGATTGTAACTATTATGGAAAAAAGAATAATTGGAAATATAATTGAATATATATTTAAAATTAAACTGTCCATGTAACAATAAGTATAATAATAGAAATAATTAAAAAAATATAACGACATATTTATATCTATAATGTATTTGTGATGGGTAATACCTATCATTCGTGATGATTTATAGACCCTAGGGACACATATAAATTCTCCCATATTTATAGAAAGGCTCCAAAACTAATAGCATGTACACTATCAGCACTGATAAAGTTACTTCACTAGTTATGGAAAGTATAAAGTTAATGGTTATAAAAATTTATGGAAGTGATAAATTAAAAACATATAAGTAAGTATTTACCGGTAAATTATATATTTGTTTTATGGAATTGAGAAAAATATTAAATTTACTTTCAAATTTCTTAGAAACATAGCTATAAATATTTACTTTACTGGTTATGGAAATTTTCTTTCTACTTTATTAGAATCATATATGTAACTTTCTCATTGTTGATGGTGTAATGTATAATAATTTATACTTTCCTATAAACATATATGGGTAATACCTCTCTTTATACTTTATTGTTTATAGAGAGTTACTATCTACTTTATTTGAAACATATATGTAAGTATGTACTGATTATGGATATATAAATCATAAAAATATAATTCTTATAAAAATACATCAATATAATAATTATAGTACAA
Source organism: Viscum album (assembly GCA_963277665.1). Lineage (NCBI taxonomy): Eukaryota > Viridiplantae > Streptophyta > Magnoliopsida > Santalales > Viscaceae > Viscum > Viscum album. The sequence goes on along the minus strand of OY728123.1, from coordinate 138,398,642 downwards.
TAGCATAGAAATATATGCATTACGACCAATTCTAGGGAATATATAGTTCAAAGGTTTTCCATATCCTAAGAAAGTGTAAGTAGTATTGAAATCTCAGTATGCAATGATAATAATACACTAGGATCCTAATAAAAGAATTTTCGTCTAAGTGAAAAGATAAAAATTATAACATCATAAAATTAATGTAGTCGATGTTCTAAATTTTAGTTCCTACTTGAATACATTTACCACCAATTTTTTTTATAAAATAAATCACTTTGAGGAAAAGTGAGAACCAGCAAACATACAATGCCACCATAATGAGCCATTGGCAGGTTGGGAAAAGAACCTTGTTTAGGACCAGAACTTCCCAAAAAACACCACAAAAAAACCCCAACAATAATAATAAAACCAAAAATAGGCTATTTAAGGAGGTATGACCTGCTCATAACCAACAGAACGTAGTATATCAATCACCTTCCACCCTGCATTGCATCCACATCGAATCTCACTCACACATCATCCTTCCTCGGGATGCAGCACCACCGCACTAGGGACCACCCATCCATGATCGTTGGACCACCCACTCTGAGATCAAGGAGAATTATAGGCAGACCACCAAGAGAACGTCCAGAACCAGGACCACCACCACCATCCCAAATCACCCAAGAAACCCTTGAACCAGACCAAAGTGAGGTTGTGCGTAGGGGGAAAGGGCAATAAGAGCGGAGGAGGACCATGAGAAACAAAATCAAACCTGAGTAGGAAAATACTGAACCAGATAAAACACAATAAAAACACCAAACCACACCAGATCCATGATGGAGAATAACTTATGGGAATATCTTCATCGGCAGCACTCCAGGACCACAAATCATCCAAAACCAAGGCAAAATCAGAGAGCATACCCAATCATTGCACCACTAAGAAATCCATAAGGGAAGGAACAATGCCAGAGTGGGGATATGGATAAACCAGAATGAGGAATCCCTCCAACGTAGAACTGATAAACTGAGAAACCTGTAAGTCACATGTTGTTGAGACTGAACAACCAATAGAAATATTGTGAAGCAAACTAGAAATATCGGGAGGAGAACTGGGAAGGGGATGTAGCCGGATCTGGTCTTTGTTGAGTCCTCCACCTATAGCATTGTAGTGACCTAATAAGGATACAATGGACCTTACACATTTTGAATCTATAAAATCCAACCATCTAAACACCCAATCTCTAAGCACAACCAGGACCACGACCGAGTTGAAAAGAGGGGGCGACGATAGAGAAATCGGCCGAGGTCGTTGTAGGAGCATGGGTGTAGATCTATAAACCAGATCATTTGAGGAGGTTGAAAATACTCTGGATCTAGGAAACCATTGGGAAATCAACACCCTCATGCCATACCATGCAGCCTAACCCTCGATGGCATGCCCAGTAGAGGAAGATAGGAGAGGGAGGGGGAAGACGGTGGAAAAACCCTAATCCAGAGCTCTCGTGAGGCGTTTCCCTTTACAGGCCCATGATTCTTTGTATAAATTTAAATATCTATGTTTTATATAACTATATACATGATTATTAACATTTATTGTTTAAGTGAGAATAAGAGTAAAGATAAGAAAATCATACCTTGTCAAAAGTTATTTGGAACATATAGTGTATTCCTCACATAATCTTTATGGAATATTCTGACTATTTATATGAATACACAGTACATACAGAGTGTGTACTCAAAGGAACTAACTATGTATTCCTTGCATAATATTTATGAACTCAAAGGAACTGATAGTGTATACCTTTGTATGAATGATATGAAACTAATAGTGTATTCCTTGCATAATATTTATGGAATACATTGATTCTATATATGAATACACAGTACATACACAGTATTTACTCAAAGGAAATTACTATGTATAACTTTTGAGGAGTTCTCTATAACTGATAGCGTATTACTCTCATAATTTTTACAAAATACTCTGATTCTGTATATGAATACATATTACATGAAAAGTATGTACTCAAATGAGTTAAAAATGTATTCATATACATAGTGTGTATAAGAACTAACTATGTATTCATTTGCAGAGTATGTACTCAAAGGGATATTACAGTTAATCATTGTATTCATGTTTATGAATACACATAATCTTTAAGGAACATTGAATTTGGTTAAAATTCAAGGTCTATATTCTTCTATTCAGATACAATTTAGTTTCATTTGAATAATTTTTTTTGAAACAGTATATCCAAATGTATACCTTTGTAAATAGTATATCTTTTTGTCTACCATTATAAATAAATTATAGTGAATAAATAATGTAATCATGGTTCATGCGTAAATATATATTATATATAATTCCATATGGTATTCCTGTAATGTTTAAAAATAGCCTTTATCGATTTTCCTACTAAGATATTGATATATTTAGTATTATTTCAAATGTTTTACCAAAATTTCATACATGTAATATATAATAGACATACATCTGTTACTAGATAGTAGGTATATAGAGGCACAATACATTGACTAACTAATTAGAAAATATATATATATATATCATGATTAACACTATATATATTGTAGCTTATATTTTAGTTTTTATAAATATAGATTTAAATCTATAATATCTAACTCACATTTTCATCAATAAGGATCAAATCAATAGATACTATTTAATATGAGAATTTTTACGATTTTTTAACCATATCCAAATGATTTTTACTTCAATTTTCAATGTCTCTCCAACCTTATTGTAAATTTTTAAAAATTGAGTATTCAAATGTTCTATTTATAAGAAACTACATTAATAATGAAGATGACAAAATTTTTAGTAAAGATAAAATTGTTATGAAATGAGTAACTATTAATGTAACTATTTATGTATTTATATATTAAGTAAAGTAAATATTTGAATTAATCCTTTCATAAAGTAAATATAACATTACTCCTTTCATAAAGTAAATATTATCCAGTAAAGTAAATATTTACATTTATTGATGTATTTGTAAAAGAACTATACTTTACAATATCATCATTGAGAAAGTTACATATATGTTTATAAGAAAGTAGAAAGTAACTTTCCATAACAAGTAAAGTAAATATTTATATATATGTTTCTATGAAAGTAGAAAGTAACATTAATATGTTTATAAGAATTGAGAAAATTTACATAGATATACCATTAAATAGATGTGCAGGAAAAGAATATTAATTTTTTAGAATAATAGGTGGGAAGACTAATAATGTATCAAGAATGCATAATTATATTTTATGCACCCCATTTGCAATAATTTAGAGCTAATTGTGTGAATTTGTATCTTTGGGAAAAAATTAATTCCACAAATGTTGAGGAAATTATTATTTTATACTCCATTTGATAACACATTAAATACTTATTATGAAATTTACCATTTGTTATAATATCTACATTATCCTATAAAAATATCTTAAATAACCCAATTTTAAATTTTCAAGCAAAATATTTGAAGTTATAAAATGAAAATCGTGAAGAGTAACTTAAATAAAGAATTTGAAAAAGCCTTGAAAGGTATCACATGACATATGTGAGCATTAAATAGTATTAAATAGTAGATGATTCATAGTGGATTATCTAAAGTATTATGGACTATATAATAGAGTTGTAAAATTCATCATAAAATATAGAAAAACATAAGGGGTTGTTAGAATACATATGAAAGAGTTAAAATAGGAAAAACATATCAATCATACCTTTTCAAACATTAGATGTCATATGAAAAATATTCTTCTATTTGATTTTATCAAGGCTCTACCAAGTGTAAAATATAAAAAATTAGTAAATGATGTTCAAACACAAAACCAACAAATTGATCAAGTCAGTTGAATAGTAACTCAATACCAGACACATTTTCTATGCATGCAGATAGTGATGTGAATATAGTGGTTTTAATGTGTAAAATATAAAAATGTAATGGTTTTTCATTATTATGATGAAACATAGAAAATATTGATTCATATGAGGAGGATAAGTAATAAATAAAAACAAATATTGAAAATAAACACCAACATGAAAATGTCACTGATTGTGGAGATTCTTCATACCATTTATTCATAAGTAGAAATGCCTTATGTCTCATTCATGGGCATAAATCAAGGTCCTATACTAATCAAATGGTAATTTTTGGTAGAAATGTATAAAACATAAACCTAGGTTTTGATTGTTGTCTAACTTTTCCAATGTTAAAAGAATACAATAGTTGATATGCTTCTTATATTAGAATATTGAACGGAATATTAGCGATAACATATTTGGAAATAGTTAATAGATTGTGAATAAAATTAGGTGAAATTAAAGTAAGTAGAAGAATGATATTTTCATAAAATCATTCTAGAAAATTTGAATTAGGAAATGTTATACTTTATCCACAGTTACTTTTTTTGTTTAAACTATAATTAAGTAAATAGAAGTTCGCTTATAAATTTTCTTAGAAATGTAGGAAAATGTAGTGAAATAAGAAAATGGTGAAACATATAAAATTTAAGACATATCATGTTATGTGATAATATCAGAAAATATTCATTACATTGATAAGTTAACTAAATTTCAAGACATATAATTTTATTAAATAATATAATAAATTAAATTAAAGATAAATAATGAAGAAGTATTAGTAATTAATCATATAAAATGTAAGCAACTTATTATTTTTATGATATTAAAACATATCACTATAATTTTATCCAATGTATGAATATTCATACCTTTTCCTTCCACAAAATCAAAGACTCTTTGGAATATCCTTCTACTCAAGAATATCTCCTACAATGAAAACCATTGATGTTTCTCATAGTCTCTTAGAGCCATGTATTTTTTAGATAAATTCTTGAAAGAATTCAGTAAATTTTGAAATGAAAACATGGATATAAGAGAATATAAAATTTTAAATGGAACCAATGCTTTTAAGTTATTTTTTTTTTAAAAATAAATTAACAACCTTAAAGAAAAATGAAAATATTTGTGAATTTATACTCGGTATAAATCATTCATTAAAACAGACAAATTTAAATTATAAAAAGACTATGAACTATATAATAAACCATGATAAAACCCTAATAAAGTTATAATTCCTAATAAAATCACCTAGAAACATGAAGCACATAAATATTTATATATGTGATCACATTTGAATAATTAAAAATGAATAACAACAGTAACTCACTATCATCGGCTAAAGGAGAAGGATGAGAAATAATAAATTGGAATTAGTATCTAAAACCTAGGGACTAACTAATATAGGGGATATAAGTTGGATTCTCTAGATAATTAATTATTGAAATTTGAATTTAGATGAATAAAAATAAAAAACAAATGAGAAAGAGATATCTTAGGGAATATTCGATTTAAAAAAGAGAATAACATGTCTAGGTCAACATGGAGTGAAATGTAAAAAAAATTTACCTTCTATATAGATAACTACATTCATAGAGTTGATTTTAATAATAATCAATTTTTATAAATTTCATGAGGGAATTAAGAAAGATCAAATATTAAGAAAGAGATGGGTGGATGTAATTTTAAGAAAAAACTTACATGAAATGAAATGAATATTTATTCATCTATAAGAAAATGGCATGTAATAGTAATAGGGTGTGGTGGAATGGTTATAATTGATCATGTTGATAGAAAATAAAAAATGGAATATCAAATAATAAAAATAAGAAAACACATAGCAGATGGGACACTAAAATAGGAAATACATACCAAAACCACAATAAATGTAATGAATCAAGGATAAAACTGATAGAGGGATGAAAAAATAGTCCATACTATGAATGAGAGAATAAACTCATACATGGGATCCTTATTATGTTAGGGGATAAAATGACAATGATAATTTTATATGATCAGCTGCACTCTTGTATTAATTTTTATTCTAGAATCGATCAAAGATGCCACTTAGTATCACTTGTTAGAGGAGAACACATGAGTGGAAGCCACGTAGGAAATAATAGATTCAAAATTGGATTACTCACCTGATAAATAATAAGAAATTATTTTTTCTACTAGTTCACAAATCTTGATTTGAGCTATCATACAATGATTTATTAGTAGAAAAAATGTTTTTAACATCATCATTTTAACGGTAATTATTTAAGCCCAATGTTAAAAGTCTTACATGAGGACTTTGAACCTTAGTTTATTAAGTAACTAAAATTAAAATATAACTTTTAATATTGATTATAGGAAAACTCGTGTTAAAATTCCTCATAGAAGACTTTTAATGTTGGTTTTTCATGAACTAATGTTAAAAGTAAAAAATCCTCATAGAAGACTTTTAACATTGGTTTTTTTAGGAACTGAAGTTTAAAGTCAATTTTGATGTTAGTTTTTCAAAAAAAATGTTAAAAATGTGAACCAAGTTGTCTTTCATTTATCAATAAAATATTTGACTAGTCATGGAGATAAGATGAACTTACACATCAAAAATTATAAATATCGGAATTTAAACTTCTCTAAGAAAATTTATAGAGAAATCCAACTTTTAACGAACATAACTTTTGATCTGTAACTCTATTTGAGCTCCAAAACTAGTAAAAAATATTAAAAATGATATTAAACTTTTAAAACATTTTAATGTAGTTTTTTTTTAAAACCTAATATCAAAAGTGACTTTAAACATCATTTCTTGAAAAAAACCGCCGTTAAAAGTCTTATATGAGGAATTTTAAAATAGTTTTTTTCAATAAACAACATTAGAAGTAACTATTGATGTCAGTTTTTCAAAATAAAATCATGTTAAAAGTGTTTAAAATGTTTTAAATAATTTTTAAATCTTATATTTGACTATTCGTGGAGCTCAATATGAATTATGGATCAAAATCTATTTCCATCGAAAGTTGGACTTCTCTAAGACTTCTCTTCAAGAAGTTCAACTTCTGAAATCCATAAATTTTGATCCATAACTCCTTATTAGATCCACGATAGGTCAAATCAAATCTTGGGAAATAAAATAAGACTTTTTCAACATTTTTAACATTATTTTATTAAAAAATTGGAATTATAATTGACTTTTAACATTGGTTCCTAAAAAAACTTACCCAAAAAAGACTTCTGTGAGGACTTTTAACATCGGTTTTTCAAGAACTGATATTAAAAGTTGGATTTTAACATCAGTTGCTAAATAAACAATGTTAAACGTGGTTTTTCAATCCATTAATTTCAGTTTTATAAAAAACCAATGTTAAAACCCCAATACATGAAGCTTTTTAACTTCTGTTATATATTTACCTGATGTTAAAAGTAAAATTTCATATACATAGGATAGGTATTTCAATTTTTTTCCAAACACATGTTTTAATTTTTAAAGTCCTACCCAAATTTTAATACAAAACCTCAAAAAATATTTTTATTTAATATATAAATCCATATTCTCTTTCTTTCAACATTTTTAACCTCTTTGATCCAATCAAATTTTCAATGCATCTTCAATCGATGCTTTGAACATGGTAACTATTATAATCATGTAATTTAGTTATTATTTTTTTCCATCATTGATAAAAATATTGATAATTTTTTTATAATGATTAATTCTTCTTATAATTGAGTTATGAAGATAAAACACTCATATGAGATTTACCAACATAGGTGAAAAAATCATTATTGATCATCATTTTCATTGTCTCATGAGTTCTTTAATAAAAATAAGATAAATGAAAATAAAAAAAAATATCAATTCTAATGAATATTATGAAAGAATTTAGATGAGTTCAAAGATTTAATTTTTTTCATTTGGTTTTTATAATTTTTAGTTCATGTTTCTCATATTTTCTTTGAAACGAGTTGTATCAATCAGAACTTAGAGAAGTCCAAAAATCTGATAGTCATAACTTTTGATTTGTAACTCCATCTTAGCTCTATGACTAGTAAAATAGAAGATTAAGAAATTAAATAAAAGTTGGTAAACATTTTTAACATAGGTTTTTTTAAACGATATAAAAAGTGACTTTTAACATCGATTCATGAAAAATGATGACGTTAAAAGTCTTATTTGAGGAATTTTAGCACCGGTTTTCCATGAACTCATGCTAAAATTTGTATTTTAATGTTTTTTATAGAATAATCGATGTTAAAATCATTCTATGAGGACTTTTAACATTATTTTTTATCAAAAAATGATGTTAAAACCCTTATGGAATCAGACTTTCGATGTTGGTTTTCAAAAAAACTGACATCGAAAGGTAAATATTTTATTTTTTTATGTTGACTTATAACAATGAAGTTTAAAGTACCACTTTTAACATTGGGAGAAAATTTTTTGTTAAAAATGACATTAAAATTAAGAAAATGACGTCAAAACACTTTTTCTACTAGTGCTTGTATCAATACCAAAATGGTTAATATATACAATATATATATATACATATACAAAACATATATATATAATATATAAAAAAAATAATTATATATATATATATGTAATCAACATATATAGAGAATATATAATTCAAAAGAAATAGGAGGAAAATAACATACAACATTTATAGGGATTAAGAGAAAATGATTCCCAGGGGAATTTATTGTTATTATATTGAAAGAATCTACTAAAATCCATATAAAAAATGAAAGACATGGATGTTTGAGTTATTTGAAGAGTTAACTATTACAAAACTAATTCATATTCCATTGATGATTCCAAATATTGAAAATAGTTCACCAACACTAGTCAAAATGCAGCATGATTCAAAATCAGAACCACATGGGATAAGAAAGTAGAAAATATCATGTCAAGTAGAAAACTGGTTGTGAGGGATGATGTAGGGACCATATTAGAAGTATGAGGGTGTAATTTTGGATAAAAACTAAATATATAAACTAAAATTATATTCCATGGAAGATGTTTTGAACCTACTATTGGAATAAAAAAATTCTAATCATCATGTTTTCATGGATAAAAACTATTACAATGAATTTATATTCATGGAAACATCTATATTTGTATGTAATTATACAAATGTAATGTATTATACTAAAATCATGCTTAAATTCTAAGATAATATACATATACAACATCCTCACACTGAATACAATATACTAACAGTGAATGTAAACAAAGTAATGTAATAAATTCTAAAACAAATTGGGAGAATAGATGAAGGAGAAGAATAAAAAAATATATTTTCAAGTATCAAAAATAACCCATTCTCAATGTTGTTGGAAGAACTAATAGAAACTATGGAGAAGGGAGAAGTAAATCCAACATGGTTGAGGAATGTCTTATAATTGGAGAGAAGGCAATGGCTTTATTATGTAATTTTCACAAATATAGAAACAAAAAAGTGGGAATAGATAGTTTGAAGAATCCCTACCCAATGGGGAGGTTCTAGATCTGAATTTAGGTGGGGAGGTTTTGTATATGAGATCAAATAAACTCTACTTGATGTAATAAATCGGATAATGATGCAAGGATATGGGATGTAAGATCCCATCCTTTTCTAAAAATGAATCAAGCTTGTTTATAGATACTCTTTTGCCTTGTTTTGATTATATCTTGTTTGGGTCTTATATTGGGTTCTTTTGGGTGAAATTTGAATTTTTTGGAGGGGTTTTGGGAAGTGCAAGGTTGACGCATGGTTTTCCCAAACCATGGACCCAGCACAAGAAAATGTGCAACCCCATATAGAGAGGTATTTCATAGATAACACATTTTTTATCAAACCATAAACCATCTTAGGATTAACCTTGCACCCCCCCCCCCTAGTAGAGGTGCACAATTTAGGCTCACGGTTTGGAAAATCGTGCACCCCTAAACAAGAAACTGTGTGCATGGGATTAATTATTCCAAAAAAGGGATTAAATTTTACTAAACCCCTATAATTTATCCTAAGTTGAACCAAATCAACCCTAAACCAATTTCTATCATTTTTTAGGCTCTTGGATGAATTACAAGGCCCTCCAACCTTTGTTATTTATGAATTTAAACCTCTCCCAATAAGATATTCTCATCCCATATGGTTTCCTCCCTCACTCACATCTTTCTCTCATCCTTTGAAAGGATATTTTTTCTCCTTTGATAGTAAATATAGATTTGGTTTCCATATATGTAATTTATTTTATCTTGGATATAGGTTTCATATCTAGATACCATTCTTCATTGTGATCTTGGTCATTTTGATTCAAGTGGGATTTCCATTAGTGAGCATCTATCAACAATCTTGAGGTAGGTGGTTTAAATTTCAAATCCCATAGTCTTGATTTAATTTACATGTATTTAATTGTTATATTTCAATTAACGTGATTGGGAAATTTCATTGACAATTGAATTGATTAAATTTAATTTCCATGTGATAATGATTTGGGTTAAATTGGGGCAATTGAAATTAGTGGAATTTGATTAATTAATTAGTGAATTGATTAATGGAATGTTGTGATTGTGTAATTGATGGAAAATTTGGGTTGTATAATTGGTCAATTAATGTGATATGAATTAATTAACAATGGTTATTATGGGATGTTTGACTTGAACTTAATGGGTTAATGGGTTATGTGAATTGAATATTGAAAAATGATTTAATGGTGATTTTATCATATTTTTTATTGTGATTGAAGTATTGAACCATGATTTGTTGCAATAAATTATAATGGTATACCATGATTTGAAATGTTGATGAATGGGTTAATGATTATTAATCAAGATATATGTGATATATTTGATATATGTTTTTAATTTATATATGAGTTTGGGACGTATAATGCTGCTTCAGAAGCCCATTTGTGTGATTGATTAATAAACATGTGTGGGACATGGACTGATGATTCAAAATCCCATATATGATTTACTGATATAAATGTATGGGACATGGACTAATACTTTAAAATCTCATAGTCATAAATGAGTTGTGGGAAATGGACTGATGCTTCAAATACCCATGGGGTGTAAGACATGGCATTCTCGACCCAAAATGTTGTCATTAGACTATGGTTACAATTGGCCATAATATGAATTGAATTGAAATGATAAATTATAACCAAAGAATTTTTATATGTTATATCACTTAGGGATAGTTTAGACTCTAGAATGAGATGAAGTAGGTATTGATGGTTTGGGTGTCATAAAGAACCCAGGGGTTTATGTGGTTAAATGAAGAATAATTTAATATATGTAAATTGTTAACTTTATTGAATGTATTTTATTATTTATAAAAATTCATACACTATTTTTAATTTGATATTATTTTAGATTCTGTTGGTGGTGGAAAACTGAGTTGTACTCACACCATACTCAGGTTTCCTGATCGATACCCAAATAGACTCCATGTTTACATGACAGGATAAGGGCAAGAGCCCTATGTTAGATAGATGAGTCGGGATGGAGCATATATGAGGGAACCAGACATGGTGTCGGGACCTGCTTAGGAGTGTTAGTGTGTCCTTATTTTTTTCATTTAACACTTGAAACGTATTTGGAATGAAAAAACTACTATTTTGGTTTGGATATTGTATTCATGTTTTAGTTATCATGTGATATTGGTTTGTTTTGTTATTATTTATATCATTTTTTTTAATATTGTTATATTTCCACTATTATGATACTATGATTGAGAGGATATAATCTTCACATGTTTCATATTTTATACCCTCACTAGTAGTTAGTATCCTCTGGCATACGGGGTGGCACACTTGAGGTCATATAACTGACAAACTCGGGGCACCAGTGTGTGGCACCCGAGTTGGGATGTGAAACATTGGTATCAGAGGGGATTTTATTTTCTTTTACTTTGTATTACTATTTTGAAAAGGTAGATAGGAAACTAGGAAGATTCGGGCCTTCAACATAAGCTTCTTCATGGGAGTAGCTAACCCATGTATGGTGGGAAACCGAAGCACCTAGGTTGGGATTGTTTTTATTGTTGTTTGTTGTTACGATTGAATGTTATTTCACCTTGGGTGATGCACTTGTTGTGTGATGTGATTATTTTTTTTTTTTTGATTTTCTAATATTTGACTCATGGATTGGTATGGCACAAGAGTTTAGTATGCATGCATCATTCTAGGCACTCAAGAATTGTACTAACATATATCATTTTAGGCACGCATGGGCAAATCAGGCTTTCAGATGAATTTTTTATGTGAAAGTGATTTTCTTGCTTGTGTGAATTTTAAATGGAAAAGGTTCCTAATGTGAAATTGAAAATTTTAAAATGATTAAAATTATGGAAAATGGGTATCTAATGTGAAACTTGATAATGAGAATGTTTTTACCCTTTTTTAACCTAAACCTATATGAGGGGTGGTTAAGGGTATTGATAGAGCCTTAGTTTTTACCATGTGGTGGGGTTTAAGGGAATGACTCGTTTCATTGTAGTGTGAGTCCCTCTTATGTTAATGTGTTAATTTTTTTTAATGTTTCCTAAGATGAGTGTTTGTAATTGTAAAGATATTCCTCTATAATGATGTTTTTTGAGAGGAATACAAGAGGTTATGGCTGGAGATGATCCACCAGGAGTGGAACTAGTGGAATATATAGTGTCGTGTGAGGAAGTATAAGAGTATTTACATGATAAATTTACTCGCTACATGCAGTTTATGGAAAGAAACCCAGGGTGGGTTATGAAGAATATGTCCTATCTGACATGGGAGTTCCAGTTGCAGCACCCTCCGACCTTCACCAAAGATGGTGGACCTAAGGTAACTGATTTCTAGATTGAGTCCATCCATACTATACTTGACCACTTGGAGAATCCTACTGAGAAGAAATTAAAAATGTTTTCTTACATGTTATGTGGTCAAGAAAAGAGTCGGTGGGACATCCAGACATGGGATGGACAACTAAACAGTATGGAGTGGAATGAATTTCAAGAGAAGTTCCTAGAACACTATTATCTTGAGAAACTGAGAATAGAGAGAGAAGATGAGTTTATGAGGTTGACTTAGGGGAGCGTACACTTTACAGACTTGCAGTTATTTGTTATAGCATTGGTAAATGATGAAGATACTGTGGAAAAGTGATTTTAGGATGGTATTGAATGTGAAATTAAGTCTAATGTGAATATATTCTAGCTAAATATGTTTTCATAAGTTGTGAATTAGGTTATCATTTATGAGGGAAACCTAAAGGAGGATTCCGGTGGAGGACATGTGGTTTCAGCTAGACGATCAGGAGGTACGACTTCCGAAATCAAGAAGCTTCATTATGAGAATGTTTACCAGAGCAGTCAAAAGAAGAGTAGCCTGGATAAGGGTCATTTATATAGAACCTTACTCAGGAAACCTATCACTAGTGTGGTAGGTCGGGTCACTTTCATAGATTGTTTCGACAACCACCAGTAGAGTGTCGATCCTAGATAAAAATGGAACATATACAGAGGTTCCGTAGGAATCCATGGTAGATGGGTAGTGATCGATTGTCTAGATAGAACTAGAGTATGGGAATGGGATATTATACACCATAATAGTCTACTAATTAGAGTTTTAATATCAGTAGAGGGTGAGGTAGTGGACGTGGTACTTATGGGTAAGAACTACCATATCAGCATAGTAGTGCAGCTTAGGGGACTCATACTACATCACAGGGAATAGGTTTAGGATAGTTTCATTTCATTTAGCCTACAGTGGTGGATAGAAAGACTGGACCATCGATAGTAAGAAGTACTATTCTGGTAGCTTCTACACTTTATAGTGAGTTATTTGATACTAGTGCCTCTCATTATTTTCTATCTTCAAAAACTATGAATGGATTGAGTCTGGTAGTGGAGTTTATGAGTGGTGTTATGAAAATCGATACACCTTTGGGAGTACAGTCGAGAGGCATCTATTTGTGCATGGGGTGTTCTCTCGAGGTTGGGGAGTATCATTTCAGTTGGGATATTTATATTATTTATATTTGAGGATTCGACCTAATTATGGGTATGGACTGGTTAGTATAATATCATGCCCACATTGATTTTTACCATAGGATAGTGACTTTTACATCTCCTGAGGGTGAAAAATATTTTCATTATAGAGAATGGGATATCTAGAAAAGTCATGTAGGGCCAGTTCATCAGCAACTGGGGGATCTCACCGCCTAGGTTTCTAGTCTGTTTTTGGATGATGGAGGTGTAAAGTATGAAATATTCCCACCTATAGTGGACATGTTTTAGGATTTTTCTCCTAAATACTTCTCTGAGCTTTCACCTAAGAGAGATGTGGAATTTATAATTGAGCTCACACTCACAATATAGAATGGAAGTAATAAAGCTACAGGAGCTTAAAAATAAACTGCAATAGTTGATGTATAAGGGGTTTATCTGACTGAGTACATAACCTTTGGTTTATCTAGTCTTTTTTTCTTGGAAGGATAACATAACTTTTTGATTATGTGTGGATTACCAGGAGTTGAACCAGATTATTAAGAAGAACTGTTATCCTCTTTAGCATATCGAAGAACTATTTGACTAGTTGAGGGTAGCATATATTTTTTCCAAGATTAACTTGAGATTGGGGTATCATCAGTTGAGAGTTTGACCTTCTGACATACCTCAGATGAATTCCAGAAGAAGGTATGGCCTTTATGAGTTTTTTTTTTTTTGATTTCGTTCGAGCTAATGAAAACACTAGCAATGGTTATGGCCTTGATGAACATAATATTTCACCCATACCAAGATTAGTTTGTGGTAGTGTTTGTGGATGAAATCTTGGTGTGCTCTAAGATTCATGATGATCATACCCAACATATTGACATCATACTAAGTACACTAAGAGAGAATCGACTATACATCAATCAATCTAAGTGATAGTTTTGTATTGACTAGGTACACTTCATGTGTTATATAATCTCATAGGATGTTGTTTCAGTGGACCTAGAGAAGGATATAGAAGTTATATTTTTGTATTAGTCCAAGAATTTTTTCAATATTTTTAGTTTTGGGGGGCTATCAGTGTATTATCTGAGCTTCATACAGAAATTTTATCATTTGGAAGCACCACTTTAAGGCTTGAACAAGAAGGGGATCAGGTTTGAATGGTCTAGATAATTTTATAATTCCTTCCAAGAGTTGAATAATTGTTTGACTTTGACACCAATATTGATCATACCCAAGCTAGGTGAGGAGTATACAGTTTTTTGTGATGCTTTTTGGATTGGGTTTGGTGTAGTTTTGATGCAGGGAGATTGAGTTGTTGAATATAGGTCATGAAAGTTGAGGCCACATGAATGGAACTACTATGCACATGACCTAGAGTTAGTAGTAGTGGTTTATGATTTTAAGTGTTGGAATATTTATCTATTAGGTGAAAATTTCATTTTGTATACTGAGCATAATATCTTAAGGTATATCTTTTCGTAGAGATACTTGAATCTATAGTAGTGGAGATGGGTTTAGTATATGTAGACATTTTTTTTTAGCTAGCATATACACCTTGGAAATGGAATAGTGTTGTTGATTCTTTAAATAGGAAAACTCATACTCAGTCAGTTCAAGAGTCTAGTACTGAGTGGAAAATGATGACCTTACTGGTTGAGATGCATGTTGTTGTTAAGGAGAGTCAAGACAAGATTACTCTGATATTATTTTCAGTGGAGTATGCACTTTTTATTCAGATCGGGGAGATGTAGTATAAGGATCCTGAGTGTTTTTCCTTAAGGGAAAGCCTTGAAGGTGGGAAGTCACCATCAGATTGGACCATAAATGAGGATGAGATCATCTATGTCAAGAATCAGGTTTTTTTACCTATGAGCATGAGAGAGGAGTTGATGCATGAATTTCATGCCTCAAATTTGGTGGTACATCCAGGTTTGACAAAAATTCATCATGAATTATGATGATAGTTTTGGTGGTCAGGCATGAAAAAGGAGATAATAAGGTTTGTGACATGATGCTACACCTTTCAATAGGTGAAGTCTGAGAATCAACGTTCTGATGATTTACTACAGTAATTTATCATTATGTAATGGAAGTGAGATGGCATTACCATGGACTTTTTGGTGGGTCTCCTGATGATGACTTGGAAGAATGATTTTATTTGGGTGATTATGGACTGACTGACAAAAGTAGCACATTTCTTGCCTATGCGGGATACTTCATCAGTAGATCAGTTGGGAGACTTATACCTACAAAAGATAGTCCATATGAATAGGGTTCCATAGAGTATAGTTTCAAACCATGACTCTCATTTTACATCACGCTTCTTGTAGGGTTTGCAGAAGTCACTTGGTACATCGGTTTTACTAAGTACTTATTTCCACCCACAGACAGATGTGTAGTCGGAACGTACTATATAGGTGCTTGTGTATGTTCTTCAGTCACGTTTCTTAGACTTTTTGTGTCTTGGGAGAAGCACCTAGAATTAGTAAAGTTCACCTATAGTAATAGTTATCATGAAACTATACAAATGGAACCATATGAGGCTCTTTATGGTAGGTCATGAAGATAACCTCTATGTTTTATAGAGACAGATGAGTTAGAGCTATTGGGAACAAGTCTCATGAAGGATATATAAGACTTTGTTCAGTTGATTCACAAGAATATGGCTATGACTCAGAGTAGACCAAAGTTATATTTTGATTGACGTCAATGAACCCTAGAGTTTTTAGTGGTTGAACATGTGTTCTTCCAGATGTCACCTAGATTGTGTCACCATAATATTAGGAGATAGAGTAAGCTGGAACCCATGTTTTTTGGACCATTTGAGGTTTTAGAGAGAATTGGGTCAATGGAATACCAATTATCTCTTTCACAGAGGTGCAGTTATATATATGATGTCTTTTATGTGTCATAAAATCAGTGATATCACCCTAACCCTTCTCATATGATCAATGTGGCTGGTTTCGAGCTTGAGACTGATACATCCTTCGAGGATAATTTGATATGTGTGTTGTATCACAATGATAAAATGTAATAGAGAAATATCGTGTGGTTAGATCATGTATTGTGGAAACAAGGATGTGTTTAGGATGAAACTTGGGAGAGATGTGTGGATATGTTGGCTTAGTGCCCCGATCTTTTCACCTTAGAATCGTAAAGATGCTTAGAAATACTGCTCAAGGATGAGCTGTCATAATGTGGGGAGATTGTAAGATCCCAAACTTTTTTGGAGGTGTATCGATCTCTTTTGTAGGTACACTTTTTCCTTTTTTTGAGTACATATTATTTTTTTATTATCTTGGGAGGGTTTGGGTGAAATTTGAATGTTTTTAGAGGGGTTTTGGGAAGTTCATGGTTGGTGTGTGATTTTCCAAAACCATGCGCCATGCCCCAGAAAACCATGAATCCCTAGACAGAGAGAGATTTCATGAATGTAACATGGTTTTTCAAACCATATTCCTTCTTCAGAGTAACTATGAACCCCCCCCCCCCCCAGAAGAGGCATAAGGTTTAGGTACACAATTTTCCAAACCATGTGTGTGGGTTTAATTATTCCAAAAATTTGATTAAAATTTACCAAACCTTTGGAATTCCACCTAAGTTGACCCAACATTACCCTAAACCAATTTCTCTCATTTTTAAAGGCTTAAGAATGAATTCCAAGGCCCTCCAACCTCCGTTCTTGATGAATCGGAGATTCATTGATGGACCTAAACCTCTAAAGATAATAGATTCTCATCATGTATGGTTTCCTTTCTCTGTCCTATCTTTCTATCATCATTTAAAGGGATATTTTTTCTTCATTGAAAGTAGATATAGATCAAGGTTTCCATGGATATAATTTTTTTGATCTTGGATCTAGTTTTTGGATCTAGAACATGTTTTTTATTGTGATCTTGGTCGTTTTGCGTCAAGTGGGGATTTCCATTGGTGTGGATCCATCAATGATCTTGAGGTAGGTGGTATAAATTGAAAATCCCATAGTCTTGATTTAAATTATGAGTGTGTAATTGTTAAATTTCAATTACTATGATTGGTAAATTAAATTTATGATTGAATTTAATTAATTTAATTATCAATTGATAATGATTTGGGTTAAATTGTGGCAATTGAAATTTCTAGAATTTGATTAATTAATTGGTTAATTAATTAATGGAATGTTTTAATTGTGGTATTGATGGGAAATTGGGAATCTATAATTGTTAAATTAATGTGATTTTGAATTAATTGAAAATTGATATTATTATATGGTTCACTTTGACTTAATGGGTTAATGGGTTATATGAATTGAATATTGAAAAATTGTTTAATGGTGAATTGCTCATATTATTTCATGTTATTGAAGTATCAAATCGAGATTTATTATGATAAATTGTACTAGTATACCATGATGTGAAATGTTAATAAATGGGTTAATGATGATTAACCATGATAAATGTAATATATGTGATATATGTGTTTAATTGATATACAAGTGTGGGATACATACTACTACTTCAAAAGACTATTTGGGTGATTGATTGATAAATGTGTTTGGGACATGGACTGATTCTTTAAAATACCATATGTGATTAACTTATATGTGTGTGTAGGACATGGAACGATGCTTCAAAATCCCATAATGATAAACGAGTTGTGGGACATTGACTAATGCTTCAAATACCCATGGGCTACTAGACATGGCATTTTAGGCCCAAAATGTTAGCATTGGACTATGGTTCAATTGGTCGTAATGTGAATTGAATTGACATGATAAATGATAACAATAGAATTTTGATATGATATATACCTTGGATATAGTTTAGACTTTAGCACGGTCAAAGCAGGTATTGATGGATTGGGTTTCCTCCAGAACCCAAAGGCTTATGTGGTTAAATAAATAATAATTGAATATAAATAGATTGCTTACTTTATTGAAGGTATTTTATTCTTTATAAAATTTCATACACTATTTTTTACTAGATATTGTTTTAGACATGGGTGGTGGTGGCCTACTGAGTTGTACTTACACCCTACTTGGGCTTCCGGATTGGTACCTGAATATACATCATGATTGCATGCTAGGATAAGGGAAATATCCCTATGTTAGATGGCTGATTCAGGATGGAGCATGGATGAGGGAACTAGACATGGTGTCGGGACCCACTTGGGAGTATCAGTGTGTCCTTATTTTAATTTTTCATTTGACACTCGTATTTGGAATGAAATGTCTACTATTTTGGTTTAGATATTTTATTCATGTTTTAGTTATCATGTTATACTAGTTTTTATGGTTATTGTATATATCATTTGTTTATTCTTGTTATACTTCCACTAGTGTTCTACTTTGATCAAGAGGGTATAGCCTCCCCATGTTTTATATATTAGACTCTTGGTTCTAGTCGACAGATTCTGGCATATGAGGAGGCACATTTAAGGTTATGTAACCAACCGGATCAAGGCACCGGTGTGTGGGGCTCGATTTGGGATGTTACACAGGACAATGATACAGGATGTCATGATTAGATTATAGGGACAAATAACGCAAGATATTTGAGGTAGATAAAACCCTAGTTGATTTGGGGGAAACATCCAAAGTCAAGATGGTGGAAAATGAGGTAAGACATGGAGATAGAGAGGAAGGTGAAGAGGATGGGATGGGGAGGGTGGAGATGGAAGCATAGGTGTGGAGGTGGAGAGGAATACATCTGAGGTGGATGTGAAGGAAATGGAAAAGGTGGAGCTCTGATGTTGATGAGTAGAGAGGCGTGCGGGTGAGGATGATGGAGTATGGAGGCAATCTGAATCATGAAGGATTGGAGGGAGGATAAAAGTGGGAGAGTATATTGAAGGTAGAATAAAATCATAGGATTTGACATGTGTAATTTAATTATGCAGGTGTTGTCATGAAAATTATGTTTGTATAATATATAAAATTAATAATCATAAAAATATTTAATTGATATGTTTTTTTATTAATTAATTAATTTAAATCTTAAATTTATTAATTAATGAATTTAAATCTTAAATTTATTAATGATCCAAGGGGAATGTGCCAAGTGGGGACAGAAACCAATGTGGAAGCCTCCCCACCCTTGGATCATGTCAGATATAGTGGAATCATGAAGTCCATGATAATCACAGGAACCATAATTATCGCACATCGAAATCCAAGGCATTCACTAGAACTTTTAGATTAAGTAATCATGACATTTAAGTGGTGAGGAAGGATCTATCAAGGTTCCTACCATCTTCTTCCTAAATATAAACTTAAAAGAGTCCCCATGGTAATAAATAATGAAGGAGTGTTCATTGTCAAAAGTGAATTTAGTTGCTCGATTTGATCTTAGGTCATGGGTTTGGTTTTCAGGAAGATTGACATTGAAAACCCCAGGATGAATTGGTGGTGAATTAAATCTCCCTTTTATATCTTGAAAGGATAAATCACATGCATCTGACTATACAAAATTCAAAACCTTATTAGCCAATCTAGTAAGTGATGATTCTAGGGATGAAATTCTTTTATGAAACTCCTATAATATTTGGCTATCCCCAAGAAACTATGTACCTCAAAGACGTTCTTAGGATGATCCTAGGAAAATATATCTATGTCCTTCTCTGGGTCAACTGATACTTCTTTTTCTAAGAAAATGTGACCTAGTAAGTGAATCTAATCTATCTAAAAGTTGAAATTTATAATATTAGAATTTGATTAAATCTCTCTCAGGGTATTAAATATGATATTAGGATGTTTGTCATGGTTGTGTCGAGCATGAGAATTCAACAATATATCATCCATGAAAACCACCATCAATGAATCCAGATAAGGATGAAAGAATCTATTCATCAGTTCCATGAATATTGATGGCGTGTTCATGAGACCGAACAATATAATGAAATACTTATATAGACCATACCTTTTATGAAATGATGTTTGACGTATGTATAATGGTTTAACATGCACCTAATGATAACCTAATCTCAAATCAATTTTAAAGAAAACAGAAGCTCCTCAGATCTGATCAAAAAGTTCAACTATCTATAGAAGAGGATACTAATTATTAGCCATTGGATATTTCAATTTTTGGTAATCCACACATAGCCTAAGGATAGAATCCACCTTCTTCACAAAAAGGATTAGTGAACCCCATGGAGAAGTACTGGGTTAGATAAAGCCCTTAGCCTCTAAATCCTATAGATACCTCTTGAGCTCCTGTATCTCAATAGTAGCCATCTTGTAAGGAGGAATGGATACCTATGAAACTCTTAGAACCATCTCTATAAATAACTCAACCTCTTTCCTTGGAGGTAATACTAAAAATGAATTTGGGAAAACATCCATGAAATGATCAACCACTAGTGGTAAATCTATTGGATGTGTTCCCTGGTCATCCAGATATAAGATCGCAATCTAGGCTATCATCCCACCCATCTCATGATGCTCGGATCCATTTTGGCTCTCCTATAAATCCTATTCACCCTTGTGTATAAACTCTCCAACCTCTGGTGATGTGAAAGTCACCCTTCGGTGATAAAATCAATGAGATTATGAAAGGGAACCAACCATTCCATCCTAATAATGATGTAAAAACATGTAATATCAAGGAAAAAGAGGTCTCATTTGAAGTGACACCCACCAATCTCAAGGGGGAATCCCTACACTGATGTGCATCCTCCATTATAATCATCAATGGAGTTATAACTTACATAATACCATCAAAACACTGATTTTTCAGCTTAATTCTCTCCATAATAGGCACATATATAAATCTATGAGAACCTCGTGTATCAAAAATAGAAGATTATAAAGTAGTGGATACTAGAATAATACCTCTCATTATAGGAGGATTAGGATCCTACTCCTCATAATTTGGTTGCACTATGTATATATGGCCTGATCCATAGCCCTGTGATACAACCTAGATACCCTAAGAAGAACCACTCTGCTATCGATGCAAGTCTTAGGTCTGACTACCATGATCACGACCACCGCATTAGCTAAATTCATCAGTTGTACTCCAGCTCCTTTCCTGAAGATAAGTTGTTGACAATTCTCTTAAATGTGGATTCAGTGTAGACCCCCTCTCACTAGATTTTGGAGGTAAATTCTACAGAATTGTTGTAGATGGCCCATCTTTCTGTAAGACTGGCACTCGACTGGGTCTCTTATATGCTGAGGCCGCATATGTCCTAGTCCACTACACTGGTGGAAACTCACCTGGATACTAGAGTATGTGGTATGGATACTAATATCACCACGTGGAGACTCCAAATAATGTTTCCTACTACCAATCAATGTAGAATCATATCTAGATATCGAACCACCCTAGCTCACACCCCTATCCTCTCTCAGGTTATGATCTGTGATAAGTGCCTATTTCACTATTTAAGAAATGGTAGTCATCCAAAAGAAATTCACCTATGATCAGATTTCGTACCTAATACCATCCTCAAATTTCCTATCTTTAGATAACTCATCACCCATATAAATAAATGTGAAGCATTATAGCACTAAAAATGGATGAATAATCCTTAACTAATAACACACCCTACTCCATGTGTATGAAATCTCGAAATATATTATCCCTCAACATCTAGGGATATACTTAATCATATAATTCTATATGAAAATACTTAGAATCCATATCTTTATGTTGTTCTTTATAAGTAATGAAATACCGCTATATCTTGGTGTAATCACACAACATATACACAGCGATCTTTTCCCTCCTCTCAGGAGTAATCTTGAGATAATTGAATATAGATAGTATGAACTATATCCATGACTTTGTAGCTTTTGGTCATCCATACTCTAAAAACATGGATGGATTATATGATTGGAACTAACACTCCAACTATTCCATAGTTGGGGCAGGTCGGGTTGCTCCCTAAATGGTCTACTTGAATCACATAAAGCCTTTATGGAACTGTGCCTCAGCACCTATGTTCGATACAACTAATGGTGTCACAGATATCACTATTGGAGGATCCATTGGTGTCACATGGCCCGCCACCTCTAGAGAATGATCGATGCCACCCTCTTGGAACACGACTAGAGGACATCACAGTTTCATATCTCTATAAATGACAAGTGCATGCCTCAGATCAAGAAAGATTTCAAAGTTTTCATCTAAAAGTGAAAATATTACAATATGATAAAAACAATCCTTATTATATAAGAATAAACCCTCTTCTTTCTCCTTTATTCAATCCTGGAGATGCACATATCATATAAAAGATAGAGAAATTGCCTACATACCACTACTAAGGTTGGGTATGGGTCAAGTTCTCTACTTCAAACAATTTTCAATTTCCATTTTATTCTCATTTTCAATTCTGTTTCAATTTAATTATATCATAATTATTTTTAAATGGTTGAACCAAGTGGTTCACCAAATTTTGATCCATAAGGTCCCGTAATCCTTATGAACCAAAATATGGTGTCCACCTAATTTACACTATAACATGTTCAAGACCATACGACCCATGGTCCATGGATCAAAGTGCCACAATTGGATACTTAGGGTGTCTATTTTATCCTAATCATGAAAGAACTACTTAGGTTATGGAAGAAAATATATGTACCAATCATATTTTTCAATTACCTACACAATATGTATCGCATAGTAGGTATATTAATCATAGAACCTATCACAATAATATTCAATTGAGTAACGCATCCTATATGGCATGACAAAATTCATGGCATGTGAATTATAACAAGTTCCTAAATGATTCATGAGATGGAATACCCTTATATAATTAGGTTGAAACAAAAATAGAACCCTCACTCATAACAATTACATCACCAAAATTCAAGTTCATAACCCAATGGTGGAATCAAGTCAAGTGTAATAGTAAAAATCTGGAAAGTAGCAATTTCATTCAAGACAATTTGGATTTTTCCTATACGTGGGTTATCTATGTTCAGGAACAACACATTTCCAAATTTCATTTCCTTATTATCCCTTTATATTGTCTCAAAATATTAAATCAAACGAGAAAATAAATTGTTTTATACTACTTTGTAAATTCCCAGACTCGAATGCCACTGAAGGTGCCCTGAGCCCAGTTGGCCACATGGACTCAAGTGCATATCCTCAAATGCCTGAGGTTGTCTACTATCAGCAAGGGCATATGGTGTGTCTATGGGGAGAATATTCTCTCATCACAAGAGTGTAACATAGTGGAACATCAATAACTATCAATAGTAGTGGAAGCAGTATAATAATAGGACATATGATAAATAAACAGGACATGAATATATAAACAATTATAGAAAAATATTATATATATATATATATGATATGTAATGTTTCTAAAAAATATCCAAAATAGGTATACATTTCAGATGTACAATACATGTAAAAAATTTAAAAAAGTCAAATAAAAATCCATATAGCATCATGAGACTCAGCTCAGTCTCATTCTCCCTCGATCCTAAGCATCAATCAAGAACCTGTAGTAGGGTGATTTCCCTTATCCCTACATGCAATCGTATAGTTGTTTCGGGTACCATTGGTGGCCCGAACAAGGTGTGAGATGAAATCCCAGTAAGAAATCACCCAGAGGTATAGTTCAATTAATTTATTGAATATCTAATTATAATAGTGTATAGGAAATAATAGAAAATGTAAAGGAAGTACAAAAAAGTAAACAACCCATAAGGGTCTGAGTTCCCATGGGCACCCGTCCCCTATTACCTGATTTGGCCTAGTCATTGATGTATTTGAATTAATAGTAAGGATTATCTCAATTTATAAATAATCTTATTTAATGATTCAATCTCATTTAATATATAAGTCTCAGCACCTGGAACATAGCCCAACATCCCTTGTTAGGGTATGTTATCAGAAGATGCCTAAGTTGGACATTAATAAGGTATAAGACAATGACCAAATCCAAGTTTGTTAATTAGATTGGAATATGTTTCATATAAATCATTTCATTAATTATTCAATTCAGAACCCAATCCTATCTTTGTCATTTCTAATTTGGAATCCAGTTATCGCTCCAGGTGTAGCATAAACTAATCACCTTATAAGACCATCTTAGGAATTCCTCATTAGAATCATTGTATCTCTCTTGGTGTGGTGTTAAAACATATCCACTCAAGTCTATCCTTTTAGTTCCACTAAGGGAACCTAAGTATGACCCATGGTGTATATAATCAAATTCCCTTTGATTCCATCCTTAGAAAACTATAAGGAGTCAAAGTATCACTCAGGCGTATAATAGGCTACCCCCATGAGTATGTCCTTGGCAATCCAAATAAGGAGTCTAAGTGTCACTCAGGTGTATGTATAGTAGAAGATAAATGATTCTTTCCATGGTATTCATATATGAACCCATGTGTCACCCAAAGAATATAATCATTTAATCAATATCATTTAATCTTTTCAAGAATCATTTCCATGATCAAAACATTTAAACCTCACCTCAGAAGGTGGCTCAAAGCATGGCTAATCTTATAAGGATCGCCTCTTAATTACTCACATGTTCATTTCATAATATAAGGGTAAATTAAGATTAAACAATCCATTACATGGATAGGTCCAAGTTTTATTGTAATTCCATACCCTCTATTAATTCAATTCAATTTACAACTCATTTTACAATTCAAATTAAAATTCAGTTCAATTACAATTGACATTTAAATATTAAATATCCCATGGAAAGGGGTAATATGCACACCAAAAGGTAATTTAATTTAAATAAACTCAAGATTCCCATTTAATGAACAACTCACCCAAGGGTTGGTTCCAATTAAAGGTTCGTGACCTTTAATCAACTATCAATGATCTCATTATTTACATAGGTTTCACCTATTCATTTTAAATAAGGATTAAAATACATTTCAAGGGAATAACTATAAGAATTGGTTGTGTGGCACAAAAGAATATATATATTAACACTTTGAATTTTAAGGAATGTTATGAGACCACCTACCATAGGTTTTTAGTTGATATCTCGTCTAGTATGAGCTCCTAATTTGACTTAGATCAGGAGAAAATCAAAGAACAGAAAAAGAACCTATAAATGCATCATATTATATTTCACAAAAATATCGCATTTGATACCAATAATAATGAGGAATGACACAAAATTAATGGATAACTCACCATGATGGATCTGATAAGACAAATAGTTCTTGATCCCGAGCTCGGATGAAGAAACTCTCTTGATTCCTAGTTTCATCGTCAAAGGGATCTCTCAAAGGATGGATTTTCTATGTGGGAGGAGAATGAATAATTAGGTTTAAAATATCATATTAACTAAATTTATTTTTTTAATTTCACCTAAAATATAGGGTTGAATGGTTTGGCCACACGGTTATTCAATTTGTGCACCAATCATGTGCCCTTTTCTGTAGGAAAGGGGAACCCCACACAGTTTGCTCACATAGTTTGACAAACCGTGCACAAACCATGTCTCATCCCACTATAAAAAACTACAAACATTCCTACGTGGTCATGTTCCTCCAATATCATGGTTTTTATAATCGTGAAGCCTATAGGACTCTACTATCCAGCCTCACACGATTAGAAGTAATTGTGTGGCCTTCCCTGCACGACTTCCACTAACCGTATTACATACCTTTTTCTTTCCAAAAGCTAGGATCTAGGTTCCAAACAATCCCCGACACCCCCATGACCTTCATAACCTCAAAGGGAATTCATATTAGACTATATTTAAGAATTTAAACTGAAAATTTATAGAATTAAAAGATTTCATACCTCAAGAAAGAATTGGTTTCTTACACTTGCACATAACAAGTGCATAAGGGTATGAGAACATGAGCATAAGATTTGAAAGTTGTACACTGCATATTATGTATCATGAACTTGAGTCATGGAATAAATCATGGTAGTTCATAATAAATGAATCATAAAGGAATCAAATAGCATGATCCATGAGAGCATAGCATTATCATAAGAGATAAGTTTGTGGCATACACATTAGTATAGAAAATCATTCCATTAGTAGTCAAGGCTCACTACCAAGACTATTATAGTGGATTGGTTTCACTCTACGAACTATTATATACATAGTTATGTTTCACTACCAAGACTATAAAGTGGACAGATCCACTTACTAAACTAAGTTCACTCCCTATTATAGTCATTTTTATCTCATGAGATATCCATCTTTACCCAATGCATTGGAGGGATATATAATTCTAGGTCAACCTATCACATAATAAAAACCATACACATGTGTTCCATAAGATCATAAAACATTAATTATATATCATAACCCATGGAAATGAAATTGGTTTCATAAATATTTCACTATTTCACCATAGCATAACCCATGGAAAAGAAATGGGTTTCATAAAGTGATCATCATAACTTAATAAATCCATGGAAGGAAATGAGTTTCATAGAATCATTTGTAAATGATCATCATCATAATTCATCCAAAGAATGAAATTGTATTTTATAATTGGATAATATCCCCATTAAATCATAAGTAATGTCAATGGATGTTATCATATATGAAAATTTTCATTAAAAGATCACTGTAAAATTTATTGGGGGAAATATCATTTTCACTTTGAGATCACTTATTTAAAATCTAAAAATATAAAAAATATCATGTAAAAAAAATTTGAAAAATAACCTTGGAAACATATTGAGTAATATTAAATATATTGATCATTCATGATGGAAGGAAATTTTGTTCATTCTCTATATATTAAAACAAATATTCCTTTTACATTTTGGGTAAAAATTCAAAATTACCCCATTCCAAAAATGACAAGAATATTAATTATAAATAATTTTTTTAAAAAAAGTATAAAATTCTTAAAAATGAATTTAAAAAATAATAGAAGAATATTAAAACATTATTGAAAATGTTTTTATAAAACATATACATGTAAGGAAAAATATTTTCAACCAAAGCGGTAAATAAAGTCAAATTTCTGTAAAAATATTCTTTAGGTCTATTGATGAATTAAAGAGATGAAAATGAAATAGAACATTTAATATTAATAAATAACTATATTATAATAAAATTCATAATATTATTTAGAGTTATAACATAATATTTCATTATTGGAAACTTAATCATAAACAATCCTGGTAAATAGTGAGATTGTAACATAAAACCCTTACGATTTTGGTAATATTTGTATCAAAACCATAGGAAATATATGACCTTATATGGATTTTTAAATTCAAAAAATTTTCATGAAATAAACATAAAATACCTTCATTTTCATTATATACAGTTCATAAATGAAACAAGTGGTGAGTATGAAATAAGTCTCACAAAAATAAAATTGAGATAAGAAACCCTTACCTCAAGTTCCACTTTTATTGAAATTGATCTGATATCTTTACAATAAATTTAAATTTATTATAATTATATCAAATAATAATATAAATATTTATAATAACATATATTATCCAATTATAACATTTCAACAGTAATTTATTAATAAATTTTTATTAAAATTTCCATTTCCATGTTTTAACTATTTCATTTTTCATGGAAGTTTTGGTTCTGCAATTATGGTCCTTGTAATTTGATCATGGTTCCATCATAACCAAAATGTTAACCATGATATAAATATAATATATATATATATATATATATTAATTATATGTATATTAACAGTTATCCATAAATGGTATATATAGAAAAATGAATTACACCATTCATGGAGATGGTAGGTCGTACGTACACATGAACGCAATTTCCATTTTTCAACGAATGGAATAAAAGAAAGTTATATAATAATTAAACTTTATAGAATAATTATTATATCATATATATCATATATATTCATTAAATTTTTCCTCATTACAATTCATGTTAAGCAGAAATGATAAATGAATCACATCACTTTGTGGAGGTAAAAATCCACATGTACGCATGAGTGACATTACCATTTTCCAATCACTACTAGAAAAACAGGTATTTGCGACGGGATCCCATCGCAAATGGCCTTTTGCGACGGGGGCCCGTCGCAAATCGTCCGTTGTGGAAAACGCCGCCGCAACAACAATTAGTTGCGACGGGCCCGTCGCTAAAGAT
Source organism: Viscum album (assembly GCA_963277665.1). Taxonomy (NCBI): domain Eukaryota; kingdom Viridiplantae; phylum Streptophyta; class Magnoliopsida; order Santalales; family Viscaceae; genus Viscum; species Viscum album. The sequence goes on along the minus strand of OY728123.1, from coordinate 138,369,822 downwards.
ATTATTTGCGACGGGTATCCTTCCCGTCGCAAATATTACTCCGTATATTTGTAAAAACTTTTAAAATAGTAATTGCGACGGGCTCCGTCGCAACAGGTATTTGCGACGGGCCCGTCGCAAATAGTACTTGCGACGGAACCCGTCGCAATTATGTTTTTAAAAAAATTAAAAACTATTATTAAATTATTTTAATGGATATAAAAAAAATATTATTTGCGACGGGCATAGTATCCCGTCGCAAATACTATAAAAAAAATAAAAATAATAAATTATTAATAAATTATTTTAATTAATATAATAATAATCCAATTATAATTAAAAAATAAAAAATAATAAAATATTAATAAATGATTTTAATTAATATAATAATAGAATTATAATTCACCAATAAAAATAATAAATTATTAATAAATTATTTTAATTTCTATAGTAATAATAGAATTATAATTCAAAAATAAAAAATAATAGAATATTAATAAATGATTTAATTAATATAATAATATTAGAATTATAATTCATAAATAAAAAAAATATTAATAAGTTATTTTAATTAATATAAAAATAATAGAATTATTTTACATTCAAATATTAAAATAATTAAAATATTACAAAAAAATATAATTAAATTATAATATTATAAAATTTTAATATATATATATATAATTTAATATTATAAAATATAAATAATTTTATTATTCATATTAATATTGTTATTTCAAAATATAATATTATTAATATTTTATAATGAGACAGAAACTACGAATAGAAAAAAAAATCATATTTTGATTTAACAAACTTTATAACATAAAAACAAACTCTAATCTGAAGGAGGGGGAGAGGGGGGATCTGCAGATGCTGGTGGAGGAAACTTCATCCCTAAAGCATGAGTGAGTCGGCGCATGTACTCCATCTGCTCCTGGTGTTGCTGCTGCCACTGACTCATCTGCTCCTCGTACAGCTGCTGCTGGCGTCGACGCTCCTCCTCATGCTGTTTCTACTGACGCATCTGCTCCTGCTCCTGTCGGAGACTCTCTATCAGTGCAGTCTGAGATCGCAACTGATCCTCATACTGTGTAGCAGAAGAAGATGCACGAGCTCCTCTCGAGCTGGACGCCGACATCGCAGCACTGCCATAATAATCTTTGGGAGTCAGTCGAGAGTTAATACCAACTACCCAGCCCTTCTCGAAGGCATACTGGGTGGCCTGCATCCATGCCGCCTCATCAAAATGATGGCCAGTGGTCTGATCTGATGACTCGGCCTGAATCTCAGGCCGGGTCTGTGACGCTGCGGCCTCATATGACTCTTGTAGTTGCAATTTAAAATTAAAATTGTGAATATATTATATGTAGTTAATTTTTAAACTTGAAAACAAATAATACTGACCATGATGTGATGCTGACGATCACCTCTGAGCTCCCCAGTAGCAGGATCACTATACATTCTCTGATATACGTCGTACTCCGTAATATCAAGGTGCTCGACATCCTATAAGAATGAAAAATAAACTGTTAATATTTATAGTTATATAAAATATTTATAAATAATTTACGTACCAGATGCTGTCTATGAGTACTGAAAGAACGACTCCCAGCTCGATGAGTCACCTCCTGTCTCCCCCGATTCTGCCTCCCCACCGATGATCTCCTCTGAAAGGCACCACTCAACCAGTGCGCACATAATCCATCCCATACATGGGATGAAATGTACTCTAGTCGGTGTGCTCTACATGACTCGTCAAAATCTGACACTCCTGCTTTCTTCGTGGTAGCTTTTCTTAAATTGTGAAAAAACTGACGAAAGCGATCACGCATGGCCACCTCCCATGACTTGTAGATGGCGTCCCGCATGGTATCCTCGATCGGATACCATAAACCCTACAAATAAATCAAAATATCAAGTTAGAAATGAAATTATTTTCAAAATAAAAATTATTTATTTACGTACGTACCAACCAATGGCCAAACATGGCCTGCTGCACATCAATGGGAATCTTCTCCCATGTGGTCCATGACTGAGAGAAATAGTTGCGAAAATAGCACTGCCCTGTCTGACTGCTATATGCGGAAAACTGTAAAAATAATAAACATTTATTATGTGAATAGATTAATGAAATCTTAGTCAAATCCACAGATTATCACACGGGTTATCACACCTCCGTGTGCATGGATCAAACCCAAGACGTGGACGTCGCTCGGGGACGGGGTCAGGAATCATCAATCGTGCAAGACCGCGCCCCCTCAGCGTACTCCCTGGAGCGTCTGCAGGCTGAGGGTCATCTGCCAGCAACTCATCCGCATCGAAAGGCAGGTCAGCATCCGCCAACTCACGAAATGTCTCTTCGTCCATCTGAAACAGAAAATATTAATGTTGTTAGCAAATAATTGATAATTACTATTATATATACATATATATATTATGATTGTATATAACTACCATGGAATTTTATCAGTGTTCAGCTTCATCGTCATCTTCATATATGTCAATGTCATCTTCATATTCCTACTCAACATCATCGATATCCATTCGAGTTCCAGTTGCTTCATATCTTACCATTTCAAATTCATATGTGACATCATTAACATCATCTTCATCACCGACTCTTAAATGTGGGGTGTCCTCATCGATACTCATGTCTCTTTGTAAAAAAGATTGATTTTGATGACTCTCTTGAAAAACTTCAATTCTTTGCACATCAGTGAAAGCACATTCACTTTGACTAAACTGATTGTCTCGAATTTTGATTTTTATTACACTCCACCAATCAGTCAAGTCTCTTGATGTAGCACAGTAATTTGCGTAATAAACTAGATGTGCCTGTTGAGCCAATAAGAATGGTTCATTTACTGCGAGAACAATTTTACATTTAATATTGATGATTCCATGAGTCGGATGAACATGCACGCCTCTCTCTGTATCCAACCACCGACATTTGAACATGGTTATGTAATGTTGTCCAAGATAACAGAGTTCAATGATTTCATCAAGTATGCCATAAAAGTCAACTTCATTTTCTCGATGATGAGATCCTCTCAAGCTAACTCCACTGTTCATTGTTTTTTTTTGATTCCCCATATGCATGTGTGTGAAATTGAAATCCATTCACCACATATGTATTATAAGTTTTAACAAGTTTGGAAGGTGGGTTACTCAATATACACAGCCGTTTGTCAATTTTATCAGCATGTCGAGACACTTGAAAATTTGTGAAATAATTATCAATATAGTAAACTATACATTGAATGAGTTGCTAAAAGATAAATAATTTATGTTACCAGTTTTTGAAACCACTGAGAGAAATTTTTCAGTCGGCGTTCTTCGAGATCAGCTGCTGTAATTTGTGGAATTTGTTTCTTGATATGATTATCATACAACCTATAAAAACCAAAGTTATTTACTGTAACATAAATGATAGAATAAGTGATATAAACACTTACAGTACAACTGATGTCATCTCTTCACAGTTGAGCAGAACATACGTATGAGCTCTGTGATGTTTATCATCCAAAAGCCAGCGTTCATAAACTCCACCAAAACCAAGCTCTGGCTGGTTGAAAACAGATAATTGATTGTCGATTTCATCAATATTACTCTCGTTCCGTCCCATTCAGTTGTGTTTTGAAGGATACTCAGATTCAAAATAATGGGAGCAGAAAAAAAGATATTTCCTCTTGCAAATAAGCTTCTGCAATAGATCCTTCAACAGATGCTTTGTTACGTACTTTTCTTTTCAATTTTTGCATGCATCTTTCAAATGGGTACATCCATCGAAACTGTACTGGACCTCCACATTTGGCTTCATATGGAAAATGTAACATCAAATGTTCCATTGAGTCGAAGAAAGACGGCGGAAATATTTTTTCCAGTTTACATATAATTACAACAACATCTTCTTCAAGTTTGCATAGAGCATCATAATCTGCTGTAGCCACACAAATTTCCCGAAAAAAATGAGACATGTCTGTTATGGAATCCCAAATCACAGAATTCAACAGACCTCTTAATCCAATGGATAGAAGTCTTTCCATTATAACATGACAATCATGACTTTTTAATCTAGTAATATGATCATTCTTTACACATCTACCCAAATTGGAAGCACAACCATCTGGAAGTCTCAAATCTGCAATCCACTGACAAAATAATAAACGATTTTCTTTAGACAGTGTATAAGCTGCTTTTGGTTTCAGTAACCTTTATATTCTGACATTCTCAAACAGTTCCAGTTCTGGACGCCTGCAAATTTGGGCAAGATCTAAACGTGCATTTACATTGTCTTTTCTCTTTCTTGGCATATCCAAAACTGTATGAAAAAATTATCAAAACAGTTCTTCTCAATGTGCATGACATCTAACATGAGTCGGACCAACAAATCAGACCAATATGGAAAATCCCAAAATATGCTACGTTTAATCCAATTTTGTTCTTTCCCAAAACCAGAAATTTTCTGTTGGTTTATTGTGGGACCAAAAGTGATGGGAGGTAATGAAAATACAGCGGATTTTAACTCTGAACCTGATAGCATTTTTGGAGGTCCATCCCTTTCAACTGTTCCTTTTCTGAAATGAGATCTATTTCTACGAAAAGGATGATCAACTGGAAGAAATCTGTGATGAGAGTCAAAATAACAAGGTTTCTTTCCATGAATGAGCATAAGTGCTTTGTTCTCTCCCATACAGTAAGGACATGATTTCTGACCATGTGTACTCCAGCCAGATAACATCCCATAAGCCGGGAAGTCACTAATTGTCCACATCAATGCTGCTCTCAGTATGAAATTCTGTTTCGTTGCAACATCATATGTACTGACACCAGTACTCCAAAATAAACTCAATTCATTAATCAATGGTTTCAAATAAATATCAATATTTTTCTTCGGATGTCCTGGAATTAGTAAACTCAAAAATATATATGGCTCCTTCATCAACATCCATGGAGGTAAATTGTACGGAGTTAAACAAACAGGCCAACATGAATATTGACTACCATAAGATCCGAACGGACAGAAACCATCAGTGGAAAGGCCCAGTCGAACATTTCTAGCTTCTAAAGCAAAGGATGGATACACTCTATCAAAATGTTTCCATGAATCACCATCGGCTGGATGATTCAAGCTTTTATCAGTTGAAATATTCTCTTTATGTTATGACATCATTGTCGCTGTATTCTTAGACATGAATAAACGCTGAAGTCTGGATGTAAGCGGAAAATATCTCAACTGTTTTACAGGAATCAAATCAGACTTCCCATGTTGTCCTTCTTTATATCTCAGTTGTCCACATGTGGGACAACTATCCAATGACTCATTTTCCCCAGAATATAAAATGCAGTCATTTGAACATGCATGAATCTTCTGACAAGTAAGTCCCAAATTTCGAACCATACTCTTACTCTCATAGTAATTTGCAGGCAAAACATTTCCTTCGAGTAACAGTGTTTTAAGCAAAGAAAATATCTTGTCAAAACAGGTGTTTGACATTCCGTTATCTGATTTGATAGCCATAAATTTTGCAACTGCTTCTAATTTTCTCATCTTGCAGCCAGGATATAATGCATCCTCAGCAGACCTCAACAACTCATAAAATTCAGACGGTGCCAACTTAGGATTTGAAGCTATATCAGCCGGAGTTTCTGTATGTTGAACAGATGAACCTGCAACATCATGTACTAAATCTTGAAACCGAGATGGATCCGGAATCAAGTTGGTATCACCTGTTCTGGAACTGCGTTCACCGTGTTGATACCAAAAAACATAATCTGGTTGAAAACCAAAACGCAAGAGATGTCCCCCACTTTGTCGAACGTGTCAAACGTTCTCAATGCACATTTTCTACAAGGGCATTTTATTTTGCCTTCTGAAACAAATTCTAGATTTGATGCCGCAAATGATAAAAAAGTCTCCACACCCTCTACATATACTGGATTTAAACCAGAACCGTTTGGATTTCTACCTTGATTTATCCATATGCGGTCACCTAATAATGATTGTTGACGATCTCATTGTTCCATATTTTTCTATAAAATATAAAAGCATTACTGGTTTTGAATAATTTGTTATAAAAAACACTCAAGCAAGGATAATTATAGAGTTTACATCATACACGACTGACGCAAACTTTTTATTGAGATAGACCTAAAAATTGACCCTTTAATAATTGAATATGTTGAAAATAAAGCAAAACATGTTACAAATATTGATAATTTTAATATTATATAAATTTTTTATTATTTTCATAGTACTAATATTATTTTTTCATAAATATTAATTATATAATAATAACATTATTACATTATTGGTATATTTTATTATTAATATTAAAATAATATAATTTTCTATATTATATACAATTCTCCTTTCATCTGTGTGTTTTCTGTCTCCACATACAAATATTACATGTGGAGACAGAAAACACACAGATGAAAGGAGAATTGTATATAATATAAAAAATTATATTATTTTCATATTAATAATAAAATATACTAATAATGTAATAATGTTATTATTCCTAATTATTGGTAATTATTCCTAATTATTGGTAATTCTTACTAATTATTGATAATTATTACTAATTATTGGTAATCTTTACGAATCATTACTAATTATTGGTAATTATTCCTAATTATTGGTAATTATTCCTAATTATTGGTAATTATTCCTAATTATTGGTAATTATTCCTAATTATTGGTAATTATTCCTAATTATTGGTAATTATTGGTAATTATTGGTAATTATTGGTAATTATTGGTAATTATTGGTAATTATTACTAATTATTGGTAATTATTACTAATTACTGGTAATTATTACAAATTATTGGTAATTATTACTAATTATTACTAATTATTGGTAATTATTATTAATTATTACTAATTATTGGTAATTATTATTAATTATTACTAATTAGTGGTAATTATTGGTAATTATTGGTAATTATTACTAATTATGGATAATTATTGGTAATTATTTATAACTAATGGTAATTATTGGTAATTATTGGTAATTATTGGTAATTATTATTAATTATTGAAAATTATTACTATTTATTGGTAATTATTACTAATTATTGGTAATTATTACTAATTATTGGTAATTATTACTAATTATTACTAATTATTGGTAATTATTACTAATTATTACAAATTATTACGAATTATTGGTAATTATTATTAATTATTACTAATTATTGGTAATTATTATTAATTATTACTAATTAGTGGTAATTATTGGTAATTATTACTAATTATTACCAATTATTACTAATTATTACGAATTATTGGTAATCATTACGAATCATTACTAATTATTGGTAATTATTCCTAATTATTGGTAATTATTCCTAATTATTGGTAATTATTCCTAATTATTGGTAATTATTCCTAATTATTGGTAATTATTCCTAATTATTGGTAATTATTGGTAATTATTGGTAATTATTGGTAATTATTGGTAATTATTGGTAATTATTGGTAATTATTGGTAATTATTGGTAATTATTATTAATTATTGGTAATTATTACTAATTATTGGTAATTATTTGTAATTATTACTAATTATTGATAATTATTTTTAATTATTAATAATTATTGGTAATTATTACTAATTATTGCTAATTATTGGTAATTATTACTAATTATTGCTAATTATTGGTAATTATTACTAATTATTACTAATTATTGGTAATTATTGGTAATTATTGGTAATTATTTGTAATTATTACTAATTATTGGTAATTATTACTAATTATTGCTAATTATTGGTAATTATTAGTAATTATTACTAATTATTGGTAATTTTTGCTAATTATTGGTAATTATTATTAATTATTACTAATTATTGGTAATTCTTGGTAATTATTGGTAATTATTACTAATTATGGATAATTATTGGTAATTATTACTAATTATTGATAATTATTTGTAATTATTACTAATTATGGATAATTAATGGTAATTATTACTAATTATTGATAATTATTTGTAATTATTACTAATTATTGGTAATTATTACCAATTATTGGTAATTATTACCAATTATTGCTAATTATTGATAATTATTATTAATTATTACTAATTATTGATAATTATTAAGAATTATTACTAATTATTACTAATTATTACTAATTATTACTAATTATTACTAATTATTGGTAATTATTACTAATTATTACTAATTATTGGCAATTATTGGAAATTATTACTAATTATTGGTAATTATTGGAAATTATTACTAAATATTGGTAATTATTACGAATTATTTGTAATTATTACTAATTATTACTAATTATTGGTAATTATTGGTAATTATTACTAATTATTGTTAATTATTGCTAATTATTGCTAATTATTCCTAATTATTGGTATTTATTACTAATTATTAGCATTTATTCTTAATTATTGAAAATTATTACTAATTATTCCTAAGTACCATTAACTATGAACAATGAATACTAATAATTTAAATTTATTAAGTAACAAAACAATGTAAACATAATTAAATTACAACTAATTAAGAATAATTGAAACTAATAAAAATTTTAAAATAAATATTAAATTAAAATGAACATAAATACCTTTAAAATTGATCTGAGGTTGATCTCTGATCGTTGTTGAAAACTTCAATATCAACTCCGGAAAAAAAAATTAAATTTAAGAAACTCTGAAATCTAAAAATAGAGTTTTGAGAGAAGGAGAAGATTGAGTTTGAGAATGAATGAAAAAAAACGGATTGGGGTATTTATAGGTTAGATCATTTGCGACGGGTCTATTTGCGACGGGATACCCATCGCAAATACCTTAGCCCTCATTTATTACGGTCAACGGTTAAATAATTATTCGCGACGGGGGTAGATTTCCGTCGCAAATAGCTTTTACCGCTGCCGGTTATTTGCGACGGGGGTAGATTCCCGTCGCAAATATCTTTTACTGCCGCCGGTTATTTACGACGGGCGGTAACCGCCCGTCGCAAATAACTTTCCCGCGATTTGACGCGCAAAGCGCGCCAGTCCTTTTGCGACGGGGCAAGCTAACCTGTCGCAAATAAGTTTTTAACCGGACTATTTGCGACGGGATTTATCCCCGTCGCAAATAACCCGTCGCAAATACCCATTTTTCCCGTAGTGAATGGATTGGAAAGATGTGAGTAATGGTTATTACACCATCAAAATAATAATTATGTATATGTAATAATATTAAATTTTTATCTTAGTATGGATGCTATATTTTTATAGGATTTATAATAAGAAATAAAATTGAAATCGTAAGGTTAAGATATATACCTCTTCGTTGAGAACCCTCTTTTGGATTATGCCTTAAGCATTGAAAGGATCATATTTTGGAAAGAAAATAATCTCTAGGATATGTTAAATGAAGATATTAATGTATTATTATAGGTATTTTCTGATATATAAGACTCAAACATTGGGAATAATGAAGGAGAAGATGTGCCCTTTTATAAGTGAGGGGAGGGGAACTCTTGGAGTTACTTAAAGTATTAAATTAATATAAATTAATTTTCAAGAAAAATGCCTACAAATTGATATAATTAAAATATAATATAATTATTAGTTTAAATAATCTAATAAATTAAAATTTGGATAAGTTTTGATTATGTTTTCACCCTTATCTATTAGTTTTAACCCCCATTAACCATTATTGGCAATTACCACGATAATAAAGTTTTCTACTCTCAAAGGGTCAAGAATGTTACAATAAAAGGAAAAGTGACCAAAAAATGGATAAAGGTTTATATTTTCAACCATATACCATTAATTTTTCTAAATATAGTATTTTTAAGAATTTAAATCATTTAATAAAATATTTTTTATTATATAATATCATTAATGTCATTTTTTGAACTATTCATTTAATTTGACTTTGAAAACAACATGATAGAAACATAATTCAAATATAAAACTTTCACACATCCTTAATATGTTATATTTATCTAAAAAATAAATGGAATATAATAATTCACCCAAATTGTATTACCTTTAATATTTTTAAAATCATTTATTTTATTTTTCTATTAATTGAATAAATACTGTGTAGGTGTTGCGTAAATGTTTAAGGTAATTATTCAATCACTAAAAATTAAAAAAAATATGATAATAAAAATTAATTTATCTTTCTAATAAAAATTTACAACTGAAAATAGCCTATTTTTGTCCTTGTGTAAAAAATTTATAGATATTAAAGTTGATAGAGTGACATTTTATATTTATTTTTTCCTTAAAATAATATAAAGGTAATAATCAAATAAAAATGGCACCAATTGGGCATATATTTTATTTTATGATGATAATGGTACAAATAAACGCATCCAATAGGATAAATTCATGTTTTATTGTAATTTTAAAGCTTTATCACAAAGTTTTAATCATGTTTTACCCTTACTTATGTGAAATGGTTACTATTCATAATGAAAAAAAGAGACATATATAAAATATTTGACCTTATTGATTAAAAATATGGAATCCGTTTTTCAAGATTCAATTTCTATAAATGATAGAAAATCATTTTTAAATGAGTGGTCAAAACATGATGAAAACTATTTTTTAGAAAAATACATTTTAAGCATAAAACTGGATTTATTTTTATCCCATTCCTAGAAAAAACATTAGATGGATGTTAAAATAGTTGATTTAATATAATATATTAAAATGATTCACCAATATTTATTATTAAAATTTATTAAGATAAAAACACATTATGTGATTAAAAACTGTTTCTTTGAAAAAACATCCCTTTTACTTTTGAATGATTTTTATTTTAATTCCTAATAAATTGATAACCAATGAATTAATTTTATACATGTGTAAATAATAAATTTTTCATAATTTAGTTAGTCATATTCATACCCAACAATATAATAGATATAAGATAATTTTCACATTAAATAATGATATTTCAGTAGTATAATGTGGTCTCTTTAAACTCAATGTTGTGTGTAGAGAAACCTAACAAAGAAATAAAACTTATTCAAAGGGAAATATCATAAAATATTAGGGTGTTAGATTCTAAACCACTTAAAATGATTATCACCCTAATTTTTTTTGCTCTAATACAAACAAATGAGGATATCTCTATTTCATCACATCCTCAGGTTCCCAAATAGCTTCTTTGAATTTCTGATTCCTCCAGATAACTTTAACCAAGTGAATAGTCTTGTTCCTTAAAACTTTATATTTATGATCCAAGATTTCACCTGATTTTTATTCATAGTAAATTCCATTCCCCATCATTATAACCAATTATTTTAGTACATGTGAAGGATCAGGTATGTAATTCCTCATGATAGATTCATGGAACACATTGTAAACTTGAGAGTGGTTCAGTTGAAGCACTAACTTATAAGCTACCATCCCTAATATATCAAGAATCTAGAAGGGACCAATATACCATGGGATTATCTTTACCTTATTTCCGAATCTAATAACCTTATTCGATGGATAAATTCATTGAAATAAATTTACACCAATTTCAAATCGTAGATTTTACCGAAGATTTTCAGTATAAAGTTTTTGTCAACTCTAAGATGCCTTGATGTGCCGGTGAATAGATCTAACTTTATGTACCATTTCCTTATCTTTCTCAGGTACCTATATATTTCTTTCAACAAATTCAACCTATAACATTGGAGTTATATAGTTCTTTCCATGTAGATATTTATAAGGATCCATTTGAATACTCGAGTGAAAGCTATTGTTTTAAGAAAACTTGATTAAAGGAAGTTGTCAATCCCAACCACCATTAAAATCAATAGAATAAGATCTCATCATATATTATAGGGTTTGAATGTATCTCTAAGACTGAACATCTATCCAAGGATGATAATAAGTATTGAATCAAAACTCTAAATCCATATCTTGCTGAAGACTTCACCAGAACTTTGAGGTAATCCTTATATCCCAATCAAATACAATAGAATATGGTACTCCATTCAACTTTACCACTTCCTTAATGTATATTCTATAAATTTTATAAAGTGAGAAATTTTATATGATAGAAATAAAATGTGATTAATTTTTAAGGTAGTTGAATATAAATCAAATAGCATTATGGCCTTTAAACATTTTGGGGAGTCTGATGACAAAATTTATGGTGTTGTTTTCCCATTTTCATTCTGTTGTAAGTAATAATTATAAAATACACTTAGATATTTATCTATAAACATTAACATAATTTCATACCAAGAACTGTGATATATACTCTTAAATTTCTCTTTTATTTTTTCCCCACCCAAAGTACTATTTCATGTCTCTATATATCTTTATACTTCCAGGATGAATAGAGAACGTTGAACTATGAACTTCATTTGAAATCCCCTTCTTCAAAGATGGTATGGATGGAACACATACACGGTTCTGGAACCTTATCATTCCATAATAATCATAGTTGAACTTAGGAATATTTCTCACCTTCTTTTGTAGTTATAAATCTTCCTTATACACCTCTTTAATCCTCACATAGATAAATGGTTGAACATTCATTTATGAAAGATACAATTTCTCCCCTTTCTTTAATATTTATTGTTCCATATTTTGAAAAAAAAATATTATATCTTCTTTGATCCTCATCATAGATAATATATCATGATCCTTTCAACTCAAAGCATATACCACCTTGTTTGACTTTTTAGGTTGAAAATATATTGAGAAATCATAATCTTTAATCAACTTCAGACATCTTCTTTGGTGCATATTCAACTATTTCAATGTGAATATATACATTAAAATTTTATGATCATTATATATATATATATATATATATATATATCACACCTTTCTCTATAAAGATAGTTCCTCTATATATTTATGGAAAAATTACAATAGTTAACTCCAAATAATGATTTGGATAATTATTCTCATGAACCATCAATTTTCATGAGGCATGGGATATCACCATGTCATTCTATATGATAACACCACCCAGTCCCTCCTTCAATGCATTATTAAAGATCAAAAAACATTCTTTACTCTAAGGTAGTGTGAGAATAGTTGTGCTAACTAAAACTTATATTTAGTTCCTTGAAATTTTCTTCACATTTATCTAAACAAAGTAACTTGGGTCCCTTCTAAACTAACTTGGTGAGTGGATTATATAGTCGTGATAAATTCTCCATAAAAAACTAATAATAGATATTAATTATAGAGGTTGTTCTATCCCAATTTTCAATAACTTCATTCTTTGATGGATCCACAAATATACCACTTATTTTTATTATATGACCCAAAAATGAAGCTTTATATAGCCAAAATTCATACTTTGTATATTTTCTATACAAATTATCATTCCTTATAGTATTCAGTACAATCATCAAGTGATATTTATACTCTTTTTTTCTCTTGGAATATATAAGGATATCATTAATAAAGACTACCACAAACAGATCAAGGTAATCTATAAATACTCTATTTATTAAATCAGTGAAGATATATATGGAATTAGTATGACCAATGGAATAGCTATAAATTCATAGTGTCCATACCTCATATGGAATTCTGTCTTGGGTATGTCTTCAATTTTCTACCCCAACTAATAGTATCAAAATCCAAGATTGGTCTTGGAAAAGTATTGTTATCCTCGTAATTGATCGAATAAATCATCAATATGAGGAAATGGTTATTTATTCTTGATTTTTATTTTGTTCAATTCGTGATAATCAATGTAGAGTCACGTTGATCCATATTTCTTCTTAACAAAAAGAATAGATGTACCCTATGGTGACTCATTTGGACGAATGAATCCATTATAAAGATTATCCTAGATTTTCTTCTTTAATTCCTACAAATCAATAAATACCATTCTATATAGAGTATTTAAAATTGGTGTAGCACTCGGTATGAGTTCTATTGAAAACTCAATTTCACATTTTTAGGAAGACTATGCAACGCTTTTGGAAAAACATCAACAAACTCTCATAAAATAGGAATATATTTGATATTGAGTTTCTCACAAACTATCTGAGATAAACACCCCTTTTGAATAGGAATAAAGACTCATATAATGGATGTAATTTCCATTATAAGTTCATATTTATCATTTCACGTATATAAAATCATAGTTTGGTTTGGAATATCAAATGTTACTTCCCTTAATTGATAATTATTTTGAGATTTTGGTAAATAAATTTAATCCATGTCTAAGATAACATCAAATTCAGAAAGAGGGAGAATAACAAGATTTATAGGAATAACATTCCCAAAAACTTCAATCAGAGAAGAATCATATACTTAAGATGAGATTGTTGTACCATTTTAATTTTTCACTTCTAATTTAACATAAAATTTTTGGGGTGGTATTGTGATACCCTTAGAAAATTCCTTAGGTATAAAAGAGAGGGTAGATCCATAATCAAATAAGACATTGATTATTTTAGAGTATATGGTAAGTATACCTTTCACCACATTATTATCCACATCAGAAATAGTGATCACATTACATTGCCCTTTGTCTCTAGGATAAAGAAGTTTATAATATCAATCATTGTTATTAACCTTTATATTTGGTAACTAGTTAGTATAATTTTCTTACTCCTTTAATTTTAGACAATATGGTGCTTTTTCTCCATCATTAGCTAACTTCTTCTTCCCATCACTTTGGCATTCGATTTCTTAATGACCTTCCTTTCCACACTTAAAACATTTACCATTTCCCTTAAGAAAATTTCCTCCATGTTTCCTTATACACTTTGAGCATAAAGAAAATCTAATATTATTCTATCCATAGTTATTATAAATTCCTTTTAATTCCAACTTTTTTACTTATCAAAACCTTGAGATTGATTGGTAGCTCCAATATTTATCTCCACCATGATAGAACATTGATAGATTTATTCATATCTTCTAAATTATCTTTTGTCTAATGCCCATTAAGAGACAAAATTTTAAGAAATTGAAGAATTTATCAATCTTACTTTCAGGTTGAATGATAATACTAGAAGCATACCTTGAAAGTCTTGTCAAATTTTCCCCATAGGTACTAACGGATTCATCACCCTTCTGCTTTAGCACAATAAATCCCTTCTCTATTTTCATATGAATAATACAAGGAAAGTACTTATTTAAAAAAAATCTCCTAAAATCATCGCACTCCATGGATTAATTTTTTTCTTATTGCCTTGTGTTATTGATAATATTACACCATTAATATGGTTCACCTTCCAAATGATAAACAGCTAAAATAAATTTTTCATCTTATTAAAATTGGAGGAGGAAAATATCTTTTTAGTGGTATTGATCTATTTCTCAGCAACTAGTGGATTAAAAAATCCACTAAAAAAAGTGTATATTGCCTCATGATGTAATTAACAGAACATTATTCCATCCTTTTCTCCATGGAAAAATCTTAATGATTCATGGATTGAGAAATTTGAGTAATCATTTCAATGAGAATTTTCATTCCATCTCCCATAACATTTGGATACTCAGGAGGACAATCATCTTATTTTCCATCAAAATCAAAATTAACATGGTTCTTTTGGGTTCAATTCATTGAATAAAACCAAAAAACATAGTGTAAACAACAATAATCATTGTGGGGAACCACATAATCATGAAAAATCATTTATAGGATATCAAAATCAAGGTTTCATCTTTTCAATATATGAAACCATAGGTTTAACCTTGGTTATCCATGATCATTACCAAAAAAATAGGATGTTATCTTATACTAAGAAATATCCTCAGGGTTTTCAATAAATTTTCTCATCCTAATTTCCAAAGGTAACTAAACCATACTCTTATACAAAATGTAGTGACCCATACTTTTTATACATAAGTATTAAATCTTATTAGATGAATATTAAAAGCATATAACATAATGATCCACACCATAATCATATAGTTTTAGTGTCTTTGGAAACTTGGATACATAAAAAAATAGTTCATAAGATATTTACGCCATCTCCCACTAAATTCATCAAAACTATCACCCTTCTTATACATATCATACAAAAAAACCATTCTTTATAATCCGGGAAAAGGAAACATAATAAAGGGTGAGCTCTGATACTCGGTAAGGGTAAACAAGGGAGATATCAATGATCCCTTAAACATAACATGAGAATATGGGTATGAGAACATTAGATTAGAATTTCAAAACCATAATATACATATCATAGATCATAATATTGATTCTTGGAATAAATCATGGCATCTCATAAGTCATGAATCATAAAAGAATCAAAGAACATGAGTCATGAGAGAATAATATTGGCATAAGACATAATTTTGTGTCATATAAATTATAATAGAAAATTGTTTCCATAGTAGTAAAGTATCACTATCAATACTATCATAGTGGATTGGGTTCACTCCCCAAACCATCATATCTTTAGTCAAGGTTCACTCCCATGATTATCAAAGAAGAAAAATTCCATTACTAAATTGGGCTCACTCCCTATTATAGTCCTTATTATCTCATTAGATTTCTATATTTACCCAGTGCACTATATGGATATATAATTATGGTCCCACCTATCATATAATGAAAATCATATATATGTGTTCCATAAGATCATCAAAAAATCATCATATATCATAACACATGGAAAGGAAGCCAGTTTTATAAAAATTTCATCATTTCATCATAGCATAACCTATGGAAAAGAAATGGGTTTCATAAAGGTTTTATCATAACTTAATTAACTCGTGGAAAGAAATGAGTTTTATAGAATCATCCTTAAACCATCATCATCATAATCCATAAAAATAATGAAAGTGGATGGTATCATTGGATCATATCCCCAATAAAGCATAAGTGACATCAAAGGATTTTTTTTATACATGAAAAATGTAGTTAAAAGATAATTGAATCATTTCTTGAGAAAAATACCCTTTTCACTTTGAAATCACTTATATAAAATCAAAAAAAAATCCTAAATATTAAGTTAAAAAATTCTTTAAAAAGAACCTTGGAAGCCTATATAGAAATATTCAAAACATTGATTAGTCATTATAGTGATAAATTTCATTTATGTCGTTTATGTTAAAACAAAGATTCCTTTCATATTTTTAGTAAAAAACAAAAGTGACTCATTCGGAAAATGAAAAGAGGATTACTTTTAAACAATTCATAAAAATTAAAATTTGGGTAAGAATGACTTTAAAAAATAATAGGATAATATCAAAACATTATTGAAAACATTTTTAGAAAACATTGACATGAAAGAAAAAGTATTTCTAATCGAAGAGATAAATAAAGATGAATTTCCATAAAAATATTCTTTCATTATCTTTAGTACTTAAATAGAGTAAGTTAAATTAAAAACATGTAATATATAGAAATAAATATAGGATAATAAAATTCATAAAATTATTGAGAGGTAGATCATAATATTTTACCATAAAAAACTTAATCATAAATAATTTGAATAAATAATGAGATTATAACATAAAACTCTTACTAATTTGGTAATATCCATATCAAAACCTCATGAAATAGAGAAAATTATATGGATTTTAAAATCCCCATAATTTTCATTTAATCATCATAAAATTAATTCATGGTAAGTATATACACCACATAAATGAAACAAGTGGCGAATATGGTATAAGTCTCATAGAAATAATAGTGAGATGAGAAATCTTTAACTCAAGTTCCATTTTTTGAAGGATTGACCAAAAAAGGATAAAAAATAATTAACATTTAAAAAAAATTATTATATCATATATATCATATATATTCATTAAATATATACATTTTATCATTTATCTAAATCAAAAATGAAAAATTAATCACATCACTTTGTGAAGGTGGTAGTGCACACAGACACACAAGCGACGTTGTCATTTTCCACTGGATTTAAAGGAGGTGGATAGCGGTTGTTACATCATAATAATAATAATAAAGTATATTTAATTTTATTAATTATTTATTTTAGGAGGGATTCCATATATTTATAAGATGTATAAGATGAAATAAAATTGAAAACGTTCAGTAAAGAGTTATACCTCTTCATTGAGAAACTTATTTTGGCATACACCTTAATCCTTGAAAGGATTGTCTTTTTGAAATACCAGAAGTGTTGGGATGTATAGAATGAATATATTGAGGTTTTATGGTAGGTTTTTTTTAGATATAAGGTTCAAACATTGTGAATAATGAAAGAGATTATGTTCCATTTTATATGTGAGGGGAAGGACACTCTTGAAATTACTTAAAGTATTAAATTGATTTAAATTAATTTTCATAGAAAAATGGGTCCAAATTGATATAATTATAATATAATATAATATTAGTATAATCAATCTAATAAAATAAAATTTTTACAAGTTTTTGTTATGTATCCACCATTATCTCCTAGTTTTAACCCATGTTAACCCTTTTTGACAATTACTGCTATAATAATGTTTTCTACTCTATAAGGGTCAAGAGTGTTTCCATAAAAAAGAAAAGTGACCCATTAATGGGTCATGGTTTATATTTTCAACAATATCCCATCAATATTTCCAAATATAGGTTTTTTATGAATTTTAAATCATTTAATGAAATATTTTTTTTTATAATATATCATTAATGTCATTTTTTGAACTATTCATTTACATTGACTTTGAAAACAACAATAAAATCAATTAATTTGGATATAAACCTTTAAAATATCAAAAATATATTACATTTATCTATAAAATTCATGGAAAACAGCCCAAATTTTATTAACTTTAATACTTTTAGAGTCATTTATTTTATTTTTCTATTAATTGAAAAAATATTTTGTTGGTGTTGCGTAAGAATTTAAAGTGATTATTCAGGAAATAAAAATTAAAATAAATTAATATGATAAAAAATAATTTATATTTAAAATAAACATTTATAAACAAACATAACCAATTTTTATCCTTATGTAAAAAATTAGATATATTAAAGTCAAGAGATTGATGTTTGGTATTTATTATTTTCATAAATTAATATAAATGTAATAATCAAAGAATAATGGCCCTAACTGGACATATTTTTGAGACATGGATGAGAATGGTTAAACTAAACTCATCATATCTGATAAAAGAAATAATTAGAGTAATTTTAAGGATGTATCCCAAAGTTTTATCCAACTTTACCTATTTTACCCTTACCAATGTGAAAAATATTTACCAAGCACTACAAAATAATTAGCCTTTTCCAACAGGGGTATATCTGTTGGTAAAAGTGAATTTTCTGTTGGTAAAACGTTTTACCAATAAAAACTGTGTTATCACTAAACTGTTGGTAAAAACATTGACACTAAATGTTATTGCGATAGATAAAATGATTCTGTTGTAATTATAATAATACCAATAGATAATATATATGTTGGTAAAAATGTTTAGCAACTGATTAATACGACTAATATATTTGTTGGTAATATTATTAACATTTATAAACAATATTAAAAAGTAATATTTATTTGTAAATTGTACTCTATATTTTGGTATTCCAATATTTATTATTAAAATTTTATATTATATTTATTAATATAATTATATATAATATATTATTATATTTATTATATAATTATCTTACATAAAACACCAAAAAATGAGTTTATTTGAAAAAACACGTTCCAATATAATTTAAATACATGTTCAAAATTCATGAAAAGACAAGAAACTCCAAAAAAAACATATTACAAGAATGTTTAAACATGTTCAAACACTAAGAGACATTATATGGAATTCAATGAAACTTCATCTGCAGTCTATTTCTCACAAACATCAGACATCACTATCATGGAATCCTCATAACTTCACATGAGAATTTCTATTGTAGTGGATCAAGACATGCACAACTTCACCATCATCCATTTGACTACAGTGGACCACCCTTCTAGGCTTAAAGAAACACTTGTCCTCACTTGCTCCACTTTAGACAGGCACCATCACGAGCAACGTTCTGATCACACAAACAAAACAATTGGAAAATAATTTTCATTTAAATGCAAGATATAAAAATAATAACACATGATATAAAACTATCATCTAGTGATCGCAACAAGAGAATAATCTAACTAGTTCAAACAACCATAAGATAATCTAATAAGAACCAATTGATGTGAGAGAGAAAATCAATAGGAACTTCTATTAACAATGGCAAAAATTACAGAACAAAGGAAAAGAATAGAAAAAGAAGAAGAAGAAATCCTGTAGAGGCGCTGCTCTCTGAGGCCCAAGGCAGTAGCCCGTAATTCTGCACAGCATAATTCTTCTCTCTAAAACCAATTTCCCTTTCCTCCAGCCACACACCCTTTATTTATAGCCTGAATAGAAAATAATAGACTAACAGACTAATAGGACTATTTACAAAACTGCCCCTTGGCAATTACTCCCAGACTAACAGACAAATACTAGAGTAAAGACACTACTGCCCCACCCATACTGACTTCACCAACTGCCTAACAACAGCAACAGATTTCCTCGCACATCAGCTAGAGTCTTCCAGCTCACCTGTCAAGCCCACACCACTACATCCAGCTTCCCCGCACTTCGACCTCCATTCCGCGTTCCTATCATTTCCCCCTCCTTAAAAAACTACCTAGTCCACAAGTTAATGGAATTGATCCCGCTTTTCCAGCTCAACAGTCTTGTTTTTTCTTTCCGGCTTTCTCCTTTTTTTCAGCAAGCTTACAAGATCTTCCAAAAGTTGAGAACAGCCAGCACCAACACTCCTTGCACGCAGTTCACACTCATCTATTTCTTTGAAAACATAAGCTATCTAATAATGAGCTGTTGTGGCATCACCATCTCTAGCTCTGCAACTCCTTATATAACTGGATAACATGATTAAAAGAGATAACAGCCAAGCAACTCCAGTTTGTATCACTAGATTTTGACAACAACAATTGTTCTGCCCTGCTACACACATTTCCACCCGCTCCCTTGGGTCGCCGCTAACGCCTCTAGTGAACCCATTTTGTGATCGAAAATTATTAGCAGAAGCTTTTAAAAGCTTATTTGATTCGACTGTTAAAATAGCTAAGCCCAAAGTAGTAGTAGGCTTCTTAGGCGGTGCTGCCCACATTCTGATAGTTCTCCCTCTGCCAATCTCCTTCTGGTGGGGAGGTTCTTTACGGTCCCCAACATCTACAACAACCACTTTAATCTGCTCGTATATCCCTTCATCCAACAAACTCAATGCTAGACTTCTAGCTACAGCCTCAGGGCACTTCACCCATTCTGGAATATCCTGTAGCTTCTCACTTTGGTGTTTAAGATTGAAAATGTCATGCACAAGTCTTGGTAATTCGGGAGATAGCAGTCGAACAAGAATTCCAATTCTGGTCACTTCGATCTAGAGCATCGAACTGCCTTCACTTGAGTTGTGGACTTCACTACCAACTTTGGCCCCACTTAGTACTCCTGTTATGGACTGTTCTTGCTTTGACTCATGTTCTACTTCCTTTTTCATCTCTCTCACCAGATGCTCTCCATATTCTTTCCATGCTTTGTCTGAGTTCCACCACAACAGATTTTGAGATTCACAGTACTGCTTACTCAATGTCGCACAGTGCGCTAGTATCTCCACATTACCCTGCCTCATCAGTTTGAGTCCAGCATTCAATTGTTCCACCAAAACTATTATCGTCTCCATGGACACGTACTCTAAGCTGTTGTGTCTCCTCTATTATCGGTCTTTTTTTATCTCTGTGTGACGTCTTTTCTGCTGCAATTCCTCTCCGGCAGCTTTGTCCTCTTTGTCTGCCTCAGCCGCATACGTTCCAAAACCAGAAAATCTCTGTTGAAGAATCCCTCTCTCTAGAAAGCTCTCAATAAAAGAACTATCAATTGATATGAGAGAGAATCAATAGGAACTTCTATTAACAGTAGTAAAAATTACAGTTCAAAGAAGGAAAAGAAGAGAAAAATAAGAATAATAAATCCTCTAAAGGCGCTGCTCTCTGAGGCCCAAGGCAGCAGCCCGTAATTCTGCACAGCAGAATTCTTCTCTCTAAAACCAATTTCCCTTTCCTCCAGCCACACACCCTTTATTTACAGCCTGAATAGAAAATATCATACTAACAGACTAATAGGACTATTTACAAAACTACCCCTTGGTAGTTACTCCCAGCCTAATAGACAAATACTAGAGTAAAGACACTACTTCCCCACCCATACTGACTTCACCAACTGCCTAACAACAGTAACAGATTTCCTCACACAGCAGCTAGAGTCTTCCAGCTCACCTGTAAAGTCCACGCTGCTACAGCCAACTTTCCCACACTTCAACCTCCATTCTGCGTTCCTATCATAATCTAACTAGCAGAAGGTGAATATTTTGGGTTTTCTATAAACACAAAACAAAAGTTCAAAATCCTAACCTGCACCCAAAAAAGTTTGGAAAAGCTGGATCTCATCAATTTTCAAAGGGAAACAGAAGGAGATCTTGAACATTCGCCAAGTTCACACTTTGAATCACATCCCCTAGTTTGATCTTAAGAATTTCCCTCCTAACAATGGTGTATCTGTATGATGAAAAAACAGAAAACTCAACTGGCTTTTCAAAATACAAAACCTGAGACCTATTTGAATCCTTAAAAAATCACTAACAATAAACCATTCACTATATCACAAAAATTATCCAAAAATAGAAAACTGGCCTTCGCAAATGACAATCACCCTAAGCTCACCTGCAACATAATGGGTTCACGGTATTCCTCTTAAAAGAAAAGTTAACACAAAGGCAATGAAAAAAGCTTTAATCTTGTTCAGATGGAGCTTAAATTTTTCTTATCATAGAGAAATAAGAAAAACGATTTGGGCATGAATACTCATCCAAAACTTCATTATGTGCCATGGAAACTACTCCATAAATAGACAGTGGAAGCATTGATAACTCTCCATCCTATCAGAAACTCCCACAAACTCAAAGGACATGTTTGTTAAAGTGACTTTTTTTAATCCCAAAGAAAAATGTGCTTTTGTCCATATAAAATACTTAAGGGTCTCTAATTCAAATACATGTACACTCAATCTTGTTCTAGAAAGCAGCTCAAATTGCCCAGATGGCATTATTTCAAGAGGAATTCTATAGCCGAAGTTTCCAGCATCAGATATAATGGTATGATTGATATGGTTCAACTTTAAACCATTGTACATGCCAACAATTACCAGCTTTGCGAAATACCACAACAACCAAAAAATTATCCATCCTGACCACAATAAGAATATATAATGGATACCAAAACAACTTCCATAACGAATGATATAAAAATAACCAGTGAGAAAAACAATAGAAAAATGACTAGAAGAATGAAAAAAAAATTACAAATGACCACATTAACAAAATATATCCAGTGACCAGAACAAATGAAAATAAAAACGTATGATATAAAAATAATAAGAATATTATCTAACATGTGACCATAAAACATTTAGAATGACACTAAATTCAACTAAGAGTGACACATAACTCAAAAATTCTATAATCTAGTCCAAACCGTATGATATATGAGTTGGTTTCCCACCCCACGTCCCTAAAAATTTTATTAAAGAAAATACAAGTTGCAGTTCCTACATAAGGTGAAATTTTACCATCAAGCAATTGAAAGAGATTTCAAGTATACATGACATTATCACACATATCAGGGAGAAAGAAAGGTCACCGTTTTAGACCAGCATCACAACCATTCTCTAATAAAAGTTGACTCAGAGTATCCAATAAACTATAATATTTCAGTCAATCCACAACCCATATGTTTGACCAGCAACAATTCTTGAAGAGCAGTAATTCCTAAGGAGAAGCAACCAGAACTGCAGCAGATCAAACAAGAACTCTAATCAGTACAATATATTTCCATTAAGATCATTTAATTTCATGGATAAGACTCATAGCCCAGACTTATTAGCATGATTATAAACCCAAAAAGACCAGATGCATCATGGAAAAGATAGGGAATCCAACCTGACGACCAAATGGCAATCCCTGTTGATAGGAACATGGGCCTTGGTTTTGCTGCGAAGGGGAGACCAGGGCTGCCTGCTGTTATGAAGGGGGACTAGGGGCTGGGTGATGCTAGCCATAAGGGTTGGAGAAATATTAAACTGCCTAGGGGAAGCTGTGTAATTACACTAATAGTTGTTAGGTGGTTGTTAGTTTGTTAGTTTGTTAGGTTGTTAGTAAGTTGTTAGCAGGTTGTTAGTTTGTTGTTGGGAGGAGGGGTTTGTCTAGAAGGTTCTAGTGTAGTTTATAAATAAGGTAAATGTAGTCTTCAGGGGGGGTTTTGGTTCTAGCTTTGTATTGGATCTGCTGTGTAGATTTCGGGCAGCTGCCTTGGGCCTCGGAGCAGCGACTCCAGAGGATTACTTTTCCTATTTTCCTCTTTAATCTCTTCTTCCTTCTGTATTTTTCTGCTACTGTTAATTGAAGTTACTAGTGTTTTTCTTTCTCTCTCTAATTGGTTCCTATCAATTGGTGCTTTCATTGAGTGATTTCTAGAGAGATGAACTTTTGATCAGAGTAAATTAGAAGATTATGCTGCATCTAACTGTGCAAGCACATGGACAGTAAAGTAG
This sequence comes from Viscum album, assembly GCA_963277665.1. NCBI lineage: Eukaryota > Viridiplantae > Streptophyta > Magnoliopsida > Santalales > Viscaceae > Viscum > Viscum album. The sequence continues at coordinate 138,345,341 of OY728123.1, read as the reverse complement.
CACAATTGGAATCGACTGTAACTGAGCTGAAAAGAAGGTTCCAACATCAGGAGATGGGACTATAGTGGTTGTAGAACGCATGTCAGCTCCAGGAGGATGCTAGCCGGTGTCGAGATCACCAGATTCAGGAGATAAAGGTGATGGTGAATCAGATTTTGGAGGTACAAGCGGAGCATGTGGCTCAGGAGGAAAGAAATAGAAAATCGGCCAAAACTGAGAAAGATGAATGCAGAGGCAGCGATGAGCATCCTGCAGCTAATCCAACACAACAAGCTGATACTAGGAAGTTGACACGTGTAAAGGATGAGGTGGAGAAATTTCCAGATGAAGTTTGGCCTGATGAAGATGAGCTACAACCGCTAGAGACGCCAGCTGAGTTTCATGTCCGTCAGCTGTGTGTGGAACAGGAGAAACCAGAACAGTTGGAACTAGGGGAGCAAGAAGCGTGCGAGAAGCAACGGAAGTTGGAAGTTTCTTACATGGGGGAGATGAGCAAGGAGTAAGAGTTAAAAGAACAGAGAGCTACCAGTGTCAAGGGAGTTTGCAAGGAAACACAGGCAGCACAATAGGCTAAAATACGGAGCATCAAGTAGATGCTAGCAGCTACTACAGAAACTGGGGTCCGGGAGTTCGATATAAAGAATCAGGAACCACCGCAATGGAAGGAGCCCCGTCATGTTCCTAATACTGTGTCTATAGAAGTGAATTCTACTGGAAGCAGCCTAAAAGCAGCAGACCTGCATGCTTGCAAGCACATGTTCAGGTTAGTGGGAAGATGGAGGTTTTGTGATTTACAGGAAAGTAAAATGGAACAGTACCAAGAAATTAACAAGCTATGACAAGGTGGCAGTGCTGTTGGAATTTTTCAATTTCCCCACCTTGATAACAAGGTACATGTGAGAATCCAGGTGCAAGTAGAAGCTGCTAGAGTTGGGGGCCAAGAGAAAGAAAGAACAGCAACATGGTTGTCAAGACCACCTCCAGAGCCTCCACCGTGGATATATCTGAATGCTTGGTGCTTAGCAGGGACAAGGAGATGTCATACGTCAAGCTTAGAGAGCAGCTCATGACGGGAGTAAGAGTTCCCTATAGTTTCACCTTCTCACCTTGAGGACAAGGTGGTTTTAAGAGGGTGGAATTGATAGGAACGTGGGCCTTGGTTTTGCTGCGAAGGGGAGACCAGGGCTGCCTGCTGTTGTGAAGGGGGACTAGGGGCTGGGTGGTGCTGGCCATAAGGGTAGGAGAAATATTAAACTGCTTAGGGGCAGCTGGGTAATTACTCTAATAGTTGTTAGGTGGTTGTTAGTTTGTTAGTTTGTTAAGTTGTTAGTAAGTTGTTAGCAGGTTGTTAGTTTGTTGTTGGGAGGAGGGGTTTGTCTAGAAGGTTCTAGTGGAGTTTATAAATAAGGGAAATGTAGTCTGCAGGGGGGATTTTTGGTTCTGGATTTGTATTAGATCTGCTATGCAGATTTCAGGCAGCTGCCTTGGGCCTCGGAGCAGCGACTCCAGAGGATTACTTTTCCTATTTTCTTTTTTAATCTCTTCTTCCTTCTGTATTTTTCTACTACTGTTAATTGAAATTACTAGTGTTTTTTCTTCTCTCTCCAATTGATTCCTATCACCTGTAGTGAGTATTTACATGGCTTCCTCACTCAGAAAAACCTGAACCTTTGAGCAGTCTCAATGAAAAACTCAAAAACTGCATGAATAGAGATCATCACACCCAAATCATAGAAATATAGAACTATTTCAAACTTCCTAGAACATTAAACAAAACTCAAGGAATCCAACATCAAGTAGGGGTAGAGAGGGAAAATCAAGAATCAACAAATAATCGGGGCTCAAAAACCGCAGCTAAAATGCCTTATAGATTTGAATTCATTTCCTTTTGAAGAGATTCGGTAAGAGATAACATCCAGTAAATCATCCAAATCATATCAAAAATAAAATCTACAAGAATGATAGAAGTCTAGTAGAGAATCCAAACCTAATCCACCCCCTCCTCAACCCTTATTCTTTTATTTCATCCCCTTGGGTATCTTGCTCAAAACCTTCACATCAAACACAACGTACTATTTATTCAGCTCCACCATCACCTTCTTCGCATACTAATCCAACTTATCCTCGTATCCCTTGTACAGAACCAGTACTATGTGAAGGACCACAAAATTTTTTTAGAAAAACCTCATGAAATTGCAGCAGCTCCCAAGAATGGAAAGAACCCACATGCCAGCAATCACAGGAGGAACATCTTCAAATATTTCCCCAAAAATATATCCCTTAAAAATGATACTAATTGGTTAGCTTATGTCTGTAGTATAGATATGATCTGAAGCACCGGTCCTTACAGAATATGAACTTCTGGAAATACATGGAGAGGGGGTCCTGTTGATGAAGGTGGGCACATCGCACCACATGAAGCACAACGCAACAGAGAGTATCAAGCAATGGAAAATCAGAGTGAGCAGCCTGTATTCAATTAATTCGAACAGAATCCACATGATCGACGCCACTCCAAGCACTCCCATGTAAAAAAAATTATGCCTCCATAGAAATACATCTGCAGCTTTTCCATCACCAAGGATCTTGTGCACTGACCTCTCTCTCCCGAATAGGCGATAAATATTTTTCTTCGTGGAAGAAGAAATTGACTTCTCGTGGACGGAATATAGGGAAGGAGACAATTCCTAAGAGTGAATCTTCTCCACTATCTCCTCCATGATGATCGATTCACCTGAGGGGAGGTCCGATTCTTCAAAAAATACCACAAAACAATCTCCAGAAAACCCAATCCCACTCTCTTCCTATGATCCGATTAAATGATCCCACGCCGAATCTAAAGCCTCTCACGAGATGAAATGTCCTCAGTTCTAAAACTCCTTACACAACCATGGCTAAAACGGACAGAAATTAGGGATCATGAACCGCAACCATCAATAATCAACAAATAAAATTCCCAAAATCAAGTTAGGGTTCGGATGGGTCATGTGCACCGCAAGGAAGAGAGGGAAAATCACAATGAAAAGAGAAGAATAAGAGAGCAGAGGATAAGTAATGCTAACCAGAGGATACCGCGAGTGAAATCAGAAGGAGAGACGGCCATATTCCATGGTCAGAGGAGGAGGTAGGCGCGTCGCTGGGGTTCCTCCCGGCTGGAGCGTGCAACACAAACAGGAAGGGGATGGGGCGACCTAGGGGAGAAAGAGAGACAGGAAATTTAAAAAAATAAAAATAAAATAAAATATTGTTAATAATAATAAAAACATTTTTTTCACAAGAAAATGAAATCAATGGGGTCAATTGTGACAATAGAAGACAGGATAATGATGATTTGATAACTACGGCTTGAGACATTTAATTTAGGGAAGAGGGTGTCATGTTATTGGTATAATTTAAAAAAATATCATGATGTATAATAACATTATATATAATTTATATATAATGAAAGAAGTTTTAAATTTTTATATATTCTGAATAAAAAATTATATTATATACATATAATGAAATCATATATATGTGAATTTCATTTTTTAGTTTTTACTACATTCGATCTTATTCAAGTCTCCAAAAATTATAATCATCCATCATCAATTTTATATGATATATATATATATATATATATATATATATATATATATATATATATTATCACAAACATATAATGTGTCAATGAAAACATATGATTATATGATTTTTTTAAAAATATTTATTATTTATAACATTTATGGAAAATAATATATATATATATATATATATTCATTTTTTATAAAATATTTTATGCTATTGGAGAATTTATTGTAATAGATTTTTATAATGGTAAAAAAATTGTTGGTAACAACAATTAATAGTAATAGATTCATTTGTTGGTAAAAATAATATTAGTATTGGTATGATGAAGCGATATATTTAAATATTGGTAAAAGATGTGTTGGTGTTAAACAATCATTATCAACAGATATAACTTTTGGTGAAAACAAGTACTGGTACTTAAAATCTATACCAATAAAATTTAATATCTGTTGGAATTTATCATTTTTACCAACATATATACTATCTGTCAATAAATTTTTGTTGGTATAAGCCATTTTTTTGTAGTGAAGGTTACTATTCATAATGACCAAAAATAAAAGAGACATATTTTCCAAAGTTGATCCTTATGATTCCAAATATGTAATCCATTTTTTAAAGATTCAATTTATATAAGTGGAAGAAACTCGTTTCAAAATTAGTGTGCAAAATACGGTGAAAATCATTTTTTAGAAAAATATGTGCTTAAGCATAAAATTCGATTTATTCTTTTCTCGTACCTAGAAAAAACATCATAGGAATGATAAAAAAATTTGATTGAATATATATATATGTATCATTAAAATATTTCATCAACAGTGATTAATTTAATTTATTAAGATAAAAACACATTGCATGCATAAAACAATTTTTTATAAAAACATCCATTTTATTTTCAAATGTTTTTTATTTTCATTTATAATCAATTGATAACCAATGAATTGATTTTATACATCTATAAACCATATATGTTTCATAATTTCATTAGCCATATTCATACCTTCAAATCAAATAGCTAGGTAATAACTATCACATTAAATAATAATATTTATATAGTATAACATGGTTTGTTTAAAATTAGTGTTGTGTATAGGCCAAGCTATAAAATCAATAAAACTTATTCCAAGATAAATATCATAAAATTTTCAATGTAACATTACCCATGCTTGTACCTTACCCAAATATCCTGAAAACCTTCTATATAGAACACTATTTTGTATTTTGAAATACAATTTAAAAAACCATTTCTCAAATCCCCCTTTTCCCATAAAATCTCCATTTATGTAAAACCCTTTCTAATACATGTTTTATAAATGTAACCCTTTTTCAATTTTAAGTCAAACATGCCCCACCAAGCTATACATAAAGAGGGACACCAACAATCATTTGATCAAGGAACCATTATTGAACTGTTAAGTAAGCTATGCAATCCATATTGACTATTAGGTCAATGTGAGTCTGTCTTAATCTATGGGTGAGACCATAAAAGTCTTGAAACATGTAAACAATAATAATAATGATGGAACATGAACATAAAATCACCAACTAAATAATAAACTAAGTAAATTTAATGCCACCTACCTTAACCTACAATCTAATAATAGTTACCAATCTCATACTGACCTCCTCAGAGTCCACAAGAACCTATATCAATGATAAACACTATAAAATTAATAAAAAACAATTTAAAACCAAAAACCCAACATGAAATAACTGACACTAAACTCATCGGTTTACCTCATAGTGTTGAAACCATGGGAAATGGGGGGTAGTGCACTCCTGACACACACCCAAACCATGTCCATAAAAATACCCCCAAACTAAATTCTTTAATTGATGGTCAGTTTAACCAAAAAAATTACAAAAAACCTAAATAAAACCACCAAGAAACATACCTTGAGGAAAATAATGAATAGATGATTGATTATCTCCTCTAGATATTTACTCTATAATCCTCACATGAAATACCCATAAAATGGGATGATTTCACCATTCTATAGTGAAATCATCTCTCCAAAACCCTGTAAGGATGACCTAAAATCATAGGGAAACCAAGAATATAAGAAAGGGGAATATAGGTAGGGATCTTACTTTTAATCAGTATGATGAAATGTCTCTAAATGAAAAAAATCAACGGGGAACCAAGGAGGAGTATAAAGAAATACAATAGGGCTCTCTCCCTTCCCCACATATGAATATAAGCCAAGAACCTAAGGGGTTTTAACTAGGAACCCCTAGGAAAAGTCCAAAGGGACACTAAAAACTATCTAGGTTCCCTTTTGTGGTGTGGATTGAGGGGACATGATTAAAATTCCCCCTCACTAAGGGTGACATGTGGTGCAACTCCTAGGGTTGTGGTGTAACCCCCCCCCCCACCTCCCTTAGCCTCTGGTTATGGTGTAGCCAGGCTCGAGGAGGTAACATAGCCCCGTCTCCTGATATCCCTCCACATCATGACTTATGGATTACAACATAGGTACTTCCCCATAGAAACCTTCATGGTACAACCTCCAGGTTATTTCGTGGTCCATCCTAGCCAAGAGACACCAAGCCTTATTACCTAGTGTTTTGTCATGGTTCCCTACTTGTAGTTTCAGTTTCTGTAGCTGGGACACCTGGCCCTACTCTGGCTACCACTTGATCACCTAAACCACCAACCAAGTCTCTTTACACATCCGAAAAAATATCATTGAGACATATAAAAAATTGAAACTCTATTCTGAGTCTTAATTCAAAAAATATCCCTTGATATGAGACCAAAAATTAAATTTCCCTCCGAATCTCATGACACATAATGGCACGATTCGTTACATTCTTCCTTCAAACTTTACCAAATGCGATCACTATAATTTATTTACACTCCATCTATTTACACCAAAACTGAATATATTTATATATATAGGATCCTAAATCTCTCTATTCTATTCTTTAATTATTTCAAAAATTAAATTTTTTGTCCTCACTTATTTTGGTGCACTAAACTATAATGCACTTCACTTCCTTCTACAAAATACCTCTATAAAATTCCACTTTGTGAACTACTCTATAAACACCACTTCTCGTTGTTGTATTCACTAGTATTTTACACCAGTTTCTTGCTCTACTACCAATCTACATGAACTTAAAATTGAAATTTAGTTCGCATGAGAATGTAAAATAATTTATAGACTCCCTAAAACCCCTTTATATTATTATTTCTAGAATTTTAAGCTCACTTCATGAAAACTTTACCGCACCTAGTGAACTTTTATTATTACTCCCATAACTAAAAAAATTTTTGCTACTTCATATTGTTTCTACTAAATTTTTTAATCACTTGACACTTGAATTCCTCGCACTATAGTTTCTCCATATCTCATGAATCACTTCACGCAAGTGTAAATATTTTCATGATCTCTACTTAGTCTTTGTAAAAAATACAATACATGGAACACTCTGATTATTATTCACAAAACTATTCCATGTATGTGGAATCTACTTGTTCTTCTTGTATCTAAACAAGTGTGGATGACTTCATGCACATGATGAACATTTCAAGGTTCTCATTCAAATTTTCTTAATAAGATGATATAAGAGAGAGTATCACTCAATACCTTCTCTATTCATGAGAAAACAGAGCACTCTACTTCACTTATTCCTCACAACTTGGGTTTATCCCCTTTTATCAATACACCTAAAAATGGTAATGTTTTTAGTATTTAGAGAGAAATTCCATCACATAAGTGCCTCTTAAAATCATGTTGGACTATCTGTTTCCACTAACTTACTTCACAACATCTCATTCACTATGATTGATCCATCAACTTCACAAATGTTCACTTTCATTTTCCACATCAAAGTAAATAATTATTATCGATCACAAATGAATCATTTATTATTATGAAATATTGTATTATCCACTATGTGGTAGGATGTTTTATCTTCTCTTCATCACATTATATAAATATCATTGATAGAATACTATCAAACTCTTATAGGTAGGCACAACTCCCTTCAACAATACTCAACTCATATCATGTAGTTTCTAGGACCATATTCACCACATCAGTCTTAGTTCATGAGCATCCTCACTACACTGTGTGGTGTCGAGGTTCACATGATGAGATCACTCGACTGTTTGTAGTCTTAGAGTGAACACAGTGAACACAAACCCACCTAGTCACAAATAAATAAGATGGTGTGATTATTTTATTACTATTTTTAAAACTCATATGAATTATAACTTGAAAAACTCATAAGGGGGTGACATTAAACTCTCTGATGAGGCATATGAAAACCCTACTTTGTGTGAGTTAGAGGATAGAGTAAACAACATCATAAATGTTGAAATAAAACATATTTTTATGTATGAATTGTATATTTAAAACATGATCCCACATCTAATTCTTCTATTTCATTTCACTCGATTTAGTATAATATATGTGGTAACAACACTTTGATGAATAACTTCGAACCACACCACTCAAAAATTCATTGTTCCATCCCACATGGTGTATCTTTCTCTTGTGTGTTTGACTATATTTAACCTAGACTCCTCTATGTACCACATCATACACTATCTCCTTTCAATAGTACTAATCCATGTTGGTGTTATGCTTATGATCCTCTCCATTTCTAAAATATTTTATGCCTTTGATCTTGGCTAGTACAATTGTACTACACTGCTCGAGTCACTAGATTTTACTGAATCAAATTTTTGTTTTCACTTAGAATATTCCTTATCCAATAATAAAAGAAACTGTTTACCTTAATAAAGAAACCATCACCCATAGGAAACCATAAAATATTCTCAAAATACACTACTTTTATAATTCATCTATATCAAATTTCTCCAATAATCATCCAAATTATTTTCTTAATTTTAGATCTTTAAAGATTGGACTCTCCAATAAATTATCTAATCCTCGATCTCACTTCTAGGTATCTAATATTTTCAAGATTACCATATTGTAAACAATGTTCTTCTCACAAGTAACATTAGAACATGGGTTGTACATTAGGTTATGTAACATCTTGTAACTTTTTTTATGTGTTTTAAACCATTGATTTGAGTACCCAATTCTTGGATCTCTTTGTGGGTTGTTTTTGGTATTTTACCGAAGTCTTTTTGAAGGCTTATAGGACTTTTCATGGTTTTTGCATGGTTAAACAAAGTTTGAAACCTGTTTCATGGTTTGTACATAGTTTTTGCATGGTTTAGACAAAGTGTTCAACCTATTTCATGGTTTGCACATGGTTTGGGCATGGTTTAAACAAAGTGTGAAACATTTTGCATGGTTTGTGCATGGTTAAATAAATTGTGAAATCTATTTCATGTTTTTCACATGGTTTTTACATGGTTTAGACAAAGTTTTTAGCCTTTTTCATGGTTTGTGAATGGTTTAAACAAAGTGTTCAAACTGTTGCACAGTTTGCGCATGGTTAGTACTAATTGTGCGACTTTTCCCAGCAAAATGTGCATGTGATAATTAAAGTTATGAAAATTGTAATTAAAATCCTAAAACCCCTTTAAATAACCCCAAAATCCTCCCACTCGATAATAATCTGATCCTTAAGGTTTTTGGATCCCTTTAGATCTATATTTTCTCCAAAAACATCATCTCTTGATGGATCAAAGTGCCAATCGAAGCAGATATATTTTCTTTTGGTGATTTCTTTTATTCTTAATATTAGATATCCCTTATCCTCTTGATTACTTATTCATAAAGGTTTTGAAATACTTGAGTTTTATTTGATCTTTATTGATTGATGTGGAATTATAGATCTAGGATATCCTCTCTCTTCTTTTAAGATTTATCTTCTTAGATCCGGTGATCATCATAGAAGGTAACACATTTTGGATTCATTGTAGTTGGATTACTTATTTTCCAAGTAGGTGTTTCTAGGAATTTACTTAATTTTTTGATTCATTGTTGCTTGATTAATTTATGGATGTGTGTTTCTTGATTTATAACACATATTCTATGATTTTAGTCTATTTAATTCCTCATAAATTCTTCTTTGACCAATTTCTATTTAAATTGAACTTGGTATGATTTAAATGGATTTGATATTTATCAATATTTTATGAATTGTTTAAATTCAAGGTTTGATTTTTTTTTTCAAAGAACATTTAAATTGTTTTTGGTGAAATTGAGGTCTTTGGCTCGAGTTTTGATTTATTAAATGGGATTTGTCCCAGGTTTTGATTTATTAAATGAACTTCCTTGATTTTAATTAAATTAATTAAACTATTTTATGTTTTCTAAATATTTTAAGATTCTTTAATTTATTAAATGACCAAAACCCCCATTTGAATAATTTTACCCTTATTTTGGAATTGGTGTTCTTGGTTTATTTGAAATAAATGATTTATATTCATGGAAAGATGTTGTAAATCCATGTTTTGAAATGTATTCAATCCTTTTAAAATTTTAATACTTCCTTTAAATTATTTAGGGATACTTTGAAATAAATGATTGTTTTGAAGGCCCGTTTTGGTTTTTTATGAAAAATTGTGAAAAGGAGAGGGTTTTAATACCATTTTGAATAATGAATTTTATTAAATGATTCGAATTGAAATTTTTATGGATTGTAAAATTGGATGGAATTTGTTTGAAATTAAATGGTAAAAATTTAATCTGTGGAAATTGATTTGATGAAATTGATTTCAAAGTTGTATTTGATAAAAAATGTCTTAAATTAGTTTTGATATAAACCTTTGGGATTTATCATAGAAAAAGGATTGTTTTGATTAAAAAATCATTTATGGTTTTTAAATGGAAAATTGGCATATTTGAAATGGTTAATGGGATGAATTCCAATTTTGTTTTAAAAATTATTTTCCCATCATTGATTTTGTACTAGATCACATGGAAGCCTTGGGTAGTAAGTGTGTTAATTGGACATCACTCTATGATTCTACAATATTCTAAAACAATAATGCAGCACGTCACATCCCTGATAGGATGGTGATGAAGTTGCCTTTGGTCGTATCAAAGGGACATGTGTATACACATATTTTCATGTCACCTTGTGTGTGTGGAGTCCTTTAGCCTAGATTTATCGTACATTCTTTGTAATATGAATATACTTGATCTCGATACATGAAAATATTGGTTGTCACCATTTGGTACCAGAGTTTCCTTTAATGTTTCATTTATTATTATTGTGTTCCTTAATTCTATTGTATTGACTTTTATTCGTCTTTATATGCCAGGTGCATATTCTCATATTTTATTGATTATATGGATTTATCTTGTGAAATGGTTTTAAGGTGTTTTCAATAAAATGTTTAGTTTTTTAAAAATTGAAATGGCATATTTTACAGGTTTTACTTAATAAATGATTTTCAATGTTTAAAACTCTATTTTTAAACTAATCCTCATACTCTCATTTTTAGTACTCTTTTATAATATTTGAATTTATTTAGGAAGTAATTTCATATAATCTTTGGTGGAATCCTACTGGGATCTTTAGCTCACACCCTGTATGTACCTTTTGGTGTTTTCATCCCTTTATTATCTTATAGTAGGTTTTTGTGCTCTCACCTTCCTTTTTAGGTTTGTGCTTGGGTGAAAAATGGTGGATGACTTGGGACATGGTGGGTGGTCATAAACCACTATGAGATGGGTTTTAGTGGTTATGGTTCACTTTCAGTTTTCTTAGTGACTTCTTGTACTTGATATGTATGTATTGATTGATATATATATATAATGATGTTTCTGCATTGTACACTATTATTATAATATTTTGAGTGTGAAATCGTTCTCAATGGTTATTTGTAGATTCCCTGGTGCTTGTTGTTAGGGTTGGTGTCCTAAGAACCAACTATTTATACTTTGATTATATGAATATACACTTATTATATATTGTTCATTATTCTACATGACTATAATATAATAATGTCCAGGAATATTTATTGCATTAATAAGGTCATGACAGATCCCCACTATGATTAGAATATTGAAATGCTATAACAATATTCTTAAATAAATTTCTACTGTTTATTGACATACTATGATAGGACACATAGTATACATACCGTCATGTGCGAGTACTCGTAATAAGGTGAGACTCTCTCTCATGGAGTTCACACTTAGTAATCTCCAAGATGGGTGATTATGAGAACAGTCCCACCAGTAGTAATTCTACATGTCTTGGTTTCATCGGACATTTCTATTTATGCGTGTGTGTAATAGTCCTTAGACTATAAGATTATCATTAACTCATGTCATGACTCATGCACTTAGATTTGCCGACGAAAACCATCACGAAGACAGTTGACGGGAAGTAGGGTACGTTGGGTGCGTCACGAATGACATGTTGTTAATGGATAAGCCAAGAAAGGATTTATCCCTTGCATATTTATGGAAGTAGATATCTCGGGCCCTTTGATTGAAATAGAATTGTCGCCCAAATTCCATGGCCATGGTGTCACGACGAGTCTATTTTTGGAAGTCAAAGAATGACGGATCAAGCATATAGGTTTATGACACTACCATGAAACCTGCTTGATGAGATATTGAGATAAAGGGATTAAATTACATAGTAATCATTCATATAAGGTGACACATCAATGCGGCGTCAACTTCTTTCTCTTGGGTGCCTTGACCTGTTTCTAGATAGTAATCTTGGACTTTAGGCAAGCTCGCCTAATGCCAATGAGAAAGAGGATTATGGGGTCACACACTAAGTGTATCCAAGTATCTAAAGTAGAATAAATATTATTCTCATCTGTGGTTTAATAATTTTTCAAGGAAACCTAAATTATTTTAATGATGGAGGAAGAATAAAATGAAAACAAGATATACCCACCATGTATTAATGATTACACGTCATGTAGTTTTCATTTTGGAAAGGAAATGAAAAACAATTACACACCGTGTATTAATGATTACACACCATGTAGTTTTATGAAAAATAAGTACACGGCATGTATTAATGATTACATGCCATGTAGTTTTTCCAGTTGGGATTTTGAGAAAATAATATTATTTTATTAAATGATATTTATTATAATAAGTGTGGGCACATGTCAAGGAATTAATGATTCGACATGGGGGTTTTCAATAAGAGTTAATGAAATAAATAAAATGCGTAACATGTTTATTTATTGTCATAACTCTATAACCTCAAACCCAATTATAAATATCCTCACAACCCCAACACATTTCCTAAGAGAGAATCATTGTGCACAACAATTCTGGAGAATTCTCTCAAGAACGAAATAACTTCATCCTCCAAGAATTCTCTCAAGACCGAGAGAGATCCTCCTCCATAGGATTAAGGTGATATAAGACGGAAAACGCAAGCAAAGGGTTCTCCATGCTAGCACCCGAAGATTCCTTTAGCGACGTACATAGATACGTGGTTCATGTGTGGATCACCGCTAGAGGAAGTCTACACTTGGATTCTGTGACGCAATGAAGAATCACATCAGAACATGATCAGAAATATCAACGAAGAAAGAATGCCATAAAAGGTACTTCTTGTCAATTAATTAAATTAATTATAATCAACCTGTGACGATCCTCCTTTTTTGGTTCTAGGATTATTCTTATTCTTTGTCTATTTCTGTGATTCGATTCATGGAGTCTGGCATTTATCGTCGTATTGATCCCATATTGATCATTGCTAATGAAAAAAATCCAAGTGGGAATATCCACCCATGAGCTTCCGCTGTGCCCAGGACCATAAATTGGTATCAGAGTGAGTTTACAACATTGATTATAGTTATTTAATTTTCATTGATAATTTACACATTTATATTTGATTCAATTCAAGATAAATCATTCTATAAAACTAAATGAATGAGATATGTTCTTCCTCCTTCGTTTCTCGATTCAAATCATAGAAGCATCCTTTTAATTTTAATTTTGATTAAAATAAAAACGAGGAACTCATCCAGAGGAGCTGATCATTCTGTCTGTACAACACAGGAATACACAGCGTATAGTGAAATCTATATTTCGTGTACTTAGGTTCAACGAACTGGTACTGGTCTGCCAAACCACATCATGTGAATTGAGCATACCTAAGTTTTTATTACACCATGTTGACCAAAACTGAATGGTGTGTGGAAACTGAAATGTATTTTGAATCAACACGCTGTGTAGTTCGATCCGGCCCAGGTGGAACCATGTACAAGGAGAAGCCATGTACCACGTACATGAGATTTCCAGGCCGGTAACCGCGTAACAAGGAATTACACGCTATGTTAGATTAATCTACACGTCATGTACTCCAAAATTTCCAAAGTACAGAAAACACGCCAAATCCCCCAATGTGTACTTTGGATAAAGGGTGAAAACAAATACACGTCATGTAATATAGCCTACACGCCGTTTACTTTATAGAAATGGAATTTCACCAGGTTTCCTCCAAAGTACAAAGACCCATACAAGGAATATGGATGAGAAGAATCTCAAGGAAATTTAGAAAGGAATTTAAGATAAAGAATTGATTAATTATAAGATCGCAATTAATTGAATTCAAGCATGACTTATCTTGAATAAAAGAATGATTAAAATAATTTGAATACTAAATATGCGTAAATGTCATTGCATGCTATGGATAATCATGAGCTAGACCAAAGACCCTTTGTGTGTGTATGGTTTCATTTAAATTCGTTGGCCTGCAAGCCTTCTTCCAATTAAATGTAGGGCATGTGTGCCCATGGTTTCTTTAATGTAAACCCCATGTAATGAAGGATCTCCCAAGATAGAGGAGACGATTCAAAATCTGAAGATGATGAGAAACCAACCCAAGAAGATACAAAGGTGGACAGGTGGGAGCTGCAAAACATGAACCATCGGGTTCAAGGTGTTTTTCCCTAGGTCAGGGTTATCTTATCAAAACTTTTAGATAAGCTAACCAATATAAGCTCATGATCATGCCATATTATTTTATTTCTATCTGATTGCATGGTTTATTTATTTTGTATTTGTTGTCGCGATCACATAGTTAATGAAATAAACAAGCATGCAAAGATGGAATAAAATAAAAACCAGACTATGCATAAACATTATCAGAACATGGTTAATCACTTAAGCAAGCATCACTTAATATTAACAAGCATGTGATAATGTGAAACTACACATAAAGGATTAAAATCCCCCAAATACCATATTAAATTAGACCAAGCCTTCTGTTACTTGATTAAGGGAAAGACTCAATAAAACTATGTGTTTGGCTAACCCTTGTTGGGACACTTACTTTTATAAAGGAAGCTGTTATGAAAGTTTTGGGTTGACTTAAACATTTTACATTAAGAGGAGTAGCCCTTGATAGACTTGTTGTAAAATGGAGGCAAGTGTTGAGGAAATCCAAGTTAGGATTTCAGGATTGGGGAGTCTACTCAACAGATCAAGGAACTGTAAGCTCATAGTTGGAAAAGACCAGCCTACCTAAATACCTTTAAATAGCTTGACCAACCCCTGTTGGGGTTATGTGAAGGGGAATATGAATCCTTTCCACTAGAATGTCATGGCAACTAGACATTCTGAGTTCAATGGTGAGGGCCATTGGGAATTGATAAAATAGTGGGATAATTAATAAAATTTATTATTTCTCATAAAATGTAATCAAGAAAGTACTGGTAAATCTTCTCTTTTAATTTGTAGAATCAATATGAAAAACTCTTCAACCACATTTTCTCTGTGATCAATTCAGGATAAAGATAATATCCTCACCGGTAGTAACTTTTAGGAATAGTTTAGGCACCTTCGGGTTATCCTACACCATGAACGAAAGTTTTACATGATGGAGTCCTCACTTCCTAATTTGCCTACCCAAGGGGCAAGTGATGAAGATTTCATAGTCTATGATCAACATTTGAGTGATGCACTTGACGTTCAATGTTTGATGTTGTCATCAATGTCTAGTGAACTCATGAAGTCTCATGAATACATGGATACCTATAGCATGCTCAAGAACCTCTGTTGTCTATACCAGGATAGAGCAAGATAGGAAAGATTTGATATCTCCAAGGCTCTATTTCAGAGAAAGCTTGGAAAGGGTGCCCTAGCTGGGCCACATGTAGTCAAGATCATTGGCTACATTAAGTGCTTGTAGGTTCTAGGGTTTAAACTCCCCGAAAAACTGGGTACCGATCTCATTCTTACATCACTCCCCCAGAACTTCTCCAACTTTGTTGTAATTTTCAATATGAACAACATTGAGAAGTCTCTATCTGATCTTCTTATCCTCATTCGCCAAGTGGACAATGATATAAAGCGTGAAAATTCTTCTATCCTTATGGTGAATAAAAATAAAGGGAAGGTGAAGAGATTTAATCCCAAAGCTTATTCAAGGCCTTCTAAGAAAAAGAAGATCAAAGGGGAGGCAATAGAACAGGAGGCTGTTTGTTTCGCTTGTGGCAAGAAGGGCCACTAGAATAAAAACTGCACCCAACCAAGGAAGCAAGGGGAAGCTTCAGGTGCATTTGTTATCGAATGCAATCTATCTATTTCTACCAATTGGGTATTAGATACTACTTGTGGTACTCAAATATGTATCCAAATATAGGAACCAAGTATATTCAGAAAGATTGACCGAGGTGAGGTGGATCTGCGAGCAGCCAACAGATCCAGACTCGCTATTGTAGCTGTCAGAGACTACCACCTCACATTGCCTACTGGGATGGTCTTGGTATTAAAAGGATGTTATTATGTACCCTCTATAACCAAAAACATTATTTCAGTATCCAAATTAGATACTGATAGATTCATCTTCAAGTTTGGAAATGAATGTTCCTACTTTTATAAAGATATAATTTGTTTTGGTAGGTCACATTTATATAATGGCCTTTATGTGTTAGACTACACAAACCAAGTAATGGAAATCAATGAAAAAGTTAATTTACATGACTCATGCCACATACAACTTTGGCATCACTGGCTAGGTCATGTTAATGAGAAGCATTTGACAAAATTACACCAAGATGGGTATTTATATTCTTTCAAACTAAAAACACTTGGTGTATGTCATGTGTGTCTACATGGAAAAATGACCAAATCCCCATTTAGTGGGAAAGGTGAAAGGGCTAAAGAGATTCTATAATTAGTTCACATAGATGTGTGTGGACCATTTCCAGTTGAAGCAAGGGGTGGGTTCTTGTACTTCATAACTTTTACTAATGATTTTAGTAGATATGTACATATTTACTTAATGAGATATAAGTCAGATTCTTTTGATTGGTTCAAATAAAAAAAGAATGAAGTTGAGAACCAGCTTGGTAAAAATATTAAGAAACTCCACTCAGACAGAGGAGTAGAATATCTCAATCAGTACTTCATTGATTTCTTATGAGAATTTGGGATTCTATCTCAACTCACACCTCCTTACACGCCTCAGTGGAATGGTGTAAGTGAAAGGAGGAACCACATCCTATTGGACATGGTGAGATCAATGATGATTCATGTGATTTTTCCATTATCCTTTTGGGGATATGCATTACAAACAGCAGCACACATACTAAACCAAGTACCAACTAAATCGATAAATGGTATTCCATACAAGTTATGGAGTTGATGCAAATCCATGTAATCAAATTTACATGTGTGGGGTAGTGAAGCATTTGTTAAGGCCTCTTCAGGTAAGAAACTTGCACCCCGAGGCACAAAGTATACCTTTATAGGATATCCCAAGGAAACAAGGGGATATTACCTATACAACTCCTCAGATAAAAAGGTTACAGTGGCAAGAAATTCCATATTCCTTGAGAGGGAGCACATATCCAAAAGAGATAGTGGGAGCGAGATAGACTTTGATGAAGTCGAGGCTCAAGATACACAGAAGTTGGTACAAGAACAGATTCCAAAAAACCCTATGGAAGAACAATCTATTCCAGAGACACAAGAACTACGTAGGAGAATGAGAGAGGTGAGAGAACTAGAACGATGTGGTTTTCTTGTCACCGAGGATGGTGACTCATTATTGGTTGATAATGATGATCCTCTTAACTACAAGGAAGCAGTTGAAGGCACATACATTTCCAAGTGGAAAGAATCCATGAATTCTGAAATGGATTCCATGTACCAAAACCAAGTTTGGATTTTGGTAGATCCTCTAGTTGATGTAAATCCTGTTGGTAATAAATGGGTATTCAAGAAGAAACTGGACATGGAGGGACAAGTTATCACCTATAAGGCACAACTGGTTGCAAAAGGTTTTAAACAACGTCAAGTAATTGACTATGATGAAACCTTTTCACCGGTTGTGATGATGAAATCCATCAGAATCCTATTGGAAATTGCTACTTACCATGACTATAAAATTTGGAAAATGGATTTCAAAACAGCATTCCTTAATGGGAACCTCCAGAAAGATGTCTACGTGACACAACCTGAAGGGTTTGTGACTCCAAAGGATTCCAACAAGGTATGCAAGTTGCAAAAATCCATTTATGGATTAAAGTAAGCATCAAGGTCATGGAACATTTGTTTTGATGAAGCCGTAACAGAATTTGGATTTGTTAAGAATGAATGTGAGACTTGTGTCTACAAAAGGTTTAGAGGAAGTGAAATCATTTTCTTAATAGTATATGTTGATGACATATTACTAATTAGAAACAAAGTACCTGTCTTACAGTCATTTAAGGCATGGTTGGATAAATACTTCTCTATGAATGACTTGGGTGAGGCAACATATATTCTTGGGATCAAGATCCATCATGATAGATCCAAGGGAATGTTTGGCCTGAGTCAAAGTACATACATTAACAAGATACTAAAGAGATTCAGTATGGAACATTCCAAGAGGGTATTGTTACTAGTGTCCATGGTATTCATCTTTCCAAGAAAATGTGTCCTCAGACACATGAGTAAAGAAATAAAATGGAAAGGATCCCTTACGCATCTGTGATTGGGTCAGTCATGTATGTTATGCTATGTACAAGGCTAGATGTTGCTTATGCATTAAGTGGGGTAGGAAGATATCAAGCTGATCCAGGAGATCGCCATTGGATGGAAGTCAAGACTATCCTTAAGTATCTAAGGCATACTAAGGATATGTTCCTGGTTTATAGAGGAGATGAGGAAATAATCATCAGAGGACATGTAGATGCTAGTTTCTAGACTGATCAAGAAGACATGAAGTCGCAGACTGGATACATCTTTAGTTTGAATGGAGGTGTAGTGAGCTGGAAGAGCTCAAAGCAAGGTGTGTTCGCAGATTCTACAGCAGAGTCTGAGTATATCGCAGCTTTTGAGGTAGCTAAAGAAGTAGTATGGATGCTAAGCTTCATCTAAGAGTTGGATGTAGTAACTAGTAGTAAGGATCCTATCACACTCTATTGTGATAATACTACAACGGTGGAACTTGCAAAAAAGACAAGGTCACATCAGTGGACAAAGAATATACTTCAGAAGTATCATCTCTTGAGGGATTTTTCTCAGAGAGGTGAAGTTGTAGTGAGTAGTATTTCCACAGAAGATAATGTGGAAGATACTTTGACTAAAGCCTTGACTCAGTAGAAACATGATCATCATGTGAGGTCTAGCGGACTAAAATTCATAGGCAGTTGGCTCTAGTCCAAGTGGGAGTTTGTTAGGGTTGGTGTCCTAAGAACCAACTGTTTATACTTTAATTACATAAATGTACACTTATTATATATTGTTCATTATTCTTTATGACTATAATATAATAATGTCCTGGAATATTTGTTGCATTAATAAGTTCATGGAAGATCCCCACTATGATGAGAACCTTGAAATTATATAACAATATTCTTAAATAAAGTTCTACGGTTGGATGGCATACTATGATAGGACACATAGTATACAGACTGTCGTGTGCGAGTACTCGTAAGAAGATGATACTCTCTCTCATGGAGTTCGAACTTGGTAATCTTTAAGATGGGAGATTATAAGAACAGACCCGCCAGTAGTAATTCTGCATGTCTTGGTGTCATCGAACATTGCTATCTACGAGTGTGTGTAATGGTCCTTAGATTGGAAGATTATTATTAACTCATGTCATGACTCTCACACTTATATTTGATAATAAAAACCATCATGAAGACAATTGGCAAGAAGTAGGGTATGTTGGGTGCGTTACGAATGACATGTTGTTAATGGATAAGTCGAGGAAGGATTTTTTCCCTTCCATATTTATAGAAGTAGATACCTCGGACCCTTTGATTGAAATAGAACTGTCACCCAAATTCCATGGTCATAGTGTCACGATGAGTTTATTTCTGGAAGTAAAAGAATGACGGATCAAGCATATAGGTTTATGACACTGCCATGAAACCTGCTTGATGAGATATTGAGACAAAGGGATTAAATTACACAGTAAGAGTTTGTATGAGGTGACACGTCAATGCGGCGTGAACTTCTTTCTCTTGGGTTCCTTGAACCATTTCTAGACAGTAATCTTGGACTTCAGGAAATCCTGCCTAATGCCAATGAGAAAGAGGCCTAGAGGGTCACACACTAAGTGTATCCAAGTATCTCAAGTATAATAAAGATTATTCTTGTATGTGGTTTAATAATTATTCAAGGAATCCTAAATCGTTTTAATGATGGAGGAAGAATAAAATTAAAACAAGATATACACACCATGTATTAATGATTACATGTCGTGTAGTTTTCATTTTGGAAAGGAAATGAAAAACAAGTACACGCCATGTATTAATGATTACATGCTATGTAGTTTTATGAAAAAAAAGTACACGCTATGTATTAATGATTACACGCTATTTACTTTTTCCAGTTTGGATTTTGAGTAAATAATATTGTTTTATTAAATTATATTTATTATAATCGGCGTGGGCGCATGTCAAGGAATTAATGATTTGACATGTGGGTTTTCAATAAGAGTTAATGAAATAAATAAAATGTGTAACACATTTATTTATTATCACAACTCTATAACCTCAAACCCGATTATAAATATCCTCATAACCCCAACACATTTCCTAAGAGAGAATTGTTGTGTACAACAATTCTGGATAATTCTATCAAGACCGAAAGAACTCCATCATCCAAGAATGCTCTCAAGACCGACAGAGATCCTCCCCCACCAGATCAAGGAGATCTAAGGCAGACAATGCAAGAAAAGGGTTCTCTATGCTAGCACTCGGAGATTCCTTTGGTGATGTCCAGAGATACACAGTGCATGTGTGGATAACTGCTAGAGGAAGTCTACACTTGGCTTCTACAACGCAATGAGGAATCACATCAGAACATGATCAGAAATATCAATGAAGAAAGAATGCCATAAAAGGTACTTCTTGTCAATTAATTAAATTAATTATAATCAAATTATGATGATCCCTCTTTTGTGGTTCCAAGACTATTTTTCTTCTTTATCTATTTCTGTGATTCGATCCGTGGAGTCTGGCATTTATCATCGTATTGATCATGGATTGATCATTGCTAATGACAAAACGCCAAGTGGGTACATCCACTCATGAGCTTCCGCTGTGCCTGGGACCACCACTTGTCACCATCCCTTGGAGATTGGGACCACTCTTTGTGTTAGTAGAGAATCGGATCAGGTATCGGTTTAAATGGTATCTCAGGTTGGTTCATTACAAATGGTATTATAGGTGGTTTTTCCTTAAATAAAAATACTTGACTTTGAAATCTTTATGTTATTATGGGTGAGTCATGGTAGAAAGAATATTAAGAATGTTTTGGGATTCAAGAGATAGTTTTTGAGTGGGTGCTAGATCTCCACCCCTTCATGGTGCGACTTGAGTTACCAGGGATATTGGGACTTGAGTATTTATTTTGAGTTATTGGTTTTTTGATGATAAATTATATTTATATTCCCAATTATCCAATATTTGATTTGGGGAATCTATTATGAATTTTTGAACCAGAATAGAAGAATTACCATAGTGGCCCCATGTTTTCACAGTCTGGAAAATAGTGAGGAATTGGTGTGGCTGATTTGGAAATACATCCATGAATAGTTTTGAGGTTAGTGTGTGGTTTACCAGCCCATACGACCAAGCCTCTTATAGTAATAACTTGGTTCTAAACTTGAATCCTTTTCCATTTTATTATAAGTGACTAAAATTATGTGAGGTTGGTTTTGTGGGTTATGGATGTTGGTTGTTTCATGATATTGTTTGGTTGTTTCAAATTTAATCCCATGTTAATAATTTTAAATACCTTTTGAATCCTAAATTGTATCTTAAAACATGTTTTGTTAAGTTCTTTGAGAAATGTTTCAATGTCCAAAAAGTGAGTTTTGTGAAATGTTTGGATTTAAAAACTAACTATCAATGACACTTGTGTGAAGTGATAAAACAATGTTTTAATAAGGAATCTTGATTTTTAATGGATTTAAATGGAAATTGTTTTATTAATTAGAAAAGGGGGTTTATGATTTTGAAACCATGGAATAATTTAAAACTATTGGTAAAGGTTTTTTAAAACTGTGATTGATTTATAATAAGATTTATCATTTTTAAAAAGAAAGAGTAATGTTTTATAAATAGTGAAATCTTATGCATTTTGAAATCAATAAAGTTTTGATTAAAATGGGTTGTGACTTTGCTTAAAAGATTTTGTGCTATTTTTGAGTGTTCTTTGATGCCTGAGTTGGTATGCTTTTGTTTTGTGATGTTCAAAGATGTCTTCCAGAAATTCTTTCAATAAATATTGAATTTTGGTCCAGTGTTCTAGTCCTCAGGGTAGTTCTTCACATTTTCCATAAGTTGAATCCCTTGTCAACGACTCTACCCATACTCCATATTGAGTGGTGGAGATAGAGATTTTAAAACCTTTAAACCCTATCCTTGAATTCCTATATTTTCATCCACATTCTTATAAAGGTTAATGAGGTTCTCTTGAGGTAGTGCAGTGGCCTGAAGAAGTTGATGTGATCTTTGAAACTCTCAAGACTCCTGAATCTCTGAAGGTCAAGTCTATCAACTCCTTATTTGAGAAACCTGGCCAAGAGTGGTGGGAATTTATGATTACCTATTGTATATATGAAATAATATCTTGGTAATTATTCAAGTCAGTATTCATTCAATGGAAGTCTCATGAGGAAGTGAAGATGGAGGAAGTTTTTGAGTTCTTTAGTTTTAGTAAAGATGATTTATCGGTTGAAAAGTATGCCACGATGTTCTCATGTTTGGTATGCCTCATACCGGTACTTGGTTGTAATGAATTTATTAAGGATATATCTTGTAGAAAAGGTCTTCGTCTAGACCTTGTAACTATTATTCATATATAATGGTTTATCTCTTATCTAAAGATGCTTTAAAGGTTTTTTTAGTTGAAGTGGAGCAAGTAAAACAATCTGAATGGATAAATGCCACATTCCCAATTGAGGAAGTTCAGTATCCTCAAAAAAATAATAGGAATACCATGTTTTTATAGTTTGGATCACCATTTCATTCTAAGAATTTTTGTTTGAAATCTCTAAGAATTTTTAAACAGTGTGTCCATTTGGGTCACCTTAAGAGGTTTTGTATGTTGTTAGGCCGAAAAAAATGATGTTTCAGTTGGGGATATCAGCTTCATATTATAGGGTATCAGATGTTTCATTATAATAGGGATCCAACCATAGGATATAGAGTGAATATTTTCACATAGTGGAGGAGTTTCTAGTTTCCAACTTCTTGTTTCTGACATCGTAGTGGAAACTATTTGAATTTTACTTCGTATAGCTAGTATGGTTTTTGAAGCCTTTTGTTTTGGGATCCTTGTGATGGTATATTATGAAAATTGGTTTGGATAATTTTTGAATTGGTGATGTAATAATGGTTTCCTTATCCTGACACATTTTTTGTTGTTCCTTGGTGTTCCTCATGTTTTGACTTGATGATTAGAGCTCAATTTGGATGTGTTGGATGATATCCCATGTGTGAGTGTAGTTCCCTATTGTTCACTGACCTTGATGTTTAAGATCTTTCAAGTTTTACTTGGATAGACCTTTAGAATGTATGCAGGTTACTAGGATGATGTGGATTTTTGATAGATTGGGCACTTGGTAGTGATGGATTTTGTTTTGATGATCTCATTAAGGTATGGGTCTCATTTTTTAAAAAATAAATCCTATGTTACCATTGAGTGCTTACCCAGGGTAGAAGTCATTATCAGTTATTTAACTTTCTTGTATATGTTTTATATTTCATTTTTCTCCTTAATTAATAGTTTAAGAATCTCTTATTTGGGTCTGAGGAATGTTCTTTTCTTATGTTACACCAATTTGGAGAATCTTTAAATAGTTGGAAGACTGATACTAGGTATCGTATATTTCTATAGTTTGGAGATGTGTGATGATCTTGGTGTGTTCATATTTTAGTTTTTTGTGTTGTTAACCTTTGGGTGAGTCTCACTTCTATACCATGGACTATTCACCTCACAATATAAGTGAGGGAGTTCTTGTTGTGTCATCGTGTTCTATCTTTCAGACTGGAAGCTTTTGGGGGGAAAAATTCCTATGTTAGAGAGGTTATAATATTATGTCACTTGTTTTTATATGTTTTAACCCATTTATTTGAGTAGCCAATGTTTGGATCTCATTTTTTGATGTTTTCGATATTTTACCAAAGCCTTTTGAAGGCTTATAGGACTTTTCATGGTTTGTGCATGGTTAAACAAATTGTGCAACCTATTTCATGGTTTACGCATGGTTTTTTCATGGTTTAAACAAAGTGTTCAACCTATTTAACTTTTTTCATATGGTTTGTTCATGTTTTAAACAAATTTTGTGACCCATTGCACAGTTTACACATGGTTTGTGCATGGTTAAACAAAGTGTGCAACCTGTTGCATGGATTGTGCATAGTTTTTTCATGGTTAAAATAAAGTGGGAAACCTATTGCATGGTTTGCATAAAGTTTGTGCATGGATTAAAAAAAGTTTGAAACCTATTTCATGGTTTACACATGGTTTTTTCATGGTTTAAAAAAATTTTGTAACATGTTTCATGGTTTGCGCATGGTTAGTACTAACTATGCGACTTCTCCTAGAAAACTCTACACACGATAATTAAAGTTTCAAAAATTTCAATTAAAATACTAAAACCCCCCTAAATGACCCCAAACTCATCCCACTCAATCATAATCCAATACTTAGGGATTTGGGATCCCTATAGAGCCATTTTTATCCCAAAATGTCATCTCTATATGGATCAAAACACCAATCAAAATGGAGATATTTTCTTTCAGTGAGTTATTTTCTTCTTAATCTTGGATCTCCCTTCTCCTCCTTATTCATTCTTCCTAAAGGTTGTGAAATCATTGATTTTTTCTATATCTTGGTTGATTTATGTGTAATTGTAGATATTGAATCTCCTCTCTCTTCATTCAAGATCCATCTTCATAGATCTGGTGATCACCATCAAACGTGACACATCTCAGATTCATTGTGGTAGGATTACTTATTTTAAAAGTAGGTGTTTCTATGCCTTTCCTTCATTTTGTGATTCATTTTTTCTTGATAAATTCCTAGATGTGTGTTTCTTGATTTCTAACACATATTCTATGATTTTAGTCCATTTAATTTCCCATAAAAGTTTCTTTGTACAATTTCTATTTAAATTGAACATAGTATTATTTAAATAGATTTTATCTTGATCTCTCTCAATATTTTATGAATTGTTTAAATGCAATGTTTTTTTGTTTTGTTTTCAAAGTAATTTTAAAAGGGTGTTTTGGTGAAATTGAGGTCCTTGCCCTGGGTTTTGATTTATTAAATAGGCTTTGGCCCAGGTTTTGATTTAATAAATTAAATTCCTTGATTTTAATTAAATGAATTGAACTATTTGATACTTTCTAAATAATTTAAAATGATTTAATTTATTAAATGACCAAGAACCCCCATTGAATGATTTTATTCTTCTTTTGGAATTTTTGTTATTGGGATATTTAAAATAAATGATTTATCTTCATGGAAAGAGGGTGTAAACCCATGTTTTGAAATGTATTTAATCCTTTTAAAATTATAATACTTACTTTAAATGATTTAAGGATTATTTGAAATAAATGATTGTTTTAAAGGATCATTTTTAATTTTTTTTGATAAACTATGAAAGGAATGTGGTATTATTACACTTTTTAATATTGAATTGTATAAAAGGTTTTGAATTGAAATTTGAATGGATTGTGAAATTGGATGGAATTTGTTTGAAATTAAATTGTAAAAATTTAATTTGTGGAAATTGATTTGATGAAATTGATTTCAAAGTTGTATTTGATAAAAAATGGATTAAATTAGTTTTGATATAAACCTTTGCATTTTATAAGGGAAAAAGGCATGTTTTGATTAAAAAATTGTTTATGGATTTTAAATGGAAAATTGGTATATTTGAATTGGAAAATGGGATGAATTTCATTTTTATTTTAAAAATTAATTGCCTATCATGATTTTATAATAGAGAACGTGAAATCATTAGGTAGTTAGTGTGTTAATTGGATAGAACTCTTGTATTTTTTACAAAATTATAAAATAATAATTTATCCCATCACATCCCTGATATTATAATAATGATGTCTTCTTTGGTCATTCCAAAGGGATGTGTGTGTACACATGTTGTCATTTCGCCATGAGTGTGTAGAGTCCTCTAGCCTATAACTATCATACCTTCTTAAAAATATGACCATGTGTCTCATTTGTTTGTATTTTAAATATATTCCATTATTTTTTAGAACTATTTTACATGCCTTTTCAATTTATATAAACTGATTTTACACATGACATCCATAAAATTTATCTCGATACATGACAACATTGGTTGTCACCATTTGGAACCAAAGTTTCCTTTCTTGCTTCATTTATTTTTATTATGTTCCTTGAATCTATTTTATTGATTCTTATTTATCTTTACATGTTAGGTTCATATTCTTATCTTTTCTTGATTATTTGACTTTAGCTTGGGAAATTGTTTTCAAAGGTTTTCAAGAAAAATTTATTTTTTAAAAATGTGAAATGGAATGTTTTGTAGGTTTAGTTTAATAAATTACTTTAAAATGTAAAAAATATATTTTTAAACTAATCCTCATACTCTCTCATTTTTAATACTC
Source organism: Viscum album (assembly GCA_963277665.1). Lineage (NCBI taxonomy): Eukaryota > Viridiplantae > Streptophyta > Magnoliopsida > Santalales > Viscaceae > Viscum > Viscum album. The sequence continues at coordinate 138,318,802 of OY728123.1, read as the reverse complement.
TGTTATAATATTTTAATTTCCTTATGAAGTAATTACATAGAATCTTTGGTGGAATCCTACTGGGCTCTTTTTCTCACACCATGTTTGTACCTTTTGGTGTTTACAGGCCTTTATTATCTTATAGAAGGTGTTATCTCTCTCACCATCCTTTATGGTTTTGTGCTGGGGTGACTAAGGGTGAGTGACTTGGGATATAATGGGTGGTCATGGACCACCAGGAAATGAGTTTTAGTGGTTATGTTCCACTTCATGTTTTCTTAGTGACTCTTTGTACTTGATATGATTCTTTTGATTGATATATATATATATATATATAATTATGTTTCTACATTTTATTTTATTATTGTAATATTTTTAGGGAGAAATCATACCCAATGATTATTTGTGGATGCCCAGTTGCTTGTCTCTGGCCCATGTAGATAGGGAACGCTCTTCGAGTTAGTGGTGAATCGGCTCAGGTATCAATTTAAATGGTATCTTGGGTTGGTTTGTTACAATTTATCTTAGAAATCATCAGATATATATATATGTTACTTATTATAAAGTAAAAACTATTCAACTTCTAAGAACTTCAAATTATGAATATAATTCCTTTATGAAATTCTCCATACAATTCTTCAACATGATACAATAACAATCCTCCAAGCATCAACACATTCATTGATGGTTTCCTTATCAAGAATTAAATCCAATACCAACTCACCAATTCACCAATTCTATATATATTTTCAAAAAATCAAACATTACCTCATGGTTGTAAGAATAAAAAAATTAGATGTTGTTAGATTTTGTTTTTTGGAGTTGATTCTTTTCTCCCATATTCATTTTATATTGATAATTACAAAACTCTAGTTTTCAAAAAACTATTTTAATTTAAAAATATTTATTTTATTATTAAAAAATTAAAAAAAAAATCCATGATTATTACAAAAAAAAATATTATATGTTTTATACTTGTTTGATTTTGTTGTTTGATATTGTTTTTTAATAATGGTGTTTACTTTGATGAATTTTCTGTGTTTATTATTATTAATTTTTGTAATATTGGTCTTTATATTCAATATCTATAAATTTCACAAATTAATTTATCAATATTTTTTATCTAAGTGTAAATTGATTATTTTGGTTTTTGAAGATAAACCTTATTATTTTTTAAATGATCCTTACCAAATGTGTTTTCTTGAAATTTTTATAAGTATAGAATGAAACTTATGGTTTCCTGATTAAAACTTACAAAGAATATTTTTTAACCTTATGAACATTCAATTAACCATATTAATATTTCAAAATAACCTTATGAACTTTCAATGAATCTTACAGAGATTTTAAAACAACCTTATGAAATTTCAAAATCAACCTTGTGAACTTAAAAAAAATTCATACAAAATCTTAAGAACATACTTAAAATTTTATAAAATTATCCTTATGAACTCATATGTGATCCTTACAAACTTAAAATATGATCCTTATGAAGTTTTATATTGTCTTAATAAATAATTTTTATGAGGTTTCTATGACTACAGATTACATTTGTTTTTTATATTACTTTGTTGTAGAGTTTGTAATTTATTTGAAGTGATTATAAAATTAAGAAGATATGAAGATATTATTGAAGTGTTATAGACAATATTTTGGTTATAACATGAAGTATTATTTGAATCATGAGGTTTTTATTTTATATGTGTGTGTGTGTGTTTCACATTTTTTTGTTTTATTTACTGTAGGTTTAAACTCGTATTGTGAGTTTGGGAAGGTTTTTTGAAGTAGAAACATATTACTCAATATTCTGAAACCACATATTTTATGATCATGGAAAAATATTTAGGAAACACTGGGTATTAAACTATTATAGATCACTCTATAAATAATAATCTAAGGAAATAAATGAAGAATGAGGAATAAGTGAGAGAGAGATGAATGAAAATCTATGACTTAAAGTTTTCTAATTTGATTATGAATTTCATATTGAGACGATCACTATGAAAGCATCATCATTCCAAAAAACATTAGAAGTGATTATGAAACAATTAAATTATAATCTTTTCTATTATGGTTATTCATTTTATCAATGTGCATTTCTTATCTTTTTTTGTTCTTAATAATTTATGGTTTATGATTTTACCATACAGAATAAATTCCTGGATGGATTATACCTACATTATAAAGGTATGTTTTTTTGTGTATCCAACTATAAAAGGCAGACCTATTTGGTTGTGACTCTAATTTTTAATGGTAGGTTTTTATTAAGTTGTGACTCCCATTAAAATGTTGTGTGTGTTTTTATACCTCCATTAGAGAAGTTTGGCTGTAATTAATTTGTGACTCTTATTAAAAAGTTAGGGTTAGTGGATACCATATCTCTCAAGGAGTATAGATAATTGAAGAGTGTATTTAAGATCTCTTTGATCCAAACTATTATATAAATTCTGGTGTTTTTTGTTATTTTTTATTTATTTTGTGCTTACACTTGAATATTTCACCTCCACTTAATCATAAATTTATTTTAAGTTTAACTCTAATTTTAATAAATTTCTCAATGTTTTTTAAACAGGTCAATTTACACCCCTATTGACAATACCGGAATCTCTTATTGGGAAAATATGAATAAACTATACTTAAATGTGATAAATAGTGTGGTATGTATGACTAAGAGTGAATGTTTTTAGTTTAAAAGTACATTTTAGTTCAAAAATTGAATCACATAGTCAAAACTAAGAAAAATAACTCACATTATCATGATATTTTAGAAAAAAATTGATCATTCATTTGTGATGTGTAGTAATTAACTGCACATCAATCTGATACATGGTGTGGATGATATGACTAAAAGTGTGTGTTTTCATTTAAAATAGGAATTTTAGTTCAAAACATATGTTACATACTCAAAACTGAGAAAACACACTCATATTATCTTGATTCAGTAGGAAAAAGATCAATAATTTATTTGTGACGTGTTAAAATTAACCTCACATCAATCTGACACACAATGTGGTCAATATGACTGAAAGTACATGTTTTGAGTTTAAAAATATTTTTTAATTCAAAACTCACATAACATACCAAAAAATGAGAAAATTAAATCTTATTGTCTTGATAATTTAAGGTAAAGATTGATAATTCATTTTTTATGTGTAAGGATTAACTGCATGTCAATCTAACACACGGTGTGACCGATATGACTGAAAGTGCATGTTTTTATTGAAAAATTGTATTTTAGTTCAAAATGAATGTCACATACACAAAATTTATAAAAGATGCTTGGATTTTCATAATAATTTATAAAAAAAGGTCAATAATTCATTTGTGACATATAAAAATTATCTTCACATTAGTTTGAGACACAGTGTGCCTCATATGACTGAAAGTGTGTGTTTTCAATTTAAAAGTGACATTTTAGTTCAAAATATGCTTCACAAACTCAAAACATACTAAACACACTCAAATTTCATTAATAGTTTAAAAAAAATATTGATAATTCACTTTTTACATGTAGAAATTAACCTGACGTCAATTCGGCAAATGGTGTGGTCGATATGACTGAAAGTATGTATTCATTTAAAACTGACATTTTAGTTAAAAATAAGTGTGAAATAATAAAAAATAATAATATTATCTTTATATCTTAAGACAATGAACTATAATTAATTTGTGACATTTGAGAATTAACCTTACATCAATCTGACGCATGGTGTGACCGATATGATTAATAGTGTATGTTTTCATTTAAAAGTGGAATTTTAGTTCAAAATTCTTGTCACATATTCAAATTTGAGAAAACATTCTCATATTTTCTTGAGAATTTAGTAAAAATATCGTTAATTCATTTTTGACATGTGGTAATTAACCTCACTTAAATCTAATATACGTTGTGTTTGATATGACTAAAAGCGTGACACATACACAAACCAGACAAAACATGTTGTGAGTGTCTTATTATTTTTGTAATATTTTTTATTAATATATTATGTTATACTTTTTATTTATGTATTTTGTTTTACTATTTATGCTCTCCTTATTTATTTATTTTTTATTTATTCATTATTTTATCATATTTATGTTTTATTTATTTCTTTATGATATTACTAATATAATCATTGTTTTTTATTACAAGTACATGCTTATTTTCATCTAATTGTGGGTGGTTTGTTCAATAACTAGTAGTGTGATCAAACCCTATTGGATGGGGGTCCTAATGAAATTGGAATACAGAGACACATAGTCTCATATTTGTTTTTTTTAGTTGTCTGTAAATTGTAAATGTTTGTAATAAATTATACATATCAATGTAATTGAAATGTATTGAAATATTTGTAATGTAAATTTATTTATAATTATAATTTATAGTAAAATAAATTTATTTAAAGTTTATTTTTAATTTAATTATTTGGGTGTTGTAGTGTTATGTTCATGTAGAATCACACTGTTATTGAGGATTACTTTTATTAAAACTAAAGATAATGCTGATAAAACCACTTTTATTAACTCTTGAGACAGCACTAATAAAATTTATTTTTATTAATTCTAGAGATAACATTGATAAAAGGTTCTTTTATTAGTGATAAAAAAATAATAAAATCTTCCGGTTTTTATTAATTTTTAAAACATAAATTATTTCTGAGCACTGATAAACCCATTTTCACACATCAATAATCATTGTTTTTTTAGTAGTTATTGTCAAAGGTTTTCTTAAATATGTGTGTATATGAATGAGGAGAGGATGATGGGTTTATTTATTTTTATTTTAGAATATATATCATTATTTTAAAATTTTATATATATATATATATTAACTGATGAAATATATATGATAGTTTAAAAAACAAACTGTTTGGTAATATATGACATTTTTTATAAAAACCATCATTTATTTTTTAAAAACATAAGCCTTAGGTAAACTTGTATAACGGTTTAAATTAAAACAATAAGGTATAATGTTTCATTTTTTCCCAATACTTGTGGTGGATTGGTAAGGGTTTGGTGGTGAGGGGCAGGTCAAGGGGTCAAGTCCCCAGGCATGTATGTTTAATGCAATTTTATTTCTTGCATTGTGTTTCACGGTGGTGGATGTAATCGGCCTATTATAATACATCATTTTTATTCAATTTTTCACAAAACATTTAGACCTAGGGTATATTTGTTTATATATGATTTGTCTATATAATATTTTATAAAGATTATATAAAATAGTTTATATAAATGTTTATAAAATGTTTAAATTGTCCACATAAAATTTTATAAATCTTTACATACCTTTAAAATTGTCTACAAAATATTTTTGAACTATCAACACAACATTATATATGTATGTATGTATGTATGTATATAATGAGTCATTATAATAGGGATGATAACGGGTACCTAAAAATATGGTACATAGCACTACCCAACCCAAAAGAATTGGGTTAGGGTACCCCTAAAATGAGTTAGAGTAGGGTTCTGGGTCTGGGTGGCCTACCAGATTAATAATTGGGTGGGTTTTGAGTTCCACATAGGCTACCTGTTAATACCCAAACACTATTTACTTGTAATTTATATTTTATAAGAAATTTAATCATTATAAACAACACCACCAACACATACACTACATTCAAAGAGCAAGAGATGTGCTAAAGGAGTTTAATAGGGTTTGAGTATTTAAATTGATATTATTTCATTAATTAGATTAGGGTTGTGTTAATAGATAATCAGGTTTAAGTTGGTTTTTTTAGGGTTATAATTGTTATTATTTAAAAGGGTTTGGGTTCAGGTAGCCTTAAATGAGTGGGTATCATCCCTATTTCCAACCCTAAATTCTATGAAACATTCAAAAATATTTTTTAGTAATATTATATGTTATATAAGCATGAATATAAAATTTAAATAAATAAATAATCATTTACTAAAAAATTATTTAAAAAAAATATTTAGTATACATTTAAATAAAAAATTTATTTTTTAAATATAATTTTTTTCATAAAATTTTATAAATGTTCATAAAAAAATTTAAACAAGCATAACAATTTTTATATTTTGTTTTTCCAAAAAACAATTTATGTAACGCCCCGACCCTAGTTACCCAGAGTCAGTGCATTATTACATTACATTGTCATGATCACAAGAAAGATCAAATCTTGAAAGACCGATTGGTTTAGTAGCCTTGGAAACACTAGATATATTCATAAAGTTTTACATTACATCACAAAGTGAAAAACCACTACAACAACATAGTCTCCATATTCCACACTCATATCCCCACATACTATCCCTGGAGGTCATTCATAACTTAATTCTTCACATCCTGGGAAAAATAAAACATAGAAAAGGGGTGAGCTCAAATGCCCAGTAAGGATAACAATATAGCGGAAACTTTCAAAAATAAGCATAAACATTTAAGGCAATGTATAACTAAAACAAAAGCCTTTTAAAACTTCAACATAGTATGGAAAAAGTAAAATGAAATAATGCCATTTACTTATTCACATGGATATTCTACTAATCGAATAATCACATGCAATATCAATAACCACTTTCATAATGATGGAATGCATAATGTCATACTATCATAACCACATAGCCAAGGCCTCGTGCCAAGACTACAAATAAGATTTTGTCAAGGCCTTGTTCCAAGACACTAGTTTGTCTCATTAGACCTACTGATGCATCGAGGAGCTATAGCGGGCTCCACCCGTCACATATTAAGTCCAATGCATTCCCATATGAAAAGGTTTAAACATAACATAAACATTCGTATTAAAACTAGCATACGAAATGTCAATACTTTCATCATAAACTATGAATGGTATAAAAATAGCACATCCCCAGTCAAACATATCACAAAACCTTAAATACAATATAGAAGTTTTGTATCATAATAAATCAACTACAAATAAGCATAAAATCCATCAAAGGATGTTAACATAGATGAAATCAAAACTCTTTTTAGAGAAATATCTATTTCTATTTTTGAAATCATTTAAGAGTCATATATTTATAAAATAAAACATTTTATTTGAAAATATTATTATAAGATTGTAAGGGAATCTTCGACGATTTTATAACGGCGGAAAATAGCCGCACCCGTCGTATAAGTTAAAAAAACATTCTTACCTTAATTTTGTCGAAAAGGTTAAAAAGCACCTTGTTTGGAAAACGACGGAAAGATTCCTTTATAAAACTCTTATAAAAAGTCAAACAAGGGTATAAATGACTTTAACCCATACTCTTTTAAATAGTAAAAATGTTTTGAAATACATTTTTAAGAAACATGGATGTGGATGATAAAGAGATCCCAGTAGATTATTACGTATAAACAACCTCGGATAATGAAGAGATTGTGAAATAACCCTTACCTTGTACTTTTCCTTGGTTGGGGTAGGTTAACCTCCTGTATAATGGTGAAATAATTGTTATTAAATTATACAAGAATAATATATATTAATATGATATCATATATGATCTTTTAACATTGATTTGTTAAAAATATCTTAGAATTATCGTCGTTTTGGGTGTTAACTTACTCGTTTTCTTTTATATGTTTTGTTACATAAGCCGTGTTTGTTATGGATAGGTTGTATCTTATTCATATCCAGAATGATATCAAGTCCTTAAACATCATTTTTAAATCATCAAATGATAATTATACTTGAATGGATACAATGAAGAATTAATCTCATCGCGTTCGTGGAGACGGTAGTCCGTACGTACACACGAGCGACAATATCATTCTTTTGATATTAAAATAATATATAAGTTGATAGTATATCATATATACAGAATAATTATCATATTATATTTATTATTTACATGAGTTACACATTATTATTATACCCATCCAAATAATAATATATTGAATAACAATTACACCACGACGTGGAGACGGTAAGCCGTACGTACGCACGTATAGTGACATGTTATTCAAAGGGTGGATAGAATACTGAATATGGTTGTACCATATTTATATTAACATCAAAGTATATATAATATACTGGAGTTATTATTTTATAATGGTAATAACAAAGAAAGAAGAAGTGGAAGAAGAAAGGAACTTGGAAAAGGGTGGTGAAATCATTACCTCTTCTTCGGGTTCTTCCTTTTGATTTGATCAAAAGGGCTCCTTAGGTTGGCTTTCGGATCAAACTAAGGCCTCTAGGTTGTAGTGAGGGAAGTTGGGAGAGTATTTGGGAAGATTTTGGCCGAACAAAAAGGCTTTGAAGGTGTGAAGAAATGAGAAGGAGGAGTGCCCTTTTATAAGAGGGGTGAGGGGCACCTTTGGAAAAGCTAGAAATATTAATTTATAATAAATTCATATTCGGTTTATAATGGCTGAAAAGTTTATTATTAAAAGGTTAAGGTGGTTATAGGTCTAAAACCATTCAACCAATATAATTTAGACAGGTTTGGGTTACTATATTAACCTTATCTTTTAGTTTTAACTCTTAGTTAATTAGTTTGACATTTACCATGTCACTTTGTATTTTTATAATATATAGTTAATAAACTTACTATATACATCCAAGAAACCCCCAAGTGGTCCATTAATGATGAAAATATCATAATATAAGACTCTTGGCCGAACCTTAGATTTTTATGAATTTAATATCAATTAATAATATAATATTTGTTTTAAAAACTCTTTTATGTCAATTTTGACACTATTCAATAATTGATTTTTGTAAAACTCATAACAGAATGATTACTTCGACCAAAGTTAATTAAATCAATCCTAACATGTCATATTAGCCTATAAAATTATTTTAATTCAATAAAAGTCTCAAATTATATTTATTTGGGAATTTATAATATCAATTATTTTAATTTTTCACAATTATGGTAATTACTGTATCATTATTGTGTCATAAATAAATTAAATTATTTAAAGTCTAAAAATTATAAATAAAATATAATTATGTATGAAATATTATTATATTTCTAATGAATATTTAAAATCTAATTTATCTTATGTATTAACCTATATTAAAAATGTTTTAGTAAATAAACTTTGATTTTAACTCTTTTAACTCTTCTTTGAATTAAATTATAATAAATGTCCTAATCTAATCCAAGTGGACCTAAATGATAATATTTTATTCCTAAGGTTGTTTTTGGTCGATATACACTTGTCCAATAGAATTAGGACATGTGTTAGGGTAATATTAATATCATTTTTACCCTTAATTACCCTATTTTAATTTTAACCGTGGTAAATAAAAGTAAAAAGTTACTATTCACCAAAAATTATTTTCATCTCATTGAACCACATTTTACTTCTTGATATTAACCGTGTCTCTCAGATTTTCGAAATTCCATTCACAGAAGCGGTAAAATTAAGTTTTATGAAAAATTCAGTTTTTTAACTACCACTTAGTAGTTTCACTATTCATCAAAAATTGAAGTTTTTCAGAACAATGTCAAAATTTCACCCTAAGCTATAATTGATATTCTGAATTCAAAAATGATGTCTATTTTACAAAATTCCAAACATATAAGTTGCATTAATTAATTTTATAATTAATTCCCGCTGTCACAACAAATAGCGTGTTTTTAAGAAACAATATATATCAAAAGATTGATAATTGTTTATGTCCAATTTCAAAGTGAAATTAATTCTAATGAAAACCATTGGATAAAATGGTAAAAATATATTCTAATTATGCTTTAAAACCACTCAATAATATAATTTATCACTATAAATTATTTTGATTAAAAAAGTTGTTTTTAAGTATTTTTCACTATTCATAAAAATTGGAAGTTCTAAGAAAAATACAAAAAATTCAACTTAGGATAATTTCGATATTCCGAATCCAAAAATGAAGTCCATTTTGAAATATAAAATATATATAATTTCAAAAAGTAGGTATTACTATTCATAACGGCTAGTTTGATTGGTTGTGGTGTGTTAGAACTCGATGTTGCGTACAACACACGCTATCGCATTATTCAAAGAGAAGTGTACCGTAGAAGCTTGGGGTGTTACATTCTCCCCTCCTTCAAATAATTTCGTCCTCGAAATTTCTAGAATACTTATCACATGAAAAGACTCAGGTGGTTCTTCATCATAAGTTCCTTGGGTTCCCACGTTGCCTCTTCCATCTTATGGTTTATCCACAAAACTTTTACCAGACGCGTCGTCCGGTTTCTCAGTACTTGTTCTCTCGTATCAAGAATCCTGACGGGCTCTTCACAATAGGACAGATTGGGTTCCAGTTCTAATTCTTCATAGGTGAGTACATGTGTTGGGTCAGACGTGTATTTCCTCAACAAAGATACGTGTAACATATCGTGAACTTTGGAGAGAGTTGGCGGCATTGCCAATCGGTAAGCTACAGTCCCAATTTGTTCTAGAATTTCGAAAGGTCCGATGTACCTAGGACTCAATTTACCTTTCTTACCAAAACGTATGACTCCCTTCCATGGAGATACCTTCAGGAAAACATGATCACCGACTTGAAATTCCAAATCCTTCCTTCGATTATCGGCATAGATCTTCTGCCTACTTTGAGCTGCTTTGATGTGATTTTGGATTACCTTCACCTTTTCCATCGTTTCCTCCACCAGTTTTGGGCCTACAAGTTTTCTTTCACCAACGACATCCCAACAGGTTGGTGTACGACATCTCTTTCCGTATAACGCTTCATATGGTGCCATCTGAATACTCGAATGGAAGCTATTGTTATAGGAAAATTCTACCAGAGGTAAATATTGATCCCACATACCCTGAAAGTCAAGTGAGCAGGATCTCAACATGTCTTCTAAGGTTTGAATAGTTCGTTCTGATTGTCCATCGGTCTGAGGGTGGTCAGCAGTGCTCAAATGAAGTTCAGTATCCAGGGATTTCTAAAGACTTTTCCAGAATCTTGAAGTAAAACGGGGATCACGATCAGAAACAATCGATAGGGGTACTCCATGAAGTCTCACAACTTCATTAATATATAGTCTTGCTAGACGTTCCAGTGGTAGATCTTCTATTATAGCAAGAAAATGTGCTGACTTGGTAAGACGATCAAAAATAACCCATATTGCATCGTTCCTTCTAGGAGTCTTTGGTAGTCCCATGAAAAAGTCCATCGTAATATTGTCCCATTTCCACTCTGGTATGGGAAGAGGTTGCATGACTCCTCCAGGCTGTTGCCTTCCAGCTTTCACTTGTTGACAAACCATACATCCTGACACAAAATCAGCAATATCCCTCTTCATGTTGTCCCACCAAAAATGTTCCTTCAAATCTCTATACATTTTGGTGCTCCCAGGATGTATAGAGAAATTGGAACTATGAGAATCATCCAACAATTCCCTTTTTAGATCAGGTAAATCGGGAACACAAAGTCTTTTCCTGAATTTCAAAATTCCATCTTCATACACAAAGTCTCTCAATCTCCCATCATTCACAGCTTTAGTCTTCTTTTTAAATTCTTCATCATCGGTCTGAGAACTCTTAATCCTTTCTAGTAAAGATGGTTTGGCAACCATTTGAAAAAGAATTGATGTTTCGCCTTCCCTGGTTATTCCCATGTCCATATTCACTAGATCTATGAAAATTGGATCCCTTTCAATTCTCATATTGTTCAAAATTCCATTATCTTTTTTGCTCAAAGCATCTGCCACCTTGTTTGCCTTCCCCGAGTGGTATTGTATCGTACAATCATAATCCTTGAGTAATTCAAGTCATCTCCTTTGCCTCATGTTGAGTTCTTTTTGTGAGAAAATATACTTCAAACTCTTGTGATCAGTATAAATCTCACATTTTTCACCATAGAGGTAGTGCCTCCATATATTCAAAGCAAAGATCACAGCTGCTAACTCGAGATCATGAGTAGGATAGTTTTGTTCATAAATTTTCAACTGTCGTGATGCATAGGCAATAACCCTATCATTCTGTATAAGGACACAACCAACTCCTTTCTTCGATGCATCACTATAAATAACGAACCCATCATTCCCCGATGGTAGAGTCAATATAGGAGCATTGACTAATATTCTCTTCAGTTCTTCAAAACATTCTTCACACTCTTTTGTCCAAACAAATTTAACCCCTTTACATGTGAGCTTCATTAATGGGTTAGCCAATCGGGAAAAATTCTGGATGAATCGTCGATAATAACCTGCTAAACCAATAAAACTACGTACCTCAGTTATACTCATAGGTTCTGGCCATTCTTAGATTGCCTTGGTCTTAGAAGGATCAACATATATTCCATCTTTAGAGACAATATGTCCAAGAAAAGAAATCTCCTGAAGCCAGAATTCACACTTGCTAAACTTCCCATATAATTCATGTCTTCTCAGAGTCTTCAGGATAATGCACAAGTGATTTTCATGATCTTCATAGATTTTGGAGTATACCAAGATATCATCAATAAATATCACCACAAATTCATCAAAATACTCCTTGAAAACTCTATTCATCAGATCCATGAATACAGAGGGTGCATTAGTCAATCCAAAAGGCATTACAGTAAACTCATAATGCCCATACCTGGTTCGAAATGTTGTCTTCGGAATGTCTTCCTTCTTCACACACAACTGATGGTATCCAGATCGAAGGTCAATCTTTGAAAAGTATTGAGCTCCATGCAGTTGGTCAAATAAATCATCAATGCGAGGTAGGGGATACTTCTTCTTTATTGTTATAGCATTGATCTCCCTGTAGTCGATACATAACCTCATAGATCTGTCTTTCTTTTTAACAAAAAGAACAGGGGCTCCCCATGGAGAAACACTAGGGCGAATAAATCCCTTATTACTCAATTCCTCTAGTTGTTTATTTAGTTCAACTAATTCTATAGTGGACATTCTATAAGGGGTCTTTGATATAGGCCTTGATCCAGGAATTAAATCAATGGAAAACTCAACTTCTCGTTCTGGAGGATGTCCAGGTAAATCTTCCAGAAATACATCTACAAATTCTTATACAAAAGGTACATCCTCTATTTGAACATTCCTTTCCTCACCCATAGTAATTTCATTCTCTTCCTCCCCAATAATTGAATTTAGTTTAGCTACTGGGGGTGGATCTAAATAAGAATTAGGTGGTGATGATTCTGATCTAAAGATAAGGTGTTCCTTATCATTATCATCAAGAATCGTAACCTCTTTCTTCTTACAATAAATCTTTGCATCGTAGTCCGAAATCCAGTCCATACTGAGAATTATATCAAACTCAATCATAGGTATGACGATGAGATCAGTAGATAAAGAACATTTATGTGCTCTAATGGGGACTGATTCACAAAACTTTGTTGCAATGATACTTCCCTTAGGAGTTTTAACTGACAACTCCCTTGTTAAATCAAATTGGAAATATCTAATTTTCTTAGAAAACTGGGAAGATATGAAACAATTCGATGATCCAGAATCAAATAATTCATTTTCTAAACTTGAGGAAACCATTAAATTACCTGCCACCACGTCTTTCGGAGCTTCTACCTCAGCAGTAGTGATAGCATAAGCTTGGACTTGATCCCTTGGACTTTTCTGAGGTAAGTTATCTTGACGCTTAGGACATTTATTTGCATAATTCCCCATCTCCCTGCAATTGTAGCACTGAACGTTGGTGGCTTCCTTCTTCCCCTTGCAATCACGAGCTTGGTGGCCTTTTTCACCACATTTGTAACAGACGCCCATTCCCTTCAAGAAAGTACCGGGGTGTTTCTTCCCACATTTACCACATGATGGATATTCAACCTTTCCTTTCTTCCCCTTATTTCCATTCCCAGACTGATCAGAAGGTCTCTTCTTCTCTTGCTTTGCTTTAAAGTCATAAGACTTAGAGAATTCCTTTTCGGTCTTGATAGCACATGAGACAATGTCTTCGTACGATGAAAAGGATTATGAGACTAATGCTCGACGGAGAAATGGTTTTAACCCATCAAAGAAATGATCAATCTTACTTCTTGGGTTACGTATATAATCTCCAGCATACCTTGCTAACCTTGTAAAGTTAGCCTCATACTTTGCGACATTCTCATCCTCCTTCTGTCTCAGACTCAGAAATTGCCTTTCCATATCTGCTCGATGGTCGCGAGGAAAGTATTTTTATAAAAACAGATCTTTGAACTCCCTCCATTCCATATTTGATACTTCATCATCTTCTTTCGTGTTTTGAATCAATGACCACCATTGATCAGCATCTCCAGTGAGTCGGTAAACTGCCATGATAACTTTTTCCCTTTCACTACTCCCTAAAGCCTGAAATATTTTCTCTAGGGAAAATATCCACTGCTCAGCTACTAAGGGATTTGTACTCCCATTGAACGTTGGTGGTTGTTGCCTCATGAATCGATCTAACATTGATCCTCCACGCTGTGGATCAGGGTGCTCCATACGGGTAAGGTTATTATTCATAACCTGAGTGAGTTGTCCCAGTATGATGATTAGCTGATCGGCACCAGTTGCATCACCAGATCCACTATAATTATCTTGAGCAGGAGGGAAATCCCTACATGGAGTGCGTGCATTGATTTGGTTTCCATTTCTTCCACTAGGTGACATTTCTAAACAATGGCATAACCTAGATTAGTTTATGAATCAAAATAAATAATCCCATACTTATAAAACACTTAACATAAATTGAACTATTTATGGATATAATCCATAATCATAAAAATGTTTTCTTTGAGGAAGTATATACTCATAAACCCTTCATAATGATTTGTAAAGAAAATGAGAGTTATCCTAAGCATATCCCCCGGAAGTGTCGTAACCAAGAGTGCAGCAAGACCCGTTGTCGTGCACCAGTTCCCGTTTGAGTCTAGCTCAAAGCAGTATTTTTGGGTTTTACCCCTAGGTACATCTGTTCCAGAGCCGCCTCTACCTGCTCGTATCCAGACAGGGATGTATTGCTCGGAAAACTCACAAAATCTCTACAATACCAAAATTCTATGAAGTTCTTCTATACTAATCCTCAAAGTTCATCTTAGGTCTACGTGCTCTAATCAGAGTTTATCTAAATCTAGCTTCCAAGGTTTGTACTAAACTTCCTCTGATACCAACTGTAACGCCCCGACCCTAGTTACCCAGAGTCGGTGCATTATTACATTACATTGGCATGATCACAAGAAAGATCAAATCTCGAAAGACCGATTGGTTTAGTAGCCTTGGAAACACTAGATATATTCATAAAGTTTTACATTACATCACAAAGTGAAAAACAACAACAACAACATAGTCTCTATATTCCACACTCATATCCCTACATACTATCCATGCAGGTCATTCATAACTTACTTCTTCACATCCTAGGAAAAATAAAACATAGAAAAGGGGTGAGCTCAAATGCCCACTAAGGATAACAATGTAGCAGAAACTTTCAAAAATAAGCATAAACATTTAAGGCAATGTATAACTAAAACAAAATCCTTTTAAAACTTCAACATAGTATAGAAAAAGTAAAATGAAATAATTCCATTTACTTATTCACATGGATATTCTAATAATAGAATAATCACATGCAATATCAATAACCACTTTCATAATGATGGAATGCATAATGCCAGACTATCATAACCACATAGCCAAGGCCTCATGCCAAGACTACAAATAAGATTTTGTAAAGGCCTTGTGCCAAGACACTAGTTTGTCTCATGAGACCTACCGATGCATCTAGGAGCTATAGCGGGCTCCACCCATCACATATTAAGTCCAATGCATTCCCATATGAAAAGAATTAAACATAACATAAACATTCATATTAAAACTAGCATATGAAATGTCAATACTTTCATCATAAACTATGAATGGTATAAAAATAGCACATCCTCATTCAAACATATCAAAAAACCTTAAATACAATATATAAGTTTTGTATCATAATAAATCAACTACAAATAAGCATAAAATCCATCAAAGGATGTTGACATAGATGAAATCAAAACTCTTTTTAGAGAAATATCTCTTTCTATTTTTGAAATCATTTAAGAGTCATATATTTATAAAATAAAACATTTTCTTTGAAAATATTCTTATAATCTTTTAAGGGAAGCTTCGAAGATTTTATAACGGCGGAAAATAGCTGCACTCGCCATATAAGTTAAAAAAACATTCTTACCTTAATTTTGTCGAAAAGGTTAAAAAGCACCTTGTTTGGAAAACGACGGAAAGATTCCTTTATAAAACTCTTATAAAAAGTAAAAAAAGGGTACAAATGACTTTAACCCATATTCTTTTAAATAGTAATTTTTTTTTGAAATACATTTTTAAGAAACATGGATGTGGATGATAAAGAGATCCCAGTAGATTATTACGTATAAACAACCTTGGATAATGAAGAGATTGTGAAATAACCCTTAACTTGTACTTTTCCTTGGTTGGGGTAAGTTAAACTCCTGTATAATGGTAAAATAATTGTTATTAAATTATACAAGAATCATATATATTAATATGATATCATATATGATCTTTTAACATTGATTTGTTAATAATATCTTATAATTATCGTCGTTTTGGGTGTTAACTTACTCGTTTTCTTTTATATGTTTTGTTACATAAGTCGTGTTTGTTATGGATAGGTTGTATCTTATTCATATCCAGAATTATATCAAGTCCTTAAACATCATTTTTAAATCATCAAATGATAATTATACTTGAATGGATACGATGGAGAATGAATCTCATCGCGTTCGTGGATACGGTAGTCCGTACGTACGCACGAGCGACAATATCATTCTTTTGATATTAAAATAATATATAAGTTGATAGTATATCATATATACAGAATCATTATCATGTTATATTTATTATTTACATGAGTTACACATTATTATTATACCCATCCAAATAATAATATATTGAATAACAATTACACCACGACGTGAAGACGGTAAGCCGTACGTAGGCACGTATGGTGACATGTTATTCAAAGGGTGGATAGAATACTGAATATGGTTGTACCATATTTATATTAACATCACAGTATATATAAGATACTGGAGTTATTATTTTAGAATGGTAATAACAAAGAAAGAAGAATTGGAAGAAGAAAGGAACTTGGAAAAGGGTGGTGAAATCATTACCTCTTCTTCGGGTTCTTCCTTTTGATTTGATCAAACGGGATCCTTAGGTTGGCTTTCTGATCAAACTAAGGCCTCTAGGTTGTATTGAGGGAAGTTGGGAGAGTATTTGGGCAGAGTTTGGACGAACCAAAAGGCTTTGAAGGTGTGAAGAAATGATAAGTAGGAGTTCCCTTTTATAAGAGGGGTGAGGGGCACCTTTGGAAAATCTAGAAATATTAATTTATAATAAATTCATATTTGGTTTCTAATGGCTCCAAAGTTGATTATTAAAAGGTTAAGGTGGGGATAGGTCGAAAACCATTCAACCAATAGAATTTATACAGGTTTGGGTTACTATATTAACCTTATCGTTTAGTTTTAACTCTTAGTTAATTAGTTTGACATTTACCATGTCACTTTGTATTTTTATAATATATAGTTAATAAACTTACTATATACATCCAAGCAACCCCCAAGTGGTCCATTAATGATGAACCTATAATAATATAATTATCTTGGCCGAACCTTAGATTTTTATGAATTCAATATCAATTAATAATATAATACTTGTTTTAAAAACTCTTTTATGTCAATTTTTACACTATTCAATAATTGATTTTTGTAAAACTCATAACAGAATGATTACTTTGACCAAAGTTAATTAAATAAATCCTAACATGTCATATTAGCCTATAAAATTATTTTAATTCATTAAAAGTCTCAAATTATATTTATTTGGGAATTTATAATATCAATTATTTTAATTTTTTCACAATTATGGTATTTACTGCATCATCCTTGTGTAATAAATAAATTAAATTATTTAAAGTCTAAATATTATAAATAAAATATCATTATGTATGAAATCTTATTAGATTTCTAATTAATATTTACAATCGAATTTATCTTATGTATAACCCTATATTAAAAATGTTTTAGTAAATAAACTTTGATTTTAACTCTTTTAACTCTTCTTTGAATTAAATAATAATAAATGTCCTAATCTAATCCAAGTGGACCTAAATGATAATATTTTATTCCTAAGGTTGTTTTTAGT
Organism: Viscum album; assembly: GCA_963277665.1. Taxonomy (NCBI): domain Eukaryota; kingdom Viridiplantae; phylum Streptophyta; class Magnoliopsida; order Santalales; family Viscaceae; genus Viscum; species Viscum album. The sequence continues at coordinate 138,300,781 of OY728123.1, read as the reverse complement.
CGAGATAAACTTGTCCAATAGAATTAGGACATGTGTTAGGGTAATATTAATATCATTTTTACCCTTAATTACACTATTTTACTTTTAACCGTGGTAAATAAAAGTAAAAAGTTACTATTCACCAAAAATTATTTTCATCTCATTGAACCACATTTTACTTCTTGATATTAACCGTGTCTCTCGGATTTTCGAAATTCCATTCACAGAAGCGGTAAAATTAAGTTTTATGAAAAATTCAGTTTTTTAACTACCACTTAGTAGTTTCACTATTTATCAAAAATTGAAGTTTTTCACAACAATGCCAAAATTTGACCCTAAGCTATAATTGATATTCCAAATTCAAAAATGATGCCTATTTTACAAAATTCCAAACATATAAGTTGCATTAATTAATTTTATAATTAATTCCCGCTGTCACAACAAATAGCGTGTTTTTAAGAAACAATATATATCAAAAGATTGATAATTGTTTATGTCCAATTTCAAAGTGAAATTAATTCTAATGAACACCATTGGATAAAATGGTAAAAATATATTCTAATTATGCTTTAAAAGCACTCAATAATATAATTTATCACTATAAATTATTTTGATTAAAAAAGTTGTTTTTAAGTATTTTTCACTATTCATAAAAATTGGAAGTTCTATTAAAAATACAAAAAATTCAACTTAGGATAATTTCGATATTCCGAATCCAAAAATGAAGTCCATTTTGAAATATAAAATATATATAATTTCAAAAAGTAGGTATTATTATTCATAACAGCTAGTTTGATTGGTTGTGGTGTGTTAGAACTCGATGTTGCGTACAACACACGCTATCACATTATTCAAAGAGAAGTGTACCATAGAAGCTTGGGGTGTTACAATTTATATACTAGTACCCCACCCGTGAAATTGCACGGGACACAATAGTGTGTAAATCAATGAAAATTTATATTTAACTAATAAAACCTATAGAGATATGCAAATAAATAAATAGAATAGTAACTAATATTTAATAAAAAAAGAATCATATCCTTAAATAGTGATCCATTATATTTAAAGGAAACATTTGAACATGTAAAATTATAGTAGTTCAGCCTATTCAATTTTTCTTTTGAACTGTTTTTTAAGATCATCTCAAGTCAAACCATCTATGGTGAAATTGGTGTTAACTATGTTAATCACATAAAATTTAATTTTCTCAATTCATATCCATAAATCATTCACATAATTATATGGAATATTTCATTTGAAGGTACTAAAATTAATAACCAAATGAATCTTCATAAAAAACAATTGTATTATGCTTGTAACAACAGACACCTATATTGTAATTATATAACATTACATAATAAATTAATACAGAATATATTATTTAAAAGGATAAAAGTTTGAGTAAATTTAATATTTCATACCGAAATAGGGAAGAAAGGGAATTGGTGTTTCTCTTAGGGAAAGTGGGAGGAAATTGGAAGAAGAAATGAAGTGGTTGGGATGTAGTGACATGTGGAAATGAAGTGAAGGTCGATGGTGAAAAGTGTAGCTAGAAGCAATATGTATAACTATAGGTGTAAATTTATGCTCATAGGTGTAGGTAAATTAAATCAATGTATTCATAGTGTATTCATAAAGGTGTATGTTTTTTCAAACAATGTATTGATACTATATGCATATAGTATGTAATTGATGCATACTATATGAAATTTGTTAATCTAGAAGAGGCATGTGAGGAATACTAAATTGTATGTAAAAAAATGAATACTATAATTTTTTACAATATATAATGTATGAATATTGTTGAAAAAGTTATAATTGTAGGGTTTAAATGACATAAAAGTAATAGTCTATATTGAAATAGAAGGATATAAACTAGAAAGGTGTATAGTTTTTTTAAATATTTTTTTTAGATTATTGATTATTATTAAAAAAATTAAATGTCCATATGGAACTAAAACGGTTTAATTAATGGAATTTGTATAGAAAAATTATCTCACCATTGAATAATTTTATGGAAATATAATTATTATGAGTGAAAGAGATTATGAGTAGAAACCACATGGATCCATTATAATAGAATCCATACTTATTACAAGACCACATGTAGTGATCTATCATCCAATTCCCCAAAACCACTTGTGTGTAACCGCCTGATGTGAGTCTGAAACCACTAAATCTTACCAAACTACCTTAAAATTTCTATCTTTTTTCCAAAGACCGATGTTCTTGAAACTATCTGTGCACCTGTTTGGGTGAAAATTGACAAATGATTTAGAGCCAAAAATCTCAATGTTCTCCAAAGTTTGAATTTCAAAAAAAAATCAATAATAAGTAATCATATATAATATAGATAGTATAAAATTTTTATAAGGACGAATACTTAGTACTCATATTTACTCAGTACTCATAATATATAATGTTTAGATGATCACCAATTATGAATTAATTTTTAATTATAGAATATATATTTTCACAACCTGGACTATTGAACCAAAAATAGGTATATATAATATGGAATAATTTTAATAAAATGTTTGTATATTTCATATATATTATATAAATTGTTGAGGTACATAAAATCTTATAATCACTTTCTCCATTCTAATAGGTGAACTCTCAATAATTATATCAGTTGTGAAGTTTGTAATATGATGATTATATGAAACAAAAACGTGGTTTAAATGATTTTAACTAATACAAAACAAAAAATAATTGGAAATATAATTGAATATATAATTAAAAATAAACTTACCATGTAAAAATAAATATAATAATGGGAAAAAATTTGAAAACTATAACCACATTTTTATATCTGTAATATATTTTTGATGGGTAATACCTCTCTTTCATGGTGATTTATAAAATATGTGAACATATATAAATTCCCCTATATTTATGGAAAGGCTCCTCAACTAATAGCATGGACACTAATAGTATTGAGAAATTTACTTTACTTTATATGGAAAGTAGAAAATTAATGGTCATGGAAATTTAGGGAATTGTGAAATTAGATACATATATGTAAATATTTACCAATAAAGTAAACATTTAGTTTATGAAATTGAGAAACGTATTGAATTTACTTTCTACTTTCTGAGAAACATATATGTTGATATTTACTTTACTAGTTACATATATTTTTTTTCTACTTTCTTAAAATTGTATATGTATATTTCTCAATGTCAATAGTGTAAAGTATAATACCGTATACTTTCTTAGAAACATATATAGGTAATACCTCTCTTTCTACTTTATTGGTTGTGGAAAGTTACTTCTACTTTCTTAGAAACATATATGTAATTAATTACTAGTTATGAACATATAACTCATAAAAATATAGTGATTATAAAAATACATCAACATAAAAATTATAGTACAATAGTATAAAAATATAGGTATTACCACCAATTCTATGGAATACATGGTTTAAATGTTTTCCATATTCTATAAAAGTGTAAGTAGTTAAGAAATCTTGTTATGAAATGATAATAATATAGGGGGGGGGGCCCAATAAAATAGTTTTTGTGTAAGTTATAATCTAAAAATTATAACTTTATAAAATTAATGTAGTTGATGGTCTAACTATTAGTTCCTATTTGTGTACATTTCAATCTCTATATTGTATCTACCTACATTCAGGTTGGTTAACCTTGAATCTCTAAGTGAGCATAAAAGGAGAGATAAGAAAATCATACCTTGTGAGGAGTTGTCTAGAACAGATAGCGTATTACTCACATAATCTTTACGGGATACTCTAATTTTATATTTTAATACATTGTACATACAAAGTATGTACTTAAAGGAATTAATAGTGTATTCCTCACATAATATTTATAAACTCAAAGGAACTAACATCATATACTTTTTGATGATTTCTCTAAAACAAATAGTGTATTCTTTACATAATATTTATTGTATAATTTGATTCTATATATGAATACACTCTTCATGTAGCGTATTTACTCAATAGAACTAACTATGTATACCATATGAGGAGTTATTTTGAACTGATAGTGTATTCCTCACATAATTTTTATGGAATACTCTGATTTTGTATATGAATACATAGTACATGCAGATTATGTAATCAAAGGAACTGAAAATGTATTCATATATAGAGTGTGTACAAGAACTAACTATGTATTCATTTATAGAGTATGTACTTGTTGGAATCCTCATGTGTTAATCATGTTTTAATGATCACAAATCCTATTACTGATTAATCTCAATCTTCATTGCACATCTTCCTAATGCTCTTCAATCTCAATAATAACTACACATCATGTTTTAATGATAAAAATTATTATGGATGTTAATTACTCTCTTTATTATTTACAAGTCTTATGCATGATTAAAAATCTCACATATATTATCAAGCCTTTATATTTATGATTCAAGGTCTCTTACTCTCTAATGATTAAGCTTAATCTATATTTCGCATATTACTGTCTAAGTCTAAATACAGGTATTTGTCTAAGTATGGAGACACCGTGAAGGACAAACTGTGACCCAGGCACCTTGACCCAGACACCGTGACCCAGACACCGTGACCCAGACACCGTGACCCAGACACCGTGACCCAGACACCGTGACCCAGACACCGTGACCCAGACACCGTGACCCAGACACCGTGACCCAGACACCGTGACCCAGACACCGTGAAGGACTCACTGTGACCGAGACACCGTGATCTAGACACCATGACGTGGACATACCGTGAAGCTCATACCGTGAACCTCATATCATGAACCATCTACCGTGAAGAAGACACCATTTACATAATCACTATGACACTGTTTCTTAACTTTTTTGTCAATTTTATTTAAATAATACTAACGGTCATATTTGATGTTTTTAATGCAATTAATGTTATTTAATGATAGTTTTTGGCATTTCAGAAAACCGTATCTCGTACCTATGGAAAGTGAATCATTCCTACTGCCAGAACTCGTGGAATATAAGGAAGATAAATATGCAGTACACATGCATGTGGTGAAGCAAAAAAAGTCTGACGATACAACAAGAAGAACATACATACGCCTGAGAGTACTGTGCTGAACAAAAAAAAGAACAATCCTGATCAAGAAGGAGATTGTAAGACTTTCAAAGAACTCGCATAAGTGCAATCCAACATCACTGAAGAACACACGATGAATCAAGAGATCATTTTCACTCCTATAGAACACAAGCTGAACTACAACACTCTGTTTTTCAACAGAAAAACCAGAGGAGGACTAAGAAGCAATTTTGCTGAATCCAATGAGTCCAGAGCTGCATTGCTAATCACTAGAGCTTTATAAACTCTTATCTATTCTCTCTAAGTGATTTGTTTATTTACCTTAGAGCAGTGTATTGTACTCTGTATATCTCACACACACACTATCTCCTACACTGAACTGGAGGATATCAAAATCCTCACTCTAAAACTCTTAACTCCTGTTTACCCACGTCAACTGTGGAAGAGGTCCTTTGGTGGCCTGATCTTTGTTTTGTTTCCCATGAAGAACAGTGGTAGAGGTCTCTGTGTGGCCTGGAAAGTTGTGTAAACTGTTGTTGACCCCGATCCAGGGGGTGGATCAAATTTATATAAATTTGAGAGGACTAAGTCTCGGCTTGAGACTGAACCTCTTGTTATATCTGTTGTGCATCTTTAGTTTAAGTTTAAAGTATACTACATATATATTTTATACTCTGCTGATATTACTTTGAAATACAAAACTATTTTAAAGCTACTTTGATAGTTAAATTAGAAAGTGTTTACAATTATTTTAAATCAGTAGGTTAGTTTCAAAAGTTAGTTTGATCTTGTGGTTAAATTAACTGAGACCTAATCAATCTTTGAGAAGCTAAGTGAATATTTACAATCTGTATAAATTTGCTACAGTTTAATTTGTTTTATAAATTGGGGGATTTTAAATAGAGAATATTTTAACATAAATTTTAATTGGGACTCAATTCACCCCCCTCTTGAGTATCCACTCCGACCAAAATTTGGTATCAGAGGTAGTTTTTGTTTATGGATTTTTGAAATACTCTGTTTTTCAACTGTGATTTTAGTTGTATCTTTAAAGATCTTAAATTTCTCTTAGTTCTAAATTTTATATCTTTAATTATGCTTTCTAAAATCTAGTTATGGACAGTAGACTAGAGGGTGATGCTACTAACAGGCCACCTTTCTTCAATGGTACAAACTATGCTCAGTGGATGCTTAAAATGAAAATTCATTTAGAAAGCATGGGTTTTGATATTTGGACTGATATAGAATCTCAATATAAAATTCCAGAAACCGAAATAACAACTTGGGATGAACCTACAATGACTTCCTACAATAATAATTGTAAAGCTATGAATGCCTTGTACTGTGCTTTAGGAGATGAAGAGTTTAACATAATTTCTGGTTGTAAAACTGCTTTTGAAATTTGGGATACCTTGGGTGTTTCTCATGAAGGAACAACCAATGTTAAAGAAATGAGATTAAATACTTATACTATTAAATATGATAATTTTAAAATGAAGACTGATGAACCCATTTCTGATATGTATCTCAGGTTTAATGAGATAGTCAATACAATGAATTCACTCGGTAAAGCTGTTCCAGCAAAGGAACAAATTATGAGGATACTGAGATGTTTACCAGACCGATGGAGAGGCACATCTGTTTCAATCAGAGAGTCACGTGACATTGCTGCTCTACCTGTCAAAGAAATCATTGGTAAGCTTATGATGTATGAGGAAGAACTCAAGGTAAATAAAGAGGAACAGGATGAACCAAAAAGGAAATCAGTGGCTTTCAAGACTACTACTTCAAAGAACAAGGACAATGAAAAAGCTCAGATACAAACCGACAGTTCAACAAGTGAAATCTCAGACTCTGATAGTGATACTGAAATAGCTCAGATAGCCAGAAGGTTTAATAAATTTTATAGGAAGAAGAAATTTTTCAGAAAAACAAATTACAAAGGAAAGTATGACAATAAGGGACATTGGAAGAAGGACTGGAAAAAGTCAGATAAAAGTGATGAAGTTGTTTGCTATGAGTGCAAAAGAAAAGGCCACATTAAGGCAGACTTCCCAAAGCTAAAATTCAAAAATAAATGTGATTACAGGGACAGTAAGTACAAGAAATCTATGAAGGCTACCAGGAGTGCATCTGAAGAGAGCACAAGTGAATCTGAAATGTCTGATTCTAAAAAGAATCGTGCCAACATGTGTTTCATGACAAACACATCTGAGGTAACCTTAGATACTCCTGTTTTAAATTCTTATTATTCTGGAGATGATATAGAATCTGATTCTGATTCTGAAAATATGAATAATGAGGAATTATTTGAATATTGTAATATGCTGGAGGGGACATGAAATGAACTTAAGGATAAATACAAATCATTAAAGAAACAGGATGCTCTCACTACAACTGTTAAAACTGAACTTACTATTGAAAAAGAGAAGAATGATCAACTGTTAAAGGAGAACACTAAACTGAAAATGTCTAATGAGCAACTTAGAAAGGACTTATAGAAGTTCACAAATGGAAAGGATACACTAACTCAAATTCTAGGAAAGAAAGTGGCACCAAAATACACTACTGGAATAGGCTACAAACCTAGACAGAGATAGTATACTAAGAATAGCTTTATTCCTAAATTTGGACAGAATACTGCTAGTTATAGTTCTGGAAATACATATGCTTCAACTAGTTATTCACATAGTTATAAATCCAATAGAGTTTATATTTCAAAATCTATTGATTCTGTAAATTATATGAGACCCATAAGACAAATTTGGGTACCAAAATCATTGATTTCTAACCTATCTGGACCCAAGAAAATATGGGTACCAAAATCATACTCTATCTAAAACTGTTTTGTAGGAAACCTTCTTGAAGAGTTCCCACAAGAATACATGGTATTTGGACAGTGGATGTTCAAGACATATGTCTGGGGATTTCTCATGCTTCAAGAGTTTAATAAAGGTTGATGGAGGCTATGTCACCTTTGGTGATAATTCTAAAGGAAAGATCATCGGCCTAGGCTAAATTGGTAACATTGATTCAGTTTTAATTTCTAAAGTATTATTTGTTTATGGAATGAAATATAATCTGTTAAGTATTTCTCAGTTGTGTGATGATGGTTTTAATGTCAAATTTGAAAATGATTCCTGTAATGTTTTTAATTCTAAAATTTTTTTAGTCTTTTCTGCTTTAAGAAATGAAAATGTTTATGCTGTTGATTTAAATTCCTTACATAAGCAAAATGTTACCTGTTTAAATGCTTTTCATAAAGAGTCCTGGTTATGGAATAGGAGATTAGGACACTGCAATATACACTCACTTAGGAAACTAAATAGGAAGAACTTTGTTAGAGACTTACCCAAACTTGAGTTTCCAAATGACAAAGTGTATAATCCCTGTCAAAAGGGAAAGCAACACAAAATCTCTTTCAAACCAAAGAAATAAGTCTCAACTTCTCAACCTCTCAAGTTAGTTCACATGGATCTATTTGGACCATCTAGAGTTTCTAGCTTAAATGGGAAGCACTATATCTATGTCCTAGTAGATGACTTTTCTAGATATACTTGAGTATACTTCTTAGCTCACAAAAGTGAAGCTTGTTCTTATTTTGTTAAATACTCCAAGTCTATAGAAAACCTTAGTGGACTTAAGATTAAAACTCTAAGAAGTGATCATGGCCATGAGTTTGAAAATCATGAATTTGAATCCTATTGCTCACACAATGGCTATAGTCATAAATTTTCTGCTCATAGGACACCTCAGCATAATGGTGTAGTAGAAATAAGAAATAGAACCCTGCAAGAAATTGCTAGAACTATGCTTAATGAATATGACCTGCCTATTTACTTTTGGGCTGAAGTTGTGAATACAGCTTGTTATATTATTAATAGAGTCTTAATTAGACCTGTTCTTAAGAATACCCCATATGATTTGTGGAATAATAGAAAACCTAAAGTCAATTACTTTAGAGTCTTTGGCTGCAAAGTTTTTATTCTCAATACAAAAGATAATCTTGATAAGTTTTCTTCTAAGAGTGATGAAGGAATCCTTTTAGGATATTATTTAACTAGAAAAGCCTATAGAGTCTTTAATAAAAGAACCAAATGTGTGGAAGAATATGTTCACATCAATTTTGATGAAACTGATCCACATGAGCCTAAAACCTCACTTGAAAATATTGAGGAAGATTTAAGTATTCTGGACCTTAATGACCAATCTAAAGAACCTGCTGTAAAAACATCCAGTTCTAGACATATTCCAGAATCTTCTGCTATGGAACCCGAACCTATAGATGAACCTGAAATTTCTAGTCCTACATTTACTAGATCAACTAGAATTCTAAAGAATCATCCTTTAGATGATGTTGTAGGAAATCTTGATAGAGGGACACAGACTAGAGCTTCTCTTAGAAATCAGGTTGAACATCAAGCCTTCTTGTCATAGCTTGAACCTAAAAACATTGATGATGCTATTAATGATGAATTTTGGGTAATTTCTATGCAAGAATAACTCAATCAGTTTGAAAGAAATAAAGTGTGGAATCTTGTTGAAAGACCTAAGGACACTTTCACCATAGGCACTAAATGGGTGTTTAGAAATAAAGTAGATGAATATGGAAACATAGTTAAAAATAAAGCTAGGCTAGTTGCACAAGGTTATAGTCAAGAGGAAGGAATTGACTATGAGGAGACTTTTGCTCATGTAGCCAGATTAGAAGCTATTAGGATTTTACTTGCTTATGCTGCACATCTAAATTTCAAACTATATCAAATGGATGTCAAGAGTGAATTCTTAAATGGATATATTGCTGAGGATGTTTTTGTTGAACAACCACCTGTATTCTCAAACCCTCATTTTCCAAATCATATTTTCAAATTATCAAAAGCTTTATATGGTTTAAAGCAAGCTCCAAGAGCTTGGTATGATAGATTAAGTACTTTTCTAATCTCTAAAGGTTTTAAAAAAGGTATAGCTGACCCTACTATTTTTATCAAATGAATTTATAAAGATGTTTTAGTTGTAAAAATTTATGTAGATGATATTATTTTTGGATCTTCAAGAAATTCCCTATGTACTGATTTTTCTAAAATAATGCAAAATGAATTTGAAATGAGTTTAATGGGAGAACTCAAATTCTTTCTTGGATTTCAAATCTTTCAAAATGATGATGGAATTATTTTAACTCAAATTAAATATACTAGAGATATTTTAAAACATTTTGGATTGGATAGCACAAAAGGTAGTGACACTCCCATGAGTACCACCTGTAAGTTGGATCTTGATGAAGATAGTAAATCTATTGATCAAAACACTTATAGAGGAATGATTGGAAGTCTACTCTACCTAACTGCTAGTCGTCCTGATATTATGTTTAGTGTGTGTATGTGTTCTCATTTTCAAGAAACCCCTAAAGAGTCACATTTAAATGCTGTAAAGATAATTTTCAAATACCTCAAGCATACTCCCAATTTAGTACTGTTCTATCCCAAAGGATAATCATTTGAACTAGTTAGTTATTCTGATGCTGATTTTGCTGGATGTAAGTTAGATAGAAAAAGAACCTCTGGAACATGTCATCTTTTAGGCAAGTCACTAGTATCATGGTGTAGTAAGAAACAAAATTATGTTGTGTTATCTACTGTAGAAGCTGAATACATAGCTGCTGGAAGTTGTTGTGCACAAATTTTGTGGATGAAACACACATTACTAGACTATGGATATCAATTCAAACATGTCCCAATAAATTGTGACAACATAAGTGCTATTAATATTTCTAAGAATCCTGTTTCACATTCTAGGACAAAACATATTGATGTAAGACATCACTTTTTGAGGGATCATTATCAAAAAGGTGATATCACTTTGGAATTCATTGGTACTGAATATCAACTTGCTGATATATTCACTAAACCATTAAATTCTTAAAGATTAGACTACATCATACATGATCTTGGTATGATTAATCATAAATAGATATCTTACTGATCTTAATACTCAATACTTTACTGTATTTTACATTATGGTTTCATGCTCACTATTTTACAGTTACTGTTTCATGCATACGGTCTCACCGTTAAGATCTTGTGCTCACGGTCTGTTAACTCATTGTCTCACTGTGACTGCACCGAATGGTTACTATCTCACCGTGACGACCATCAACTGTCTCACCGTGATGACTATTTTTCATCACACCGTAATTCCTACTCACAGTCTCACCGTGAAAGTTATTTATATTTCTATTTTAACTCGTATCACGGTAATTTCTATTTCACCGCTATTTGATTTCCCGCATTTTTGTTTTTATGACGATTGAAATTCCCAAATGATAAAACTTAAGGGTTTCATTCGATTTCTTACCCAAAATCTCTCCTGAACCTTTTCTTCCCTCTTGCCCGAACCTTCAGTGGATGCCAAGGATGAAGCGTCCATCTTCACCCTCGTCTGAGAAGCGCCGCTCTAAGAAGCAGAAAAGGATATCGAAGATAGCTCCCGAAGGACCTCTAAACCCAAACTTGGTAAGTCATACTGTTGTACCTGAAAAAGAATTTTGCCCTGAATGGTTTCTATCTAGCAAGTCTTTAGTTTTGAAAGTTTTAAGAGAACAAGGATGTCTTGAATGGTTCTCTGGACAAAATAGACCGATTTATCTGAGGCCGGTATCTCAATTCTACCAATATGTGAAGTTTTCCTTTGAATTTGGAGAAAGCTTTATGGTGACCAGCTGGATAAATGGTCAGAAGTGTTCCTTATCTTCAAGGTTGTGGGCTACATGCCTAAGAATTCCACATGAAGGAGTTTGTGAAGACTACCAAAGAGACCCTCCTCCATCTTCTGATATCTTCAATCTGGAGAATGCTTTGGAAATCCTGACTGGAAATGGCACCAAGAGAAGGGCCATAGCTACTGAATTACATGGGTAAACTAGACTTCTTTTCAAATTTGTTCAGAATTTGATTAGTCCAAGAAAAGGGGATTTTTATGTAATGAAGTATCAGGATGTGTTCCTGATTCACCTGTTGAATAATGGCCATAAGATCAACCTATGCAAGTATGTTATTAACCATATCTGTGAGTTGATCAAAGTCACTTCCAAATCCACCTCCTTGTTTTACTCAAGGATGATTTCAGCCATGTTAGTTTCCAAAGGGATGGTTGGACCGAATGAAGAAAAGTTAGAGGACTTTTATTTCTGCTTATCCATGCCTATCATCAGAAGGATGAAGATAAGATGGAACCCCTAGAAGAAGTAGTGGGTTGAGGATAATGATCAACTCTATAAAAAGTTTAATCCTGTTGATTATCCAAGGAGACCTAAGAATCTATCTGATCCTGGTTTGGAACCAGATGAAGTGGCTGAGTATTCAAAAGAAGAAGAAGAGGAAGTAACAGCCGAAGTATCACCTAGAGAATAAGATGGAAGACCTCCAATGGAAACAGTTCTGGTTAAAAAAGAAAGGGTTGTTGTCCCTGCTGTTATCCCTACTGAAATACCTCAAGGAGAGGAAGTTGTTGTCGGTTTGAGAGAAGAGGAGGATCCTGCTTCTAGTGAGGATGTCAATCCAGAAACTCATTCTCATACTGCAATAAAATTGTCTTTTCCTGATTCAGAACAGCAAGCAACCATAGAGACAAATCCTGTTGAAGAGGATCTCCCTGTTGAGAAAGAAGCAAGTCAGGAAGCACAACTAGTGGAACAATCGGTTCCTGAGTATATTCCCTCTACTGAAGAGAGGATGGAAATTGCCTTTCAGATGGAAAGGAAAGAGTTTGCTGAAGATATTAGAGATGATCATTTGGATCTTGATCATGTTGTTGAACCTATAGTCTCTGAAAGGGAAGCACAATTTGAGGGGGATGAACCTCAAAACCTTGAGATTATGGAAGCTGGATCTGCTGAAGCTTCTCAACCTATTGTCACATATTCTGTGTACACTCGGTATGAGTTCCCAAGCTTTTATAATGTGAATGAGTCATAGAAAGTGACTACAACTGGAATGGATCTTTCTTCTCTATTTCAACTGAAGTCTGTAGCTCATCCAGAACCAGTACCAGAACCAGAGTCTCAATCTGAATCAGAATATGTGTCTGAAGATGACTTTGAACCACAACCAGAACCTGAACCTCTACCTTTACCTGTACCCTTACCCGATCATCACTCTTTTGTGACTAAAGATGATCTGAAAGTTTTTGGAGAGACTTTGTTAGCTGGAGTTGAGAAGATCTTATCCTCTCAACCTCATACAGTGACTCAACTGAGTCAAGAAGATGCATCAATTATATTGGAAAATATTATATTTCATATTAAACCAAGGATGATTTGATAAATTCAAGAAGTCATAGTTGAAAATAAGCTTCTAAGTGCTGATGTTGCAAATCTGAAAAATATGGTAGCAACCTTACAGAATGAGTTGTCTTTGAGATCAGTTCCTGCTCCTGTTTCTACCCCTGCACCAGTTGTTTCTTCTCTTGAGACATCTGATTCCATCCTTTCTAGGGAGATTGTGACTCAAGTTCATCCATATCTACTATCTTTTGATGAGATGGTTGGAAAAAGACACACCAAGATGATGGAATGTATGAGGGAGCTTGTAGAAAATATGAATAAACTTACATATGAATACACTGGATGCCTTCAAAAAGTTCTAAAACAGCTCAAAGTTCTATCCAAAGCTGTAAAAGCTTCTCCTGCTTCAGGTCAACCTTCTATTCCTCTTTTGGATGATTCTCTGCTGAGATCCATAATTAAGGAAGAACTTCAGAATGCCTTAAGTGGCTTGGATCTGTCTTCTTTTTCAAAAGTGGTTAAGAACAGTGATTGAGCATTGGACTTGGTTAGAATTCATTCTAAGATAGATAATGATGCTTAACAGGAGATCTCTAAGAAAATAGATTTTTATCTCTCCCGGATTTTCTCTAAAAGTGATATGACAGATCACTTTAGATATCTTGTGGAAAATTTGAGAATCCCTCCGGTAACTCAAGCTTTTAAAACTCAAGTTCAGAAACTTACAAAGTTCACCAGATTGTTGGACAAATTCATGGAGAATAAGGATGATTTTGAAAAGTCTATGCAATATGGTGGTGAAATCATTACTGATTTCATAAATCTTTTGAATCCATATCTTCATGTACAGAGTACGGCTATTGTTGCTCCAGCTGTTGCACTCCTTAGACCTGGTCTACCTACCTTAGCCTCCACTGCCATGTCAGTCATCCAAGCTCTTTATCAGATCTGGCCAGTCATTCTTGACCAACCCCATCCTAGATCTTCTACTTATCCTACTTTGGATCCATCTATGTTCGAAGGTCTACCATTACCCTCTTTGTCTACCACATCTATGCCTTATTCTACATCGGCACCAGCTCCTGCTGCTGATAAAGGCAAAGACAATGTGGATCCCTGAAGATTCTGAGGACTTTTTTCTTTTTTGATGGGATGCCATTTGCTGTTTAATGTTTTTATTGTATTATGAACCCTTTGTTTAATGAAAAATGTCATGTTTCTTTTCATTTTTCTCTATCTTTTTTATAATCCCAAAAGGGGGAGAAAAAACTACAAGTGTCAGTACTATAATATGCTAGTTTCTTTAATATTGCATTTCATTTATCTTTTGACTATACATGATTTGTAATCATCAAAAGGGGGGATATTGTTGGACTCCTCATGTGTTAATCATGTTTTAATGATCATAAATCCTATTTCTAATTAATCTCAATCTTTATTTCACATCTTGATAATGCTCTTCAAACTCAATAATAACTACACATCATGTTTTAATGATAACAAATATTATGGATGTTAATTACTCTCTTTATTATTTACAAGTCTTATGAATGATTACAAATCTCACATATATTATCAAGCCTTTATATTTATGATTCAAGGTATCTTACTCTCTAATTATTAAGCTTAATCCATATTCTGCATATTACTGTCTAAGTCTAAATACAGGTATTTGTCTAAGTATGGAGACACTGTGAAGGACAAACCGGGACCCAGACACCGCGACCCAGACACCGTGACCCAGACACCGTGACCCAGACACCGTGATCCAGACACCGTGACCCAGACACCGTGACCCAGACACAGTGACCCAGACACCGTGACCCAGACACCGTGACCCAGACACCATGACCCAAACACCGTGACCTAGATATCGTGAAGGACTCACCATGACCAAGACACCGTGATCTAGACACCGTGACATGGACATACCGTGAAGCTCATACCGTGAACCTCATACCGTGAACCATATACCGTGAAGAAGACACCGTTTACATAATCATTGTGACACCGTTTCTTAACTTTTTTTCAATATTATTTAAATAATACTAACAGTCATATTTGATGTTTTTAATGAAATTAATTTTATTTAATGATAGTTGTTGGAATGTCAGGAAACCGTATCTCGTACCTATGAAAAGTGAATCATTCCTACTGCCAGAACTTGTGGAATATAAGGAAGATAAATATGCAGTACACGTGCATGTGGTGAAGCAAAAAAAGTATGACGATACAACAAGAAGAACATACATATGCCTGAGAGTACTGTTCTGAACAAAAAAAAGAACAATCCTGATCAAGAAGGAGATTGCAAGACTTTCAAAGAACTCGCATAAGTGAAATCCAACATCACTGAAGAACACGCGACGAATCAAGAGATCATTTTCACTCCTATAGAACACAAGCTGAACTACAACACTCTGTTTTTCAACAGAAAAACCATAGGAGGACTAAGAAGAAATTCTGCTGAATCCAATGAGTCCAGAGCTACATTGCTAATCACTAGAGCTTTCTAAACTCTTATCTATTCTCTCTAAGTGATTTGTTTATTTACCTTCGAGCAGCGTGGTGTACTCTGTATATCTCACACACACAGTGTCTCCTACACTGAACTGGAGGATATCAAAATCCTCACTCTAAAACTCTTAACTCTTGTTTACCCATGTCAACTGTGGAATAGTTCCTTGTGTGGCCTAATCTCTGTTTTGATTCCCACGAAGAACAGTGGTAGAGGTCCATGTGTGGCCTGGACAGTTGTGTAAACTGTTGTTAACCTCGATCCAGGGTGTGGATCAAATTTATATAAATTTGAGAGGACTAAGTCTTGGCTTGAGACTGAACCTCTTGTTACATCTGCTATTCATATTTAGTTTAAGTTTAAAGTATACTACATATATCTTTTATACTCTGCTTCTATTACTTTGAAATACAAAACTATTTTAAAGCTACTTTGATAGTCAAATTAGCAAGTGTTTACACTTATTGTAAATCAGTAGGTTAGTTTCAAAAGTTAGTTTGATCTTGTGGTTAAATTAATTGAGACCTAATCAATCTTTGATAATCTAAGTGAACATTTATAATCTGTATAAATTCACTCCAGTTTAACTTGTTTTATAAATTGGGGGATTTTAAATAGAGAATATTTTAACAGAAATTTTAATTGGAACTCAATTCACCCCCTCTTGAGTATCCACTCCGAACAACAGTACTCAAAGTGAGAGAACACTTAATCATTGTATTCGTGTATATAAATACACATACTCTTTAAGGAACATTCAAGTTGGTTAACATTCAATGTCTAAGTTCTTCTATTCAGATATAATGCAGTTTTAGTTGATGATTTTTTTGAAATTGTATATCCAAATTTCTATCTTTGTAAATAGTGTATCTTTTTGTCTACCTTTATAAATATATTACAATGAATAAATAATGGAATAATGGTTCATTTTTAAATATATTTTATATATAATTTCATACAGTATTGAAGTAATTTTTAAAAATAACCTTTATCGATTTTCCTACAAGATAATGATATATTTAGTACTATTTAAAATGTTTTTCCCTAATTTCATACATTTAATATATAATATACATACATATATTAGTAGACATTAAGTATACAGAGGCACAATATAATGAATAACTAATTAGAAAAAATATATATAGACATCATGCATAACACTATGAATATTGTAGATTAGATGTTCATATTTATAAATGATGACATAAAGCTATAATATCTAACTTATATTTTCATCAGTAAGGAGAAAATCAATGATTTCTATTTCATCTGATGATTTTGATGATTTTTTAACTATATCCCGATGATGCATACTTCAATTTTCAATGTTTCACCATCTTTAATGTAAATTTGTCATAATTGAGTATTTTAACATGCCATTTATAAGAAACTTCATTAAGAATGAGAAAAAACAAAATTTTTAATAAAGGTGACATTTTTATGAAATGAGTAACTATTGGTGTAACTATTAATGTTTTTGTATAATAATTAAAGTGAATATTTATATTAATCCTTTCATAAAGTAAATATAACATTACACCTAAGTAAATATTAGTAGTAAAGTAATGATTTACATTTATTTATGTATTTTTAAAAGCACTATACATTACACTATCAGCATTGAGAAAATTAAATATATGTTTCTAAGAAGTATAAAGTAACATTCCATAACCATTCAAATAAATATTTACATATATTTTTCAAAGAAAGTAGAAAGTAACATTAATATGTTTCTATGAATTGAGAAAATGTACATATATAAAACCTTAAGGATATGTGTAAGAAAATAATATTAATGTTTTATAATAGTATTTGGGTAGACTAATAATATATCTAGAATTCATACTTATATCTTGTGCTTCCCATTTTCAAGAATGCGGAACTGATTGTATGAATTTGTATCTCTGGGAAAACAAATGAATTCTACAAATGTTATTGAGGAAATTTTTATTTTATATTTTGTTTGAAAACAAATTGAAAAATGATTATGAAATTTATCATTTGGTAGAATATCCATATTGTCCCATAAAAATATCTTAAAGAAACT
The DNA here is from genome assembly GCA_963277665.1 of Viscum album. Classification (NCBI taxonomy): domain Eukaryota; kingdom Viridiplantae; phylum Streptophyta; class Magnoliopsida; order Santalales; family Viscaceae; genus Viscum; species Viscum album. The sequence continues at coordinate 138,282,936 of OY728123.1, read as the reverse complement.
AATGTTATATTTTCAAGAAAAATATTTGAAGTCATGTAGTGAAAATCATGAAGAGTAACTTAAATTGATCATTTGATGAATCCTTAAAAGCTACCATAGGACATAAGTTAGCAGTAATCATATAGAATAGTATATGAGTCATATTATATTCTCTAAAGTCTCATGGATTATATAATGGAGTGGTACAATGCAAAATAAAATATAACAAAACATAATGGGTGGTTACAATACATATGTAAGAGTTGAAATAGAAATAACATATCAGTCATAACTTATAAAACATTAGATTTCATATGAATAATATTTGGGTTATTGAGTTTCTCAAGGGTTTACCAAGTGTAAAATATATAAAAATTAGTAAATTAAGTTCAAACACAAAACCAAAAAATTGGTCAAGTCAGTTTAATAGTAACTCAATATCATACAAACATTTTTTGTGCATGGGGATAGTGATGTGAATATGGTGGTTTTAATATGTAAAAGGTCAAAATGTAATGATTTTGAATTATTATGATTAAACATAAAAAATATTTATTCATAGGAGGAAGATAAATAATAAAGAAAAACAAATCTTTAAAATAGACACCAATATGAAAATGTTACCGAATGTGGAGATTCTTCATAACATTTATTCATAAGTAGAAATGCATTATGTATCATTCATGGGAAAAAATCATGGGCCTATACTAGTTAAATGGTAATTTTTGGTAGACATGTATGAAACATAAAATTAGGTTTTGATTTTTGTATAACTTTTCCAATGTCAATAGAATTAAATAGTTGATATGATTCTCAGACTCATTTGTTGGTGGAGTATCTGTAACATCCCGACCCCTCTAAACTGGAGCCAGTTCATTAATTGTTACATTGGAATGTTTAAAAGGAAATAAAATCCTAAAGGAATGATCAGTTTAGTAATCTGGAAGAAAATAGATACATATATGTAACTCAAATTACATTAGGAAAGGTAACAAGATACAATACATAACAAAAACTAAAAACTACATCCACAGAAACTCAATAAATGATCTCCTCTTAAAAACCTTTTGAAGGTAAAAAAATGGAAGGGGTTGTCTCAAATTCTCAATAAGGGTTACAAATAGTGGAATCATGAACCAATAATAACTGAATCATAAACAAATATGGCATGGTGAATAAATGAAAAACACACACCATTAATAATCTGATAATAAAACTGCATCCACAGATTTTGTCATAGTGAAAACCTCATGGATAGAAATAAAATGAATAAATACAATTCTTATTAATTGGACATCATGTATATGTCACATGATACCATTATACCATTGAAAATATTTAAGTCTGTGGGTAGAAACTAGTCTGATTTTTGGAAACAAACTCGAAGGGTTTGTCGCAACTGATTTGTCTCATGAGACCTGTCGATGCATCGAGGGGATATAGTGGGCCCCACCCTCCACTAAAAGTCCATATCATTATTTATACATAGATTCAATACAATTACAATATTCCTTCTCAATATCCGTATAGAGTAGAGAATACGGATTCATCAATATTTCCATAGTTAAAATAACTATCCAAATAAACACCTTATATAAAAGGGTATACAGCTTAAGACAATACTCATATACATGAAACCAGAATATGGATATATAATATATTTAAAATTTCAAATTAAAAATGATCTCAAATGTGCATTAGATACACCACATAAGAAATATTAGGTGCACAATACCAAGAAGGTCTCAATGAAATGGAAATTGGAACAAGGACCCTTACCATATTGTAATAAATTGAATCGTATGAACGAAAGTCAATAATCACAAAATTAATCACAAAATACCATGAATATAAAGATAATAATGTTTTTATATATCAAATGGTAGTACACATATACCACATACAAGAAATAAGTGGTGAATAATGGAAATCTCACAGAAATGAAAGTGAGATGAGAAACCCCTCACCTTATGCTCGAGTGTGTTCTTCGTTTATTCCAATGACCTGAATAATAAAATTTATCTTAATTAATTAATAATTACAGAACCTAATATACATGTAATTTATTTATTATAACCTATTAGTTCATTCATAGCCATTTTTATGGGTTTAAGAAGTTCAATTTTATTGTTTTGGAAGCATTTTCTTCCTTGGTTTTTGTGATTCATTTACTTGTATTCATGAATGGAAGTTCATTTGAAATGTGTTTAAACATATAAAATAGTTAATATATATTATTAATTACATTAAAAATATATAAATTATCTTATAATGATTTTGGGTTATATAACATGATGATGATTCATTAGTTAAAAGTTAATTACAAATTTTTGGATTAACTAGAAGATTTTGTTCATAATGAACTTGTTTTGTGTTATTATTTTATATTATGAGTGTGTAAGGACTATAGAAAATTGATGAGATGAAATAAATATATTATGATCTGGATAAACCATAAAAATGGTTTCATGACCAGAATTGAACATGGTAATTAAAATTGAGAACCTGTCGTCCTTGAATGTGATAAATTAACACATCTCGGACGATGGTTTCATTTTTAGTATAAGAGGAGGGGGAAAGAGAGATGATGATGAAATATTACATTATAATAATATAATTACATTTAATGTAAGGTACTGGAATTATCATATATTTTTTATGAGGGTATATTAGGAAATAAGTATAAAAGAAAGGAACTCAAAATAGAAGAAAATTGAGAAATCTCTCACAAAAATTCGGCAGCCTAACGACGTCACTTAAAATTTCATAAAATAGTTTGATGAGAGAAAGGGGTTATATCATCACTATTAAATAATATGGATAGAAATGAGAATATGGAATGACATATCCCAACATAATCCAATTGAAAATAAAATAGAAAACATAAAATGAAAGCTTTAAGAAAAGAGAAGGGTGGTAGATTCCCTTACCTTGAAGAGTAATTCCTAAAACTTGAAGGTTGGGACCTTGGGGGTTTGAGGAAACCTTGGGAGGATTCCTAGGGAGGTAAAAATACTAGATATTAGAGGATTATATATTTTTAATGAAATAAAATGAATGGGTGAGTGGGTATTTATAGTAAACGAGAGGGAGTTTTTTATTAATTAAATGGGACACCTCATTAGTGGTTTTTGAAAAACCATGGTATTTGCCCATGGTTTTAGGCACTTGGGACACCTAATGTCATATGTTACTATACACAAGTCAACCATAATTTTATATTAATTATTATATCATTATGTTTTCATTAAACTACCAAAAACTCAAAACCGTATTTTTACTATTCATGAAGAATTCAAGTATTTTAGAAAAATCCCAAAAATTCACCCTAACCATTTATCAATGTGTAGAATTCAAAAATAAACTCCTTTTTTTGAAAATATTTTTCTAAATATTATTAATTTATTTTTTAAATAAAATCATAGTTAATTCAAAAAATAACAATTTTAAAGGTATAATTAGTTTTATATCAAATTGAAAAATTAATTAAGATCTCATTATCTTATTACCTTAAGAAAATAAAATAATATCATTATTTACTATTCATAAGGGTCATATTACTATTCATATTAATATTCATAAGGGTATGTTACTATTCATTAAAAATCAAGTTGGTTCTATCAGACTCCAAATGACTTACTGTTCACAACTCTAGATGACCATTTTTTGAAATTTAAAACATAAAAGTGGGAAAAAAATTTAAAGGTTAGGTTATGATTATCTCCTAAATAACCAAGTGTTGCTTCAAAGGAACACAATTCTTTATGAAATATAGTCTATGAATATAATATATTTAAGATAATCATACCATAAAATGTTTGGGGTGTTACATTATTCCCTCCGGAAATTTAGTCCACGAAATTTTATGTATAAATCCCACCAAAAAGATATGGGTGGTTCTTCTTCATAACATCCTTAGGTTCCCATGTTGCTTCCTCCATATTCTGGTTTCTCTAAATAAACTTTACTAGACTAGTTTTCTGATTTCTCAATACCTTCTCCCTTGTGTCAAGAATCCTGATAGGCTCTTCACAGTATGAAAAATCAGCTTCCAGTTCTATTTCTTTATAGGTGAGTACATGCATTGGGTCTGGAATGTATTTCTTCAACAATGACACATGGAACACATCATGAACTTCAGAGAGACTTGGAGGCATTGCTAAACGGTAAGCTATAGCTCCGATTCTTTCTATAATTTCAAATGGTCCAATGTACCTAGGGCTCAGTTTCCCTTTCTTATCAAACCTTAAGACACCCTTCCATGGATATACTTTTAGAAAGACATGATCTCCCACTCAGAATTCCAAATCCTTTCTTCGGTTGTCAGCATAACTATTCTACCTACTTTTGAATACTTTAATATGGGCTTGAATTTTCTTTACCTTTGTTGTGGTTTCTTCAATAAGTTATGTGCCTATAAGTTTCCTCGCACCAACTTCGTCCCAACAAGTTGGAGTTCAACATTTCTTTCCATATAATTCTTTATATGTATCCATTTGAATACTAGAATGGAAACTATTTTTGTAGGAAAATTCCACCAAAGGAAATTATTGATCCCACATACCTTAAAAGTCAAGAGAGCATGATCTCAGCATATCTTCCAAAGTTTGAATAGTCCTTTCAGACTGTCCGTCGATTTGGGGGTGATAAGTAGTACTCATATGAAGCTCAGTATTCAAAGCCTTCTGAAGACTTTTCCAGAATTTTGATGTAAAACAGGGATCACGGTCAAAAATAATTGATAAGGGTACACCATGAAGTCTTAAAACTTCATTAATATATAGTATTGCTAAACATTAAAGTTTTAATTCTTCTCTTATATCAATAAAATGTGTTGATTTTGTAAGATGATCAACAATGATGCATATCACATCATTCCTTCTTGGAGTCTTTGTTAGCCCCATGACAAAGTCCACCGTAATATCATCCCATTTCCACATAGGTATAGGAAGGGGTTTTATGACTCCTCCAATATGTTGTCTTCTAGTCTTCACCTGTTGAAAAACCAAACATCTCGACACATAATCAATAATCTCCCTCTTCATTTTGTCCCACCAAAAAATTTCCTTTAGATCTCTATACATTTTTGTGCTACTAGTGTGTATAGAGAAATTAGAGCTATGAGAATCATCCAATAGTTCCCTCTTTAGCCCAGGAATAGCAGGAACACAAAGTATCTTTCCAAATTTCAAAATTTCACCTTCATATAAGAATTCAATCAACTTTCCATCATTTACAGCTTTAATTTTCTTTTGAAACTCCTCATCATCAATATAAGAACTTTTTATCCTTTATAGTAAAGAAGGTTTGGCATCTATTTGAAATAGTAGTGATCTATTACCTTGCATGATAATTCCCATATCCATATTTATTGATCCATAAACATAGGATCCCTTTCAACTCTCATCTTGTTCAAAATTCCGTGGTCTTTTCTACTCAAAGAATCTGCCACCTTATTTGCCTTTCTAGGGTGGTATTGTATTGAACAATCATAATCCTTGAGTAACTCGAGCCATCTCCTTTGCCTCATGTTGAGTTCTTTTTGTGTAAAAATGTATTTCAAACTCTTTTGATCCATGTATATCTCACATTTTTCACCGTAAAGATATTGTATCCATATTTTCAGAGAAAATATTACGTCTGGTAACTCAAGATCGTGAGTCGGGTGATTTTTCTCATGAGTCTTAAACTGCCTTGATGCATAAGAAAAAACTTAATCATTTTTAATAAGGAAACAACCCAGTCTATTCTTTGATGCATCACTATATATCACAGATCTATCATTTCCTGATGAAAGATTCAAAATTGGATCATTGACTAGTCTTATTTTCAATTATTCAAAGCATACTGTACATTCTTTTTTCCATAAAAACTTAACCCCTTTATGTGTGATCTTGGTTAGCGGGTTATCTAGTCTGGAGAAATTCTGAATGAAATGCTGATAGTAAACTACTAAGCCAATAAAACCATCACTACTGGAAAAGTGACCTATACCCATGGTTCAAAATCGTGGGTATAGCCCCCAAAACCGTGGGTATAGGCTATACCCACAGTTTTGGGAACCGTGGTCTGGAATGGCGTCGGTATAGGGGTCGCAACCTATACCCACGGTTTTGTAGAACTATGGGTATAGGGGAGTCATAGTGTGCACCACGGCTGTACCAGCGTGGCACACAAAATACCCCATGGTTTGAAAACCCTGGGGTATTTAAATTCAAAAAATTCGCAGCCAACAGGGTTCGAACCTTGCACTCACGCTGTGCCTCACACTGTGCACCACCAAGGGACCAACCAAGCTGCAATTTATTTTTGTTTTATAATTATACATCAATGTATATATATTCATTTAATCTACGTGGTGTACCAAAAAGTCGGGCAAGGGGATTCGAACCCGCGTCTCACACTGGGGCTCACTACCGCGCACCACCAACTGACCAACCGAGCCGTTATGTTATTCTATATATATATATATATATATATATATATATATAAATATATTAATATAGGCGCTTACTGAAAAATGGTAATAGCAGGATTTGAATGCGTGACCGCTGCGAGGATGATCCGACACCCGACCAACTGACCTGGGATTATTTTGATGACATTTTCATACATCTGTTTAATTATATTATTTAAACTCATTTAAAAGAAAAATAAAATTCACCGACATTCGAACAACAAACTCTTTTAAACAATACCAACGATCTAACCAACAAACCTGTGTATGCTAATTGCAATTATATTTGTATATTTATAATTATATTAACAAAAACCGTGTTCCCGCCATTTTTTTCGTTGTCCCGTGAAATTTTTTTTCCCGCCTTATGGAGGGAAATCTATACCCACGGTTTTTCAAAACAGTGGGTATAGGTCTTCAAAAAAAATACCCCAATACCCACAGTTTTTAAAAACCGTGGGTATAGTTCTTCCGAAAAAACTCTATACCCACAGTTTGGCCAAAACTGTGGGTATACATCTTCAAAAAAACACCTATACCCATGGTTTTTCAAAACCGTGGGTATAGGTCTTTAAAAATAATCTATACCCATGTTTTTGGGAAAAACCGTGGGTATAGGTCCCCATATTATCTCTATACCCACAGTTTTTGAAAATCGTGGGTATAGGGGTACCCTATACCCACAGTTCTTTGCAAAACCGTGGGTATAGGCCCATTTTCCAGTAGTGTGTGTACCTCAGTTATGTTCATTGTCTTGGGCCATTCTTGGATTTCCATTGTCTTCGCATGATCTACTAGGATTCTATCCTTAGAGATAATATGGCCTAGAAATGAAATTGATTGAATCCAGAATTCTCACTTGTTAAACTTTCCATATAATTCATTTCTTCTAAGAATTTTCAAAATAGTCCTCAAGTGATTATCATGGTCTTAATAGCTTTTTGAGTATACTAGGATATCATCGATGAGTAACACAACAAAGTTATCAAGATATTCTTTGAAAACTCTATTCATTAAATCTATGAAAACAAAGGGTGCATTAGTCAGCCCAAAAGGCATCACTATAAACTCGTAATGACCATACCTAGTTCAAAATGCTATCTTAGGAATATCTTCCTTCCTCACGTGAAACTGATGATATTCGGATCAAAGGTCAATCTTTGAAAAATATTGGGCTCCCTAAAGTTTATCAAATAAATCATCAATTCATGGTAGATGATACTTATTCTTTATTGTAATAGCATTTATTTCTCTGTAATCAATGCATAGCCTCATGTATCTATCTATATTCTTGACAAAGAGAATAGGGGCTCCCCATGGAGAAACACTAGTCCAAATAAATCCCTTTTCACTCAATTTCTCTAGTTGTTTCTTTATCTTAACTAATTCCATGATGTCCATTCTATAGGGAGTCTTTGATATAGGTCTTTCACCCAGAATTAAATCAATAGAGAACTCAACTTCCCGCTCTGGAGGATGTCCAAGTAAATCCTTTGGAAATACATCAATTTATTGTTGTACTATATGCACATATTCAATTTGAATATTTCTTTCCTCACCCATAGATATTGGTTTATCTTCCTCTCCAATTATTGCATTCATTAGAGCTACTAGGGATTTATCTAGATAAGAATCAGATGGTGTGGTTTATGATATAAATATAAGGGATTCTACACCATTTTCAAAAATTGTAACTTCTTTCTTCTTTCAATAGATCTTCGCATCATAATTTGATAGCCAATTCATACCGAGAATTATATCAAAGTCAATCATTGGTATGATGATAAGGTTAGAAACTAAAGAACATTTATGTGTAATGAGGGGGACTAATCTACATGCCTTTGTTGCAATGATACATCCCCTATGAGTTTTGACTAACAACTCCTTTATTAAATCAAAATGGATATGTCTAATTCTCTTAAAAAACTGGGAAGATATAAATTAATGCAATGATCCAGAATCAAATAATGCATTGGACAAGTTTGAGGAAACAATTAAAGTACCTTCCACCACATCATTAGGAACTTCAACCTCCGCAGTTGTAATCGCATAATATTTCCCTTGCTCTCATGGAATTTTCTGAGGCAAGTTTTCTTGGCACTTAGGACACTCATTTTCATAGTGTCCCATCTTTCTACAATTGTAGCATTTAAAATCATCAAATCATTTCTTCCCCTTGCATTCATTAGATTGATGACCCTTTTAGCCACACTGATAGTAGACTCTCATTCCTTTCAAGAATTTCCCAGGATGATTCTTTCCACATTTCTCACATAACAGGAATTACTTCTTTCTCTTTTTCTTCTTTGGCACTTCACCTTTTCCATGTTTATTATAGTACCACTTATTATCTTGGTTTTATTTGAACAAATTTGATCTATAAAATTTATTCTCTTTTTTATGGCACTTGATTCAATTTCATTATATGATGAAAATGTTTGAGAATATAGTTCCCTTCAAAGAATTGGCTTAGGACCTTCAAATAAATGATCAATCCTGTCTGTCAAGTCGCGTACGTAATCTATGTCATACCTAGCTAGCCTTGTGAAGGTAGTCTCATACTCTATAACATTGTCTTCTTCCCTTTTCTTTAAGCCAAGGAATTTACTCTTCATTTCAGTTCGTTTCTCACGTGGGAAATATTTTTTGAAGAATATTTCCTTAAAATTCCTCCATTCCATATCTTTTATTTATTCTTCCTCAGTGGTATTCTGGATCAAGGACCACCATTGATCTGCATCTCCCTTGAGACAATATACTGCCAACACTACCTTTTCATTTTCATTGCATCTTAATGCCATGAATACCTTTTCAAGGGACATGATCCACTGCTCAGCAACCACTGGATTAGTAGTCCCACTAAAAGATGGGGGATTCTCCTGCATAAAACAATCCAACATAGGTGTGGCATGGTTATTCGTCACAACCTGAGTAAGTTGTCCCAATATGGTCATGATTTGATCTACTCCAACATTGATTGTGTTGACTTTCTCAGTAGGGAGATCCCTACATTACCCATGAGTATTGATTACCCTTCTTCCATTAGGTTCCATTTCTAAATAAGGGCATACACTAGATCAGGTTATGAATCAAAAATAGAAAATCACTTAATATAGATTGAAATTCTATGTATAACTAATCTCATAAACATGGTTTCTATGAGGAAAAATTTACATTAAAATCATTCATAATGGCTTGTAAAGAAAATGTGAATTATCCTAAGCATATCCACCAGGAGTGTCAATACCAAGAGTACAGCACAACCTATTTTTGTGTACTAGGATACCCTGGGTCAAGCCCGAAACTCCTTGTCAGAGTTTTCACTCCCAGGTACATATGTACCAGAGCCACCTCTACCTATTTGTATCCAGAAATGGATGTATTTTCTAGATGGATCCACATAATCTATTCCTTACCAAAATTATAGGATGTTCCTGTATGTTTGTCTTCAAATACTACCTTATGAATTTTTTCCCTAATCTACATTTTCTAATCTAGTTTTCAAGCTTTCTATTAAACTTCCTCTAATAACAACTGTAACACCCCGACCCCTCTAGACCAGAGCCAGTGCATTACTTGTTACATTGGCATGGTTAAAAGGAAAGGAAATCTCGAAGGAATGATCATTTTATTAATCTTGAAGAATCTAGATACATATATGTAACTCAAATTACATTGGGAAAGGTAACAAGATACAATACATAACAAAAACTAAAAACTGCATTCATAGAAACTCAATAAAAGATCTCCTTTTCAAAACATGTTGAAGGTAAAAAAATGGAAGGGGTGAGCTCAAAAGCTCAGTAATGGTTACAAATAGAGGAATCATGAATCAATAATAACTTAATCATATACAAATATGGCATGGTGAATAAATGAAAAACACACGCCATTAATAAACTGAGAATGAAACTGCATCCATAGATTTTGTCATAGGTAAAACCTCATGGATAGAAATAAAATGAATAAAGATGATTCTTATTAATTGGAATTCATGTATCTAGAACATTCTACCATTATACCATCAAAATGATTTAAGTCTGTCGTTAGAAACCCGTCTGATTTTTGGAAACAAACTCAAATGGTTTGTCGCCAACTGATTTGTCTCATGAGACCTATCGATGCATCGAGGGGCTATAGTGGGCCCCACCCACCACTGAAATTCCAAATAATTGTTTATAAATAGATTCAATACAAGTACAATATGTCTTCTCAATATACTTATAGAGTAGAGAATACAGATTCATCAATATTTCCATTGTTAAAATAACTTTCCAAATAAACACCGTATGTAAAAGGGTATACGACTTAAGAAAATAGTCATATCCATGAAACTAGAATATGGATATATAATATATTTACAATATAAAATGAAAAATTATCTCAAATTGGAAGTAGATACACCACATAATAAATATTGGATTCACAATACCAAGAATATCTCAATGAAATGGAAATTGGGACAAAGACCCTTACCATATTGTAATAAATTGAATCGTATGACCGAAAGTCAATAATCACCAAATTAATCACAGAATACCATGAATATAAATAGAATCATGTTATTATATATCAAATGGTAGTACAGATATACCACATATAAGAAATAAGTGGTGAATAATGGAAATATCACAAAAATGAAAGTGAGATGAGAAACCCCTTACCTTATGCTCGAGTGTGTTCTTCATTTTTTTAATGACCTGAATAATAATATTTAGCTTCATTAATTAATAATTCCAGAACATACTATATATAATTGATTTATTATAACCTTATTAGGTCCATTCATGGCCCTTTTTATGGGTTTAAGAGGTTCAGTTTTATTGTTTTGGAAGCATTTTCTTCCTTGGTTTTTGTGATTCGTTTACTTGTATTCATGAATGGAAGTTCATTTGAAATGTGGTTAAAAATAAATAATTGTTAATATATATTATTAATTAAATTAAAAATATATAAATGATCTTATAATTATTTTGGGTTATATACCGTGATGATGATTCATTAGTTAAAAGTTAATTACAAATGTTTGGATTAACTAGACGGTTTTGTTCATAATTAACTTGTTTTGTATTATTATTTTATATTATGATTGTGTAAGGATTATAGAAAATTAATGAGATTAAATGAATATATTATGATCTGTTATAACCATAAAAATTATTTCATGACCATAATTGAACATGGTAATGAAAATTGAGAACTCGTCGTCCTTGAATGTGATAAATTAACACATCTCAGATGGTGTTTTCATTTTTAGTATAAGATGAGGGGGGAAGAGATATAATGATGAAATATTATATTATAATAATATAATTTCATTTAATTTAAGGTACTTTAATTATCATAGCATTTGGATGAGGGGAGATGAGGAAAGAAGTATAAAAGAAAGGAACTCAAAATAGAAGAAAATTGAGAAATCTCAAACAAAAATTCGACATCCTAACAACGTTACTTAAAATTTCATAAAATAGTTTGATGATAGAAAGGTGTTATCTCGTCACTATTACATAATATGTACATAAAGGGGAATATGTAATGACATTTCCCAACAAAATCCAATTGAAAATAAAAGAGAAAACATAAAATGAAAGCTTTAAGAAAAGAGAAGGCTGGTAGATTCCCTTACCTTGAAGAGTAATTCCCAAAACTTGAAGGTTGGGACCTTGGGGGATTGAGGAAACCTTGGGAGGATTACTAGGGAGGTAAAACTACCAGATATTTGAGTATTATGGATTTTGAATGAAATAAAATTAAGGGGGTGAGTGGGTATTTATAATAAATGAGAGAGAGTTTTTTATTAATTAAAAGGGACACCTTATTGGTGGTTTTTGCAAAACTGTGGGATTTACCATGGTATTTTCCAATGTTTTTATCCACTTGGGACACCTCATGTCATATTTTACTGTACAAAAGTCGACCATCCTTTTATATTAATTATTAAATCATTATGATGTCATTAAACTACTGAAAACTCAAAACTGTATTTTTACTATTCATGAAAAATTCAAGTATTTTAGAAAAATACAAAAAATTCACCCTAACAATTTATCTATGTGTAGAATTAAAAAATGAAATCTATTTTTTGAAAATAAATTTCTAAATATTATTAATTTAATTTTTAAATAAAATCATAGTTAATTAGAAAAATAACAATTTTAAAGGTATAATTAGTTTTATATCATATTGAAAAATTAATTAAGATCTCATTATCTTATTACTTTAAGAAAATAAAATATTATCATTATTTAATATTCATAAGGTTCATATTACTATTCATAAGGGTATGTTACTATTCATCAAAAATCAAGTTGGTTCTATCAGACTCTAAATGACTTACTGGTCACAACTCTAGATGACCGTTTTTTGAAATTCAAAACATAGAATTGGAAAATTTATGTTTAAAGGCTAGGTTATGACTATCTACTAAACAACCAAGTTTCGTTTCAAAGGAACACAGTGATTTATGAAATATATTTTATGAATAAAATATATTTAAGAGAAGCATACCATAAAATGTTTGGGGTGTTACAGTATCAGCTATATGGACTCAGTCATTAGTGGAGTGTCAGCTTCTTAGACTAAACTATGGATATTTTGGTTCCTTTTAAAAAAACCATAAGGCCTTTTAAAATACTTTTTGTAAAGTTATCATCTTTCTATACTTATTTTTAGAAGTCCCTGGTAAAAGGACTTACTAGTGAAAATCACTAAGCTCGTGGAGAAAGTGTTGGTGAAGTATACTAGGGGATCTTTGTTCCCTAAACCACCATACATCATTGTGTTAATTTCTTTGTTTATTTTTACTATTCACTCATCTTTAATAGAGAAGGCAATAATTTGTACTTATTAAGAGATAAATTTTACTTTTTTATTTTTTAAAAGATCACAATTAACCCCCTCCCCCCTCTTGTGTCTTCTTTATAATCATTTTTACCTAACAAGTGGTATAAAAGGTTAGGATTTATTGAAAATTTTATTTTTAAATCCTTTATTATTCTATTTCTATTTTATACTATCGATTACATCAAAATTTTGGGCACTTGTTCAATATGAAATGTTTTATTTGTCTCTAACAAGATTGCGTTAAAGATCTGGATGAATACAAATCTAAAAATGGCTGATCTTAGAGAAGTTGTGTCGATGTTCTATGCTCCTTACTTTAATGGTGATAATCATGGTTTCTATAAATCCTGAATGATTATTATTTTTTAAAATATTTGAATATGAGTTTATTTAACAGTTTTCAATCATTATTTAAGTCCTAAGGAATATCTATAAAAAATGGGATGGTGATCAAGAGAAATAATATGATCTCAACTCAAAATTAATTAATACTATTGTCTTTAGATTAGGGACTGATGAGTTTAATCGAGTTTTTCAATGAGTTACTACATATTATATGTGGAATAATATGTTTTTTCTATGATGGAACTAATAATATCACACAACTAAGATGTAATACTGCAAGGTTAAATTTTGATATTTTAATAATGTGTGAAGATGAGAACATCACTCAGATGAATGGTAGATTGAAAAAAGATTTCAATAATGTTACTGACTTGGAAGATCCAATTAAGTAATTAAATCATGTGATAAAAGTACTTAGATTCTTATCTTCTAAGTGGAATGGATTATATGTTGTTATACGTCAATCCACACTAGTTATGAATTGATTATGAAGGAACTAATTGGAACTTTGATGATGTCTGAAGTTGAGATATAGGCTAAAGATAAAAAAAATATTTCTATCAAATGTGAATAATATTCTCTCAATCTACTATAAATTAATCATATTATTTAATTAATATGTATTCTAGTAAAAAAAGTAAAAGTTTTGAAAAACTGTACAATAAAAGGAAGAAAGAGATTAAAGAAGATAGATGTTGTGAAAGTAAAAAAAAAAGCCAAACAAAGTATAATTGTCCCTTTATCAAAGCTCATAGGAAATATGATTATAAAATAAAAGGTAATAAAATTATGAATTATACTTGGAGTTATTCTTTTGGTTCATATGATGAATCTACTATGAGCTCTAAGAATGAGCATAAAAGTGAAATTGTGTGTCTTATGGATCATGCTGATGAGGTATAATCTTCTTACTCTCAAAATTCTAATTCTGAAAACTTTCTTGTGATGAAATAAATATGTATTGTTTTATTCTTCAAGATAAATATAAATCCTTAAAGAAATAACATAAAAAACTTATAAAATATTATGATTCTATTTTAACTGATAAAGATAGTTTGTCGAAGAAAACTCCAAATTTAAGATCTAATTCTTCTAAAAAAATTATGATCTGCATGAAACTAAAATTAAAGAATTATTGGATGAATTAAATACTTTAAAAAAATCATCTACTATTATTATTAAGGTATAAAATTATTTAAATCAAATTCTTTGTAAAAATAAAATTCAAAAATGTAAAAAAGTAATTGGAAGTAATGGTGAAAAAAATTATATATAAATTATTTTGTTCCTAATTCAAATAGTAAAAGCATGTACATGGTTAAATGTTATTATTGTGATATTAATGGACATTATGAAAATTAATTTTACTTTATAAACTCACAATTTTATGGCATTAATCATGTTTATAGTTTGAAAGAATTATATAGCTTTAATAATATAATCTATACTCAAAATAAACATATTTGGTTATCTAAAACGTTAATTGCTAACACTGCCAAACCAAAAACATATAGGTACCAAAAGTCTCTAGTATTTGATGTTTTTTAAGTATACACTACTGAAATATATCATTAAATCATTAAGTTTTTGTCTCAAAATCATATGGATGTTTATATTTTAAACAAAGGATCGGTCAACTCTAAAGTAGTTTGCTATTGAAAAATCATTAAAATTGGAACTGATAATCCAGGAGGTATTTCACTTCCATATTTATATATTTATTTTAATTACATTACCTATTTTATATAGGGTATATAAATAGTTTATGATAAATATTTTCTCACTCTTTGGATCAAACTATTTATGAAATTCAATATTGAAGTTTTTAACAAAATTGTTAAAATATTTAATTTTTTATAAAAATTGTTTTATTTATACCTATCTTATCTTTAAAGATTGTAGTACTTTTTAAAACTATAAAAACAGGCTTATCAAAAATTATTTTTAGTTTAATCCTTTAACTTATCCTTGTTTTTAAATTTATTGTTCATAAAATTTTTATTCGTTTACATAATATATTCTTCCAAAATATTTCTCTTACATAAAATTGTCTTATCAAAATTTAAAATTTTGAAATTATTATTCTATATTTTCATCTCAAAAATGTGAAACTTTGTTTGTAAATTTTCAAAATGAAACATATCATCTTACTCTTTAGAATCCTTGAATCTTCTTCATAGAACCTCTTAAATTATTTATCCTACTTATTTGAAATATCAATTCCAAATAATTTTAAATAAACTAGTTTGAATAAAAATGAATTGATCAAGAACTTAATGTTTATATAAAAGTATTTATCAAAATAAAATGAGAGGTAATACTTCTTTTGACCTATTTAGATAATCATAAGTTTCCTTTCTTAATGATTATGTGGAAAAGTATTCAGGAAAAGTTAATAAATATCATGGTTTTGAAGAACTAGAAGTCTCATCAACTCAAATAGTCAAAGGTGGAATGTCTTATAAAGGGATTATATTCAAATTTAATCTTTTAAATGAAGAAAAGTGAAGCTTCGTAGTGATTTAAATGTTTCTAAGAAGTCATATGAAGAGCTAAAAAAAAATTCTTCTTCAAAAATAGCTTTTGATACAATTTAAAGGGAGTATCATAATGTGAAGGAAACCTTTATTTATAAAGAATAATTTGAATCATTTAAAGAATAGATGATAATTTATATGGATTCACTTAGAAGAGAAGATGTTACTAAGTCATATATTTTTGAGTTAAAAGAGTTTTTAGTCAAACTGTTTTTATCCTCTTCACTATTTAAAATATTTGCATATGTTTAAAGTATAATTGAATATTTTTTAAGAGTTTTAGCTGATATGAGTGAAAAAAATTAAAGTTTGAAGATTTCAGATGACCCATCTAACCCTTCCTCAAAACCCAACTTTTCTTTATCTCTGTAGCTTATTTTCAATATTATATATCTTTTTGTTATTTAGTATATTATTTATATTATCTGTGTTTAATAAAAAACAATAAATTATTTTAGAATTTTTTTAATTTCATAAAAATTGTGAGAAAATTATGAGTTTATAAGAAATTTATGAGAAATATAAAGGGGAAGAAATTTTCTTGAGGAAGATACATTTAAAGGAGGAGAAACCTACATAAAATTTTTATTTGTAAAGGGGAATAAATGTGCTTGTAATTTATTTAAATTTATATTTGTGAAAATTTAATATTTTATTTTTTTTAATTTTAATATTTTTTTATGAATTTTTTGGTCATCAAAAAGTTGGAGATTATTGATCATGTGTTGATTCAACAATTTTGTTAATTTATTTTTTATTATGGTTCTCACAAAAACCCACATTTATGTTTCTAATAAAGTTTCTTCTAGGTGAATTTCAGGATGATATCTATTAAAATATTTATTTTTATTCTAAAATCATTCAAAAATTGTTAATCCATGGGAGGATATTTGATTAAGTATCTTGGATGTGTTTAAAAGTAATCTGAAAACATTGTTCATACCCTTTGTTTATAAGAGGAACATATGGTTTGGGGACCCTATGTTTGGAATAAAACATATAAATCATGAAACCTACATTGTTGGAAAAGTATGGATTAGAAAACTTGTATTTAGAAGAAACCCTATGTTTGAGGGACAAACATATGGTTCATTAACCCTACTTTTGTAAACTACCATACATTATCGATAATACTTTTGGAGTTTATCACTATGCAGTGAAACCTTATATTTGACTTGGTCAATGATAAAGTTTTAAATTCAAGATATTTTCCACATTTTTTTACAATAGTTTCACCAAAATGAAATATCTATTTAAATATGTTTTATGAATGATTCAAAGGCCCGTACTCAATAGATTGAATCGTTATGATTTTTAAGGGAAGTTATGAATCTCTTTGAATGATTTGAGTTCAAATATTTGCAATTTATTATGAAATATTTCTAGAAATGTTTTAACTTGGAGCTATTAATCCAAAAGTACAAATACTAGGATATTCATATTCTAAAGATATAGATATTATTCTCGAGAAATATTTGTGCACCGGTAAATATCCATGTGTCGTTGCCTTCAGAACTATATTTTGGATACAAACATGTTTTCTTTATCATTGTTTAAATAAATATTGTATGATTTTAAAGATTAGTTTACTGTTGTTTTGTATTATTGAAGATCAAATACAAGTGTCAGTCGCTACTGTAACTATACTATAAATATATATTCTCAATCAAATTAATATTTATTGATTTATTAGAGTATCTTCTACTCAAACTTAGTCATTGGTGGAGTGTCAGCTTCTCAAAATAAGTTGTAGATATTTTGGATCCTTTTAAAAGAACCATAAGGCCTTGTAAAAGCCTTATTATAAAGGTATCATCTAATTTTAGTAAGTTTTTGAAGTCCCTAGAAAAGAAATTACTAGTGAAAATAACCAATCTCATGGAGAGTATTGGTGGAGTGGACTAAGGGATATTTGTGTCCTAAACCACTATACATCGCTGTGTGATTTTCCTATTTTATTTCCTCTACTCACTCATCATTAAGATATATGAAAATAATAATTTCATATCAAGAGGGATGTTTTAATTTTTTTCATGTTTTTAAAAGATCACAATCCACCTCTTGTGTCTTTATCATAATCATTCTGACCTAACAAGAAGTACTTATAATTAAACATATAAAATGTAAGAAACTTACTGTTTTTATGAAATTAAAACACATCACTACAATTTTATATAATGTATGAATATAAAAATAATTTATTTCCACTAAATTAAATACCCTTTGGAAAATCCTTCTATGCTGGAAGATCATCTGTAATGAAAATCATTGATGTTTTGTATAGTCTCTTTGAGCCATGGATGTTGTAGATCAATACTTGCAAGCATTTAGTAACTTCTAAAAGAAACACATGGATATATAAGAATAAAATATTACTAATTCTTTTAAGTTATTATTGTTTAAAAAATAAAATAACAACTTCAAATTAAAAGGAAAATCATTGTGAATTTGTACTAAAAATAAACCATGCATTAAAAATAAACAACTATAAATTTTAAAAAATACTAATCACTACAAAATAAAAAATACTAAGACCCCAATAAAGTTATGATTCCTAATAATATAACCTAGAAACATGAATCACATAATGATCTATATTTTTTTTCACATTAGAATACTTAGAAAATTAATAACATCAATAACTCACCACAATCAGTTAAAGGAGAAGGATGGGAAATGATAAATTGAAATTAGTACATGAAACATAGGGATTACCTCATGTAGGGTCTCTAGGTTGGATTCACTGAAGAATTCTTTTTTTAAATTTGAATTTATTTGAATAAAAATAAAAATAAAAATTTTAAAGAGATATCTTATGTCATATTCAATTTAAAAAAAGATAATAAGATATATATATCGATATGGAGTGAAAGGTAAAACAAATTTGAAATCCTTTATAGATCACTACATGGATAGTGTTGATTTGAATGTTATTTTTTTCAAAATTTGTTAAGGGAACCAACCAAGATCACTTTATAAGAAGGTGATAGGTGGATGAAATTTTAATAAAAAAATTATATGAAATTAAATGCATGTCTATTCATGGATAAGACCATGACATGTACCAGTAGTAGGATTCAGAGGCATGGTTGGGACTGATCATGTAGTGATACATGAAAAGATATAATATCAAAGAATAAAAATAAGAAAACACATAGCTTACAGGACACTAAAACATGAAATTCAAACAAAAAACACAATAAAAAATAAATAATTGAGGATCAGATCGATAGAGGGCTGAAGAAATAGTCATTACTATGCATGAGAGAAGAAACTCCTACCTGAGATCCTTATTACGTTAGAGGATAATATGCTAGTGATAATTTTATATGAGTAGTTGTAGCCTTGTATTGATTTTCATTCTAGAATCGATCAAATATGACACCTGGTATCACTTGCAAGAGGAGATGATGTGAGTAAAAGAAACCTAGTAAATAATAGATTTTGTCTTGGATTACTCACTTTAGGAAGAAAATGCAAGGATTTTTCACCTATTTCCCCATCATGGAGTTAAGCTATTATATAATTCTTATATCAATTCCAAAATAGTTAACATATATAGAGAATATATATATATATACATATACAAATAATATATATATTTATATAATATACATACAAAAAATCATTTATATATATATAATCAACATTTACTTATCATATATAATTCAAAGGAAATAGGAAGAAAACAACATACATGATTTATAGGGATTAAGAGAAAATGATTCTAAGGGGAATTTAATGTTATTATATTTAAAGAATCTTCTAAAATCTATATAATCTACAAAATAAAAGTCATGGGTGTTTGAGTGATGGGAAGAGTTAAACAATCCAACATTTATTCCTTTGCCATAAATGTTGCCAAATCCTGCAAACAATTCACCAACACCAGACAGAAAGCAGCTTGATTAAAAATCAGAACCACATGGAATGAGAAAGTAGAAAATAGCATGACAGGTATAGCACTGATGGTAAAGGATGATATAGGAACCTTGTTAGAATCTTAGGGGGTAATTGTGGACGTAAATATATAATATATGACTCACGTTTTCATCAGTAAGTATTGGAGAAAACTTGTTTTGAAATGATAATAATATAGTGGGATCCTAATAAAATCATTACTGTGTAAGTGAAAAGATGAAAATTATAACATCATAAAATTAATGCAGTTATTGGTCTAACTATTAGTTCCTGATTGTGTACATTTTAATCTCTATGTTGTATCTACCAAAATTCATTCTGGTTAACATTGAATTCCTAGGTGATCATAATAAGAGATATATGAAAATCATACATTGTGAGGAGTTCTTTAGAATAGAAAATATATTCCTTGCATAATATGTATGGAATACTCTGATTCTTTATATGAATACATCATACATATAGAGCATGTACTCAAAGGAACTGATTGTTTATTCCTCACATAATATTTATAAACTCAAAGTCACTAACAATTTATACCTTTTGAGGAATGATCTAGAACTAATAGTGTATTCCTCACATAATATTTATGGGATACTTTGATTTTGTATATGAATACAAAGTACATAAAGAGTATTTATTCAAAAGAACTGATAGTGTATACCTTTTGAGGATTGATATAGAACTTATATTGTATTCCCTGCATAATTTTTATGGAATACTCTAATTATGTATATGAATACACAGTACATACAAAGTATGTACTCAAAGGAACTGAAAGTCTATTAATATAAAAAGTATGTACACGATATAATTGTGTATTAATTTATAGAGTGTGTACTCAATGGGAGAGTACACCTAATCATTGTCTTCATGTATATAAATACACATAATCTTTAAGGAGCATTCAGATTGGTTAACATTCATGTCTAAGTTACTCTATTCTGATACAATGCAGTTTCAGTTAATGAATTTTTTGAAAGAGTATATCCAAATATCTAACTTTGAAAATAGTATATCTTTTTTTCTACCTTTATAAATAAATTGTAGTGAATAAATAATGTAATAATGTTTCATGTGTAAAGATTTGTTATATATAATTTCATATGGTATTCAAGTAATTTTTAAAAACAACCTTTATCAATTTTCCTACTAAGATATTGATATATTTAGTATCGTTTCAAATGTTTTTCCTAAATAGGATACATATAATACATAATAAACATACATATACTAGTAGACAATAAATATATATAGTAATAGTAAAATGACTAACTAATTTGAAAACATATATAGACATCCTTCTTAACATTATGTATATCATAGTTTAAATTTTAGTATTTACAAATGTCAATGTAAAGTTATAATATCTAACTCACATTTTCATTAGTAAGGATAAAATCAATGAATGTTATTTCATTTGATAATTTAGATGATTTTTGAACCACATCCAAATTATGTGTACTTCAATTTTCAATGTTTCACTATCTCCAATGTAAATTTTTCATAATTGAGTATTTGAGCGTGTCATTTATAAGAAACTGCATTAAGAATGAAAACAGATTTTTTTTAGTAAAGATAACATTATTATGGAATGAGTAACTATTTATGTAACTATCTATGTATTTTTATAATCAGAAAATTAAATATTAACATTACTCTTTTTATAAAGTAAATACAACATTACTCCTTTAGTAAAGTAAATATTTACATGTATTGATGTATTTGTAAAAGAACTATACTTTAAACTATCAGAATTGAGAATGTTACACATATGTTTATAAGAAATTATAAAGTAACTTTCCATAACTAATAAAGTAAATATTTACGTACATGTTTCTAAGATAGTATAATGTATCTTTAATATGTTTTTAATAATTTTAAAAAATTACATAGATAAAATCTTAAGGAAATGTATAGGAAAAGTATATTAGTGTTTTAGAATAATAAGTTTTAAGACCAATAACATATCATTAATTCATATGTATATCTTGTGCTCACCATTTTCAATAATAGAGTTGATTTTATGAATTTTTATTTGTGGGAAAACAAAGGAATTCTACAAATGTTATCAAGGAAATTTATATTTTATAATCTATTTGAGAACTGAATGAAAAATATTTTTTATTTGATTATTGAATCACTTTTAACGGAATATTGAGAACCACCAAGTCCAAAAAAACAACCAGAAGAACAACATAAAATAACCCAAACAAAACATGTCCTGAATCACCCCACTAGCTACCTCGACATTACGCCCCCACCAAGCATGAGTACTCGGCAACCGGTCCTGTGCAAGGATGCATGGGCATGGAACCGATGGCCAGGCCATACCCTCTCAGTCTTCCACTCCAAGTGTCACGCAAAAGTGGCAGCCTTACACTCTAAACCTCATATGAAGTAGATCCATGTAACAAGAAGTAAACAAAAAAACAAAACATCTCCAGTAGCACAATCTGAGAGTAAGCCTCATCACAAGAACAAGGAAGGTGAGAGTGAAAACTAAGTATTAAATAGATAAAGTTAAAGTAGTGTCATTGAAGAAAAGTATAATTCTTACAACATCCATATCCCTGAACAACTTCCAGGAAATATTTGTTACCTGAGTGTGTGGCTCGTCACTTAAAAGAACCTCCAATGTAGAGGTCAGTTTATCCCAGACCTCTATATACTCTTCAAGTCCGATCAACCCCTTATTGAAACCCCCAACCAGTATCGTGTCCTGTTTGTCAAACCAGGAATATTGATCCTCAGTTAGATTCATTCCAATGTCACGACCCATCATCGTGGTCGCTTCCTCTTCCGAGGCATTGAGAAACAAAACCTGCTCTGTCACCTCATCCTCTGAACACAGAAGCAGATCCAAGGAAAGTTCAGGTTGGCTAGGTGAGTCATGGAACATGGCCTCGCTTTCCACCTTCTCTTCCATTATCTTTTTTACTGACCGATTCTTCAAGGGGGTGGTAGGGAGGAGTATTCCCTCTTTCCCTTCCTCCCCCTATTACATCTATTACTCTTAGGGATGGTTTCCCCTGCGGAATTACTCCTACTGCCTTCAATGGTCCCCTCCATACACTCCCCAAAAGTACTAAGGCCATAAAAGTTATTCTTCACCAGAATAGCATATTGGTTCCCTGGAAAATAGCTCCCTTCCTTACCAGCTAGATTACGTACCTCCTCATCCAGTGAAGGCCCCTGCTTCTCCTTGTGTAGGTCCTCGCTGCCTCTGAACATCTCGCCAAAAAATGCTCTGCTAGTGTCCTCCTCAGCATCTGCCACTTGGGTCTCACCCTCTGTTTGCCTACCATCACTCCGAGAAGCCTTATACTGAGCGAATTCCCCATCACTTGGCTGCATGACCTCCATTTCACCTCCCACTCCCCTCCGAGAGCCACCAATATATGCTCTATAAGTCTCAGCATGACAGTCCACTACACCGCCTACCTCATGCTCCACTGTGTCCTTTTTCCCCACCACCTGGGTCAAAACTTGTACCTCAGTCTGCTGTAGTGAACCTCCCACGGGTTCATATGGTTATCCCAAATCATTCGGGATCTCCCTAGCATTCCTCCTCAATTCCAACCCATGCGTAACCTCGATTGACCTGTTGAAATCTCCTTTCAGTTGTTCCATCTCTACCAGCCACTGAGATTGGAATTCCCTACCACTACCTCCACCGATTTTCATCTGCAACGGGCCGGTTTCAACACTAGCTACATGAGCCTTACCTTTCACACTAGCCTCCTTCTTAGCTGTAGACTGGATTCCCTGGCGACATACTTTCTACAGTGGAAGACCTTTACGACAGACCTCTAAAGCATGACCCAAACAACCGCATGAGGAGCAGAAGTCTGTCCAACTCTCTATTTGAGAACACATTGAAAAATTCTTATGAAATTTATCATTTGGTATAATATCAAAATTTTACTATAAAAATATATTAAATAAACTAATGTTAAATTTTCAAGAAAAATATTTGAAGTCATACAGTGAAAATCATGAAGTGTAACTTAAACAGGGTATTTGATGAAACCTTTAAAGGTTCCATAGAACATATGAGAGCATAAAATCATATAGAATAGAATATGAGTCATAGTAGATTCTATAAAGTCTCATGGGGTATATAATGGAGTGTCACAATGAAAGATAAAATATAACAAAACATAATGGTGGTTAGAATACATATGCAAGAGTTGAAATGGGCATAACATATCAGTCATACTTTGTTGAAAATTAGATGACATATGAATAATAGTCTAGTGCTCAAGTTTCTAAAGGATTTATCGAGTAGAAAATATAAAAAATTATTAAATAAAGTTCATACAAAAAATCAACAAATTGATCAAGTCTGCAGAATAGTAACTCAATATCAGACAAACATTTTCTATGCGTGCAATCAATGATGTGAATATAGTGGTTTAAATGTGTAAAAGATCAAAACATAATGATTTTTCATTATTATGATGAAACATAAAAAATATTTATTCATAAAAGGAATATTAATAATAAATAAAAACAAATATTTAAAATAGACTCCAACATGAAAATGTCACTGAATGTGGAGATTTTTTATACCATTTATTCGTAAGTAGAAATGCATTATGTCTCATTGATGGCAACAACTCAAGGTCCTATACAAATCAAAAGGAAATTTATGGTAGACATGTATAAAACATAAACCTAGGTTGTGATTTCTATCTAACATTTACAATGTCAATAGAATTCAATAATTGATATGCGTATTATATTAGAATATTAAACTATATATCAACAATAACATTTTTTGAAATAGTGAATATTATGTGAAAAACATTAGGTGAAATTAAAGGAAATAGAAAAATTATATTTCCATCAAATCATTCCAAATGATTTTAATTATGAAAAATTATGTTTTATCCATGGTTACTTATTTTGGTTTAAACTGTAATTAAGTAAATGGAAGGACACTTATAGATTTTCTTAGAAATTCATGAGCATGTAGTGAAATAAGTGAAGGGTAAAAACCAATAAAATGTAATACATATCATGTTATGAAATAATATCATAAAATATTCATTAAATGGATAAGTTAAATAAATTTCACGATATAGAATGTTATTAAATAATATCATAAAATAAATTGAAGAGAAATAATGAATAATTATTTGTAATTAAACATATAAAAGGTAAAAAAACATATCGTTTTTATGAAATTAAAATGTATCACTAAAATTTCATTTAATGTATGAAGATACTTACCTTTTCCTTCCACCAACTTGAAGATCATTTGGAAAATACTTATATTCTAGAAGATCGTCTATAGTGAAAACCATTATTGTTTCATAGGGTCTCTTAGATCCATTTATGTTGTAGATCAATTCTTATAATAATTCAATGAATTCTGAAATAAACACATGGATATAGAAGAATACAAAATGTAAAGGGAACCAATGCTTTTAAGTAATTATTATTTAAAAAATAAACTAACAACTTCAAAGTAAAAGGAAAATCGCTGTGAATTTGTACTCGTCATAAACCATGCATTACAAATGGACAATCGCAAATTATAAAAAATACTAATAACTATAGAATAAACAAATCTAAGAACCAAAGAAAGTTACGATTCCTAATAAGATCACCCAGAAACATTAAGCACATAAAGATCTATATATGTGGTCACATTAGAATACTGAGAAAATGAATAACATCAATAACTCACCACCATAAATTCAAGGAGAAGGTTGATAAATAATAAATTGGAATTGGTACCTAAATAAAACATCTAATATTTTTTGTGTATTATTTTTCGATATTATATGAATTGATTTTGAGACTAGGCGCTAAGACGGCGTGCGATTCCAAGGCCGGATGTACCTGATTTTTTTAAAAAAAATATTAAACTATTTAATATCACGCACACACAATGTTCTTAAAAAAGTATAATAACTCCTAAATGGGTTCCCATATCAGAAATATAATGGCACCATTTAATTCATAACAGCAGTTTTACCCTAGGCACAACCTAACTTTTGATGGCACGAGTTATCTGTAGAAAAAGTCACCAAGTACGTAACCATAAATAAAATAATTAAATAAAATTATTTTATTTTTAAATCCTAATAAATCATGAATGTGGAATCATATATCCAAGGAAACCATTGAGTTTATAATGCGTTGTTATCCTTAAGCACGATATAACCTTTTTTGGTGGGAGGCGTTTGTGAAAAAGTCATGACGGGCGTAAATAATAAATAAATTGAATAAATTTATTTATTTTTATTTGATAATGCAACAACCAAATAAACTTCTTTATAAACCCAATTATAACCAAATTTCATGGTTGGCCTCATGACCTGGGGATTTTAGAGAGGATTTGGTGGAGGAGATTCCATGGATGAACACCAACAAATCGATCTTTGACAATCGATGTGCCAACGGAAATTGAGGATCTCACCAACGGAAATGAAAATGACATGGATTAATTCTTCATCAGAAATTGATCCAAATTTAGGTAGGGAATGTGTTTCAATTTTTAAATTCCCCATTCTAAATTTCTACAATTAATGTGAATCAATCAACGAACCGATTGATTCACGGATCGTGTGTATTGTAGGAAGAGATTTATTTTGCTGGGATTTAGTGGGAGAATTTCATTCGGTTAATCTGTTGATGTTTTCGGATTTTCATTCTAAGAAAAATGAACCATTATCAACACAAACATCAATCAATGTTTGTTCCTTTTGATTGATGGTGATTTTCTCCCCTGATTTCTCATTTCACCATGGGCATTCTTCATTGGCCTAGGGTTCGACGCTTCCTGATAAATCTACTATTGTGAACTTGTTTCTTGACACAATAATCCAATATCATCGATCTACGATCATCATGGCATGAAAAAGTTTCGATGATGGAGATGGATCGATTCAAATAATATATGATTCCTGAATTCTCTTTATTTAGAATGAAGAACGATGATTTGATTTGTTTTCTGAGAAGATCTGATAGCGGGACACGTTGTTCGACGATGGAGAGGCTTGGATGAGCCTAGATTTATTATCATTTCTTTTTTTGAGCATCAGAGGATACATGATGGCTTGTAGAATCAGAGGCGGTGGCGGCCTGCATAGGTGGTGACGCACGATAGCACAACGGGGCTGGCAGAGGCATTTGGTGTCATGGGCGGTGGAGTCACATGCAACGGTGGACCATGGTGGCACCGAATGTAGAGTGGGCCAGATGGGCCGGTTCAGGCCGGACCGGGTCAGACTGGTGGGTCGGGTTGAACCCAGGTTGGATCTAGGGAAACTGGGTGGAGAAGGTTGCATTCGACCATGGTGCTACAGCAGATCAAGATTTCGTGGGCAAAATTACCACATTGTATGATCAACTGTGGTGGTCGGTCCATGGGTGGAGTGACCCCTACAGTTTCAAACATCCATAACATCTAAATGGAGCATCCAATCGACGAGTCATCAGTGGCATTGAGACCCTAATGTTGAAAAAATCATTTTAAGACAAATTTTTGGTACTATGTGTCTCTACATGTCATTTATACCCTTCTACATGTCTTTCATATGAAAACTGCATGTCTTGTGAGGCTCTTCCACATGGGAAAGACTTGGGATAGCTGGAAATGTCATGTACCCCCTAGGACACACTGTGTACTCCCATAAAAATGCTTGAGGCTCTTAGTTTTCCTAGTTTGGACCAGTATAGGTTGAGTGTGTTCCCTTGTTCCTTTCCTTGAGGGTTTAGTGTGGCATTACATCCACATCACTAGATTGCAATCCCCTCTAGAGGTCGAGTCTCAGATAAAGTATGGTATCCCTCCCTGATACTGGAGTGTAATCCTCTATAACCCCTAATGGAGTTGTGGAATCGGTGTAACCTTTGAGATAAGGGCATTGGTCCTCCATCTAGCAGGTCTCATTGGTAGGTTTTGTGGCATCCCCCAGTGATTCTAGGCATGATTCCCTATGTAGTGGGTTGATACAGATTGGTTATGTGGTATCCCCCAATGGTTTTGGGCGTGATCGGTGGTGTCCCCTAGTCATTTATAGGTGTGACCCCCTCTATGTGTATCATAGTCTTCCTTGACCAATGTGTTCTCTTTGGGTAAGGCCCAAATGAGCTGGACCTCTTTGTGGAGTTTCTCTGATGATATCATGACTTGAGGAGTGAGTTCTCTCGAAACAAGCATGCTTCGAGCAGAATCTTATGGCTGGAAGTTGGTTGTGACCACCTGATGGCATGGTGTCTCTCTTGAGTATATCTGGATATTCTTGTTATATGTGTTGTAGACATATACCCATGTAGAGATTACGGTACTTTCCCTTGATGTATTTATTTTTGGTTTCAGGGTGTCATATTTAGTATTGTTATACTCACCCATGCATGGTCTTTTCCCACATGTGTCGTGTTATGTGCAGATGATCAACCTTTTGATATAGTCCTAGGTGGACTAGGACCAGACAGTTCTTAGTGAGACTGGACAACCTGAGGTGTATTCCTAAGACTTCAGATAGCATTCCCAATACCTTTTTCTTATAGGTTGGACTTGGTTTACATACACTTTTTGGTGAGATTTTATTCTGGCCCTGTTTACTTTAATTTACTTCTTGTTATACTCTGGTTGTGGGATATAGTGGTATTCATGAATTTTTTAAATATTGGTTTTTATATTTCAGTATATTTTGGGCTTGGAGATGTGTGTGTGTGTACAGGTACATAGGAAATTCCTCCCATGTTAGTGATATACCTACTCGGTGCTAGTCACTAGCCCCTAGCCTATTGAAGGTGGGATTTGGGTAGTCCCGGCACGGGACCCTTCGAGACGGGTCATGATAGAGTGGTATCAGAGGCAGGTTGGTTCTACTTTAAGATTAGGAGTCTATTAGATTGTTTTGGGGAAACAGTGTTAAGTGTTTCAGCTTTGTATTCTAGGACAGAGACTCCAGTGTTGGTGCAGCAGCTGACATATCCATACACAAGGACTCTGATTTCCTACTTTTTGATTCGGTACATAAAAAAACTAGTTGTAGAGAAAAACAATAGTACATTCATCATATAGTAATGGTTGTGTCTTTCATGTCCTTCTTGAGTCATCTCCCCATATATACTCAATTGACTGTGGTATATCTTGTTTTATTTCAGTATTTATTCACATAGATATCCATCTTGGATTCCACCATGTGATCACGAGGATGGTCCGTCGAGTGATGAGGCATCAGTACAGAGATCTTTTACCAGAGATAGAACCTCTAGGTGGTGTACCAACCATACCACCACCTGTAGAGCAGAACATTGTACATATAGTACTAGCAGATGAGGTGTACATGCTAAGATCACTTCATGAGTTTCAGTAGTATAGACCCCTCAGGTTATGAGTAAAGACTGACACACAGGTGTCTGAGGACTAGCTCGAGGAGGTGACCTGAGCTTTCCACCTAGTTAGGACACTAGAAGACCAGATGGTGGTCCTAGAAGTGATTTTTCTACATGGATCAATAGGGTGACAATGGGGTTTGGTTACCCGATCATACGAAAAGGTGACTCTTCCATGGAAAGAGTTTGAGAACCTTTTTAAAGAGAAGTTTTCACCTTAAAAGCTAAGGTCTATGTATATCCAGGATGTTATATAGCTTTGGAAGGGTGACATGTTGGTGTTTGAGTATTCATCGAGGCATACCAGCCTCTCCAAACACTCAGTGGATATGATACATGATCAGTACTTCAGGGATTGAGCCTTCAAGTGAGGTATGTGTAGAGACATCTGAGCCTATGTTATCCCTATGAGCATTCCCACTTATGATGGGGTTTTCTAGTAAGCTTTGGTGGTAAAAAGTTTCTTGGATAAGCGGATACAACCAGTGATTTTCAGTAATGGGAAATCAAGAGAAGAGACCTCGGTAGCAGGGATCATATGTCAGTCTGAGATTTTGAGAGGGTAGTGCCTTGGTCAAATACCAAAGCACATTTTATTGAATATAAAAAGAAACAGGGTTACAAAAGATGAAAGGAATGAATTTTTTTACAATCCTTTTCAAAAAGATAAAATAAATTAGGAGGAAGGTCATTCAGCCAAGTCAAATCCTGGTGAACACCTTTGTTGGAAAGTGCATCCGCAACAGTGTTCGCTTCACGAAAAGCATGAGTGTCAATGTAATTAATCTCCAAGAGATAATCAAGACACTTCATCCAAAGGGTGGTAAGAGGGAAAGCTAGATGGATCACACCCTTCCAGATTTTCTATACAATGGTGGTCGAATCACTTTCGATCCAGAGCTTCCTCCAGCCTTTTTGAAGGGAAAAATTGATGGCATTAATAACACCCATCATTTTAGCTTCCAGAGATGAGGCAACACCGCATCTTCCAAATAAACAACCGTAACATTGGACAAAAGAATCTCTAAAAATCGCATCGTATCCTGCAGGACCTAGATTTCCCTTTGAGGAACCATCAATGTTCACTTTGATCCATCCTGGCATTAGAGTTTTCCAGAACACTTCAAATGTGTGTTTGGGTTGACTATAGAGGCCATCAACCCGAAGTTTACGCAGAATCACAAAATCAACAACAGAGTTGTTGCAGTGGGCCTTTTGAATTGAAGCAGCCTCTCAGTCCGCAATGAGAATTCTGGATTTTCCTGCATTAAGGTTTAATGAGCATTTATTATGGAGGATATCATTTCTGTCATACCAGATAACATGCAGGAGTTCAGCAACGATGGAGAGGAAAATATTTTTGATTTGCTGAGATGCCTTGTGATCAACATATTTCTTTAATAGAGAGTATATCGAGTCATGAATATACCACCTACAGTCAAAAATGTCAAAAATATAATTCCATAGAGTAGAGGCTGTAGCACATGAAAGAAAAAGATGGTTAGTATCTTCCCTATGTTGGTTACATAGGTGACATTTAGAGCAGAGTTGGATACCAAACGTTTGAAGGCAAACCTCAGTGGGAAACCTGTTGTGAGCAATATGCCAAATGAGAGTGAGTCTGGTAGGCTTGATCTAAGCCTTATTAAAATTATTCAACCATTGAAAGCTAGATTCAGTTCCAAGGAAATTGTTCTTGTAGAAATTTTTTGAGTCAAGGATGCCATTTGAGGCCAGTTCCCATACAAGAAAGTCATCAGAGCTAGTGTAGGGGTAGTTATCAATGATTTGAGCAATGTTATCAGGGAGATCATTCATGTGAGGGTGAAGAAAATCTTTAATGGTGTAAGTTTTATTCTCAAGAGGAGAGTTAGGAGGTAGCATGGAAATTAAAGGAGAACCAGTCCAATTATCAATATAGAAATTAATGTTGGAGTCAGCTTTAACCATCCATCTAGAATTTTCCATAATGAGTTGGAAAGAAGTCATAACGGAGGGCCAGATCGAGGAATTAATGTAATTTAAATTCCCTTTCTTAAGCTTGTTAATAAATCTATGCTCGAGGAAGTTAATAGCATTAGAGTTTTTGTTAATTAATCTCCAAGTAAGTCTGGCCTGAAGAGCATCATTCAAGAGTTTTAAATTTTTAATACCAATACCCACCTTATCTAAAGGTTTGCAACAGGTCGTCCAAGGAATGGTGACAAGTTTCCTTTCGAGGATAATTCTCATCCAGATGAAGTTTTTAATGTAGGTATTAATTTTTTTAAAAATACTGACTGGCCATTTATATATCATAAGAGAATAGACCATTTTTGAGATAATGGTCAATTTGACAAGACATATTCTACCAGCCATGGAGAGGGATTTACCTTTCCAATTAGAAAGCTGATTAGTAATTTGATCAACAATGCTGGAAAAGTAGTTGGATTTGGGTCTTCCCCAAAAAATGGGAACCCCTAGGTAGGTGAAGGGGAAGAGACCATCTTTAATTCCAAGATAGTTAGTGATAAGGCCTTTTCTTTGAGGGGAGAAATTTTTTCCAAAGAAAATATGAGAATTGTTCCAAGAAATAGCCTGACCAGAAACCGATTCATAATGGGAAAGAGCATTTTTAAGAGCTTGAATATTCTTTTGATCACCATAAAGAAACAAGATGATTTCATCGACATATAGAAGATGAATAGGGACATTAAGATTTTTGGCAGCCTGGATGGGCTTGATTTTGTTTTGATTAACAAGATGTGTGATAAATCTGTTGAGATAATATTCAGCAATGACAAAAAGGATGGCTGAGAGAGGGTCTCCTTGTCTGACTCCTTTGGTGCATTTGAAATAGCCTTTGGGGGAGCCATTAACCAAAATGGAAATAGAGGTAGATTTAAACAAGGTTTTTATTCTCATAAAAAAGGTATCATTAAATCCAAAACTTTTTAGGACTTTGAAAATAAAACTCCAATCTATAGTATCAAAATATTTTCTAATATCAAGATTGATAGTAACATTACCTCCCCTAGTAGTTTTGTTTAGGCTATTAGTGCATTCAGAGGCAAGGCAAATGCAGTCTTGAATAAACCTACCTTTTATAAAACCAAATTGATTCTAAGAAACAATTTTATTGCATATTGGGGTAAGTCTATTAGAAAGAATCTTGGTAATGATTTTATAGAGAGTGTTTATCAGGGAAATAGGCCAAAATTGTTGGATCTCAGAGGCATTATCTACTTTGGGGATTAAGGTAAGAAATTTTGAATTAAGGCCATGAGGGAGAAAACCATTGGAAAAGAAGGACCTAACAAGTTTTCACACATCCAAGTGAATGACATCCCAGTGATGCTGAAAGAAACCATTATTAAAGCCATCAGGACAAGGAGCACTATCAGGCTTTAGACTAAAAATAGTGTCTCTAATTTAATGATCCAAAGGAGTGCTTAAGAGAAACGTGTTGTCAATATCATCAACCATAAACGGGATGATAAAAGGACAAAGGTCGATAGAAGTATCTGGGCCATTAAAAATGATATGAAAGTAAGAGACAACATAGTTGGAAATGGCCTCTTCTGAGTCAATAAGAAAATCATCATGTAAAATTTTAGTAAGAGGTTGGGTGGCTTTTCTAACTCTTTGAAGCAAGTTATATAATTTGGTGTTCCTATCACCATCAGAGAGCCTTTTTTTAAAAAAAATTACGTGTGCATGTTTTCTTTTAAAGTGATAAGAGAGTTTAGTTTCAAGGAAATATTTATTTCTGATTGAGGATCCAGGTTAAAATCAGAATTGGAATTGTGAGTTTTCAAATTTACAAGCTCCTTTTCTAGATAATAAATATCTATGTTAATCTATTTACTTTTAGTTCTACACCAGACATTAAGGGCTTGTTTTAAAGTTTTGAGTTTGAGGATACAGGAAAAAGCATCCTATTGATGATTCATAGTTTCCCAAATATTTTTGAAAGAAAAAACACAATCTGGATATGTAGACCAAGCATTATTAAATCTAAAGGGGAGAGTGGATTTATGGTTCTTGATGTGAAGATTGACCAGGATAGGGTGGTGATCTGAGTTTAACCTCGGGAGGGTGATGCTAGAGATGATGTCCCATTTATTAAGAGTCTTTGTATTAAAAAAAGCTCTATCCAATTTACTAGTAACAACTTTGTTATAGTGTCTTCGGTACTAGGTGTATTTTGCACCAGTGAGGTTAACTTCCACAAGATTTTTGTCTTCAATAGAAGACCTAAACTCTCTTGAAGATATTGATAAGTGAGAGTGTCCAATTTTTTCACTAGAGGTGAGAATGGCATTAAAGTCTCCCATCACAACCCAAGGGTCATGAATGTTATTAGCCAAAACAGAAAGATCATGCCAGAGGGTTCTTCTTTCTTGGTATTTATTTTTGGCATATATCATCGTGAAAAAAGTGTGTTGACTATCCCAATATAAATCACATGTAAATTGTTGTTCATAACTGTTGATAATATTAATATTCTAGAGAGATGTGTGATAAAAAATCCACATAGAATAAACCGAGGAACCATCCTTAAAGAAACCTAAAAAAATATAATTGAGAGAGCAGAGGTTCATAAATTTAGAAGTGAAATTAAATTTAGGCTCAGATATAGCAAGATTTTTAGGCTTATGAATTGTAAAAAGTATCTTAAGAACAATCAGAGTGTCAGAGTTTGCAATACCCTGACAATTCCAAAAGAGAAGATTCATTTTAACTTGTTCTTTGGGTTAGAACCCCCTTTTTTAGATTTTCCTAAGCCCTTCCTCCTCTCTGATCTTCTGACCTCTTGAAAAGAGTTGGGTTTGGATTTTTTGTCTTGAGGGTTAATATTAGAGCTAGGAGAAGTAATAATACTCACTGCACTAACTGAATTTTTCATAGGAGCAGGGGAATTATTAGGTGAAGAATGAAGTGCAAGTCTATTCATTGTGTGTTTAGGTGATTTTTCAAGAATATTCATATTACGAATCACTAAATCTAGGATAATTTTCTACTCTGAAATCAAATCAGGAGCAGCTTCCAATGTAACAGGATCTGCTCTAAAAGCTGATCCTTGATTAGAAACAAGAGGGTCCAAAGCTTCAGAAGAAACCATAGGCCCAGAATCAAATTTTTGAGGAGTTTCAATCATATTAACCATAGAAACAGTGGATAACTTGAAATTAGGAACTTTTAGGTCTGAAACAGAACTATTATCTAGAGCATTAGAAGAAATTTTATAAGGTATATCTTGAAAATAAACAGCAACATTTGATCATTGAGAGTTATCAAAAGCAAGAGGAGGGAGAGTGTAGGTACATTTTTCAGCATTATTGCACTTGTTACCTTTAGTTTCAGCTAAAGTTGCAGCATCCAAAGAGTAGGTGACATGGGAAGATGTTCCAGATAGATTGAGAAGGACAGGTTTGTGATTTCCCAAAGCATTCTCCATGTTTTTATCAGGTATTAAAATGTAAAGATCCTTTGGAATGATCCTATTCTCCAAGATTGAGGTCTTGGGAGAACAAAAAACCATGTTCTCTTCAATAGGGGTAGTATGATCAGAAGCTTCCTTATTTCTGCAAGCAGCTTTAGTGTGAACTGTTTCACATAAAACAGTTTCCTTTGGTTTCAACATATGAGAAGGTGATAGAGTGAATCTATTCTCACTAATGTCATTGAAATGATGATCATGATAGGTATCAAAGACCATTTCTTCTATTTCTTTATCCAAGTCATTTTCTATGAGGAGGGATTCCTCCTCCTCTACTAATTATCCCCAAGATTTATATTCTAAGGGGGAAAAGGGATTTGTTTTTTTAACCCAAACTTCTTGTTTCTTTATTGAGGTCTTAGGTATATCAACCTGTGATTTACCTTTCTTATTGTATCTAACCTCTTTCCAATCATTTCCAAGTGGGGGAATCACTTGTTTCCTAACCACTCTAAAATTAGAGAGGTTATGTCCTATGATTTTACAGACCTTGAAAAATGCTGGTTTTTTTCATATTCAACCTTAATTTTAGTTTTATAATCAGAAGCATTAAAATTGATAGCATTAGGAAAATTTGAGTCAAGGTTTACTTCAACCATGACTCTAGAAAAAAGACCTAATTCAGCATTTAAGGTTCTTTGATCAATTTTGTCAGGAAGGCCAATACAAGAGACAATATCCTTAAGTATTTTGGGATGCCAGAAAAACCAATTCAGTCCATGTAATCTTACCCAAATCTGTGCCATTGAGTTCCTGTGTGTATATGGATTAAAGGAAACATCCCAATCAGAAATTCTAAGAAACCCAGGCTGTAGTTGTAAATTCCCAGTTCTCCATACCTATTCTAGTTCCTCTTGTGAGTTGAGAATAATGTGATAGTACCCTTTACCAATTGTCACTATCTTCCACTTCAATAATCCCCATTAGTGTGCAATTCTGGATTTAAGATCAGCTAAGGGCCAAGGATGATCACCTTTATTATATGAGACTCAGTTGAGGACCGAATACTTGCACATATGAGATCGTTGATGTAGGGAATCTGAATCAGCTACAACAAAGAAACCACCATCTTCCATCCTTTTGAAGAGTGGGGGTTTTATCTCCTTCAAGCTACACAGATATGAGCCCTTAAGTGCATTGTGAAAGGAGAGTGCATTTGGCCGATGACGGTAGGGGACATCTCGCTTGAGATTGTTTGACCTTCCATAAAGCTGATGGAGAAACCATAGATGGATCACTGAGTAAGTGACAATGATAGGGGCAAACAAATCCGTAGGGCGGTGGGAATAGAAGAGGAGCTGGGAGAGAAATAGTAGGTGGTAAACGTTTCGACATGTTACCACCACCACCCCCAGGTGGTCCATGCCAAGCTCAGGGAGATGGAGGATAGGGGAGGGGATAGCTGCATGCGGTTGAGGCATATGACTCAAGGGATCCAAGAATTATATGAGGTAAAATTTGTGTCTTTTCCACCAAAGTTGCAGTTTGATAGATACAAGTGCTAGTCATTCCTTTCTTGACATGAATCTTGTTCGAGACTCATAGATTCCAGTTGAACCGTTGACTTAACTCTTTTTCTTGGAGACTCCTACTAGAGGATACTTGATGATCACACACTGGTGCCGACAGTGTGACCTAACTCTCGGAGGTGAGAGCCTCAGTTGTGATTTCTTAGTAGCAGTGTTGAGGCCTTACGACATCATTCTTGGTATGGACTAGTTATCCATAGTTCATGCTAAAATTAACTATTTTAGGTAAAGAGTGTGGTGTTTTCGTAGTGATGGAACCAATTTTTCCTTTCTTTAGTGGAAAATGAAACCCAGAAATCACAGAAAGGGATTTGTGAGACCTAGTGTTTCACCCTAGGCATCCCCAGTTATGTTTTCCAAAAAGGCATACAGGAGCTTGAGGTTATGTGTGGATTTCTGGTGCTTTAACTAGGATACCATGAAGAACAAGTATCCACTAATGAGGATCGATAACCCCCCTTTGATTAGTTGATAGGGGCATGATAGTTCTCAAAGTTTGAACTCAAGTAAATTCTTTCAGGAGATGAGGCAGAGTTTGACAAGCGCTCCAATCTTGAGATTTTTAGAGGAGGGTGTCAAGTACATATTATTCTACGATGCATCAAGAACCAGGATTGGTTGTGTCCTAATGTATAAGAAATAATTGGTTGTCTATGGTTCATTCTAGTTATGATCACACAAGCAAAACTATATTACCCATGATCATGAGTTAGCAGCAGTAGTCTTCGCGTTGAATATGTTGTGACACTGCTTGATGGGCGAGCGGTTTATCATCTACTCTAATCAGAAGAGTCTCAAATATATGTTCTCTCATAAGGATATCAACTTGAGATAGAGGTGATGGGATATCGATGGACTTTGTGATAGGTTTACCACGTATGTCCAGGAGACACAATTCCATCTGGGTGATCATTGATGGACTCACCAAGTCAGCCCACTTCTTAGCTATCTGAGAGAAGAGTTAAGTATGGAGCTTGGGAAGCCTCTATGTG
Source organism: Viscum album (assembly GCA_963277665.1). Lineage (NCBI taxonomy): Eukaryota > Viridiplantae > Streptophyta > Magnoliopsida > Santalales > Viscaceae > Viscum > Viscum album. The sequence continues at coordinate 138,245,488 of OY728123.1, read as the reverse complement.
AAAAAGATAGTTTGAATACATGGGGTCCCATTGATGATAGTTTATTATCATGATGATCAATTTACATCCTAATTGTGGAAGGGATTTTGGGAAGCATTTGGGACCTAGTTACACTTGATCATAATGTTTCACCCACAAACGAACGACCATACTGAACGGACCATTCAGGTTTTAGAGGAAATTTTTCAGGCTTTCATGTTATACTTTGGCCATAGTTGTGAGGATCACTTACCGCTAGTAGATTTTTCATACAAAAAAACTATCATTCCACCATTGGTATGACACCATTTGAGACCTTGTATCGGTGACCCTATAGGTCACCACTTTGCTGGACCAACCCAGAAGAGTCAGCACTCATGGACCTAGAGTTAGTGCAAGCTACTATAGAGAAAGTGAAGACCATAAAGGATTATATGAATACTACACAGAGTCATCAGAAGTATTATACTAATAGATGGAAAATCCCTTTGGAGTTCAAGGAAGGATACCATGTGTCCCTTCGAGTTTTACCTCGACGGGGATTATAGAGATTTGGTCAGGGCGACAAGCTATCTCTGAGATTCGTCATCCCCTTCCTGATATTGTGTAGAGTTGGTGAGGTGGAATATCATTTGGATATACCACCACAGTAATATCGGGAATATGATGTCTTCTATATGTCACAATTTAGGAGGTACACGCATGGCCCATTGCACTTCATCGACTGGGGCGAGCTGGACATCGTGGATGGAGCTACTTTTGTTGAGTACCCAGTTGGGATTGAGGATCAGTAGGAGAGGGTCCTTTGGTGCGTGTTTGGTGGTAGCATCGGAATCTTTAGAAGATCACATGGGAGCAGGAGGATTATATTCATACTCAGTACCCTCATTTGTTTAAGTGACCCTTGTTTTGGATTTTCGGGGACATAAATCCCCAAAGTGGGGATAATGTAATGTCTTGGATTTTATATGTATTATTTTTCAATATTATATGGATTGATTTTGAAACTAGGCACTGAGATGACATGTGATTCCGAGGCCCGGTGTGCTCGAAACAAATGTTCGAAAATATTAAACTATTAATAGCATACGTGCGCGGTGTTCTTGAAAAGGTTAAATAACTCCCAAACGGGTTCCCAAATTAGAAATCTGAGGGAACTATTGAATTAAGAACAATGACTTTACCCTAAGCGTGACCTAACTTTTGTCAGTGAGGTTCATATGTAGAAAAACCACCAAGGACTTAATCATAAATAAAATAATTAAATAAAATTATTTTATTTTTAAATCCTAATAACTCATGAATGAGGAATCATATTGGAAATAAAAGACTATCATTGAGTTCATATTGCGGTGTTTTCCCTAGTCATGATATAACCTTTTTCGGTGTAAGGAGTCTATGAAAAATTCATCATGGATGTAAATAATAAATAAATTGAATAAATTTATTTATTTTTATTTGATGACGCAGTGACCTAATAAACTCATTTATAAACCAGTTATAATAAAATTTTAGGGTTGGCCTCATAACCTAAGAATTTTAGAGAGGATTTGGTGGAGTAACTTCCATGGACGAATGCCTAAAAATCGATCTTTGACGATTGGTGTGCCAATAGAAATTGAGGACCTCACCAATGGTAACAACAACAATGTAGATTTTTTCTTCATCAGTGATTGATCCAAATCGAGGTAGGGTGTGTGTTTCAATTTTTTAATTCCCTGTTATAAATTTCTACAATGAACATGAATCTATTTATGAAAAAATTGATTCATAGATTCTGTGTATTGTGGGAAGGGATTTATTTTGCTAGGATTTAGCAGGAGAATTGCTTTTAGTTAATATACTGATGGTTTCGGCATGTCATTCTAAAGAAAACAAACCATGATTAACACAAACATCGATCGAGGTTCATTTCTCTTTATTAATGGTTCTTTTATCCCCCAATTATGCGTTTCACCATAGGAATTCTGTTGGGATTTTTTAATTTAAAATTTAAATAATGATAGAGAAAATTATTAATGGAGGGATTTTCTCAACATTAATAGAAGATTTTCTCCTAACATTAATAAAGAGTTATTCCCAATATTAATTGATGGAATAGTAAATGTTGACCACATTAATGGAGATATGGACATGATGTCTATATAATAGGATTTAGTAGCATGTTTTGGAATATGGGATGGAAAATATGTATCCGCCAAGAGATAATGATGAAGGGGTTGTCGTGTTTGCGATAACCGATGCAAAGTGAATATGATGAAGACGAATGAAGAAGAGGTGATGACGATGGAGATGATGGCATGTCAATGACTATGAATGAAAGTGTGTGTGTGAAGATGATGACATGCGACGATGGAGAGAGAATTGTTGACGATGATGTGCAAAGAGATTCATGATGGTGCCATGTATCGAAAGTCCTCTTGGTTGCAGAGATCAAGCAGCATATCCCGGTTGCGATGATCAGTGGTACAACAAAAATGGTATGTTCATGGGTGTCGGTATTGTGTTGTAAAAGGACTTTGGGTGTGATGTTAAAAATCCTTCGTGTGGTGTAAAATTCCTTTGGGTGATAAATTGCATTCAGGTGATAAAAGGCCTTCGAGTGAATCTTATATTGTGTGTTTTCTGTAACAACGACTTCCACTACAGTACTGGGATCCAATCCCCAACATTAGTATCAGAGGGATTGGTTGAAGTGCTCGGTTGTAGAACATGGTGGAAAGCATTTGGTGGAGCAGCTTATTAAGGACTCGGATGTCATCGAAAAACAACGGCGGTATCAGCAGTGTTGCTGGAATATCAAAAGTCTTCTTGACCTCAGGTGTCATGCGGCATGTTCCGTTCATTGGGTGGCATTCAGATCATGGTGGAGTCGATGATCAAATTGACCCAGATGGTGGAGATGAATGTGGAGTATTTGAATTTTAAATCAAGATGGGGATTGTTGGGTTTTTTTGATTTAAAATTTAAATAATGGGGAGAGAAAAAAATTATTAATGGAGGGATTTTCTCAACATTAATGTAGGATTTTCTCCTAACATCAATGAAGAGTTATTCCCAATATTAATTTATGAAATAATGAATATTGGCCGTATTAATGGAGATATGGACATGATGTCTATATAAGAGGATGTGGTAGCATGTTTTGGAATGTGGGATGAAAAATATATAGCCGCCAAGAGAGAATGATGAAGGGGTTACTATGTTTGCGGTAACTAGTGCGAAGTGACGATGATAAAGACGAATGAATAAAAGTCAATGATGATAGAGATGATGGCATGTCAATGATGGTGAATGAAAGTGTGTGTGTGAAGATGATGACATGCAATTATGGAGAGAGAATTTTCGATGATGGCATGAAAAGAGATTCATGATGGTGCCATGTATCAAAAGTCCTCTTGGTTGTAGAGATCAAGCAGCATGTCCCTGTTGCGATGATCGCCAGTACAACAAAAATGGTATGTTCATGGGTGTCGGTGTTGCGTTGTAAAAGGCCTTCGGGTGTGATGTTAAAAATCCTTCAGGTGATGTAAAATTCCTTCGGGTGATAAAATTCCTTTGGGTGATAAAGGACCTTCAGGTGAATCTTCACTTGTGTGTTTTCTAAAAACAACGACTTCTGTTGTGGCATTGGGCTCCAAGCCCCAACACGTTCTTCGTTGGCCTGGGGTTTGACACTTCCCAATCAATTGATCATTGCACACTCCTTTCTTAGTGTAACGATCCGATATCACAGATTTGGGATCATCACAGCATGAAGGAGGTGCGGTGATAGAGATAGAGCGATTCAAATGATGGATGATTCTTGAATTCTCGTTCTTCGGTGTTATTCAGCACACAACAAAGAATGATGATTTGATTCATTTTGTGAGAAAATATGACAATGGGATGCATTGTTCAACGATGGTGAGGCTTGGACGAGCTTGGATCTGTGACCATTTCTTTTTTTGAGCATCAGAGGATACATGATGGCTCGCAGAAGCGGAGGTGGTGGTGGCCAACATCGGTGGCGGCACGGGGCAGGGTCAACAAAGGTGGGCAGCAGATCCACGTGCATCGGTGGACCATGGCAGCGTCGAATGCAGAGTGGGATAAGAGGGTTGGGTCAGGCGAGGTGGTTCGGCCCAAGCCAGATGGGACAGGTTGGGTCAGTGGGTTGGGTCAGGCCAGTGGGTTGGTCCGTACCCGAGTCAGATCCAGGGAAACCGGGTGGAGCTGGTTGCGGTTGACTATGGTGATCGACTGTGGTGGTCGGTCGTGGTGTCACAATAGCTCAAGTTTCTGCAGGCACAACGACTGTGTGGCATGATTAACCTCGATGGTTGACCATGATCCCTGGCATCTCGAGCCGCCGCGGGGTGTAGTAACTGTGTGGCCAGACCACAGGCGATCAACCACAGCGATCAGTCGACATAGTAGGGGGACCGGCTGTGGTGGTCATTCCACGGGCGTAGTAACCCCTAAAATTTCAAACATTTATAACTTATGAACGGAGCATCCAATTGACGATCTGTCTATGATGTTCAAACCCTAACATTGAGACGATCATTTTGAGATAAATGTTGGGTAGTGTGTGTCTTTAAATGCTATGTATAGCCTTCTACACATCGTGTATATGGATACTACATGTCGTGTGAGGCTCTTCCTCATGGGAAAGACTTGGGATAGCTAGACACACTGTGTACCCCTGGGAAACGCCATGTACTCCCATAAAGAATGATTGAGGCTCTTTATTTTCCTAGTTTGGATTAGTATTGGTTGAGTGCATTCCCTTGGTAATTTCCTCAAGGGTGTAGTGTGATATTACATCCACATCACTGGATTGTAATGCCATCCAGAGGTTGAGTCTCAAATATAGTATGGTATAACTCCCTGAGACTGGAGTGTGATCCTCTATCACCCATAGTAGAGTTTGGGATCGGTGTAACCTCTGAGAGAATGGTTTTGGTCCTCCATCTAGCGGGTCACATCGATAGGGTCTGTGGCATATCCCAGTGATTCTGGGTGTGATCCTCTATGTAGCATGTTGATCTAGATTGTGTATGTTGCATCCCCCAGTGGTTCTAGGCATGATCTGTGGTGTCCTCTCATCAATTCTAGGTGTGAACCCCTCTCTGTGTATTATAGTCTTCCTTGACCAATATGTTCTCTTTGGGAGAGGCCCAAATGAGCTAGACATGTTTTTGTTGAGTGTATCTGATGATATCATGGATTGAGAAGTGATTTCTCCTGGAACGAGCGCGCTTCAAGAAGAATCTTGTGGCAGGCAGTTGGTTGTGACCAACTGATGGTGTGGTGTCTCTCTTGAGTATTTCTAGATATTCTTATTATATTTTCTATATAAATATACCTATATAGAGCTGACTGCACTTTCCCTTGTTTTATTGCTTTTTGGTTTTGGGGTGTCCTACTGAGTATTATTATACTCACCTCTGCACAGTATTTTCCCACATGTGTCTTGTCTTGTGCAGACAATTGACCTTTTAACAAAGTCCTAGGTGGACCAGGACCAGACGGTTCTTAGTGAGATCAGATAGACTACGGTGCATTCCTGAGGCTTCAGATAGCAATCCCAGTACCTTTTTCTTATAGGTTGGACTTAGGTTATATACTCTTTTTGGTGGGCTTGTATTCTAGCCATGTTTACTTTACTTCATGTTGCACTCTGGTTGTGGAATATAGTGGTATGCATGCATTTTTTTACTTAGTGTTTTTTAAATTTCAGCATATTGTGGGCTTGGAGATGTGTGTGTGCATATAGGTACATAGGCAATGCCTCTCATGTTAGTGATATGCCTACTCGGTGCTAGTCACCAGCTCCTGACATATTGGAGGCGGGCTTGGGGTAGTCACGGTATGGGCCACTCTAGGATGGGTCATGACACTAAATCGTAGGGATTACCTAATATAGGGGCTCTAAGTTGGATTCTCTAGATAATTCTTTGTTGAAATTTGAATTAAGTTGAAGAAAAATAAAAAAACAAACGTTAAAGAGAGATATTAGGGAATATTCAATTTAATAAAGAGAATAACATATCTAGATCGATGTGGAGTGAAATATAAACCAAATTTGACCTCCTATATAGATCATTTCATGCATAGAGTTGATTTAAATGTGATTTTTTTCAAAAAATGATGAGGGAACCAAGAAAGATCATTTATTAGGAAGAATATAGGTGGATGGAATTTTAAGAAAAAATATATATGAAATGAAATTCATATATATTCATGGATAAGACTATGAAATTTACCAGTAGTAGGGTATGGAGTCTTGGTCGGGACTAATCATGTATAGAGACATGAAAAAATAGAATATCAAAGAAAAATAAGAAAATACATAGTAGATGAGACACCAAAATAGGAAATACATTCCAAAACAACAATAAAAAATAAAGAAATAAGGATCAGACTGATATAGGGATGAAAAATAGTAAATGCTATGAATGAGAGAAGAAAGTCCTACCTAGGATCCTTCTTACATTAGAGGATAAGATTATAGTGATAATTTTATATGAGCAGCTAGAGCCTTGTATTGATTGTCTTTCTAGAATCGATCAAAGATACAACCTGGTATCACTTGAGAGATGATAACATGTGAGTAGAAGACACCTAGGAAATAATGGATTTTGACTTGGATTACCCACTTGAGGAAGAACATGAAAGGAGTTGTCACCTTGCCCCCAATTTAGATTTGAGCCATCAGAAAATTCTTATATTAATACTGAAATGGTTAACATATACAAAACATATATATGTACACATAAAACACACACACACACACACATTTATATATATAACTAGTACTCAGCCCGTGCGATGCACGACACTATAAAATAATTCTTATTATTAACTATAGATTACTATTTATAAAACATAATAGTTTATATTAATATTGAATATATTTGAAAATAAAATTACATACATAATGAGGAATAAAAGTTACAAAAATTGAGGAATAAAATTTAGATACTGATCATCCTTCTATATAAAATAAATAATGAAGGAACCAAAGTTACAGAAAGACTTAATGCCTTGGAACAGGAATTACAGAAACTGAGGAATAAACAGTGCTATCTAGAGAGAGAAGAGCTTATGAATTCTCAAGTAGATGAGCTTCTGAATCCTACTTAGCGTACAAGGACGTTGTAGCTTGGCATAGACGGTAGGCCACTAGGCATTGACAGTGGGATTTCTCCATATAAGGGTGCTGGAAGGAATCTCTAACCTTCTCTGCACACATATCACTTTCTTTTAGCATTGAATTGTTGCTTTCTCATATCTTCAATAAAAATTTTAAAACAACTGCTCCTGAAAGTGAAGAACATTGGTATTTTTTACTATGGGAAACACTAAAACAAATCTTATAACCCTCTCCTAAATATGTTATATCCTCTCCTAGTTCTTCAAATTTGAATCCTTAAGTCCCTTAAATGGTTCTAGTGATTAATTTGATTACATGGGATATGAGAGTAATTCCTCCCCCCAAACATCTCAAATAACTCGTTGAAACTAAATAGGTTTTCTCTTTTTTAGTTGTATGACATATTAGTGCATGATTAATAACAATATACAAATTATAAAATGTCTGGTATTAGCTATATGGATATAAATTTGAGAAAAATTTAAATCCAAACTACAAGACCATAAATCATGGTAAAAGAGTTCCAAATATTATCAGTTCAGAAATGAATTATACAATCGATGCAGGGTTATACACACTTAACAATAGACAACAACATAATAAAAATAGAATCTGATATGAAAAACATATATAATATATTAAAGAAAGCATAAAAATAGAATAATATTTGTAATATATTGTTTGATACTAATCGAAAATGTAGGGAAAAAATCTTATGAACATTTTATGATGTACAAACTTTGTCTCATGGAAAGGTAACTTGTTATGGTTACTAAATAAAACTGTTCGAATAAAACATTAAACTGGATATTGAAAATTCACATACAAATGACTGAAATATGAAAGGTTTTTTGATATTTAAGTTAAATATAATTTAACTCAAAAAATTATAATATGCAAGAGATGTACTATTCTAAGAATTTCATTGATACTTTGTAAATGCTTAATGAGACTATACAAAAAATATATTAAAAAATTTATAAATCTTTAAATGTAAACATAAATTTGTTTGTAAGAAAAACTTAATTATTGTCAAGTCAAATTCAAGAAGCACAAGATTAATATTATGTCACTAACCCTTTGAGTTCTACTCAATATTATATTGTTGAGTCCTTAACCATAAATCTAATCTAGATGAAGAATTAGGTGTTAAAAAACACCAGGATCAAACCATATTGAGCCATTAATGATACGTGTCTCTTATGTTTGTTCTTCGCTATGGAAGTATGTGAAAAATGGAAGTATGACCAGAATATCTTAAGATATTTCCCACTGAATCGCAATTATCATCATATAAAAATACTACCTAGTCAATGTTTGTAAATTGTTGTTCTAAAGATAGTTTTCAGTAAAATTAAAAACCGTAAAGGAAACTAACATTAAAGTCAATTTTACAGAGAGTCGGTGATTTTTACAACCATTCGTCTGATGGAATGCAAGTTGAAACAGTTTGCAGATGATTATTATAGACCTTTGGAGTTTGGGAGTCATACAAAAAAATCCGGGTGATGTGCTAATTTCTAAAAAAAATTAATGGAAACTACTGGAATGTTGTTTAATCAAACACATTCATAATTATTCTTTATGTATTCACATGAAATGAGAAAACAAATATGAAAGATATACCAACTACTCGTTTCCATGTAAGGCCAGTATTATAATCCATTGACCGCATCTTCAACTATAGGAGAAAACATCAAATCATTAAATTAGAAATCCATAAAAATAGATTTATTTAAAAAAACAACACATAAAACATTAAATTAATTCATCTACAAAACAGGAAAAAAAATACAATAAGAATGCTAAAAAGTAACAGTGAATAAAATCAATAAAACATAGCATGCGAAATAAATCCATATAGTGAATGAATCATAATTTATAAAATAAAATAAAAGATTAATACATATCTGACAACCTGTTTGTAGCTATTGACTTAGTATTCTCGACAGCAGCTCCTATCAAATATTGGTGACATTTTCATCAAAAAATTCCTAAATAATAAAAAATAAGTCAATAATATGAAAGTGAAATGTTTTATTTAGAAATTAATGACATGTACGTTAGGGAATAACATTACGATGAAATTAAAAAGTTACAAAAAGAAGTGTAGTTTACAATGGTAGTTGTATAATGAAATGTAAGTTTAAATGGTTCACAAATGACTACCAAAGATCTTGATGACTGCAAAATAACATTGGAGACTGGGACTCAAGAAAAATAATTAGATGAAGTGCTTGTTTATACCTATCTATAATGGAATATATTGGAATTTTGGTAATCAAACACATTTCCAATTTATGTTTATGTTTTCACATTCGCACTGAGGAAATAATTAGAAAATATTCAAATAAAACTGGTAATATTTAATAATGAATATAAGTAAAAAAATCATGAAATGAGGATAGAACACCTTTTTCATGGATCTTGATCTCTATAGGTTGAAACTAAGGCATTGACATTGATATTTGTTTTGAAGATCTGAATGTATTCATAGGTCTAGATGAAATTTTTTTGTAGTCAAGGATAAAAGCATTATAATCATCTGTTTCATATGTTTTTAGTGCATAAAAAGCAATATATAGTGGATTCAATAGTGAAAAAAATTACCTGCATTCATATGTTGGGCTGTAGGGAGGTTAACTCCACGATTTTAGGAAAAATTACCTACATTCATTTCCAACTCTTGTTTCTGTGTTCACATGCACTACTGAGAAAACAATTAGAAAACAGATCAATAAAACTGCTTATATTTATTCATGAATATAAGGAAATTATTTTTCAATAAATGATGATAGAACTCCTTTTTCACATATTAGATTTCTATTGGTTGAAAGTAAGGCATTGACATTGATATGTTTTTTGAAGTTCCAAACATATTCAAAGGCCTGGATGAAATGTTTTGGTAGTCAAGAATGAAAGCATTATAATAATATGTTTCATATGTATTAGTGCATAAAAAATAATACACAATGGAGTAAATAGTGAATACAAATCACCTACATTCATATGTAGGACGAAAGGGTGGTTAACTCCAAGATTTTTGGACAAATTAACTGTATTCATATAGTGTGTAAATGCAAATAAAAAATTACAGATGAAAGGGAGGTTAAATCCACAATTTTAGGAAAACACACATGTTGCAGAGATCTAGACATGTAGGCTATCTAAAGAATGTTTTAGTGCATAAAAAACAATATATAGTGGAGTTAATAATGCAAACAAATCGCATGTATTCATATAATGGACAGAAGGGAGGATAACTTCATGATTATTAGGAAAAATTACCTTCCATCATTTCCAATTACTGTTTCTGTATTCACATACACTGAGAAAAAATTTAGAAAACAGTAGAATACAACTTCAAATAATTATTCATGAATATAAAGATTATTTTTTCAATAAATTATAGAACACATTTTTCACAGTTCTTTATTTCTATAGGTTGAAAATAACGCATTGACATTGAAGATGAAAAATTGAAACCTTGATTGCTGAAAAAAACAATAGGAAATGAACATTATTGCAGAAGAAAAAACAACCAAAACAACTCATACCTGCCCATTAAATCTAGATGCTTCTGTTTCAAAACCACATCCAGGTAGAGCATTAAAAAATTAGGGAAAAGATAGCTGAAAACTAAAAACAACATATGAAACATCTAAATCAGTTAGTCAACTCCCAATATTCATATAACGTTCAGATCACATACCAAATATTTCAAGAAAAATGTTATCCTTACTAAGCTCCAAATAATCCTGAAGGGAATGTTGGCCACTTTTTTTATTCAGCACGTTCTTATCCGAGAACCTCTATATGTCAGCATCTTAGTCATCTGAAGAGTCAAGTAAAATGTCATATTTAGAGAACTTTTTGGACAAAAAACACATGAAATAAAATACAAAAACATATATTGAAATGTCATACAATAGTTAATATATATATATATATATATAAAGTATCCACCATAAATAGAACATGTTATCAAAGATATGCAATTTCATTAAAATGGTTAAAAACTAGAAAATCTAGGTAAACCAAACATGTTCAGCTAGTTTAATTTTAACTAGCATAAAATAACAAAAGACCAATGGAAATTATGGAAATTTTTGCTCTATATTACATTTGAAAACACATTGAGAACATCATATAATATGAGCATGAACTGTTAGAACACATATAATGCTGGAAACACATTTGTAATAGAAACACACCATATTATTAATGAAAAAACTAACAGTGAATACAATATTCAGATAGTTAATAGAAACACATACCTGTTGTGGGGAAAACAACATGTCGTTTGAAACCCGATTGAGCAGAAAGAGTCGATAGTTGTAGATGTGGATGGAAATCACGAGCGTAAAGTTGATATTTCCTGGGATTGATCCACTAACAACCTAGATACTGGCCTCAACCAAGTGAATAGGGGCTTACCTATCCCCCTTCCACATCTTGGTTTCTTACTTCTTTCCATCCATGTATTTGAGAAAAGCTATAGTTGACACCCTTACATGCAGAAATATATATTCATCTGTAAATCAAATCAACCATTTACTCAACATTTGAACAGATAATTAGAAATGAAGCCTACATGCAAGAGGTAACTTATCATTACCTAGAAATAGGAAATAATGTTGAAGATAGGAGGTGAGGTATTACCTTATGATTCAATGATACTTGCCCATCCTTTTAGGTAAATTAATATATGGACATTAACTGAGAATATTTCCATCTTACGATTGAATAAAGTTAAATAATAATATAGTGGAATATGTAAGTAGTAAAATCATTGGAAAAAAATAAGAGAAGGCAACCTCAAAAGTAATGGAATAAATTCAATAGGGCATTAATCCAAGAAAAAAAAGGAATATGTAAGCATGTTTGTTTTATGGAATCAGCAAGCATGTGTATTTTGGAATAAAATTGTACAAAATTTGGTTAAAGTTGAATGCAAAGAAGTTCAATGAATATGGGTGGAATTTGAATCATCCAATAAAAAGTAAGATTTCCAACACAGGTAATTAAGGTTTATGAAAATCAATGAAACATGTTAAATAAAAAAGTCCATCCGTCTATAGTGATGAATCATTCCATAAATTGAGACAAAGTCCTTGTCATTGTGGGACTAATGTCATGTCCACCAAAGCACACAACAACAAACTGGCTGAGTAACTAAAGCAGGGGAAAGAAGAGGAAAGGCAATCCTTCCTGAGATTGATCCAGTGAAAACCTGGATACCGGCTTCAGCCAACTGGATAAGGGATTATCGGTTCACCTTCATTATCATGGATTCTTACTTCCATGCATACATGTATTTGAGAAAATATTTAGTTGACACAGTTACATGCAGAACTACATATTTATCAGTAATTGAAATCAACCATTTACTAAACATTTTCACGCATGTTTCATAAAATAGAGAACCTAACAGTATCGTTGCTAAAAATCACTTCCAGTGTTGCTTCATTTATTTATAGGAACCTACACATGAGTAAAATTAATTAATTTTGAAGATAAAGTCATGATATCATTATCAATAAAAACATTCAATCTAATTAATGCAATATTAAAATCTATAAGGTTTAATGATTCTTGATTGAAAAATCATGAAAAAATGTAAACAAATCACAAACAGTTAATGAATTCCCTAGTGTTTTAATTTAGCCATGCTACATTACTTTAATAACATGATCCACCATGAATTAATTTAGTGATAACCTATATCTGTTGAACCCGAATTAAATCAGCCAAATGTAACTCCACAACCTGCATCTGAAACCAGACAAGTGGACAATGAGTCAAGATTTAAAAAAAATCAATTATTCCATCATAGGACAAATAGTAATAGTAGTAATATGCAATGAATTAAATCACCCTAGTGCCCCATAAAACATCTAAGTTATCCTCCATAACCTGCAACTCCACACGTTGAATTAAATAATCCAACTACATTAATTAAAAATAAATATTATCAAGTTGGTAATTACTTCAATGCAACCTATCAGAGTACCTCCAATGCAAATTAGACAATAGGAATATGCAATGAATTAAATCACCTTGATGCCCTAGAAACCGTCTAAGTGAACCTTCATAATCTTCACCAACACACATTGAATTAAATAAGCCAAGTACATGAATTAATTCAGCGATAACCTATATCTGTTGAACCTGAATTTAATCGGCCAAACGCAACTCCACAACCTGCATCTGAAACCATACAAGTGGACAATGAGTCAAGATTTTAAAATAAATAAATCAATTATTCCATCATAGGACAAATAGTGAAAATATTCCAGCTCATACCTATATTTAGCACCCTAAAAACTTATTCACCTGCAAAAGAGGAAGAAACTGGAGACTTTATTACCTAATAATATAACACAAAACAGACATAAAATCACATAATAATTCAGCATTCATATTCCTATCTTATTTTATTCAATATGTAGCTTCTACTGTTTCTTAGTTGGAGATTTCATATACCTCTTAGTAATAGTAGTATAAACCTATGCACTTACATATTGAGAGAAAGCTTGCAGTTATGTAATTGGAAGTAATTTTGTAAACAGTCTGATTGTATTTCAATGCAGTTGAATGAGTCATAGTATTGAAAATTTAGTAGTAGTTATTTGGAAATAGCAATGAGATACCTATTGATTAAGATTGCATTATTTTCAAAACAGACCTATAATAGGCGATTTGAAAGTAATAGGAACCCTACTAGTTCAGAAAGATGACATATCGCCAATGTATAACTGGACGGACTTGCAAAGGATGGGAGGAAAGTGCCAAAGTTTGTAGCACTATTTCAGCGTCGACAATTGCAGGAGTAGTTTAGGTTTTCTAGATGTGGAATACAGTGTTATAGTTGGTAGGGTTACCTAGAGTGATTTTCGAGCGACGAGCATAGTGAGCAGGATCATGTTGATGAATTACGGTAAATGGCGGAGCAGTGGAAGGATAACGGTTTCGGGAGATGGTGAAGTAGTAAAAAAACCAAGATTCATAAGCATCGGAGGAACAAGTTCACCGTAGGGATTTGGAAGTGGACGGACAGTTCAGAAATGAATGTACATTATAGAATCATGGAGTCGAAGAAGGCTGGAGGTGGATGGTGCTCGAGATCCGTAGGTTCGTCTGCTGGAAGAAGGATGTAGAAGATGGAGGTAGAAGATGTGTTGTAGCCCTAGGTTCGACGGGTGTCCAAGGGAGGAAAAAATGAGAATCCGGCAGAGTGTGGGTTGACCAGTAGAGGGAGGATGACGGGGGCATCTGTTTGAGGGGAGGATAGGTCGCAATGCGCGATACCCTTAGCGGGAGGAGCAATGGAAAATAGAAACGGGGAGAGGGAAAATGCGATGGGGAGGCTGAGCGGGAGTAGGAGCGGGAGGGGGTGAATGGTAGAGAAAGGGAGCAGTGGAGGGATGTGGAAGCATAGTGGCTTGACACGTATGCATAATGGGATGTGGAGGATTATTAGAGTGACATGTGGCAGTGGAGAATACCTAAGATTAGTATATTTAGTATATATACATACACAAATCATTTATATATATATATAATCAACATATACAGAGCATATATAATTCAAAGGAAATAGGAGGAAAACAACATATAACATTTATAGGGATTAAGAGAAAATGATTCTCAGGGGCATTTAATGTTATTAATTTAAAGAATCCGCTAAAATCCATATAAACAATAAAATGAAAGGAATAGTTGTTTGAGTGATGGGAAGAGTTAACCAATCCAACACTAATTCCCATGCCACATATGATGCCAAATCCCGCAAATGGTTCACTAACACTAGTCAGAAAGCATCTTGATTCAAAATTAGAACCATGTGGGATGAGAAAGTAGAAAATAGCATGTCAAGTAGAGCATTGATTATGAGGGATGATGTAGGAACCTTATTGGAAACATGGGGGGCAATTGTGGAGAAAAAATAAATATATAAACTAAAGTATATACCATGGCAGAGGTGGTGAACCTACTATGGGAATAAAAAATTCCCAAGTGTCATGTTTTCATTGAAAAAACTATTGGAATGACTTCACATTCATGAAAACATCTATAGTTGTATAACATGCTACAAATGCGATGTAGTATACTAAAATCATGACAACATGCTAAGAGCATATACATATACAACATCCTAACAGTGAATACAATATACTAACAGTGAATGGAAACAAAGGAATGCAATAAATTTCAAAACAAAATGTGAGAATGGATGAAGAGGAAGAATAACAGATAGTTTTCAAGTATTGAGAATAACACATGGTCGATGTTGTGGGAAGAATCGATAGAACATATGGGGAAGGGAGAAGTAAATCCAACATGATTGAGGATGGTCTTGTAACTAGAGAGGAGACGATGGCTTGATTAGGTATTTTGCACAACTAAGGAAACACAATAGAAAAGATGGTTGGAACAGTCCCCACCCAGTGGGGAAGTAATGGTTCTGAAGTTAGTTGGGGAGGTTAAGGATCTAAAATTAAATAAACGCTACACGATGCAACAAATCAGATGTTGATGTGAGGATATAGGACAACGATGCAGTATTTCGTGAGTAGATTATAGGGACGAAAAATGCAAGAGATTTGAGGTAGATAAAACCTTGGTTGAACAAGGGGAAAACATTCGGAGTTGAGATGATGGAAAATGAGGTAAGAGGTGGAGATATAGAGGAAGGTGAAGGGGATGAGAGGGGGGGGGGGAGGGGGAGATAGAGGAAGAGGTGGGGAGGTGGAGAGGAAGACGTCTCAGGTAGAGATGGAGGTGGGGCTTTGATGTAGAGGAGCGAAGAGGCGTGTAAATGAGGAGGATGGTACGGGGAGGCAAGCTGAATTGTGAATGACTAAAGAGTGGACGAAATTGAGAGAGCGAATTAGAGGGAGAAGAACGACAGTTTAATTGAATGATGGAGGTGTTGACATGTGGAATAAAGATTACAAGATTTAGTATAGATGACAGATATAAAATATAGAATATAAAAAAAATGTGATTTGTATATTATTACATCCGTCGTGGAGGGGACCAAATAAACCAAAATCTACCCTAAATGTTATGTTTGTATAATATATAAAATTAATGATCATAAAAATCTTGAATTTAAAATCGACCCTAAATGTTACGTTTTTTTTATTAATTAATGAATTTAAATCTTAAATTTATTAATGATCCAATGGGAATGTGCCAAGTGGGGCCTGTAACCTATGTGGAAGCCTCCCCACCCTTGGATCATGCCGGATGCGGTGGAATCACGGCGTCCACGATAATCACAGGCACCATCGCCGCCGCGCGTCGAAATCCAAGGAAGGCGTTCGCTGGATCTTGGCGATTAAGTAATCGTCGCATTTAGGCGGCGAGGAAGGAGCCAGCACGGCGCCTTCCGTCTTCTTCCTGAATATAAAATTAAAAACGCCCCAAGGTGCCCTAATCAGAGAAAGAAGGAAGGAGCGCGCCTTGTCGAAAGCGAATTCAGCGGCTCGATTCGATCCTAGGTCATGGGTTTGGTTTTCGGGAAGATCACCGTCGAAACCCCCAAATTCGAGGTCCTGGCATCCTCCGCCGACTACGAGATTCGGAAATACCCACCCGCGGTGGCCGCCGAGGTCACTTACGATCCGGCGGGGATGGGCGGCGACAGGGACGGCGGCTTCACCTTGCTGGCGAATTACATCGGCGCCCTGGGCGAGGCCCAGAACGTGAAGCCTGAGAAGATCGCCATGACAGCCCCGGTGATCACCAAGTCGTCACAGGGGGAGAAGATCGCCATGACGGCCCCCGTGGTGACGAAGGGGGCAGGCGGCGGCGAAGGGGAGGAGGGGAAGCGGACGGTGACCATGCAGTTCCTGCTCCCAGCCAAGTACAGGACGCCGGAGGAAGCGCCAGCGCCGACGGACCACAGGGTTGTGGTGAAGGGGGAGGGCGAGAGGAAGTACGCGGCGGTGAAGTTCGCGGGGCGGGCGACGGAGGCGGTGGCGGCGCAGAAGGCAGAGGAGCTGAGGAAGATGATGGAGAGGGACGGACATAAGGTGACGGGGGAGTTCCTGCTGGCTAGGTATAACCCTCCCTGGACCTTGCCGCCGTTGAGGACCAACGAGATTCTGATGCCCGTCGAGTGAGCCTTCATCTGTGAGTTGATCCCTACTTGCACTAAAGCACTAAAACGTTTTTATTTTATTTATGATCACTGTTGTTTTGTTGAGAGATGTGGGGGTGAGTACGGATATTTGGAGTATTATAGGTTTTTCTTTATTTCTTTGTATTCCCCTCTTCAAACGTGTGTGTAAATCCCTCGGTAGTATCATCCCACATCCCACTGAAATATACTCCAATAGAACAACATGAACTTAACATGTTAATGCAACTTAGTGAAATCAAAATCAAATGAGAACAAGAATCCAACCCAAATATCTTAAGAGCTATCTCAAGCCATCCCATAATAGGGATAAGAACAACTACCCAACATGATCGTTGCAAACATCTAGATCAAACCCAAACAAATGTCACATAAATGCAATGCATTATATCGATGTGTGAGGTGAGCATGCTCAACATCAACACGTGACATCCCGATCCAATGACCATTTTTGCCAAGATCATTATTTCCAAGGGACAACTTTGATGACCCTCAATTTTAGAATTTGATTTTCATGATGATTTTTGAGAAAATATCTCATGTTTTAAAGATCAAGGAGATACATACAACAAGACATTTAAGTGGTAGTTTTTGACTCAATTTTAAAGGAGTGGCATTATAAGTGTTTTGCTAAGGCTGGATAGAGGCTCTATATGGAGCCTACAACCATCAAAGTTCTGGTGATAGTCCACCAATGTTTATGGCAGTGGCTTCATGATGGGTTTTGTATGATCATTATATGACCATATTCAGTGAAAGACAACCCAAACATAGACAGATCTGAATCAACACGTAAATTAATTGTATAAACAATGTACCTGGAAATTGTCAATGATAGCAGTATTCTTCTTCTTTCTTGGTAAAGGAGAATGCTTGATGAATATCAAAAAACGTTGAACAAAAACACTTTGCCCCCAAGGGGGTACACCGATCATTGGATCCACGATTGTATCACGAGGATACTCAAATGTTGAAGGGGTGCTAACGCATTCGTCTCAGACGATGAACAATAGTGTGTGAGAAAGAGAGAAATGAGAGTCTTGCTCACAATTGATTGTTTTCAATAAGAGGGATCACATCTCTTTATATAGTCATCAATGACGTGTTTCATTAAATGAAAACACATTGATCATATTAATGTATCCATATACATTTATTCCCATAATTCATTGAATCATATTCAATGAGCGATCAAGCCAATTAATCCCTTCATAACAAATTGTAACCGATAATAAAATCGTTTGGGAGAAATAAATATATATCAAATATATATATTTATTATTGCATGTATTTAATACATGCATTATAATACTTGCGTCAAATGCATCTAATTAAATATATAATTTATATATATCATATCGTGTATATATATATTAGTGCATATCTAACAATCCTCCTCTTGCACCAAAATCCCACAAGGTCTTTATGCACAACTTCACAACTCTCTGTGAATCCATCTAAACTCTTTTGGATACAATTTTTCACCAAACTCTTCATTTGGAATAAACCCTTTGTCCAAAATTTTATCTTTATCCAAGGGCTCAATCGTGTGACCCTACAAACCTTAGCAGTGTTGACAACAACTATGAAATCTCTATTTCATAGATGTAAGCAATGAGTGACATCTAACAAAGTTTCAGTGCTACTCAAGCTACTAAGGAGTATGGTGTGATCTCCATCAAACATACTCATATCTCTATATGAACATGCCTACCATAAGATGTATCATATACATCATATGTATCTTATATAATCCATTTTTCAGTGACATCGAGCGATCACTAGACATGGAATATGTCAATCTAGTATAGGGCTCATCATTTTCTTGATTCTTCAAAAAAGATTGACCAAGTGGATGAATACATCACACATCAGTCATATATCTATCTAATAAGCACATCACATGTCACTTATCCAAGTATTTGAACACATCATATGTGAAACAACAAAGCATGACCATGCATTTCCTCAATCTAATTCAATCAAGTGCCGAATGTCTTTTCTTGTCATACAAGTGGATAAATCTCATCTTGGTTGCACTATAACCGACGACATGATCAACAACATAGCCAACCACCTCCATATTAGCTAAGTTCATACGTTTACTTGCGTAAGTAGGGTATCAAAGTATGATGGTTCTCATGCTAGGTATCTCATCAACCTCAAGTAAGAAGGATTGATAATAAACATACATCCCTATGTATATCAATAACCGTATGACATTCCACGAGATATACTTTAGCTGACCAGTCTAATAAGTCTCTACTTATTACCTCAAGAATATATTCTTCAATATCTCATATACAACCCTTTGTAATGGATATAAGAATCTATTCGAGCTAACCTTTACATATTATCACAACCCATTATACACCATGATGATTGTCAGTTAGGGACAACTCAATGTTTGTACTTTGAGGGGATATTTATCATTCGACCATTCATGTAAAATAAATTGCAGCACACATGAATGGATGATAAATGAATATTTCCCTTATTATAATAATATGATACATTTAAAGCCATTACAACCAATCTCTTATAGAGATATAACATGACCCTCATGCAATTTCTACAGTAATGGATTCATTTTTCGAACATTACATCCAGCACATCCTAAACCCTTTTTTAGGATAAAGTGATATCCATTTTGTTATGGTAACTAATAGAACTCTTTACATTTCTTTTTTACTGTCATACCCTAAACTCTTAGGATAAAGTGATAGTCACTTCATTGTGGTAAACATATGTAACAATTTACATTTCTATTTACCAATATTTCCTAAACCTTTTAGGAAATCAAGTGAATTTCACTTTATAACTAATCTAGCATAACAATGATATTTACTTTTTCACAGTAACTAGATGTAACTATTTACATTTTTCTTTATTGTATCATATTCTAACTCTTTAGGATATAAATTTAAAAATCACTCAAACTCAGATTTTCACAATCTTTTATTTGTTAACTTTGAACTTCTATAAGTCCAAATATACTCCCACTAGTCTGGTAGACATTATATCCAATTTGGAATATCTTTTTAAGACTCAACAAAAAATAATTTGTGTTTTAGGAAATAACATTTATTTCCTTTTCGTAGGAATATTTAACAAATAAAAAATTGTTTCCATATCATATATGATATTCTATGTGTTTGGAATATTCTTACTTGAAAAGAAGACTTTATTAAAATGTACCACCAATGGGTGGCAAAAACACCTTCCTACATATTTTAAAAAATATTTTTATAAACACCTTTATCCAAATATTCTTCTCAAAAACATGTTATAGAAATTGATTAATTATAAACCATGTGTTTACATTTAATCATATCATAACAACCCTTTGTTATCGAACATCCTCTCTTATCATATAAGAGAAGTGAGATGAAGATACACATCTTTTACTTAGATTCACCCAAGCTTGACACATTCCTTTATATTCAAATTCTCATTGTAGTAACTGTTTACTTCATCTCATGAATATAAACTACAAGATCAATCAATTCTTTCAATGATTTTGAACTCCTTTATATTTACAACACTTTGTAAAATATACACTTGGTATCACATACCCTTAAAAATCAAAGAATTAATTTCAATAAGCATCCTTACCTAATATGAACATTCCATGGAGTTTCACAAACTCCATCATGTATATTTTCGATAATCCAATCATATTGAATTATTACTATCCCTTTCCTAACAACCCAAGGTTTTAATGACCTTGATTTTCTTCTAGAATAAGCAGTGTTGAACTTTTCAACCACCTTTTCTTCTTCTGGTTTAAACTTTTACCCACTTGTACTATCTATATAGTACTATAATTCAGACATTATATTCCCAGTTCATTCATTCTCAATACTTTGAGAATACCAAGAAAAAAATTCATCGAATTCAATCATATTGTCGGAACATTTCCATAAATGATAATAGGATAAATTCCCTAACCAGTAAAAGCCATTTTAGTCTCCTATTTAAAGTATGTTATAGAATTAATCTAATCATAGAATTAATCTAATCACAACCCATATCACTTTATTTAATTAACCATTGTTTACAAGCTATTTTCAAGAGCTAAATGAGATATTGTACACATCTTATGATGAGTTTATCATAATCTTGAAGCATCCAAGTTATCAATGTAGCAATAAAATTCAATATTCAATTCTTCTAACCTTCTATATATTTACAAATATTTATAAAACATACATTTGATATCATATATTTATCAGAATAGCAGAATTGATTTCTATAACCAATAAAACATTATGGAAACTTTTAGTCTCACCAATATATAAGGTCAATTACATCCACCACTACGGAACTCAACGCAAGGAAACAAATTACAGCAAACATGCAGGTTTGAGGACTTTACCCCACATCCTACCCCTCACCCCCAAACCGTTACCACCTCACCACCAACGGTGGGGCTTAGTATCACCAATATATTCAATCATATTGAATAACATTTGACATACCCGATCATATTGAGTATATGATATAAAATAATTGATGTACCCAATCATATTGAGTACATGTGTGGAGACTAAGATTACTTTTGTCATTTAGCATCTAATGCCTTTAAAACCTTAAATAAATCACTCTATGCTTCTATCAGCATCTAGATTTACTTAGTGAAAAACTTTAACACTTGGTTACTGAGGAACTGTTCTAACACATAGAATATTTCACTTGCTGAAGAACTTTTCTTAAGCTACCAGTATTAGAAGTTTCTTACTTTATGCTCATTATTTCAAGGATTAAAATAAATTTTAGTTTGATGATGATGATGCATTAATCTACAACAAAAATATTTTTTTATCAGATGTAAATCATGTATTATATCTTTTCATTAAGGACTTTTAATGAAAGTGCTCCCACTAAAATTGATGACCTCATACATCATATCCATTTAGTGATCCAATACCCATTTTTCTCCATAACTTACACTAGTTATCATTCAAGAAATTCATGATTATTTAGGTAGGGGATCATCCCAATCATAACAATTATGATTCTTGGATAGTTGAGCAGATAACTCTTTATCCAAATCCATCTTATAGACTCATTCTACTTTATTCCTCTAGTATCCTAACTATTCTTAGCTAGTGTAACCCAAAGAAAACACCAAGAATAAACCAATTAAGGAAAATCAAGGGATACTCGTGCTGATCTCAATAATACCCAACATGAAAATCATAAGTTACTCATAGCTTGATTTCCTTATATAAGATAATCTAGGGGTACTCGTGCTGAACTCAACAATACCTAATTGAATGATCGAGGTCTTGACAAGTGCCTCCTTGGAAGAAATCTCATACTTAGTATTTCATGAGTTTTCTTTTTAAGGTCTCACCAATTTAATATACATCATATGCATATTAAATTCTTAACTATTACGTCCTATGTAATAATTATCATCTCTTGTTTTATTCCCTTTTTGTGTATGCATGCTTCTAATGATTTAGTCTTGGAATCCTTATTACAACCACCAAATTAATGTGCTCACACCACATTAGTGTGTAATTTTTTACACAACCCACCAGTCTGTGTTAATCAACCAAAAACAGAACTCAAGTATATTCATACATATCCAAATGTATCATATGCATAAGGTACAAAAACACTTCATGCGAAGGCATAGAGTTATATAAGATATAAAAACTCTACATGAGTAATTCCAAAGCGATAGATATCCAACCCCCTTCACTTTCCTAGTCAAGGAAAGCCTCCAATAAAATAGGTGGTCCAACCCCAAGCCCCTCTACCCGAGGATACATTACTCAAGAGTGAATTCAATTCATGAAAACTCTAACACCAAATATGCACAAACTATTCCCTACAACTACTCTCAAACTCATAACTAAAATTACAAAATGAGGTCAAGGTAGATGAAAACTAAATTCTATTATATCAAACCTAGCATGATATGAAAGGCTCTATCCTATAAGTAATTTATCACATAAATTTTTCCATATTGTTATTCATAATATAAAAAATTTAAAACTATGAATAAAACCTGGAATAATGTTTAAATAAATGAACAATTCAAATATTTAAACATGAGAAACATTTATGAAAAATTTCATAAGTAAAATCTAATTATAAACACTTTTATAATTTCACCTTTAACATTTTGGACATTCTAAAAATATTGAATATAAACACATAATATTCTTTCTAATATGAACACTTTCATATTTATCATAATATGGAATTTCCTTTTAAATATATGATATTATATGAATTATAAACTATTTCAAATTCAATTTCTATCATGAAAACCTTTTACATAATCTAAATATCATATAGTTAATTATTATTTAAACCTTGATCATATCAATTATCAAAACACATTTTGTTGTGGCTTAAATAATATCCAAATAAATCCCCTTTAATTTTAACAATTTCAAATTTATTAATTATGTACTGAAAAGAATATTAATGAAATTTAATAAATAAACAATTTATTTATTTTCTAAAATATGAGACATTTATGAACTATTCATAAATAAATGCTAATTATAAACATTTTATAAATTAGAAAGAATATAAAAATTTTATATTCTTTTCAATGTGAACCATTTCACATTATATATTAAATGAAATTTATGTGATATTTCATGAATTATAAACATTTTATAATTCAATATTTATTATATAAACATTTTTATATAATGTAAATATCATATATATTGGAATTTATAAACTCTTTATAAATCGTCTTTTATGATTTCTAAATAAACCATTTATTTCTAGATCATAAAGCATGTCATTTAATTTGTAAAAAGGTATTTAATAAAAAAAATATCTATCAATTAACCGTAAACATTTTATAGTTAATTAATTTATAATACACTTTTATAAATTTATATAAATATTTCAAAATACCTTTTCCATTATTAATAAAAAAATTATAAATAATACAATTCGATTCAAAATTGAATTCTATTGATTAAAATAAATACTTTATCTATTTTCATAAACAAGAGTAATATATATGAACATTTCATATTTACTTCCAAGCTTGAAAAATATGATTTTACTATTAAAATGTATTTTTCATAAATTAATAAGCATGTTGATTCGTCAAGAAAACCTCGCTTTGATACCACTGATGGGTTTTGTATGATCATCATATGACCATATGCAACATAAGATAACCTAAACACAATCAGATCTATCTTCGAGAATGAATGCGCAAATAAACTGTATAAACAATGTACCTAGAAATTGTCAATGACAATAGTCTTCTTCTTCTTTCTTAGCGAAGGAGAATGCTTGAATAATATCATGAACCATTGAACAAAAGCACTCTGCCTCTGATGGGGGTACACCAACCAATGGATCCATGCCCATATCATGTGGATACCCAAATACTAAATGGGTGATAGCACCTTCATCTCAGATAATGAAAAACAGTGTTGGAGGAAGAGAGAAATGAGAGGATTTCTCACAATTGCTTGTTTTCAATAGGAGGGATCACATCCCTTTATATATCTATCCATGACGTGTTTCATTAAATGAAAACACATCATCCCTATTAATGTATTGTCACGACCCGTCCTCGGGGCCCGTGCCGTGACTACCCCAAGCCCGCCTTCCATAGGCCAGGGGCTGGCGACTAGCACCAAAGGCGTAAATCCCGATAACTGGGAAGGCATTGCCTTTATAAAAGTAAACAAAACACCACAGAGTACAAGCGGAAGTAAAACACTAAGTACAAAGAGAAGTGATGAAAGGTAAATGGGATAGAATACAAACCCAAATGAAAGTACAACTATAGATGAAAAAAGTACAATAGAAAAAGACAACAGCTGGAAGGACGGAAGTGATTCCTGGGTCGTCCTCCTCGGATCCTACTTGAAGGGTAGGTACAGATAGCGCAACTCCTGGATCGTCCACCACGGATCCTACCTGAAGGGTAGGTACAGATAGCCTCCACAACGCTCTCGCCCGTCAACCTCCTTTGAGTGTCGTCTTTCCGTGAAGTCCACCTCCAGATACTGACTCGTCGTGTAGTCCACCTCCGGGTACTGACTTGTCGTGTAGTCCACCTCTGGGTACCGTCCAATCCTCGAACACTCGGCCTCTGTCAGCACTGACCGTCATCTACAACCAACACAATGAGGTGCGGGCATAGCCTGTGCAGGGGTGAGTATAATGATACTCAGTAGGGACCCCGAGACCCTCAAGGTCTCACTAAAACCAACAAGGATAACCACAAAGAAGATCTCAACAGATAACCTCTACTTAGGTATATGCCCATACATATACCTAAGTTATCAAGTAACCCATCTCAATCATGAGGAAACACAAGGATTATGAAATCAACGGATAACCACTACCCAGGTATATGCCCATACATATACCTAAGTTATCAAGTAACCCATCTCAATCATGAGGAAACACAAAGGTCATAAACTCAGCTCAAACCAGGATTTTTATTATCGAAACCGTAACTGCTGAAGAGCTCCGTCTCTGGAGTGTACAGTGGTCCTGTCATGACTCCGAGGTACTGCTCACTAACCTAAGACTGCTGAGGTACTCCTCCTGTCGAGTACCGCGAGCCAGCCACCCAAACACAGTAGTGCTTCCCGCTGGGGTATGCCACCCAAACACAGTAGTGCACACCCCCTAGTAGCCTGCAGAGGTACTCTCCGGACGAGTACCGCGGGTCTGCACTGTCACACAGGTAGTGCTCCATCCGCCATGGGCCTGCACCTCACAAAGTAGTGCTCCGTCCACTGGTCTAGTCGACTCACTCCAAGTCGAGTCGGTCAAGCAGTCGTCAGGTCTCAGTCAGCTACACGGTCTCCGTACTCCGCACGCTCGTCTCTGGGAGGGTCCGCTCCACGAGCTACAGTTCGATACTCCAAGTATCTCAAATTCCCACGAAGAAGTATCCCAAAGGACCGCCTCATCACAGGGGTCTCAACGCAACAGACGGCGCGTCAATCGAACGCCCGGTCTATGAGTTACTAGCCCTTTCGTCCCAGGGGCCCAGTTGGTTTCATGTGCGAACCAACCCGGCCGTATCTCAACCGTACCCCAACTCTCATAGGGTAAACTCAAAGGGACCGTTTCTTAACGTGATCACCAACGCCGCTGACGGTTCTTCAAACGGACGTCCGGTCTGAAAGCTATCAGCTTTTCCGTTCCAGGGGCCCGGTTGGATTTCGGGTACAATCCAACCCGACCACTATCCAACAACAACCAAAACTTGGGCGAAGTATGCCAAAAGTTCCGTCTCATCAAGAGGAAATCAACGAGACAGACGGCGCGTCAATCGGACGCCCGGTCTGTGAGTTATTGGCATTTTCGTTCCAGAGGCCCGGTTGGTTTCATGAGCGAACCAACCCGACCGCACTCCGACGGCATCCAAACCTCGAGCGGAGTAAGCCAAAAGATCCGTCTCACTTAGAGGAATCCATCAAAGTCGAAGGCATGTCAATCGGACGTCCGGAGCTCAAGATATAAGTGTTTCCACTCCGAGGGCCCGGTTGGTTTTGTATCCGAACCAACCCGGCCGAACCCAAGGTATTCCGAAACCTTGAGTGTAATACACCAAAACGACCGTCTCGATCCAAGGGTCGCATCGCCGCTGAAGGTGCATCTATCGGAGGTCTACAACTCAATATATGAGTGAAGAATCGTGAGGGGTTCGAAAACGGGGGGTCTGGGCCCGGACCGACCCGGCCCAACCCCCGCCCCCCCCGGGTCGGCCCGAACCGGGTCGAACCGACCCGGGTGGGCACGGCCCGGCCCGGCCGGCGCGGCCCGGCCGGCCTGGGCGCTGGCCGAGCTGTCGCGCCCAAGGAGCCACGGTCCCCTCGCGCTGGGGGCTGCTTCGTGTCACCAGACGCGGCGCGCTACTGCGTTCCGTGTTCCCCGGTCCCGCGCGGCCGCGGGACCCTTGCTCGCCGCCGCAACTTCAGCCGTGGCGGATTCTTCCGGCGGCGCACCGGGCGCCGCCGCCCCCGACCGCCGACACCGCCGCGCCGTCGTGGCGCGCCGGTGGGGGCTTCCGCGGACCACCGGACGCGCTCTGGTGGTCCGATTCGCCTACAGTCTTCGCCAAAGATCATCCCGGGACCTGACCTTCGCTGCAAAGCCTTGAAAATGCCTTCGCGGCCTGCCTCACCATCGTCCGTCGATCCGAACTTCGACAAAAAAACGCGGGGTCTTCAAATCGCCTCCTCGACCCCGATTCCGCCCACGGTTTCGTTCGGCCCCAACGGCGCGGCGCGACGGCGCCGCGCTTCTTCGCCGCGTTCGTTCTTCTCGTTTCCACGCAGTGCAACAACACCGCGCTGCCTTTCACGTGCCGCAACAAAATCAAACAATAAGGGGGGAAGGAGGGTCGGCCGTGTTCGTGCGGTCCGACCTTCCCCCGTTAGTATGATAACAGGCGGCCCAAAATGAAACCAAGAAAGGCGACAGATGAGATCACGATCAATAATAAAAACAAGCCCCCACAACTTCCCGCAAAAAAAATTCCCAACCCGCAAGGAAAACGTGCGTGGATCAACTAGATAATAAGTTGATCCGTGTTTCCTTGTTTTCTTTAGAATGAAAGAAACAAGGGAATAAAATCATTCTCAAACATAATTCCCTACCTCAAGCGTTGTCGTCGAACGCGAGTTCGTCGCGGAATTAACCGTCGCGAAAGAAGAGGATCGTCGCGGAAGAGAAGGATCGTCGTGGAAGAAACGTCATTGACGTCGTGGTACATGACGTCGTGTCGTCGATCTCCAAGGGTTTGGCGTTCTTCGTCGGAGGTCGGAGCGTTCTTCGCGTTCTTCATCGAAGAAGAACGCTTTCCTGCAAATCCTCTCCACACCACAAGTTCCAACAGAAATAAAATAAGAGTTATCTTATTTTATTAACGCACATGAC
Source organism: Viscum album (assembly GCA_963277665.1). Classification (NCBI taxonomy): domain Eukaryota; kingdom Viridiplantae; phylum Streptophyta; class Magnoliopsida; order Santalales; family Viscaceae; genus Viscum; species Viscum album. The sequence goes on along the minus strand of OY728123.1, from coordinate 138,217,316 downwards.
ACGTTTGAATTTCAAAAGAAAAGAAACGAACAATTAATTCAATGAATTAATTGTAACGATTTAACCGCCCAATTTAATGAGGCGTTTCTTAACCAGAAAAACGCACGGTTGACTTTCATTAAAGAGGGTTTTCGTGGGTGCGTTACTTAGAAGGAAAGAAACGGTGGGGCTCGTGTGGGACCCACCTCACAAATATCCTACCAAGTGGGTAGGATATTTTGGGTTCCACCCTATCCGCTTAACTTAGCTTAAGTGGCTTTTAAGTGGATTTAAGTGAAATAAAATAAAGTTTTCGCACCACTTTATTTTATTTCTTAACTTAACCCCAAAAATTAAAAACTACACCCGAGAAAACGCAACTCCAGAAAAGGAATTTCTAAGCAAATACCGGCGCTGCAATTCCATCGGTGCCCTCGGAATTCGATTCCGAGAACCGGTTCAAAAGTTATAAAAACCCGCTCGTTCGTTCACTGAACGTACCCGAGCTAAACTTAGGAAATTAATTCTGGGCAAACCGGGCCTCAGAATCAGGCGCCGTCAGAAACTGCGTTCTTGTAAAATTCTAAAGAAAATTAAGAAAAAAATTTCCTTTAAATTTTCGGGTCTTAACATTACTCTCACCTCAGGGCTTTACGTCCCCGTAAAGCTTCAACACAAACTAGGGCCACAAAAGCTGTACAAAGCACGCATCTGAGCCTTCCGCTCCCATGTGATCACCTGGAGGTTCCTGTACTTCCAAAGAAAGTGCACTCGAGGAATCGATCGTCCTCATAGGATCCGCTCCTGTCGATCCTCGATCCCCACTAGAACCTCCGTGAAAGACACCCCATCGCCATCGTCCATCTCCCCATGGTTGATGATATGTGAAGGGTCGAGCATGTATCTCCTCAGTTGAGATACGTGGAAGTCGTCATGCACCTGGTGCAACTGAGGTGGATGGGTCAAGCGGTAAACCACCCCGCCTACCTAGCTGAGGACCTAAGAAGGTCCGCTGAACCTCGGAGATAACTTTCCACCTTGGTCACATCTCCGTAAACCTCATCGAGGTGAGACCCGTATAAGGACGTGATCATCATCCTCGAACTCTAGAGGTCTCCAACTCCTGTTTAGAACTGGAACTCAAAACGACTGCTACCACGAGGGTAAGGTTGACCGACTCAAGAGTGATCGGTCGCACCCTCCTGTGCATGAGTTACCCTGTGCTGCCTGGGGTTTCCTTTTTTTTTCGCCGACCAAGGAAAACCCATTCCAACGTCGTATTTAAACCACAAACTTTTTGCCTAATACCGTCAATTTGTGTATGAACTGTGATTGCCCAGTCCATACTCAAACCAACATCGTAAGGCCTCGACGCTTCCACCAAGAGATTTCAACCGAAACTCTTGCCTCGAGGGTTTGACCACACTTTCGGCATAAGTTTGATTATCGAGTCTTCTCCTAAGGTATCTCTAGACGTGAGGGTCAAGTCTATGGCTTACCGGAAACTCTAGGTCTGGGACAAGATTTGTGGAAGGAAGGAATGATTCGTATCAACGCCTGTTACTACGGCAACTAGTAGTGGACATAGACGGTCCCTTGAATCATTTTTAGAGCCATTGGGTCACACTCCTTGACCGCATGCAGCCGCACTCTTCCTCCGCCCTCCAGCTCCCTGAGCCTGGCGGGGATAACTAAGGCGGGTGGTTGTAGCATGTTAATATGTACACCACCTCATGCTGCTCTCCTAGCTCTACCTCCACGTCTGCTGCTTCGCAGACTCATCACTCTTTAAAGCTTCCACTTCTTGAAACATTTAACATGCCTGAGTCTCTAATACTGGTGCCAGTTTCCTGTTTCTTACTGCACCATGCAGTCTTTATCCGCTCCTGGATGACCTGCACCTTCTTTCCCTATGGTCTGAAAGAGCTGCTAAAAATTTCTCCTTTGCCGAAAAGAGAAACCCGGTCTCATCCCCTGGATGAACCACGCCCATTGCCTAATACAATCAATCCCAACATGAATGATGCATTCATGTCATGGATGACGTCGTAAGGCCTCAACGTAACTACCAAGAGATCCAACTGTCACTCTCGCCTCCAAGGGTCGAGTCACACTATCGGCATCAGTGTGAGGTCACTGGGTCTCCTCCAGTAGAAATCTCGAAAGTGAGGGTCAAGTCAACAGTCTTAACCAGGACCACTTAGTATCAACCAAACAAAAAGGACAGGAAAGCAAACATCACAAAGATAAATGCCTTTTTATTATTGCAGCTCATAGTACAAAGACACAAATACAACAGCAACGTGGAACTAGAAGTACAAGGGACGTATCCACTAGTTCCTCTCCTGTTCACCTACTCCCGGAGCTCTACTGCCTTGTCCACTGCTCGGCTGTTGCTCAAGCATGAGCCGCTGCTTCTGTCTTAGTGGCTCCTCCAACACCCGTTGATCAACTGTGCGGGGGGTCGTATAGTCACGTGCCAGGTGACCCTTCCTGCCGCAGGAGAAACACTATCCGTTTCTGGCACGCCTAGCTCTGACCCCACCCCGGGTGCCCCACACCACCGATCCTAAAACCCGAGATTGCCCAACTACTGGTCTGGTCCTCCTGGACCTCTGCATCATCTGTCTACTGCCCACAGATGACTCATCTACTGATCGAAAACCCTGTGGGAAAGGCAGAAGCTCCTGTACATGCTCGGGGTGTAGAGCTACTGGCACAAAATCCACCCCGAAGAAGGTCTCGAAGTCTTCCCATGTGAAGGCCATCCCGTCGCAAAACTGGAACAAGTGGCTCCACCACCTGCCTGCTGCTGCCTGAAGAAGGCTGGCAGCAAGGATCACCATGAAGTCTGCTGGCATCCCCGCTAGCCTGAAGACTCTCACCACAGCCTCCAGCCATTCCTCAGCCGCCTGTGGGTCCGTCTCTCCCCGGAACCTGGGTGGTATCTGGAACTGGAACTCGTGCAGCGCGCTCAAGTGGCGTGCATCGCCTACTGCTGGGGCTGGTGGCATCGGTGACCCAACGTATGGTAGTACCGCTGGTGCCTCAACTGCAAGAGGGCCCTGTACCGAAGCCTCGTCGCTCGACAGGCTGTCAGTACGCACATCCCTCTGGGCTCTATATGGTCGTCCGAGAAAAGGCATCCTGAAAGAAACAACGTGACACTGTCAAACGATTATACCTGGTGAGATGACTTGGTTTGAGATGACATTTAAAAACTTCTGGAAACACACATGCAATCAGTGTTTTCGTGCACAAAGTCGGAAATCAGTTGGCAGGGTCCTGGTGTATGGATACGTCGGCCGCCCGCACCAACACTGGACTCCCTGAACTGAAAACCACACTCGATACTCTTAACACTATTGCTTCACAAAAAGAAAATATCAGAGTTATAAGTTCTGCGGTAGAACCGAATCCTTTGATACCAATTTGTCACGACCCGTCCTCGGGGCCCGTGCCGTGACTACCCCAAGCCCGCCTTCCATAGGCCAGGGGCTAGCGACTAGTACCAAAGGTGTAAATCCCAATAACTGGGAAGGAATTGCCTTTATAAAAGTAAACAAAACACCACAGAGTACAAGCGGAAGTAAAACACTAAGTACAAAGAGAAGTGATGAAAGGTAAATGGGCCAGAATACAAACCCAAATGAAAGTACAACTACAGCTGAACAAAGTACAACAGAAAAAGACAACAGCTGGAAGGACGGAAGCGGCTCCTGGGTTGTCCTCCTCGGATCCTACCTGAAGGGTAGGTACAGATGGCACAGCTCCTGGATCGTCCACCACGGATCCTACCTGAAGGGTAGGTACAGATAGCCTCCACAATGCTCTTGCCCGTAAACCTCCTCTGAGTGTCGTCTCCTCGTGAAGTCCACCTCCAGATACTGACTCGTCGGGTAGTCCACCTCCGGGTACTGACTCGTCGTGTAGTCCATCTCCGGGTACCGTCCAGTCCTCGAACACTCGGCCTCCGTCAGCACTGCCCGTCATCTGCAACCAACACAACGAGGTGCGGGCATAGCCCATGTAGGGGTGAGTATAACGATACTCAATAGGGACCCTGAGACCCTCAAGGTCTCACTAAAACCAACAAGGATAACCACAAAGAAGATCTCAATAGATAACCTCTACTTAGGTATATGCCCATACATATACCTAATTTATCAAGTAACCCATATCAATCATGAGGAAACACAAGGATTATGAAATCAACGGATAACCACTACCCAGGTATATGCCCATACATATACCTAAGTTACCAAGTAACCCATCTCAATCATGAGGAAACACAAAGGTCATAGACTCAGCTCAAACCAGAATTTTTATTATCGAAACCGTAACTGCTGAAGAGCTCCGTCTCTGGAGTGTACAGTGTTCCTGTCACGACTCCGAGGTACTTCTCACTAACCCAAGACTGCTGAGGTACTCCTCCTGTCGAGTACCGCAGGCCATCCACCCAAACACAGTAGTGCTTCCCGCCGGGGTATGCCACCCAAACATAGTAGTGCACACTCCCTAGTAGCCTACAGAGGTACTCTCCAGACGAGTACCGCAGGTCTGCACTGTCACACAGGTAGTGCTCCATCCTCCATGGGTCTGCACCTCACAAAGTAGTGCTCCATCCACTGGGCTAGTTGGCTCACTCCAAGTCGAGTCGGTCAAGCAGTCGTTAGGTCTCAGTCGGCTACACGGTCTCCGTACTCCACACGCTCGTCTATGGGAGGGTCCGCTCCACGAGCTACAAGTAGATACTCCAAGTATCTCAAAGTTCCACGAAGAAGTATCCCAAAGGACCGCCTCGTCACAGGGGTCTCAACGCAACAGACGGCGCGTCAATCGAACGCCCGGTCTGTGAGTTACTAGCCCTTTCGTCCCAGGGGCCCGGTTGGTTTCGTGTGCGAACCAACCCGGCCGTATCTCAACTGTACCCCAACTGTACCCCAACTCTCATATGGTAAACTCAAAGGGACCGTTTCTCAATGTGATCACCAATGCCGCTGACGGTTCGTCAAACGGACGTCCGGTCTGAAAGATATCAACTTTTCCGTTCCAGGGGCCCGGTTGGATTTCGGGTACAATCCACCCGGCTACTATTCAACAGCAACCAAAACTCAGGCGAAGTATGCCAAAAGTTCCATCTCATCAAGAGGAAATCAACGAGACAGACGGCACGTCAATCAGACGCCCGTTCTGTGAGTTATTGGCTTTTTCGTTCCAGAGGCCCGGTTGGTTTCCTGAGCGAACCAACCCGACCGCACTCCGACGACATCCAAACCTCGAGCGGAGTAATCCAAAAGATCCATCTCACTTAGAGGAATCCATCAAAGTCGAAGGCACGTCAATCGGACGTCCGGAGCTCAAGATATAAGCATTTCCGCTCCGAGGGCCCGATTGGTTTCGTATCCAAACCAACCCGGCCGATCCCAAGGTATTCCAAAACCATGAGTGTAATATACCGAAACGACCGTCTCGATCCAAGGGTCGCATCGCCGCTGACGGTGCATCGATCGGAGGTCTACATCTCAAGATATGAGTGAAAAACCGTGAGGGGTCCGAAAACGGGGGGTCTGGGCCCGGACCGACCCGGCCCAACCCCCCCTGGGTCGACCCGACCCGGGTCCGGGTCCGACTCGGGTGGGCACGGCCCGGCCCGGCCGGCGCGGCGCGGCCCAGCTTGAGCGGCGCGGCTCGGCCTGGGCGGCCCGACCGGCTTGGGCGCCTCGGCGGTGGCCGAGCTGTCGTGCCCAAGGAGCCGCGGTCCCCTCACGCTGGGGGCCGCTTCGTGTCACCGGATGCGGCGCGCTGCCGCGTTCCGCGTTCCCCGGTCCCGCGTGGCCGCGGGACCCTCGCTCGCCGCCGCGACTTCAGCCGTGGCGGATTCTTCCGGCGGTGCGCCGGCGGGGGCTTCCGCGGACCACCGGACGCGCTCCAGTGGTCCGATTCGCCTGCGGTCTTCACCAGAGATCATCCCGGGACCCGACCTTCGATGCAAAGCCTTCAAAATTCCTTCGCGGCCTGCCTCACCATCGTCCGTCGATCCGCACTTAGACAACAAAACGCGGGGTCTTCAAATCGCCTCCTCGGCCCCGACTCCGCCCTCGGTTTCGTTCGGCCCCAACGGCGTGGCGCGACGGCGCCGCGCTTCTTCGGCGCGTTCGTTCTTCTCATTTCCGCGTAGTGCAACGACACCGCGCCGCCTTTCACGTGCCACAACAAACTCAAACAACAAGGGGGGAAGGAGGGTCGGCCGTGTTTGTGCGGTCCGACCTTCCCCCGTTAGTATGATAACAGGAGGCCCAAAATGAAATCAAGAAAGGCGACAGATGAGATCACGATCAATAATAAAAATAAGTCCCCACAACTTCCCGCAACAAAAATTCCCAACCCGCAAGGAAAACGTGCGCGGATCAACTAGATAATAAGTTGATCTGTGTTTCCTTGTTTTCTTTAGAATGAAAGAAACGAGGGAATGAAATCATTCTCAAACATAATTCCCTACCTCAAGCGTTGTCGTCAAACGCGAGTTCGTCGCGGAATTAACCGTCGTGGAAGAGATGTATTGTCATGGAAGAAACGTCGTTGACGTCGCGGTACACGGCGTCACATCGTCGATCTCCGAGGGTTTGGCGTTCTTCGTCGGAGGTCGGAGTGTTCTTCCCGTTCTTCGTCGAAGAAGAACGCTTTCCTCCAAATCCTCTCCACGCCACAAGTTCCAACAGAAATAAAATAAGAGTTATCTTATTTTATTAACGCACATGACACTTTTGAATTTCAAAAGAAAAGAAACGAACAATTAATTCAATGAATTAATTGTAACTATTTAACCACCCAATTTAATGAGGCGTTTATTAACCAGAAAAACACACGGTTGACTTTCATTAAAGAGGGTTTTCGCGGGTGCGTTACTTAGAAGGAAAGAAACGGTGGGGCTCGTGTGGGCCCCACCTCACAAATATCCTACCAAGTGGGTAGGATATTTTGGGTTCCACCCTATCTGCTTAACTTAGCTTAAGTGGATTTTAAGTGGATTTAAGTGAAATAAAATAAAGTTGTCGCACCACTTTATTTTATTTCTTAACTTAACCCCAAAAATTAAAAACTACACCCGAGAAAACGCAACTCCAGAAAAGGCATTTCTAAGCAAATACCGGCGCTGCGATTCCATCGATGCCCTCAGAATTCGATTCCGAGCACCGGTTCAAAAGTTAGAAAAACCCGCTCGTTCGTTCACTGAACGTACCCGAGCTAAACTTGGGAAATTAATTCTGGGCACACCGGGCCTCGGAATCAGGCGCCGTCAGAAACTGTGTTCTTTTAAAATTCCAAAGAAAATTAAGAAAAAAATTTCCTTGAAATTTCCGGGTCTTAACATGTATCCATATACATTAATTCCCATAATTCATTGAATCATATTCAATGAGCAGTCAAGCCAATTAATTCGTTCATAACAGATGGTAACTGATAATAAAATTGTTCGGGAGAAATAAATATATATCAAATATATATATTTATTATCACATGTATTTAATACATGAATTATAATACATGAATCAAATTCATGTAATTAAATACACTTTATATATATAATATAATATCATATATGTGTGTATATATATATTAATGCATATCTAACACACTAGAGTTTTGATGGGTGTCAATTAGAATTTCAGTATACCAAGTTGGGAATTGTATTAATAAAGGAATTTTGGTTGTTAGGATCAGCCATGAAAATCATTTTCTAGCCAAGGAATTAGATCTACTAGAAGGAGTTTATCCTATAGTTTAACATCCAATACTGAATGGAGATAGAAGAGCAACTATATTAGTGTTTAAATGTCCATATGTAGGATGAAAGAAAGTAGCAGATCGAAATTTAGTCATGAACTTAACAAGTGGTATCAGAGATTTGGTTGAAGAGCTTCAAACAACCAAACCTTGATGAAGGTGATTCAAATATTAGTTCAATAACAACATTATACTCTTTTCCCTATAGGAGGATCCATTAAGCAGTTCCTAATCCCTCTTACATGTTATGTATTTTAGTGGGAGTTCACTATCTCGGGAAGTTATGATGTTTGATGAGGGTATGGTTTGAGTAGAGAAGTTATACAAGGATGATTTTGGATTATGGAAGACACAAATACAATATTTTCTACTATAGAGTTATCCTGAACTTCTATTGATAGGTAAAAATCCGAAAGTGATGCAAAATAAAGAATGAGAAATGATGGATATAAAAGCAATTGAAGTTATCTAGATGTCACTATCTTGAAATGTGGATTATAACACCTGGGAAGTTAAAACTGCATCAAAACATATGAATTTTCTTGCCAATATGTACGAGAATCCAACAATGATAAACAAAGTGTTCTTATTGTAGAGGTTATTTGATATATGAATTTCAGAAGGAAATCCAGTGTCTAATAACATCAATGACTTCAATATGATTATTGGTCAGTTGGAATCAGTCAAGGTGAACTTTGGAGATCCAAAGTGGCTATTGTTATTACTTTTATCACTCCTAGAGCCATCGAACATGATGGTGATTGTGGTGAGTAACTCAAGTGGTAAGGTGGATATTTTGTTTTTAGATGTTAATGACCTGATCTTGAATGAAGAACATTGTTGGGAGGAGATCCTAGTGTGACGCCCTATCCCAGATCACCTGACCTGACCGAGGAGCATCAAAGAGGCCTCATGCATGCCTCCCTATATGCAAGAGGCTACAAATTACAGTGAGGGACTAAATAAAAACATGGGGATACTATGACCTCAGTAAGAAATAACCATCAAAGTACACAATCATAAATGCAATAATCAGAGTAAACAATAGAGCTAAAACACTGAAGTAATAAACAATAACATTAAACTATAATATAACAATATGGAATATGCTATCCAGTACAACATGTCAATAGAGATCCCCACATACAACAGATCTATATACATAATAAGAGGAAGGGAAAATAAATTTAGGCATCTCCACCTGATGACCCTAGAGTCTATCCCAACATCGCCATGACCAACCCGCACCTCTTGTACAACTACCCTAAGTAAGGCCCTTTCCCTCATCTAAATCCATGATCAAAATAGTCTGTACATGCATTGAGATGCCCATGAGGGGTGTGGGTATAAACCCAAAAAGACAAAACCAATGTGTCCTTATCATATGTTCAATAGTCATATAAAAATATACGTGATGACAGAAAATAAATACACAAATAAATATACAAACCGCTGGGTCATTGTGCATTAACCAGACCTCCACAAACCCCAACTGTACCTTCTTTAACTCATTGCTGGATAAAATGTTTGTTAGTTCCACACTATCACATGAAACCCATGCCCTGTATTTTTTACATCTGGTCATGACCTTTTCAAGCACCTCGACTCATCCATGCATATGCAGGGAGTTCCTTCAAGTCAACCCAACCCATCCCTATGAGTTCAATGGAGGTCTCTGTCAAGTACACTAGTCCATCCCCACAATATCTGGGGAGGCCAAAATCAAGAACATTGTCCCATCCTCATAGACTCTAGGGAGGCCACATACAAGTATCAAGCATCACACAACAATCAAAAACATGAATCACATGCCAACACACTCAATAAAGCTCACACAACCAAATCCCACCCCGACATCTCACTCACGATGACTATTACCACAACAGGTCTGAACCATATCACTCCTGGTCATCCCCAAAACAAACATCATCTAAGTTAAAACATCACCCAAGCCTCTATGTCATTTTCCCAAGTCATTTTATCCCTTCATGAGCTCAAATGACACTTTCTGAGCCTGTACAAAGGCTCTCTTTCATCCATTACAAGGCATACACTCATGGGAATTCACCACCCAAACCCCTATTCCCCTTAGCCCAGCTACACTAGCCTCAAATGGGCATGAACGACTCATTCCAAGACTAAAATCCCAAGTGGACATCCCTACACACATTCTCAATACATGGATTCCTTTCATCATTTTCGGGGAACACATGTCGTACTCACCCTCTAAGGAGCCTACCACTCTGATATGGGCCTCACCTACTCACTTTGACACCAAAAGAAAAGGTATCATAGGACTACACACACACCCACATACAAATTATGGCATCAATTTTATATAAAATCTGTAAAATTGTAAGGATATCCTACCTCAAGCCCGATAGAACCCAATCGCCAAGAATCATAGTCTGATTCGAATATGACATGCCAAATACCTAATAATGGTCCAAATTAATCATATTAGGGTTCTAGAACAAGGGAAAAAAATAAATAGGTATTTAAGGCTAAGATGGAATTCAACTTACCTGTAGGAACCTATCGCAACAAATGATGCTTCAAACTCCCAATAAATGAGAGAATGGAGTCCAAAATCACTAAAGAGGAGCCCCTTCCATATTCGGACTGCATAATGGTTGATGGAAAAGAAAGGGGAGGAATTAAGTGGTTCCCCAGGTAAAATTATGGCCCTAACATTTAAAAAAACTGCAAATAAGACTTTCACAACATGAAAATATAGTTCACACAATGAACTATAGAAAATAGAATCCCCCAACAGCTTGGACTGATAAGTCATGGCATGACACACTTTATTGTGCCCTGAACTTTGCCTATAGATCCCTAAAAAGATTAATTTCTGGACCCTTCCTCCCAAACACACTCTTGAACTCTCCTGACACCTCTAATAGCTGAAAAATATCAGTTTACACTCATTCAGGACAAAAACATAAAATGTAACACACCTCTAAAATTGAGGGGCAATACAAACTCCCCATATATCAACTTATCATCATCGAGAAGTGTCTATAGGGGTATCTCCCAAACAACCTGAACTCTAGGCCCAAACATCATACCTTTAAGCCCTGAACATCCATTTCTTTCTCTCACACTATTCCCATAGATGTCCATGCAAGACAAAAATTGGGAAATAGGTTCTATCTTTCCCCACTGCCCTTTCCCCCCTTCATTTAACAACATGTTTTGGACACTCCTCAAAAAACATACTTGCCACTCACTCGGAATTTTCACTAACTACCCCCCACACTGGGTCCCACTCACACCCATGATCCACAGTACCAACTTCTTGTACTTCCCAAAGTTTTGATGACCAAAAATTACACTTTGTTATGTTTTTTTTAGGATTCACACCTTGAATCATGTCATGAATGGGTTTCATCCCCTAAACAAAGTCACAAAACATGGTTCACCCCTTGAACCATGCCATAAACTAGGGTTCACCCCATTAGTCATGTCACAAAACATGATTTAACCCATTAATCATGTAACAAAACATGATTCACCCCCTAAATCATGTCATGAACTACACTAGCCTCCATTCGAGGCCTTCCTGATGATGCATGCCTTGATCCACTGGTTGAAGTCATTAATTTACACCAGACCTCCTTTGACCGATACCCTCACATGGGTATATCTCATTCACCAATGAAACTCAGCCTCTTTCCAAAATTAGGTTCACCTATACATCACTCCTAATATACACAGAGAAAATCCGCTTCAACTAGTCCACAGACACGACTCACCTCAATATCCACTGGACACTGGCATCCACGAGCATTTGTAACACTTCTTGTATAGGATCATCTTTCCTGAATCTCAAAGGATTCATCTAAATTCCATACCCTCAGATTCACATCCCTCTATGCTAATCTAACATCTCCACAACGACCTTTCAAAAACCCACTATCTTCCAGACTCACTAGTCGCATCCACCCGCATCACCGAAACATCAACCATGACATACCTTTTGGAATCAAACAACAAGTACTATCCTTTTAGACAACCTCAACATCAAACATCTTGATTTCAATCTTTTCCCCTTTTACACAAGGGTCTCTATCCTCAAGAGACTTTCCCAACAGTCCTATCATCCTCTACCCAAGGTTCCAATCCCGAGTCTTACAACACCAATAGCTCGACAACCCTCACTTATTTATTCCAATATTATCCCATCAACTTAGCACTAACTATTGGGTTTTTATGAAGTATACTTCAAGTGATAGAAATAAGTTTTCCATAAGGAGTGGTTATATAATTTCTTCCATTAAAATGAAGTTGTGGTAGCGATGGTTCTTTAGTTGGGTAGTTTTCACTTTGACCGAAAGGTGGTTTCTGGGTTGGTGATAAGAAGAACCATCTTTTGTTTGGTTCATCTATGGTGGTCATGTTCTAGATGTTTTTCTAGATCTTATGAAGGGTGATGGTTGTTGTAAGTATCTTTTTGGTTTTACTAGGAGGGTGCAGTCACACTGATGATTTCTACAGGGAATCATCAGTTTCACAAAGCAACAGATGGGAACCCGGTTTTCTCAGAGGTTGGTGTAACCGATTAGATGGATGAAACTCTATATAAATTAAAGGGTGTGGTCACCTTTTCTGAATTATCTTGAGATTATTTGTTGTATTGATCCATGTGGCTTGTTAGCAACAAGTTATAATCTGTTATTTTTAGTGAAATGAAGTGTTTTAGTGTTTCTCTTATGGACATAGTATTTTCTGTAAGGACCCATGTTTTTCGGGCTCTGAAATTGAGCGGAAATCTGATTTTTTTTTGTTTTAGATTCTCATGAGGGGTAAAATGGTCATTTTACCATATAATATGATCCCATTTATTTTTTATCCATTTAATTGCTCTCAATATAGAGTGTTTACCATATGAAAAGAGTTTGGTTGGAATCCGAGTCATTCGTATTTTAGTGAAATATTTAATATTTAACTAATTAAATATTAATTTATTCATGCACATTTGAACAATGATATCTTTTGAACATAGCATCAGATTAAGATTTCTTCTCTTTAGTTGAGTCTAGATTAGAAGTTTTTCCTAGGAAAGACATAACCTTGATTCAAACATTGGAGTTAGGCCTCCTTTTCATTTTGTGTTTCTTTTTCTTCATTTTATTTTTTCCTTATTCCCTTTGTTTTTTTACTCCTTGGATTTTCATATATGCAGACCCCCTTTTGGGGTTTTGTGCTTGGAAGAGAGGGAATATGAGAGGTGAAGGGAGGAGGTGCTGCCAAGAGTTTATTCGAGGCCCTAATTAGAGTGTGATAGCTACATGTGGCAGTTCTGTTTTGAAGCAACCATGTTTTACACCCAGTGGTAGGATCTATTTTTCGTTTTTAGATGAAAATAACCATAGATTAATGGTTTCATGTTTTTAAAGCCGTATTATGATTGTCGAGGACCCCATGGGGGTTGATTTGTAGTAATTTTGGAGAAAACAGGGGTTTTGGGCATATCACATCAGTTTCTCATTCAGAGAACCCGATCACACAACATGTGGTTTTACAAACACATTCTTTGTGTTCTTCTTGTTTAGGGAAGAACTAAGGTTGAGGACTACACAGTGTCTGGTCCATATACATGTTGTGTAGCGTGCTACTAGGGGTGTGGCCAAGTACTCAACTAGACACACCGCACAATGCTACATAGATGTGTAGGGTACATGGCTAGTCACCATGTGAGATCCATGACATATAAATGTACACTCCCAGGTAGAAAACATGGCTAGGCCATGTGTGGTTCTCAGGTAGGTACCTCGTGTAGGGTACATGCCATGTAAACTGATGGAACGATGTGTACATGGGTTTTACATGCTATGTTCAACTGAGGTACACACCTAGGTGGGGCTTTGAGAGTACACACTATGTACTCGAATGTACACACCATGTACTACTCCCTAGTTACCCATTAGAGGGTTTTGGGTGTTTTTTCACCCCTGAGATAGAATTGGAAAAAAGAGGAGTCCATTATGAGCAATTTTTCATATAGATCATGACTACGAGATCCTTATGGAATTTAGAGGATGTTTGGATGGTGATTTTATTTGGATGAGTGGTTGTAGGAGGATTTATTTGATGTTTGGATTCAAACACCTCTAGAAAGTTAGGTTGTGAGTTATGAGACACATGTGAGGGTCACAGGCTTGGTGACCAGCTTGCTACCCCTCCAGGACCAGCAATGGGAGAAGAGAGATAGTGACCCCTGAGTCCCACCTCCAGTAGGCCCCAGGTTGGTGACTAGCACCAAGGGTATAATAAACTTGTATATGGGAGGCATTACACTCTAAGAGAACACATGTGAAAGAGAGAGATTAGATAGAAACCGACCAAATCCTGCTCAGACTCCAATATAAAAGAAAACCCAAGTAAACAAATATAATGTCATGCAAGAACAATTACAAATAAAAGGTAAATTGTAAGTACCAAAAGAAAGTAAAGACGACAGTGACCATGAAGATCAAATAGCTCCTGTAAAACCCCCAAGCTAGTAGTAACCATCTTAATCTCCAAACTACTCCAAATAACCTCAAAAATAGTTTATATATACATAGGGTGAGTATAAAAGTATACTCAGTAGGATCCTCCCTAGAGACTCTAGAGAAAAAGGTAAATAAAGCATGTCAAAGCACAATGAACAACAAGTGAAACTAACTAGTCACCTAAATAGGTGTACTCAGTTCCTAGACTCACCCTGGATACTCTCACCAAGTATCACATACTAGGACATATAATAAATAATATCAAGGGTACCTTGCTACCACTTTCCCACTGGTTTTCTTCTATGCCCCAACATCGTACGTTCAGAGCATCTCTCTCCAAAAAGGCTATCCCATAGACACTTGGGCGAAGCACCACAACATGCACCTCATGAAACACACAACCACATCCATGTAACCAAAAGTAACCAGGTAGTTTATGGGATACACCATATCCCACATAACATGTATCATACATTAGGTATTATACCTCAATCCATCACAACCCATATACCAAGTAAGGATCCTCAAGGAATCACATCCTATACACGTTATACCTATAGTAGTCCGTAGGAAACTATATCCAGAATACATGTGTATGAAATAACCAGAAGACATTATATCCCTCTACACACATATATGGGTAAAAATAACCACTGTTCATACAAACACAAGTAACTACCAAGATAAGAGAGTGGGGTCAAAGGGGGTATTCATCTATCCATCCTCCCATCAGGATATTGGGGAAAACACCCCTAGGGCTCAGAATCCCCAAGGTGTTAGTTTCCATAACCGATAGGGTGGATTATCATATAGAAACACAAAAATTACATGATATAATATAGCTCACCAGCACACTATGAGAATATCCTAGTGTTATACTCAACTGCAGCTAACATCTCTTAGACTCCCGGCTACCACTGCTAAGACCAAATATCCTATAATCACACAACCATTTAAATAGATATATTAATCTATCGTATCCCTTTTTAATCATTTTCTATTTATGTTAATTAATTATTAACCATTAATTAACCATTAAAATTTTCCAAGTTACATTAAATTAACATCACAACAAAGATCGATGCCCTCTAGGAATAAGAAAACCGAGTCTATGACTAATCAGAATTAAAACCTATGTATTTCATCCTAGAAAGCTCCAACCCCATGGGTTAAAAATTTATTCATTTATTTAACAAAATTAATTTACATATCACCATGTATTATTGGAAAACATTCTAAGCTCCCCAAACACAAGGGGATCAACATGGTGAGTAGATGAACTACACATCGAGTCTTCGCCACCTATAGAAGGAGAGTAAACTCGTCCAACCACGAGAAGCTAAACACGGAAAGCACATGACATACCCCGCGCATCATCTCCTCTCATGGAAAGAGAGTAAAAAAATAAATCCATCTGCCTCAAGCAGTGGGGAATGGAAAACAGATAAATAACAACATGGACGTCGGCTAAGAAGCTGATTCAAACAAGCATCCATCTTTCATAACAACGGGTAAGCCCAAATTTAAAATGTTCCATCATCTCTGGTGTCCTCCTCGACACCGCATGCATATCCCAATGCATCTCGCCACTTTAGGCGTCAACTACTTCCTAAAAAACCAGGCCTCCCCACCCCTAATACCACAAAAACCCTCCAGGATCATCCATCATAGGCTCACAACACATCCAAGCCTCCCCAACCCACATATCACAAAAAAACTCTAGGCTTATCCATTCTAGGATCACATCACATTCGGGACTCCCTGACCCACATACCACAAATAGATCTCCAGGCTCAGCCATCCCAACCTCACGTTACATCCCATGAAGCAGGAAACAAACATAGAAACCATGATCTTGGTCCTAATGCAAGGAATCCATCCTTCACACACAATGAGATCTCATGGATCCAAATCACAATCCACATGGCCTTTAGAATAAAACATGAAACCCATTCCTTATAAAGGCATTATCATTTATCATACAACCAGTTATTATTCCATATTTAATCAACTGATTCATTATCACACATTCCAACTACGGGAAACCTAAGAAACAATCTATCACATCTATTACAAATTAATTAAACAATTAATTTAACATGACTTTAATTCTTTTATCAATAAGCATCAACATGCTTCAAGTTCATTAACCAATTCAATTAAACGCGCACACTTGCATCAATTTTATTATCATAAAATTACAACAATAACCATATTCATTAAACACGTCTCTTTATCTTTTATCCAATTAATTATCAATTAATTATGGATTTATGTTCTTTACCAATTTCCATCAATAATAACATGATAAACCAGGAAAGTTATAGATATCACACTATCTAGAAAATCAAGAGGCAAACTGTTATCATGTCGCAAACAACAACATCGCCAAGTGATCGATATCAATTCTTTAATCCGATTCAAGTAATTATTAGGTCAATTTCATTATGATCCAAGGGGATAAATCATGATAACTCTAATATTGAACATAAATAAATAGATAATCAATGAATCCCCTACCTCAAAAATTCATCTACATTCTTTGCATGAGAACAGACCAGGCAATGGATCTCTGATCAATCCTCCCATAAGAACTGCATCCACTCGAGGATGTCATGACACAACCACACCAACCAAAAACCAAGAAAAAACCCATTATAAACATGGGAGATCATCCACCATCACATGAACAGAATAATGGGAGGAAAAAGAGATCAAACCAGAGGAAGCCTCTAAAAAACAAAGGAAACATACACCTTGGATCAAATCGAGTCACCATAAATCAAAGATGGAATCTAGAAATCAATCCTTAATGAAGGAATCCCCAAATATTTTAAGTGGGGGTCATTAGGTCTACTAGAGTTAATATAGAGACACTGTAGCTATAGGGTTTGACAACCCGAGTGACTGAAAGTGTTTTAAAACATACAACATTGGGGAATTACATGATGTGTAATCCTACTTTACGTTGTGTAATTCTCATGGTTCTATTTCAACAGAAAAACATGTTGCCTCTTCACTTTATTTTATTTTTCAAACCCCGATATATTAAACAATGTAAAACCCACTTTCACATCATGTAGCTCTTCACAACATGAAATAATTCCCTACTTCTAGCTTCTAGAAACTGAACCACTCTATACTTCCTCTGATCCCCCTTTGAGCATGTTTGGATCAAGGTTTTTATCCCTATTTCTATATGTTTTATTAGTTTGGGTTCTATATCACTAACATGAGGTTTTAGATACAGTGTTTGAGTATCTGATCAATTGAGAATTTGGGATGGGTTTACATATGGGATGAAAGTTATGACCATGTGTCATTGAGTTGATGTTGAAATGAGTCTAAGGGGCTCATAAGGATTACCTTGCTGGATGGTTTCTGATCAAGTGACTAATGGATGTCATTGTAAGCTATTGCGAATGCCCTTGTGGAATGGTGTTTCTATGGATTCCCTTTTGGGAGAGGTAATACCTGAGGATTAGTTGTATAATGGAAATGCCAGATAAGGATTTCTTGTAATGGGTTTCCCCTTAAGGTTTCTCTTATGATGAGGAGCCCTTATAGGGTTTCCGTATTTTGAGGTGGTTGTGAGGACCATTAGGAATTACCTTTAAGTCATGCTAGTGCTTTTGGATGCCATTTTGAGTGTGTTGTTGATCGAGGATTAGAGTGGGCCATCACATGTTATCCCTACGGGGGTCTTTCAGTGGGGGATCATGGCCTGCATTCTATTAGGGCCCTGCTATTTGCTGAGGCGGGTTTGGTCTGGTATACTGAGGTGATATTGGATTTGGGTTTGTGATACTTATGGTCTTATTCCTAGATGATAACACTCCAAAAGGGGAGTTTTCGATATTCAAGCTTGTTTCCTGGCTAAGAAAACTCCCACAGGGAAGGTCTATGATATTCAGGCTATGACAACCCTACTTTTTTTACAAACTTAAACATGATTTATTACATGAACTATTCACTTGATACAACAAGGATGATCGAGAGGTCTAGTGTCTTTGGGGCTTAGGATCATTACATAACAACTTAAAACATTAAATACAACATCTTTATTGAAAACTTCCTTTACATGACCACTACATTCCCTCACACTTAGCATTGCATGGGATAACCTGAGGACATGCATAAGAAAATGGGTGAGCTATAAAGCCCAGTAAGGGAATAAACATGGAATACATGAGGAGTAAAATACATGTTAGACAATAGGAATATCAATAGATCACAATAAAAACATGAACATAAAGGCATGATAAAGCATGATAATCATAACATGGAAATGTGGAAACAATACTTAACATGGAATTAGCATGAGCCAAGGCTCATTGCACATGAAGCATGGGTAAATCCTCATTGAACATAAATCACGAGTAAACCCTCATTTCACTTGAATTATCATGAGTCAACACTAATTTCACATGATGTATCATGATAATATACTTTACCCAATGCATTGGAGTGCTATAAGGGCTCACCCTTCTCAAACATTTCATTTCATGCATAAGTGTGCCACATGGATCATAAAACATGGATTCATAAAACATAATCATTTATTCCATGATAAAGTAATGTGGAATTCATACGTGAAACTTTATAATCAATAAGTAAATGTGCATAAAGGTGAATACACTTGATGGAGAAATTAGCATGGTATTCACTACACAATGGCATTGGCTTAGAAAATCGGTGCGATTTCGGCAGCGTAACGGCGTGACATAAGAATTCATAAAAATGGTTGATGAGAGAGAAAGGGGTTACTCATCATATTTAAATTTAATGGACAATAAGGAGGTCATATAGACACATGTACCAACAATTTTAATGGAATTTAGACTCATGATACAAGAGTATTTCTTGAATGTAAATGAGGAGAGAGAAGTTCCTTTCGGAATTCTGGCATAGTAACGGGTGTACATGGGAGGCATTTAATGAGAGATAAAGGGGTATACCATCATTAAAACATAAATAGGGAAGTATGAGGGAGGTGAGAAACCATACCCCAACATTAATAATTGAAATTAAATGGTCAAAACAACTTAAAGAAAATTGTACAAAAATGAGAAAGGAAGAAAAAACCCTTACTTGGAAGTGTGCTTCCAAAGGCTTGAGAGAGGCTTGAGAGAGGCTTCTTGGGAGCTTGGGGAACCTTGGGAGGATTCTAGAGAGAGTAGGGCAGAGGTTGGATGAACTCCAAAGGCTTTGAGTGAGGAGGAAGTGGGAGCTTGGGTGGGTTTATATAGGAAAGGTGAGTGAATTCTTTATTATTTAGGTTTGGGACCCCTTACATTAAACTAATCAAAACCACAAATCAGCTCATGTTTTTTGCCCATGGTTTTTGGAAAAGGGAATAGGAAAACAATATTTTATAAGGCCAAAGTCCGAACTTCTTAAAATAATGGGGTTTCTTATGTGGAGGTGAGTCACACTCCCATGGAAAATAATTTAAAAAGACAAGATGTTTAATAAGTCTTGAGGGGTTCATTAATGCTTTGAAAAGTAAGTCAAACAAACCCAAAATCACATTATTTTAATGGTAAAACATATATTGGCCTAACATAAAGCTTATAGTATTTTATTACATCACTATTGGGTCATTAGGATGTCATAAAACACATTATATATTTAAACAGTATTTAATTTTTACCAAAAAATTTGACTTTCTTAGAAAATTATGAAAAATTCACCATTGGATAATTTTGACATCCTGATTCCAGAAATATCATTTATTTTATATAAATAATTTTTTAAATATGTTAATTTTCACTTTTAAAATAAAAACTGACATTTATAAAAAATTCACGGGTTTTGACAGAAATGGCTTTCAAACATTAATAAAAATTATAATTTCATTCATAAAATTACATGATCATTTATATATAATAAAATTAATTTAATAATAATAATAATAATAATTTATTAAAATATTATTTAATTCAAAAATCCCTTAATTTAATAAAATAGACTTCTTAATTAAATAATAAATAAAAACACCATTTGTACTTTAAAAACTATTTACAATGTATCAATAATGACAAGAAGGTATATTCATTATTATATACAACAAAAATAATATACATGAACATATTACTAGAAAATTGTTACATAAACCCTTAAAACAACCACATAAGACCTAAGGGTAAGGTGTGCGATGGTGACAGACTCTTGAGGTGGCTCAGATAACATCGCTCGAGTGGTAATCTCTCTCAACTTCCACTTTTCCCGTAGATGGTCCCGTTCGAGCTTGACATGATGAAGCTCAGCTTGGGCTTGGTCAAGAGTGAAGCCCAAGGACGCCACATCTTTTCCGAGCTCTGAAAAATGGGCTTCGTATGGAGCAATTCTACTGGATGAGGCCATCGCTTCTTTTGTCTAAGTAAATTGGATTTGTTAAAGCCCTATATTTATACTAATCATGTGATCACTGTTCAAAAACTATAAAATTAACGGTTACAATTATTAACATAAAACCAAAGAAGATGACATTTTATATAAACGTTTTACATAAAGAGACATTTAACTAGATCAAGAGGGATTTCCATTAATGAAACTTTGGGTTGTTACAATATTCCCCCTTAAGAAATTTCTCCCTAGAAATTTCCTTTTTCCCACACTAAAACATATGTGGGTAACTCAGCTTCATCATTTCATCTGATTCCCAAGTCGCTTATTCAAACTTGTGGTTTCGCCACAACACCTTGACAAGGGGCATTGTCTTATTTCATAGAACTTTTTCTCTACGATCTAAGATCTTCACTGGTTGCTCCTCATAAGAAAGATCATCCTCCAACTGTACCACCTCAGAAGAGAGTACATGTGAAGGGTCCGGTATGTACTTCCTTAAGAAGGATACATGAAAGACATCATGTACTTTGGACATGGTAGGTGTAAGTGCTAGTCGATAGGCCACAGCCCTGACACAATCAAGAATCTCGAAGGGGCCGATGTACCTTGGACTTAACTTCCCTTTATTTCCAAACCTCATGAACTTCTTCCATGGAGATATGCATAGAAAAACCATGTCTCCAACTTTAAACTCAAGGTCTCGTCGACGATTATCTTCATAACTCTTCTGTCGAATCTAGCCTGCCTTGATATGCTGATAAATGGTTTTCACCTTCTCCACTATTTTCCCGACCATATCGGTCCAAGAAGCTTACATTTACCGACCTCATCCCAACAAGCCGGTGTTCTGCACCTTTTCCCATAAAGGGCATCATATGGTGCCATTTGGATGCTCGAGTGGAAACTGTTATTATAAGAGAACTCAACCAGCGGAAGATATTGATCCCATCCTCCTTTAAAGTCCATTGAGCACACTCTCAACATGTCCTCAAGTGTTTGGATAGTCTGCTCGGATTGGCCATCAGTTTGAGGATGATAGGCCGTACTGAAGTTCAGTTCAGTATTCAGAGCATGTTGAAGACTCTTCCAAAACTTAGAGGTGAATCTTGGATCTCGGTCAGACACAATAGATAGTGGCACTCCATCCAGCCTTAAAACTTCCCTGATATATATCTGTGCCAGTTGATCCAATGAGAAATCCTCCCAAATAGAAATGAAGTGTTCAGTCTTTGTAAGACGATCCACAACAACCCAGATTGCATTGTTTCCTTTGGATGTCCTCAGAATTCTGGTGACAAAGTCCATGGTGATGTTCTCTAATTTACATTCTGTTATGGGCAATGGTTGCATCATCCCCTTAGGCTTCTGCCTCTCTGCCTTCACTTGCTGGCACACCAGGCACTTTGATGTATATTCAGCGATCTCCTTTTTCATATTATCCCACCAAAAGTTTTCTCAGAGATCTCGATACATATTTATACTCCCTGGGTGAATAGAGAAATTTGAACTATGTGCATCATCCAAAAGTTCCTTCTTCAGCTCCGGACTTGATGGAACACATAGTCTTTTCCCAAATCGCACAATTCCTTCTTCATTAACATTAAACTCCAAGGATTTCCCCTTTTTGATATCTTCCACTTTTTCCTGAATTCCCACATCATCATTTTGAGCATCCTTTAACCATTCCAAAAGAGACGTTTGAGCAATCATTTGTGAAAGGATTGATGATGTTCCCTTCTTTATGATTCCCATGTCCATCTTCATCAAGTCTAAGAATATTGGATCCCTCTCAATTCTCATCATTGATAGAATCGCTGGGTCCTTTCTACTTAGGGCATCTGCCACCTTGTTCGCTTTCCCAGGGTGGTAATGTATTGAAAAATCATAATCCTTGATGAGATCTATCCATCTTCTCTAGTGCATATTAAGCTCTTTCTGTGTGAATATATATTTAAGAATCTTGTGGTCAGTATATATCTCACATTTCTCCCCATAGAGATAATGCCGCCAGATTTTCAAGGAAAAGATCACTGCCGCCAACTCCAGATCATGCGTTGGATAGTTTCACTCATGGATTTTCAACTACCTTGAGGAATAGGATATCACTTTATCATTCTGCATCAGCACACAGCCTAAGCCCTTCTTCGAAGCATCATTGAATACCACAAAAAATTCCCCACTTATGGGTAAAGTGATCACAGGCGCAGTGATAAGCCTCTTTTTTAACTCCTTGAAGCTTTCTTTACATTCATCACTCCAAGAAAACTTTACTCCCTTTCGAGTTAGCTTGGTAAGAGGGTTGGACAATTGTGAGAAATTTCTCACAAATCGTCGATAATATCCAGCTATCCCCAAGAAGCTACGAATATCCGTTACCGATGTTGGCCTCAAACATCTCTCAATTGAATATGTTTTGGAGGGATCCATATATATCCCATTGCTTGTGATGATATGGCCCAAGAATGAGACCTCCTTCAACCAGGACTCACACTTGTTGTACTTTGCATAGAGCTTCTCTTTGCGCAAAGTCTCTAGTACAGTTCTTAAATGCTCCTCATGACCCTCCTTGGTTTTGGAGTATATTAGAATATCATCTATAAAGAATACCACAAATTTGTCAAGGTAATCTCTAAAGAATCAATTCATCAAGTCCATTATGATTTATGGAGCATTAGTGAGTCCGAAAGGCAGTACTATGAATTCATAGTGCCTGTATCTTGTACGAAAAGCAGTCTTGGGGACATCTTCCTTCTTCACCCTTACTTGATAATATCCCAACTGCAAATCTACCTTAGAGAAGTATTGTGCTCCACGCAGCTGATCAAACAAGTCATTGATCCGTGGAAGAGGATACTTGTTCTTTATCGTGATTTTTTTAAGTTCACGATAATCAATGCAAAGCCGCATTGACCCATCCTTCTTCTTGATAAAGAGGACTGGTGCACCCCATGGTGAAGCACTTGGGCGTATAAACCCTTTATCCAGATTCTCCTATAGTTGTTTCTTCAGCTCTTCAAGCTCCACAACAGCCATTCTATATGGAGTCTTGGATATTGGTAGCGCCCCTGGTATAAGTTCAATTGAGAATTCAACATCTCTTCTAGGAGGAAGACCAGACAGTTCCTCGGGAAACACTTCAGCAAATTCCCTCACAATTTGCCTTTCTTCAAGGAAGGTTTCTTCCTTGGACTCAATCATCTGAGCCAGATACGCGTGCTCATAGGGCAGTAATATCCATGCTTGAGATGATGGAGCTAAAGGAGATTCATCTTCCTCCTTACACTTGTAAACAATCGGGGGTCGATTCTCCATATAGAGTGTGATTTCCCTCTCCCGAAAATTTATGTTGGCTCTATATAAGGAAAGACAATCCATGCCAAGAATTGCATCAAATTACACCAGAGGGAGTATGAAGAGGTTCTCCAGGAAATTCAATCCATAGATTATAATAGGGGAGGACTTATATTCATGGGATGCAATGATTTCCCCATTTTCCATACTCACCAACATCTTCACTTCCATGATTTGTGGTGGTGTTGGGATTGTTCTACTAAACTTTCGAGATATAAAAGAATGCGTAGAACCTGAATCAAAAAGTATGTTCTCTATTCTTGAATGAATAACTAGTGTACCGGTCACCACTTCATTGTTGGGGTTCACTTTGACAGAAGTGATGTCAAAAGCTCTTCCTTGCTGCCTTGGAGGTTGTTGGTTGCCTCAAAAAACCCTTGGTTTAGGGCACTGATTTGAAAAATGCCCTGTTTCTTTGCAGTTGTATAAATGAACAACACGTTGAGGTTCGAACGGTGTGTTCCTCTCCTCTGTCGCAGTCGCGGGTCTTTCTTTCCGACGGTTAACAACTAGGTGCCCTTGTCTTCCACACCTAAAGCATTTCCTCATCCCCTTGAGGCAATTTGCAGGGTGCTTCTTTCCGCACTTTTGGCAAGTGGGGTGCTGGATCTTCTTAGCACCATTGGATTTATCCATCGGACTGCCAGCATTGAAGTCCACCTTACGCTTCTTGTCCCCATGATACCCCTGTGATTCCCCGATCTCCATTTCGACCTTGAGGGCACATCGGATAATTTCCTCATAGCTGTCGAAGTAACGGATCGCTAATGCTTTCCGCAGGCTAGGCTTTAGCCCACCAAAGAAGCGGTCAACCTTGCATTCGGGGGTAACAACAAAGATGGAAGCGTATCGTGCAAGACTTGTGAAGTTTTCCTCGTACGCTCCAACAGATTCTTCGTCTTTTTTCTTGAGGGAAAGGAAGTCCCTTTCCATCTTAAGCCGGAGGGTGTGCGGAAAATATTTATCGAAAAACATCTTCCAGAAATACTTCGATTCCAACCCCTCGATCTCTTCTTCAGGCTTCGTATTTTTGATCAATGTCCACCATTGATCAGCTTCACCCTCCATATGATAAGCCTCCAGGAGAACCTTATCTTGTTCAGAACATTGAAGGATGGGGAAGATCTTTTCAAAGGAGTTGATCCATTGTTCAGCGATCATGGGATCAGATGATCCACTAAAAGTAGGAGGCCTTTGTCTCATGAAGCTCTCGATAGTGACTTGTTCCTTATTAGGGGGTTTGGACGTTCCTCTTGACCCATGTTTCTATTCACATCTTGAGTTAGCTGAGAGAGAAGCATGAAAAAGTTTGTGATTCCCGCTCCCATTGGATTGGGCATCTCATTAGTACAGCCATCACACTAATCTTCACATCGGTTGCTAGCTCGAGTCCTCCTATTACCGGCCATTGGCTGGAATAAAAGGAAAGTTATGGGATAACACATAAAGGGTAATCCAAAGACAAAAGTTGATGACTTATAAATAAACTTTTATTTCCTTAACTCATGAGTCTATAGGCTTCAATATAGGCTTTTCATGATCTACTTTCTAACATATATTCTTAGGGGAATTTTTTTAATTCCCTTAATAAGGTTTCATACTAAGCTTGTGAATTTATCAAAACATATCCCCCGGGAGTGTCATAACCAAGAGTGTATCAAGGCCCGTTATCGTGCACCAGTTCCCGTTCGAGTCTAGCTCAAAGCGGTGTTTTTGGGTTTTACCCCTAGGATACATCTGTGCCAAAGCCGCCTCTACCTACTCGTATCCAGACGGGGATGTATTTGCTTGATAAACCACTTACTCAGTACTTACCAAAACATAGGGATGTTTTTATTATACTTAGTCTTGTCTCTAAAGATTTACTAGGGTTTTCTAATCCTAATCCCAAAAATAACTAAACATATCCTCTGATACCAACTATGACAACCCTGCTTTTATTACAAACTTAAACATGATTTATTACATAAACTATTCACTTGATAAAACAAGGATGATTGAGAGGTCTAGTGTCTTTGGGGCTTAGGATCATTACATAACAACTTAAAACATGAAATACAACATCTTTATTGAAAACTTCCTTTACATGACCACTACATTCCCTCGTACTTAGCATTGCATGGGATAACATGAGGACATGCATAAGAAAAGGGGTGAGCTATAAAGCCCAGTAAGGGAATAAACATGGAATACATGAGGAGTACAATACATGTTAGACAATAGTCATATCAATAGAGCACAAGAGAAACATGAACATAAAGTCATGATAAAGCATGATAATCATAACATGGAAATGTGGCAACAACACTTAACATGGAATTAGCATGAGCCAATGCTCATTGCACATGGAGCATGAGTAAATCCTCATTGCAAATAAAGCACGAGTAAACCCTCATTTCACTTGAATTATCATGATTCGACACTCATTTCACATGATGTATCATGATACGATACTTTACCCAATGCATTGAAGCGCTATAAGGGTGCACCCTTTTTAAACAGTTCATTTCATGCATAAGTGTGCCACATGGATCATAAAACATAGATTCATAAAACATAATCATTTATTCCATGATAAAGGAATGTGGAATTCATACATGAAACTTTATAATCAATAAGTGAATGTGCATAAAGGTGAATACCCTTGATGGGGAAATGAGCATGGTATTCACTACACAATGTCATTGGCTTAGAAAATCGGTGCAATTTCGGCTGTGTAATGGCGTGACATAAGAATTCATAAAAAAGGTTGGTGAGAGTGAAAGGGGTTACTCATCATATTTACATGCAATGGATAGTAAGTAGGTCATATAGATACATGTCCCAACAATTGTAATGGAATTTAGACTCATGATACAAGAGTATTGCTTGAATGTAAATGAGGAGAGAGAAGTTCCTTTCGGAATTTCGACATAGTAACGGGTGTAAATGGGAGGCATTTAATGAGAGATAAAGGGGTTTCCCATCATTAAAACATAAATAGGGAAGTATGAGGGAGGTTATAAACCATACCCCAACATTCACAATTGAAATTAAATGGGCAAAACAACTTAAAGAAAATTGGACAAAAATGAGAAAGGAAGAAAAAACCCTTACTTGGAAGTGTGCTTCCAAAGGCTTGAGAGAGGCTTGATAGAGTCTTATTGGGAGCTTGGGGAACCTTGGGAGGATTATAGAGAGATTAGGGTAGAATTTGGATGAAAAAGGCTTTGAGTGAGGAGGAAGTGGGATCTTGGGTGGGTTTATATAGGAAAGGTGAGTGAATTCTTTATTATTTAGGTTTGGGACCCCTTATATTAAAATAATCCAACCACAAATCAGATCATGGTTTTTACAGATGGTTTTTGGAAAAGGGAAGAGGAAAAAAATATTTTATAAGGCCAAAGTCCGAACTTCTTAAAATAACGGGGTTGCTTATGTGGTGGTGAGTCACACTCCCATGGAAAATAATTTAAAAAGACAAGATGTTTAATAAGTCTTGAGGGGTCCATTAATGCTTTGAAAAGTAAGTCAAACAGACCCAAAAATCACATTATTTTAATGGTAAAACATATTTTGGCCGAAAATAAAGCTTATATTATTTTATTACATCACTATTGGGTCATTATGATGTCATAAAACACATTATACATTTAAATGGTATTTAATTTTTACCCAAAAATTTGACTGTCTCAGAAAATTATGAAAAATTCACCATTGGATAATTTCGATGGCCTAATTCCAGAAATATCATTTATTTTATCTAAATAATTTTTTTAATATGTTAATTTTCACTTTTAAAATAAAAACCGACATTTATAAAAAATTCACGGGTTTTGACAGAAATGGATTTCAAACCTTAATAAAAATTATAATTGCATTCATAAAATTATATGATCATTTATATATAATAAAATTAATTTAATAATAATAATAATAATAATATTTTATTAAAATATTATTTAATTCAAAAATCCCTTAATTTAATAAAATATATTTCTTAATTAAATAATAACTAAAAACACTATTTTTACTTTAAAAACTATTTACAATGTATCAATAATGACAAGAAGGTATATTCATTATTATATACAAAAAATAATAATATACATGAACATATTACTAGCGATTTGTTGCATAACTCCTTAAAACAGCCACATAAGACCTAAGGGTAAGGTGTGCGATGGTGACCGACTCTTGGGGTGGCTCAGATAACATCGCTCGAGTGGTAATCTCTATCAACTTCAACTTTTCCCGTAGACGGTCCCATTCGAGCTTGACATGATGAAGCTCAGCTTGGACTTGGTCAAGAGAGAAGCCCAAGGACGCTACCTCTTTTCCGAGCTCTGAAAAATGGGCTTCGTATGGAGCAATTCTACTGGATGAGGCCATCGCTTCTTTTGTCTGAGTAAATTGGATTTGTTAAAGCCGTATATTTATACTAATCATGTGATCACTGTTCAACAGCTATAAAAGTAATGATCACAATTCTTAACATAAAACCAAAGAATTTGACATTTTATATAAACGTTTTACATAAAGAGACATTTAACTAGATCAAGAGGGATTTCCATTAATGAAACTTTGGGTCGTTACACGGGCTTATGACATGGTTGAGAAAACTCCTGTAAGGGGAGGTCTGTGATGACTTATAAAGAAAAATCCCATAGTGTATGTTCATGAAACTTATGTATACTGTGGGGTGACCCAAGTTTGTTATTTTGGTTTGCATGATTACATGACGTGCTCAAAAAAAATTTAACATTGGCCGAAGTAGGTTTGGGTTGATCGGGGTCACAAGCCTAAAGATCAAAGGTGGTTTTATTTTTATTTATTTTATTTTAGTTATTTTTTTTATCTAGGATGGACATATTGAATGATTATTCACTAATGATAGCATGTTATAAGTTTACCATTGGGGGTGACCTATAGAGATTTATTCTTCACCCATGTACACTAACCTCAATGTGTGTGTAGAACTCATGTCTGACTTCAGGTTGAACTACTGGAATCTTACCCTATACCCATGGTTCTAAACTTTGGGTATAACCTAGAAAACTATGGGTATAGGATACACCCATAGTTTATAGAACTATGGGTTCTTAAGCCGTCGAAATAGGGCTATACCAATAGTTTCTATAGAAACCATGGGTATATCCTATGAGGATTTATTAATCCCCATGGTTCACTTAAAACTGTGGGTATATGCCTATACCCACAATTCCTATAATTGTGGGTATAGATGGCTGTCCAGAATTCATGTATACCCACATTTTTTGAACTGTGGGTATAAAGACCTACCCCCATTGGATAGTAGCAACACTATCCATCACCTCTCACAGAATCTGAAAATAAATTATAGACCATGACACACATTTAATGTAGTACAATTATTATATATTTAGCATTCAAACATCAAGTTATAAATAGTTTTCAAACCATTTACAACATTGTAACATGATTATACAATCCACATCATCAATTAGTTTTAGTCATCCACACACGTATCTTTACCTAAACTCAAAAATAGAGGGGATCAATATCTCTATCATCACCACCAGTGCCATTATAATCATCACTAGCATAGGATCTTGGAGCACCAACATCATCATCAACACCATCATCATCATCAACATTATCATCAGCAGCAGTAGAAACAACACCACCACCAGTACCATTAGATTGACTGCCACTAGGTCCCTCATTGACATCACTTAGGTCATCATATAAAGAGAGAATTTATTCCATACATAAATAAAAAATATTAGAGGCCTTTGATGGAAGTGATGGACATATAGTTGACATAGCATTCAAGAACTATTCGGTGACTAGTTTACCACATTCACGCTCCCGTATAGATATTTTTTTTCCATGGATGCTTCTGCATGATCATTTTACAACTCAATGGTGTGATAAGTTTGAGATGTTCTTGATGAGGGACAATACCTAGTGAGGATGATATTTTTCCTAGGTCAACATCAGACTCTCCCCTGGTGATCCTCACCCAATACCCGTCTCAAATGATCATTTGGACTGAAATTGTCATTATCTTTCTCATCAAGGGTCTCCAGGGCACACTGTTGAAAATATAATCAAGATATTTCATTATGAATCAAGTATCAAAATTTTAAATATTAATTAAAATACTTGCAATATTTTCTTGTGTTTGCGCATTTACATCACTTAAATCATTTTTATTCCTACTCGAGAAAAATAATTTTGCTCGAGGTGCATGGGCTTTGAGGCCGGATTCCACTTGATAAAAATGACATTGATCACTATAATAGTACATTATTGAATAATATAAAATTGATAAACCAGACATGAATTGAAATTTTAGCCGTTGAAGAAATCCATAAAATAAAGAAGCATTTAAATATACATTTAATTAGAAATTTAATACTAGTGGCCTAACATAATCAATACATACTAATTGGCATGCTAAAAAATGGGTATGATATGGATTATTATTGTATGTTCATTTCAGTACAATTCTATTTATGTTATGTTATTTGGGTATTCACTCACTTGGTAATTTTGATCATTTGGTCATTAGGTTCATTTTTTGGTTAGGTTTTTGGTAATTTGGTAATTTGGTCATTTTTCTATTTAGGAATTTGGGAATTTGGCCAATTCCATTTGTCAATTTGACCATTTTATCCATTTCACCATTTGGATATTTGGAAATTTCTATTTGTGTTACATTATTTGGTTATTTGTTCAATTGTTAATTTTGATTATTTGGTCATTAGGTTCATTTTTTGGTAATTTTTTTTTGTCATTTGGCCATTTGTCCATTTGGCCATTTGGTCATTTGGTCATTTGGTCATTTGTTCATTTAGTCCTTTGGAAATTTGGTCATTTGGGAATTTTTCCAATTTGGAATTTGGCCAATTGTAAATTTTGACAATTTTCCATTTAGACATTTGTTTATTTGGGCATTTGGCCATTTGGTCAGTTGGGAATTTGGCCATTTTCCCATTTTTCCATTTGGACATTTATCCATTTTCCCATTTGGCCATTTGGAAATTTTCCCATTTGGCCATTTTTTCATTTTTCCATTTGGAAATTTGGCCATTTGGGAATTTGAGCATTTGGAAAATTAGGCAATTGGGTAATTGGGAAATTGTGCAATTAGGAAATTGGACATTTGAGCATTTTTTCAATTGGCCATTTGGACACTTGTCCACTTAGCTACTTGGCCACTTGGCCACTTTAAATGGCCAAATTCTCATTTGGCCATTGGGGAATTTCGTGTTGTCTTATAGGAGACTGTTGGCCACCCTCTCTAGTATTAATGGTTTTAATAATCACAAATCATGTCAAATATTATTAATTATGTCTAATCATTTAAATAATGTTTATTTAAGTTTCAATATTTGTAATTATTCTTATCTATGATCACATATAATTTTAACGCATTCTGTTAATATTTATGTTGTAAGATAGTCTAAGAAGAAATACTTTCTAAGTATGACAGACTAACACTGACAGAAGGAATGTGACACCGATAGTTAAAATGATTCATCGATGCATAGAAAGACTGACAGAATGACACACCGATAGTTCAAATGAGTCACTGATAGCTCAATTGACTTACTGACACATGGTGCTACTGACACATGAAGCTACTGATGTAAGGACTCATTGACAGTGAAATTGACCCATCGACAGACTAATTGTCTCACCGATAGTTTAAAGGACCTACCAATGCAAGGACCTACCGATGAAAGGACCTATCGACATAAGGACCTACCGATGAAAGGACCTACCGATGCAAGGACCTACCGATGCAAGGACATATCGACGCAAGGACTTACCGATGCATAGACAAAATGACAGAAGGATACACTGATGGAATGAGTCACCGATAGAAGGAGATATTGACCAATGACTCAATGATAGATTTTTTAAATTTCCTTTATTTAATATTACTTATAACGGTCATATTTTGAGTGTTTTAATGTGACAGATTAATTTAATGTTTTTTTCATACATCTTAAATGATGATGTTAGAAGTATGAGGTACATCATCTACCTTAAAACATAAATATTGTTGGGCTGCAAGAAGATATATATACAAAGAATAGCACAGGAAAGAAAAATGAATACACAAGAAAATACGAGTAAACACAGTATCAGACCTATGCGAGAAACATACAGAAAGGAAGAAAACACGAGGAACTCTTCATTCTTGCTTACTGTGAACCATAGGACTGCTTTCCATCAAAGTTAGATCATCTCTATATCATTCAATTGAACCTAAGGAGAATAACATCTCACCCTCTTGGAATATAGAACATAATGCTCCACAACACTCTGTTTTTAGTGTCTGCTTCCATAAGAGGACTCCATATTCAACTCTGATACATCAAAGAGTCCAGACCTAAAATACATGACACACAAATACTTCTAAACTCTATATAATACTTATTTCTCTATTATGTACATTTTTATTACATTTTCGAGCAGTGTGTGCATATGTCTATAAAAAACAAAATGTCTCATACACTGAACTAGAGGATACCAAATATCCTCACTCAACTATATTTTTAAACTTGTTTATCATATGAAGAACTGTGGAAGAGGTCCTGTGTGACCTGTTTGTATCTTGTTCCTATGAATGATAGTGGTAGAGGTCTTCTGACCCGGATAATCTGTGTACTATTGTGTTAACCCCGATCCAGGGTGTAGATCAAAACCTTTATCTATATATATTTATTGGTGGCAGGTGATAACCAAGTAGAGAGGAATAATTCTTAGATTGAGATAGAACATATTGTTTTTATCCGATGTGTTTTCAAATTTAGTTTTCTATGTTTTTACTTTTACTTCAGAAAAATGAATTTCACTTTGATAGTTATTCTTGGATAGTGTTTATAACTATTTTGGATTATTATATTAGTTTCAAAAGTTGTATTAATATCTCATATTGTTAGAACTAAGAAATAATCAATCTTCTGAGAAATTAGTTGAACAATCAAACTATTATAAATTCACTACTTTGATTAACTGTCCTGTTTTTTTTAAAAAGGGGGAATCTTTTAAATAAACTTTTTAACAGAATTTTTTATAATAAATAAATTCAACCCCCCTTGAGTGTCCTACCCTGACCAAAATTTGGGTATTTGGGCAATTGGGAAATTGGAAAATTGAGAAATTGGGAAATTTGGCAGTTAGAAAATTGGCCATTTGGCCATTTTTTACATTTTCCCATTTGGACATTTGGTCATTTGGGTATTTGGTGATTTGGTATTTTTTCCATTTGGTAATTTGGTAATTTGGTAATTTGGCCATTTGGACAATTGGCCATTTGACCATTTGACTATTTTGGAATCTTGGAATCTGGGAATTTTTCATTTAGTCAATTAGCCATTTGGACATTTTAGAATTTGGGCATTTATATATTTGGGAATTTGGGAATTTGGGCATTTAAGAATTTGGGCATTTGGACATTTTTCCATTTGGCCATTTTTCTATTTGGTCATTTTATTATTTGGAAATTTGATTATTTGGTTATTTGGATATTTGGTCATTTGGTAATTTGACCATTTTTTCATTTGGTCATTTGGTTTATCAAAAAAAATTACACTACAAAATAGTTTCACCAGAACAATATTATTGTTTAAAAGTACCCAAAACATTTTGACATAACACTATCCCAAATTAAATTATGAAAATTAATAATTTTAAAATACCCTCCCCTTTTCAAAACTAATTTGTATTCAAAGAATAATTTTAGAAAATAGTTTTATTTATTAAAAAGTAACTAGTTATAGGTATTCAACCCATGTAAATACCTTTTCACCATTTTAAAATCATAAAAAATATATCCTTAGTTTAAATAGGAATTTCCATCCTTATGTTAAAGGGATTCATGAGAAGAAAAATTAAATTTCAGCATGAAAATCCAACTAACTAGGGAATTTACAACCTTTTAGAATATTTTATTTCAGTTCACTCTCAACATGAAAAATATTGAAGCCTATCTAATAGATAGCTCCCCCAAAATTTTAAATTCATCAAATAAATCCCTTATACTTAAGTAGAAATATAAATTTAGATATTATTTCTATTTATATTAAATTACATGGCACCTATCGTGCTCGATCATTGTAGTGAACCCCAAAGTGCACAAATACATCATATCATCTTTGTTATTTTTGTTTTTTTTCCCAATGCATCCTAAAAAAAAATTCAATACAATTAATAAGAATTATATTTTCAATGAAAACCATAAAGATTAATAATACCTTAAACTCATTACTCTCACAATATACAATCATTTCTTGATATTGTGTTGTTAGAAAGTTAGTGAATATTGTTACACCCTCTAAATCAGAACCTAATCTACTCTTCTAACCAACATATAACTTATGCTTATATGATTTCCAAAAATCCCCAAGTTTTATCAACCATGAGACCTTAGAAGCTTCACCATTGGGAAAGTTAAACTGACACTGCAATAAACATGTTAACTCATATAAATACAAAAATAATATAGATATCAATTTAAGAAATTTTCTTACCCATATCTCCTCCCATACTTCCTCCTTGATTTCCTTATCGATATGCCTCCATGAGGCTAGTTTCATCGGAATGATATCATTTTACTTGGTTAAAGTTCTCATAAAACTTCTACACATCCTGACATTTTTACATATCATTTTATTATCTTCATTGTAATCTACCACTATTTGTGTTTGAAGATTCTAGGCTTCACGCATATGGGTGCGCCCACATCGCCTATTAGAGGATACCACTAAATAAGATAAAATAAAAAAGAAGAAGAATTAATTCATAGTGCAATAGAAAAAAAGTTATGTGATATAATTTGAAACACTTATAAAAAAACTAATAAGGATTCTCATTAGGCTATGATGGATCCATGGTCTATCTTGGATTGGTAGCTTCTAAAGTATGATCTTGTTCTAATGCATGCACTGAGACATCTACATGCACTGGAGTGGAAGCTGAAGGAACATAATAATCAGATCCTATATGGATAGATGGAAATGGAGGTCGTATATACATTCTAGGATAAGGATATAAGTGCTAGAGATAAATCATAGGATATGGATATGGTATAGGTGGGAACATCCTTGGAGGTGGTGTAGACATGGTATGGGAAGAAGTGGATAAATAAGATGATGAGGGAGGCATGGGTGGGAACATCCTTGGAGGATCAAGTAAAGGATGAAAAGGTGTGGTAGATGGGATGTATGCTAGTAGTTAAAGGTGTGAACGAGTACTACATGTTCTTTGTGTATCTCTAGGAGGACCCCCTCTCGAACCCATACTAGTAGGCAGAGAAGAAGTAAACTATGGTTTAGCTATATGTCCCTAATTTTTTTTATAAAGAATAATAACATGACTATAAATATAATACATAAGAAAAATATTACAATTATAATACTCGCTAAGGGAACCAGAGGAGACAAACCTAGATAACGCATCCATAAAACCAAAAAAAGTATATGAAATGGAATGAGAAACAACTATTACACAATCCAATTAAATACATATGTATTTATAAAACAATTTTGTTTAAACTTCCATGTTTTGAATATAACATTAATCCAATTAAATAAACCTCTCTTTATGATGGAAAAAATTTACTCAAGAATAACAACAATGTGTCACCCAACATCAAAACCAAAAAAGCATGGTATAATATTATCATGGAAATTCTACCACAATTAATATAAATATAAATAATCATCCAATCCTAATATCCTAGAAACTAAGATTTATAAAATAAAAAAATATATCCAAAATGTAATAAAGGATTTGGAATCCTGAAGTTGTATGATATATGAAATGGGAAAGTGTATATGGATTTAATACACCTTGATGCCCATCATATTGGGAAAGAGAAAATTGGGCAGCGTCAGAGCACCATGATCCTATCCCTTATAGATTCAGCGTATCAAAATACCAATCCATTATTTGAAAACCTATTCATCACTGGATATGATACCATGTTAGGGGATCTATCATAGAAATATATCCCCTTTTATATGCTTAATAATAGGTTAATAAACATTAAAATATCTACTACACTGACTATAATGCTAGAATGGTATCCAAATTCAAAGACAAATTAAAATTATAGTGTAGAGGAAATTAAAGAACACTAATAGGAAACCAAATTGAATACAATGTATAATTCAAGAGACCATTATAGAATACTACTATCCATCCAAACAAAGAACAAGTCATATCATAAGAAAAAACCAAGGCAAAATTATATAAATCCAAACAAGTTTCATGTATTGGAATAAATAAAAAATAAGGAATACTAGCAGAAAAATTTGTATTTCTTATCCAGAGAGGTATTCTCATTTTAAAACACAATTGAGGATAATATTTATTCTTTAAATGATTTTATTTAAGGTTAAAATTACTTATATTATTTAAAAATAATGAAAATAGATTTTACATGATGTTATATTTGAATTTAAGAATTATTTAATTTGGGGAAGGTCTATAAAGATTAAATAATTAATCCATTCCATCCCACTTTAGGAAACCCATCCATTACTTCACCACTAATGAAACCTGTAAATTGAGGTAAAGCGTGGTTAAATGGTTTTTAGTTCATTTAACATGTAGTGGAAATAAATGGATAACTACTCAATACATAATAAATAAATAAGGAAGAATTATTAGAAAACAACTAAGTTGTACTCAAAAGTTGATAACAATAGGTGAAACTAAGGTTTATACCATTAAAGTTTTCTTAAAGAACAAAATTCTCATGTAAAAAATTATCAATGTAAACCATGTTTCATAAAATGAATATGATCCAACAAGATTTCAATTATAACTTATGTAATTATTTCATGAAATTTACCAAAAGATTTTATAAATATTTTTACACAATAATGCTTTTAAAATTCTTAAAGATTTGAAATCTAAATATTTATTTATTTTAAAGAACCTTTTATCATTCATTCATTTCTAAATCATAATAATGAATTCTAGGAATCATTCTTGACAAGTACTATAAATACAATAGTTAATTTCTGAAGATCCAACCTTCATAGATAAAGCAATATTAAATATTTACTTATAATCATATAATCATATACATCATCGTACAATGATTTCTATTTGGGTTAAAATAATCAAATAAATACGTTAATTATGGTTCATGATATAAAAAATTAAATTTCAATAATTAAATCCCATAACTCAAGGATAATAAAAACTAACATTAACCCCTATAGAAAAATTAAATATGATTCCCAACACTAAAAATATCTAAATACCTAAAATATCCCACCGAAAGAATCACAAATTTAAGTTAAATTTATAAGAATCCCTATGATAGTTTTCAAAATGAATAAATTATAATTAAAATAGTAAATATATGAATTTAAAATACTATTTAATTTCTATTAGACTATAAATTTAAAAAATGATGATATAAGTGATGCCAACATGCTTCAACAGAATCACATGCATAGATAAAAATGAAAATAACTACCAACAGAAGAGAAGAAGGATTCAGAAATCACTAATCTGATGTCAAAGAAGATCATAGTCAAAAAACCTGTGAATTAGGGGAGAACTCTAGAGAAGATAACCAATCATCGCTTTGGTGAGGGGAAAATAAAGAATTAGAGGGAAAGAAAACTTTCCTCTCAAAGATCACAACAAAAAATTCCAAAAATGGAGGAAGAAGAGATGGCCAGTAAGGGAAGTGTCACTTGAGGAGGGGAGGGGGGAGGTTGAGGCTCATAGAAAGGGAGGGGATATTAGGGATCTTTGATGAGGAGGGGAGGGTTAGGATGATATGTTAAGCCTTTATACCCATAGTTTTTGAAAAACCATTAGTATAAATTTTTCTAGGAACTCTATACCCATGGTTTCTCTAAAATGTAGGTATAGATGCATGAGGATAACTCAATTTTTCAGAAGTGTTGATTATAGATGTATGATGGATAGGGATGAGACCTAAGATTTTATGATTGAGATAATATGTGTTGGTACTGGGGTGCACAACAAAAGAAGGTGGTTTGTTGATTAAAAATTCTTCAACTTCAGAGTGATGAAACTTCATTGTCTCCAGCGATCAGAGCCTCGATAAATTCCCGAGGATATCACTGAATTAATTAAGTATAAAAATAAACATGAATGATTACCTCATTCGAATAAACAGTGCATTCGACTATAGATCATATTCGGTGATCATTTCTCAAGGGATTTGAGGCCAAACCCCTCTAGATCATCCTAATATGCTTCAAGAGTCTTTGTGAATGCCGATAGTCAAATTTAGGGTGCTATCACGGAGCTATGAAGAATACTTCTATAAAATCCCGACTCGGATGCCACTAAATAGTTCCCTGATCTGATGGGTCACATGGCCTCAATCGTGTCTCCCTGTATGCTAGAGGATTTTGACCAGTATCAAGGGCCTTGGGTGTGTCTGTGGGGAGACTATTCCCTAATGTTAGAGTGTAGCACAATGGTAGTAAACATATCAGTCAATAGTGGAAGTAGTAAATAATACAGATAGAAGATAAATATCCAAGTCAGGAATAAATAAATGATTCCAAAAGTAATTTCATATACAAAATGATGTGCCATGTCATTTATCTATAAAGAAGGAAAACATGCATACAAAAATCCATCACAATACATGTATCAAAATAACAAAAGGATCAAAATGTAACTATCCCAGCTAGCATCACGATCCTAGCCCAGTCCTGTGATCCCCTACTTCTAATAGAGAACAAGTCAAGCATAGTATTGTGGGTGCTTGCTCCGGTACTTACTAGAATCCATAAGGTATGTTCAGGTACCCAATGATAGCCCAAACAGGGTGTGAGATAACAGTCAGTAGGATACCACAAATGGTGTCTATAACAAATCCAGTCTATGTATAACAAGATAAAGTAGTGTGCAATATATAGAAAAAGTATAACAGTAATGAATGTAAAGTTACCAAGGAATATGTGATACTATCCAACCAAACAAGGCTCTCTGCAAAAAATGGTCAACCTCCCATAAACAAGGGAAGATGTAAACAAAAGTAAACAAGTGTGATATAGTCCAGTCTAGCCACTATAATCTGATACCCATACCAGGGATATCTATAAAACAATCCAAAACAACCCCCATGACCATGTTGTATAATCTAATGTCTAATAACACATCCACAATGACCGTTTTGTTTAATAAAATGTGTCAGACCATGAATGGTTCAATCCAAGGTATAAAAGACCAAGGCATCCATGTTGAGTCCCAGGAGCATCTCAATAGAAAATCGGTAAAGACTTGGGTGGGGTCTAGGGATCATGTCAACTGACCATGACCAATGTGAGCCGAAACAAGAAAAATCCAAGGAGTAACAAGGACCAAGGAACCCTATGGAATTAGGATATAAGGAGTAAAAAAATCCAATGAATCCACTACTATAATCAAATATTCATCTCATTCATT
This sequence comes from Viscum album, assembly GCA_963277665.1. NCBI lineage: Eukaryota > Viridiplantae > Streptophyta > Magnoliopsida > Santalales > Viscaceae > Viscum > Viscum album. The sequence goes on along the minus strand of OY728123.1, from coordinate 138,177,918 downwards.
CATCATCCCATAAAATTCAGATTCCAAAATTTTTTCCAACTCATTTACACAATTTCTATAAAATCTAGTTAATCATTATAAATAAATAAACACCATGTAATTACATGGAAAGGAGGAAAAAACTTCTCTTAAACATTCATTCAATTCTTATTCAACTTATAAAGGTTCCCTCTAACTAGGAGAAATCTCACACACCTAATGGGGTGGTATAAAATAGGGAAAAATAAAGGTCACACCCCATGGGTGGCCTAGGTTGAGGCTAAACAACATCCAAACATAGAACAATGATCAAGGGGAAACCTAATAGGTTTAAAATTATTCCATTAAATCATTCAATTAATTTTAGGGGAGACACTAGAAATTCCGACACACAACACAATGTCAACTATGATTATAAAACACTAAACCATGAGGTAAAGGTATAAAACACAAACCATATACACATGACAACACACTCTTTCAGTATCAACCTCTCATTTGGTCAAGATTGGAAGAAAAATGAAGAACACGGTAAAAGCCTGAAAATAGGGCATATTAGCTTACACATAAATAACTCATTTGATATAAAGAAAAAAATAATGAAGCAAAATGAATGGAGAAATCACCAAAACATATCTAATAAGAACAATGGTGTTCAATTATGAGTTTGGATGGAGAAACGATGGCCAATCCATGCTCTAGGCTTCAATGGAGATCTCACAGAAGTAGAAGGAGATCCCCTATGTGTTAGAAGAAAGAAAAAAGGAAAGTGTTTTATATTTTAAAATCATGAAGGGAAAAAAATTTATTTACCCATTAAATAATGGGTCACATGGTTTGGACACACAGTTGTCCAAACCATGCACCCTACACTTACTCAAGGGGGAACTCATATGGTTTCATGTGCATGGTTTGTAAAACTGTGCACAAACTGTGCTGCATGCCTATACAAAAAGTTGTAGATGTACCACACAAGTGTGCACCCTTGGATGCATGGTTTCCTCAAACCATGCAGCCTACTGTAGTCAACTATCCAAAACTACACGGTTACTCCAAATTGTGCGTCTTAGGTCGCATGATTTCTCCTAATCATGTGGCCCAACTGACTTTTCCCAAAATCAAGATCTGGGCTCTAAACAAGCCCCATACACCCCTGAATCTCCTATGATCTCATCAATAATTTACATTGGTAAAAAAAAAAGAAATTAAACTAAAAACAAAAAGATCCATACATCCTAGGAAAACCCAATATCTTGAAATATTCCCCCTTAATGCAATTAATCCCTGAATTTCCCTTCCAAGGGTGGTCAAGAATCATCCGAGAATAACTCTAGTCACTGAGCATGTATGTATTCCTACTACTCCTAAGTCTCATCCTGTAAATGTTCATTCTTAAATAGAGCCTGTATTAGAGGAACTAACCGGCCTCAATGAACCTTTATGCACCCATAAATGATAAAAATAGGAGCTCCTTAAAGGACACATATACCTATAACTCCACCTCATATACTTGTACAATTTTATATGGGTCTGAGTGATAATGGTGAAGCTAAGATATATGGAATATGTCGTTCATGTATTGGTACCTTTTAGGCAACTGCGACAGATAGGCTACCAGCCCGACTCTCCCCAAAATCTTGAACAAACCAACATATCATGGTGAATGATTACCCTGTATCCTAATCCTTATATGTTCCAACCTTGGTGAGATACATAAAAATACCTGATCCCCAACCTCAAACTCTATAGTTCATCGATGAAGATCAGCATAAAATTTATACCTCAAATGTGCAGTAGCCATCCATTTCTAAATCAACTAGACCTGCTCTGAAGTCTCCTGCATGAGAAGCGGTCCACGAAACGTTGCCTCACCCTCCTCTAACCATCACATTAGTGATTGAAATGAAATGTTATACAAATCCTCATATTTTTCCATATGTATAGTTTTCTGATAACTATTATTTTAGGAAAACTTAACCAGGGAAATATTCTTCTCCAAAGAGACCCCAAATTCTAGAACATATGCTCTCAGTATGTCCTCAAGCACCTAAATCATATGCTATAACTAGCCAGTAGTCTAAGGCTAGAATACTGTGATCAGAATCACCCATGTACCCAATGAACTCTATTGAGTATACCAACATTGAGATGTAAAATAGGAATCCCTATACAATATAATTTTCTATGTAAACCCATGAAGTCACACTATCTCATGGATATACAGCCTCTAAATATCTTCCACTAAGAAGGTCTCCCTGATCATCATGAAATGTGTGACCTTAATTATCATGTCTAAAAAACCCATACAACATCACTAAATTGAGGAGACCTTTGAAAACCCATCACAAAACCCATCACAACATCTTCCCATTTCCACTCAAGAATGGGAAACTGCTATAAAAGTCCATCTAATTACTGATGTTCCACCTTTATCTGCTGACATGTGGAAGATCTAGTGAAAAAACTAGTTACCTCTCATTTGAGCCCTGAACACCAATATTGGAGATGAAAGTCTCAGTAAATATTTGTAACAATAGGATGTAATTCCCAAAATAAGGCATGGAACTCTCACATCAACTCATTTCATATGTCAGTTGGAACCCATATGCTATCATGGATACGAATAATTTCATCCTCACCCAAGATCCAACCCGGAGGTAGGTCCTCACCTGCCACACTCTCCCATAGGACTAATCTCTCAACATATAATATCTATCTCATCATCACTCTATCCAGAAAAGTGTAATTCACTACCAAGGATGATATAAAAGTCTCCCCTTAGTCATCCTCTACCTCCAAGTGCATCTTAGAAAACCAATCCATAAGCTTCCACTCGCTACTGGAATCCGGAACTACCTATATTTGAGCCCTCCTTCTCATTCCATCAGCCACTACATTTCATTTTCTATGCATATAGAAAATCTCAAAGTCAAAAGACTGTAATTAATCAAACCTCCTTCATTGCCTTAAATTAATATCACACTATGTAAATATATACTTGAGGCTTTTTTGGTCCATGTATACTACAAAACACTATCCCAGTAAATAGTGTCTCCTACATCACAAAGCATGAACAACTGCAACTAACTCAAGATCGTGCATTAGGTAATTCCTCTCATGTGGACTTCACTGATGAGACTTTTATGCCATGAATCCACCCCCTTCATCATAACTACTCTTAACCCCATACCTGATGCATCATAATACACAATGTAGATCCTTCTTAGCTCTGGAATAATTAGGAACGACATTGAATTCAGTCTCCCTTTCATCTCCTAAAAGTATGTCTCACATATATCTTTCCATAAAAACTCTACAAACTTCTTATTCAAGCCCATCAGTGGTGATTCTAAGCATGATATGTCATGTATGAAACACCTATAATATTTATCTAGCCCTAAGAAAATCCATATATTAAATATTCTCATAGTATTCTCCCTGGAAAGTACATCTCTCACCTTCTCTAGGCCAACTGATACTCCTATCTATGAGATAATATGACCCAAAAAGTGAATCTTATCCATCCAAAAGTATAACTTTTTGAGGCTATCATATAAATGATTCTATATTAGTGTATCCAAAACAATATAAATATATTTGGAATTTTTTGTTGATTTTGAGAATACACCAAGATATATTCCACAAAAAACCACCATAAATGAATCTAGATGAGGATGAAAAACTTGGTTCATCAATGCCATGGAAATAGTTGGAATTTTCATTAGACTAAATGGTGTAACCAGATACTCATATAGACCATAAGTACTATTAAAATTTGTACAAGGCATTTATTTAGTTCAAACATGCACCTGGTGATATCCCAACATCAAATATTTTTTTTATAATAGCTGATCTCCTCAAATCTAATAAAAAATACATCTATCCATGAAAAGGGATGCCAGTTCTTAATTTTCAACTGGTTCAATTTATGATAATTTACACATAGCCTAAGGGTACTTCCCATCTTTTTCAGAAAAATGATCAATGAACCCCACAGATAAGTACTGGTTCATATAAACCCCTTTGCCTCCAAGTCCTCTAGCTACCTCTTGAGCTCCTATAACTTCTTAGTAGTAATCCTATAAGGAGGAATGGATACCAGTGAAGTTCATGGCACTAGATTGATATATAAATAAACCTCTCTCTTAGGAGGTAAACTAGAAAAGTAATCCAAGAAAACATCCCTGTAACAATCAACCATTGGAAGGAAATCTTCCTGAAACATTCCCTAATCATCCATATATAAAATCTATCATGACACGTCCCAATGGGTCCCATGTCACAACTCCCCAAGAACACCTTCAATAGGTCAGGGGATGGTGATTAGCACTGAGCAGACATATCACTAACATGGGAGGCATTTCCTATGTACCTACACACACACAAACACACCTCCAATCCCATAATATGATGAAATGTAAAAACCACTATGTAAAAAAATGCATGCATACCACTATATCCCACAACCAGAGTACGATAGGAAGTAAAGTAAAGTAAACAGGTCCAGAATAAAAGCCCACAAAAAAGAGTCTAAAACCCAAGTCCAACCTGTAAGAAAAAGGTACTAGGACTATTGTTTGAAGCTGCAGGAACACACCATTGTCTATTTGGTCTCACTAAGTTCCATTTAGTCCTATTACACCTAGGACTCCATAAAAATTATGATCATCTTCACAAGACAAGACATGTGTGGGAAAATCCCATGCAGGGGTGAGTATAACAATACTCAGTAGGAAACACTGAAACCAAAAATAAATACAACAAGGAAAGTACAGTCAGCTCTATATAGACATATGTCTATAACACATATAAGAAGAATATAAAGATATACTCAAGAGATACACAACACCATCGATAGGTCATAACCAACTACCAGCCACAAGATTCTTCTCAAAGAACACTCGTTCTAGGAGAACTCACTCCTCAAGCCATGATATGATCGAAGACACTTAACGAAAAGGTATAGCTCATTTGGGCCCCACCCAAAGAGAGTGCATTGGTTAAGAAAGACTATGATACAAAGAGAGGGGGTTATGACTATAACTGATTGGGGGACACCACAGATCATGCCCTAAACTAGACTAGGGATACCACATAACCAATCTGTATTAACCCTCTATGTAGGGGAACATTCCCAGACACACTGGGGGATACCATAGACCCTACCAATATAGCCCACTAGATAGAGGATTAGTGCCCTATTCATGGTGGTTATGTGATTCCACAGACTCTACTAGGGGAGATATAGGATTACACTCTGGTATCATGGAGGGATACCATACTCTATCTGAGACTCGACCTCTAGAGGGGATTACAATCCAGTGATGTGGATGTAATGCTACACTGCACCCTTGAGGAAAGGACCAATGGAAAAAACTCTACCTATACTGGTCAAAAATAGGAAAATGAAGAGCCTTAATCACTCTTTATGGGAGTACATGGCGTGTCCTAGGGGGTGCATGATGTGTTCTACCATCCCAAGTCTTGCCCGTGTGGAAGAACCTCACACGACATGTAGTCTCCATATACATTTCATGTAGGATGAGTACACAGTGTGTAGAGATAGACGGTTCTATGCTCATGTCACCTGGACATGTCCGTGTACCGAATCCATTTCCATGTACCGGTCGGTTTATGCCAAGCCATGTCCGTATCTAAGTACACAACGTTCCATCTGGTAGTTTACTTTTACCCATGTTCGTGTACTCTACGGAGTACACGCTGAGTCGTCCAGGGAGAGTAACATGCCATGTGATAGGGGTCACATGCCGTGTGGTCCTTAACTCTGACCAAACTCTAGAGTCGTCACCAGGGGGCCCCACACACCATGTAATCCTAGATTGCATGTTGCATTCTTCAAAATTTTCTAGAACCACCATTCTTCCTCCACACATCCCCATCTAGTGCTACGCCTTTGATCTGGTGATTGATTATCCATGAAATTGAATATCCAAGGTCATCCATGCCTCTCTATCACTGAAAAACATGTTCTGTCTCTACATACTCTCAGGAATCAGATCAAAACACCATTCTTAATTTCACACTGAAGAATGCTAAAGAATGTGAAATCAAGAATCATCCATCATCAAATTCACTCTATCTCCATCATCAAACCTCCATCATGAAGTTATGATTCCAGATCTATAGTATCACATTGTTGCATGAAGAAACAGGTGTACAATGATCAATTGATTGGGAATAGTTGAGTCGTGGTCCAAACGAAGAACACTTATGAAGAACGATAAATCGGGGGAGAAAAGCACATAAAAAAGTGAGAGGAATGAACCTTGATAGATGTTCTTGTAGATATCGATTAATTTCTATAAGAAAATCAATGAAGAGATTTAGAAATAATTCTCCCAATTTACCCCGTAATAAACCCATCCCACAAGGTGATCGATCCACAAACCAATCTGTTCGTTGATTGATTTGCAATCACTACAGAAATTAAGAATGGGGAATTAAATACTTGAAACACATGACCTACCTAGAGTTTGGATCGATCATTAATGAGGAACAATTGCATTTCTGATATTGATGAGATCCTCCAACTCCACTGGCGCGATGATCTGCAATATGATCCTGATCCATTGTCGTCCACTAATAATGTTCTTCTTCAATGGTGTCTGGGTCTCTAGGGTTTAGTGGCCAAACATAAGATAATTGCATTATCCATAAAATTATCGAGAAAATAGGTCATTGTGCAGAATAAAAATAAAATAAATTTTTATTTTAATTTATTTTATCTATTTCATGGCCCCAACAACTTTTTCAAAAATGACCGGTGCTGACCAATGTTATATCATTCCCAGGGAAAACACTGCATTACTAACTCAACAGTGGTATTAGATTTCCAATATGAGTCCCTGATCATGATTTATTAGGATTTTAAAATAAAATAATTTTATTTAATTATTTTATTTACGGTTACATCCTTGGTGACTTTTTCTACAGATGACCAGTGCTGAAAAAAGTTAGGTCATGCCTAGGGTAAATCCATTGTTATGAATTCGACGTTTCCCTTATATTTTTAATTTGGGAACCCATTTTGGAGTTATTTAACTTTTTCGTTAACACTATGAATGCGTGCTATTAAATATTTTAATATTTTTTAACCATTTGTTCTGGGAACACCGAGCCTCAGAACCACATGTTTTTTCTGTGCCTGGGCTCAAAATAAATCTATATAATATCCAAAAATGATGCATGAAAAAAATATGAGACATTATATTATCCCCACCTTGGGGCTTTACATCCCTTAAATGCCAAAACAAGGGCAACTCAAACAGATGAGGGTACTGAGCATGAATTTAATCCTCCTACTCCCATGTGATCTCCTAGAGATTCCTGTGCTGCCACCAAACACACACCAAAGAAATCAATTGTCCATAAAGGATACTCTACTTCTAATCCTCAATCTCCACTGGGTACTCAGTAAAATTCACTCCATCCTTGATGTATATATCACCCCAATTGATGACGTGCTATGGGTCATGCATGTACCTCCTCAGCTGCGACAAGTGAAAGACATTGTGTACCAGATCCAAATATGGTGTTAGAGCCAAGAGGTATGCCACCTCTCTAACTCTACACAAGATCTAGAAAGGGATGATGAACCTCAAAGATAGCTTTCCACACCGGCCAAATCTCCTTGATCCCCATCGAGGTGAAACCTAAAGGAATATGTGGTATCCTTCCTCGAACTATAAAGGCTTCCATCATTTATCAGTATAAGGATTATAACGGCTTTGTGTAGTCTTAATCCTCTTCTTGATGATCTACACCATCTCTATAGTAGCTCACACTAGCTCTGGTCCCATAAGTGTTGACCCTCCTTGGTTAGTCTAGCAAAGAGGTGAGCTACAGGGTGACCCGTACAAGGCCTCAGATGGTACCATACCAAGGGTGGAATGGTAGCTATTATTTTATGAAATCTCAACTAGTGGTAGGTAATCCTCCTAACTATGACCATAGTCTAACATGAATTCCCACAACATGTCCTCCCGAACCTGAATGGTCCGCTCAATCTGGATATCTATTTTTGGATGAAAAGTTGTGCTCAAGCATATTTGGGTCCCAAACACCTCCTATAATCCCTTCCAAAACTAGGATTTAAAGCGTGAATCATGATTAGAAACAATCATTGATGGAACTCCATGGAGTTGAAATATCTCCTACATGTAGAGGTGTCCCATGATCTCTAGTAAACTCTTCTCTTAGATATCTAGGAACTGGGGTGAATTGGTGAGTTGGTAAATGATGAACCAAATGGAATCATGTACCCTGTACATATGTGGTAAAACCATCATGAATTACTATGATATTCCATCCCACTTACATTATGGCACCTCAAGAGGTTGAGATAAACCTGCTGGAACCTGGTTCTCATCCTTCACTTGTTGACAATTAAGGCATCAAGAAACAATATCTGCAACTCCTTTCTTCATCCTTGTCCACCAAAACTAACATTGGAGGTCCTGATACTTCTTTTCCAAACCAGGATGTACCACCAAAGGGTATGTATGAAACTACCTCAAAACCTCCTCCTGCAACGACACTGGTACTACTATGCATCCTATAAAAATAACAACATGCTCCCCACATTTTGAATATCCATCACGAGTATGCCTTGTGAACATATGAGCATGTACGGTCTCATAGTCAGTATCTGCAAGATGTGCCTCCCTAAATCTCCATAATATTGGAGGGGTGACAACCATTGACTGTAGGTAAGCTGCTCCATCTCTATCCACAAAGGATAAATGCAATGAGGACAACCACTCCAATGCCTCGGTCAACAACTGTGAACTGAACCTCCTACTGAGAGTATCTACCACCATGTTCCCCTTACCATGAGTATAGACAATCTCAAAGTCATATTCCTAGAGGAACTCTAGACATAGACTATATCTAAAGTTTATATCCTTCTAATAGAAGATATACTTGAGACTCTTGTGATTATAGTAGACAATAAACTGCTCTCCCACCAGGTAGTGTCGCCACATCTTCAATGAAAAGACTACCGATGATAACTTAAGATCATGGGTCATGTAGTTCTTCTCATGCAGTATAAACTAAAATGGAACATAGGAAATCACTGCTTTCCTATACATTAATACACAACCATGACCGGTCCCTGATACATCACAGAACACCACGTACTTAACACCTTTATCTAGTAACTTTAGGATGGGATCACTTTTCAACCTCCGCCTCAGCTCCTTAAATCAATGCTATCACTTTTATATCCACATGAAAAGATTACCATTTCATGTCAAATATTTAAAGGGTGATTACACTCTAGATAAGTCAAGTAAAAACCCCTGATAGTACCCTACCAATACAAGGAAACTCCACACCTCGGTAACACTCTTGGGTGGCTCCCAAGAATGCACTGCCTCAACCTTTGCTGGATCCACTGTAACTCTAGCCTCTGAGATGATGTGTCCTAGAAAATGGACCTATAAAATAAAAAAATGGAACTTCAAGAGCTTCCTGCAAAGTTATTTCTCTTAGAGTGTGTCCATGACCATCCTCAAGTGTCTCACTTGCTTCTCCTCAAACACTGAATACACTAGGAGTGTATCAATGAAGACCACCATGAACTGATCTAAGTAAGGATAAAAGATCCAGTTCATGAGTCCCAGGAAAACTTCTGGGGAGTTTTTCATGTCAAATGACATCACCAAGTACTCATAGTGACTGTAACGACATCTGAAGTCCATCTTCAGTATATCCTCATCCTGTACTCGCAGCTGGTGATAGCCTGATCTGAGGTTGATCTTTGAGAAACATTGTTCCCCTTTCAATTTATCAAAGAGGTCATCAATCCTTGGTAGTGGATACTTGTTATTAAAGGTCACTTGGTTTAAGCATCATAAATCCACACATAAACTCAATATCCCATATGAATTCTTGGAAAACAACACTGGGGCTACCCAGGGTGAAATATTGGGTCTCAAGAATCCCTTCCTCTGAAAGTATTCCAACCGCACCCTCAGCTCAAAAAGCTCTACCGAAGCCATCCAATATGAAGTTATAGATATAGGTGCTATACTGAGGTGTATATAAATGCATAGGTTCATCTCTCTATTGGGAGTTAAACCTAGAATATCTTTAGGAAGGACCTCCTCATACTCTTCCACCACTATAGAAAATTGAGGACTCATATAATCCACTACATTGAAGGTGAGTCTAGCTAAGTGATGAGTAATTGACTACACCCTCCTATATATGAGTCCATCCTACACTACATATGTTTCATTTTCACCAATAAATGAAAACCAGATTCCATCACTGTGGACACAACACACTCTTTTCCTAAAACAATCAATCTGAGCATGAACTATAGACAGCCATTCCATACCAAGAATGACATCATAAGGTCTCAATGCTTCTACCAAGATATAAAAATAGAAACTCTCACCTCCAAGAGTTAGGTCACACTTTTAGAACTAGTTGTGATCATCGTGTCTCCTCTAGTAGGAGTCTCCAACCGTAAGGGTCGAGTCAACGGTTTAACCAGAATCTCCGAGTCCCTAAAAAAGTATGTGGCAAGAAATGAGTGAATATAAATTGTGTCTATAAAAACTACAACTAAGGAGAAAAATACATAGATCATACCTCATATCATCCCTGAAACTTAAGGGTCATAAACCTCTATCACCTGAAGCTGGCCTCATCCCTGCCCACCAACTCCCTGAGCGTCGTGGACCACCTGGGGGTGGTGGTGGTAATAGGTTGAACCTCCGACCACCTCCTGTAGCCCTACCTACCCCTATTACACTTCTGCCGCCCTGTGGACCACCCTGCTCCTATCTCTATCTTTATCTTAGTGGTACCTTGACCATCTTTTGATCAACTATATGACAGGTTAGGAAATCTCATTCCATATGTCACCGACCTATCCATGAGTAACACCTTCTATACCTAGGCTAATTTGAGCCACCATGGGATCCCTACACCATTGACCTTGAGTCCTGGGATCTCCCCCCGAAGTTCCTAACCCACTTTGATCCCTATGAATATTGTTGGATACATGCTACCGATGTATTAGCTACTGGGTTCCCACTACTTCCTCCCACTACTGGTGTATGCTCTTCTATAAAACACTCCACTGATAGAGCTAGCTCAAGTACCCCATTATAGGTTTAAATGATAAGGGATACCACTGATTCCAGGATGTCTTGGTGCAATCCCTGCTTGAAGGTCCAAACCCTAAAAAATTTGTCTCATACTATATACGAGGAGTAGCGCGAAGGATCAGTAAACTTCATTGAATACTCTTACATGGTAATACTACCCTCCTATAGATGTAGGATCTCCTGTATGTGTACCGTTCACAATGTGGTTATATAGAACTCCTCCCTAAATAGATGCTTAAAGTATATCTTAGAGAGAGATGCCTCATCATGTGACAGAGTCACCAAGCTCCACCATCGCCCCGTAGATCCCTAAAGAATACTCACAGAAAGGACTAACATCTGGTCGGTAGGTGTCCTCATAAGGTGGAAAACATAGGTGACTACCTCTATCCAATCCTCATCCATATGGTGTCTGGCTCACCCCAAAACCTAGGAGGTCTCTACCTCTGAAACTCGTGCAATGTACTCAACCTGCTTGAATCCTTAGCTGGTAGTTCTGGTAGTATTTTCTTATCAATGGGTGGTGGTACAGATGGTAAACCACCCAAATGTTAAATATCTAGTACATGCCCTTGTATTTATGCCTTATCATTAGTAGGATCATCCTCATGATCATGCAGTGAAATTCTAGTTGGTTGTATACATGGAGGCATCCTAAAATAAAACAAGATGTACCATGGTCAATAGAGTATATCTGGAGAGCTGATTCAAGAAGGACATGTAAAATACAACCATTTCTATATGATGCATGTACCATTGTTTTTCCCAGTAACTAGTGTTTTCATGTACCAGGTTGAAAAGTAGGAAATTAGAGTCCTGTTGTATGGATACATCATCGGCCGCACGAATATTGGAGTCCCTTACATGAAATATAAACTTGAAACACTCAACACTATTTCCCCAAACCAATATTATAGAATCTTAGTCCTAAAGTAGAACCAAATACTTTGATACCACTCTATCATGACCTTTTCTAGTGGGGCCTGTGCCGTGACTCCCCAAGCCCACCTCCAATAGGACAAGGGCTAGTGACCAGCACTGAGTAGTCATATCACTAACATGGGAGGAATTTCCTATGTACCTATACGCACACACGCATATAAAATCTCACAATATGCTGAAATGTAAAAACCACTAAGTAAACAATGCATTCATACCACTATTTCCCACAACCAGAGTATGATAAGAAGTAAAGTAAAGTAAATTGGCCCAAAATACAAGCCCACAAAAAAGAGTCTATAACCCAAGTCCAAACAATAAGAAAAATGTACTGGGACTGTTATCTAAAGTTTCAAGAACACACCTTGGTCCTTCTATTATCACTAATCACCATCTGGTCCTGGTCCACCTAGGACTCCGTAAAAAAGTAGATCATTTTCACAAGACATGACACATTTGGGCAAAGCCTGTGAAGGGGTGAGTATAACAATACTCAGAAGGACACCCCAAAACCAAAAAGAAACACAACAAGGAATTTAAAATCATATCTACACAAGTATATTTCTACAACACATATAATAAGAATATCCAGATATACTCAAGAGAGACAGCACGCCATCATGTAGTCATAACCAGCTTCCAGCCATAGGCTTCTACTCAAAGCATGCTCGTTCTGAGAGAACTCACTCCTTGAGTCATGATATCATTAGAGACACTAGATGAAAAGGTCTATCTCATTTAGTCCTCGCCCAAAGATAACACATTGGTCAAGGAAGACTGTGATACATAGAGAGGGGGTCATGCCAAGAACTGATCAGGGGACACCACAGATCATGCCCAGAACTGATCGGGGGATACCAAGTACCCAATATGGATCAAACCACTATGTAGGGGATCATTACTAGACACACTGGGGGATACCAAGAACCATCATGATGTTTCCCTCTAGATGGAGGATCAGTTCCCTGCTTAAGGAGGTTATGCGATTCCACAGACTCCACTAGGGGTGATAGAGGACCACACTCTAGTCTCAGGGAGGGACACCATACTATATCTAATACTTGACCTCTATAGGGGATTACAATCCAGTGATGTGGATGTAATTCCATACTACACCCTCAAGGAAAGGACCAAGGGAACACACTCTACCTATAATGGTCCAAACTAGGAAAATGAAGAGCCTCAGGCACTCTTGATGGGAGTACACAACGCGTCCCAGGGGGTACATGGCGTGTTCTACTATCCCAATTCTTTCCCATGTGGAAGAACATCACATGACATGTAGTGTCCATATACACAATGTGTATTATGAGTACATGACATGTAGAGATACATGGTTCTCTGTCAGTGTGGCTTGGTCTTTTCTATGTACGGAAGTCATGTTCGTGTATCGGTCTGTGTATACTAAGATGTGTCTGTGTCTAAGTACATGGCGTGCCATATAGCCATGTACTATTACCTGTTTCCCTATAATCTTCTAAGTACACACTGATTCATTCAGGGAGGGTAACATATCGTGTGATAGGGGTCACATGCCATGTGGTCTTTAACTTGGGCCAAACCCTAGTGCCCCAGCCAGGGGTCCCACACGCCGTATAATCTTGGATTACACACCGTGTTCTTTGGGATTTTCCAGAACCCCTGTTATTCTTCCATGAATCCCGGTCAGTTCTCTGACTTCTATTCGGTGATTGATTGGCCACGAAATTGAATATCCAAGGTCTCCCATGCCTCTCCATCGCCGAACAGCGCGTTCCGTCTCCAGATCCTCTTGGGAATTGGATCAAACCTCCGTTCTTTGTTTCGCACCAAATAATGCTGAAGAACGCAAAATCAGGAATCATCCATCATCCAATTCTCTCTATCTCCATCATATCACATACTTCATTCCATTATGATCCTAGATCTATGATATCGTATCATTGTTCCAAGAAACAGGTGCACAATGATCGATTGATCGGGAATAGTTGAGTCATGGGCCAAATGAAGAACGCCCATGATGAATGATGAATCAGGGGAGAAAAACACATAAAAAATGAGAGGAATGAACCTAAATCAATGTTCATGTCGATCTAAATTCATTTCAGTAATAAAATCAGTGAAGTGATTTTGAAATAATTCTCCCAATTTACCCCGTAATAAACCCATCCCGCAAGGTGATCAATCTGCAAACCAATACGATCATTGATTGATTTGAAATCACCATATAAATTAAAAACGAGGAATCAAATAATTGAAACAAATTCCCTACATGTAGTTTGGATTGATCATTTATGAGGAATGGTTGCATTGCCATCGTTGATGAGATCCTCCAACTCAGCTGGCGCGATGATCCACAATCTGATCCAGATTCGCTGTCGTCTGCTAAGAATGTTCTTCTCCAACAAAATCTAGGTCTCCAGGGTTTAACATACAACCCTGAGACAATTTCTTTAGCCATAAAATTATAGAGGAAATAGGTATCTATGCTAAAAAAAATAAAACATTTTTTTAATCTATTTCGTGGCCCCAACAACTTTTTCAAAAACGACCGGTGCTGACCAACATTATGTCACACCTAGAGAAAACACCACATTAAGAACTCGATGATGGTCTCAGATTTCAAATCTGAGAGGTCTTCAGGGTTTAACAGACAACCCTGATACAATTTACTTAGCCATAAAATTATAGAGGAAATAGGTCACTACGCTAAAGAAAAATAAAACAATTTTTTTAATCTATTTCGTGGCCCCAGCAACTTTTTCAAAAACGGCCGGTGCTGACCAACATTATGTCAAACCTAGGGAAAACACCACATTAAGAACTCAATGATGGTCTCAGATTTCAAATATGAGTCCCCGTTCATGGGTTATTAGGATCTAAAAATAAAATAATTTTATTTAATGATTTTATTTATGGTTACGTCCTTGGTGACTTTTTCTACAGATGACCTATGGTGAAAAAAGTGAGGTCATTCCTAGGGTAAATTCATTGATCTAAATTCAACAGTTCCCTCAGATTTATGATTTGGGCACCCATTTGGGAGTTATTACACATTTTTAGGAACACCATTCACATGTGCTATTAAATATTTTAATATTTTTCAACCATTTGTCCCGGGAACATAGAGCCTCAGAATCGCACACCATATCAACTGATGGTCTTGAAATCAATCCATATAATATCAAAAAATGATACACTAAAAAATCATAGATGTTACATAAACTAGAAATATGGGATTTCATTCCGCCCAACCCACGATGCTCTAGTCCAGCTCAACTCTCCTGGACATCCCATTCACCCTTTTGAATAAAAAATCTGCTCTCTTGTGATGTAAAAGTAACCCTATGGTGATTGAAATAAACATAGGATTGATAAGAAACTATCCATTCCATCCTGAGTATGTTGTCAAACTATGCAATCTCGAGGACAAAAAGATCTCATACAAAGTGAAACCCACCTATCTCCTTGGGGAACTCCAAGCACTAGCATGCAACCTCTATTCTAATCTCCAACAGAGTATCCAAGGTCATAAAACCATAAAAAAATGAACAATGAGCACAAGGATCTCCACCATAGGCATTGATATAAAACTATGTGAAACACCTATATCAAAAATAGAAGATAAAAGGGTAGAGACCACTAAAGTTATACATCTAACTATAGATGACCCGATACACTTCTCATTAGTTGTAGGATGTACATAATATATATGGAATGAACTATAACCTTGTGAAAAAACCTCACTACCCAGAGTAGGCCCACTCTACTATCTTGGTACCACTGGTGCCTGAATTCCTTGTCCACAACCACTACCTCAACCTGAATGAATTGTATCGACCCAACTCCCAGCCTGACATGAAGCTGTGAATCCCACTCCCGAACATGGCATCAGAGTTGATTCCCTTCCACTAATTTCTAAAGGGAAGGTCTTGAAAAAATATTGTATGTGACCCATCCTTCCTCAAGCTCAACACTCAAATAGGTCTTGATCACATTGATTTTTCATATGTACTTGTCACCCACACTGGTGACTGAAGACAACACTACCGACACTAATAGTCAGGATGAACTCCCCTCATGAGAGGTATCAAAATGGATCTTCCTACCACTAGAAGTTAAACCACTAGGTTGAGAGGCTAAACTAACCTACTATTCACCCTAAGCTTACCTTAGGTTTTTCTCTATAATCAGTTCTTGATTCACTATTTTATTAATAGTCTTAAACCTAAAAATTTTGACCTGAGATCGAACGACATGTATGAGACCTTACTTGAATCGTATCACCCTCGACAAATCATCAAAAAGGTAAATTGGAAAAAAATGATGAAACTCTGTAAAGAATGATGAATAATCCATAACAGTCATTTTACCCTACTCTAGACACATAAAATCACTTTCCCAATCTACTCTCAGAGTCTCAGGAAAAAAGTAATCATAAAACTTGGATTAGAAATACCTCCAAACCATATCTCAAAGCATACCATCCTAGTTCAAAACATTCCACCAGTGCTTTGAAGCTCCTCAAAACATATATTTCACGAACTTCACTCTTCTCTCAAGAGGTGTCTCCAGATGATCTAAGATCAAAAAAGTAGTCTCAAGCCATAGTTTAATAGCCTATATACCACCATACCCCAAAAACATGGGAGGATGTTGCTATTGGAACACACACATCAACTTTACCATAGACGAGACATACTTCCATGATCCCTAAAATGTTTGCATATTGGACAGAAAACCCTCATAGAACTATTCCTCAACACTTATGTCTGGTAAAACATTTGGTTCCACAACTAGAACTACTAGAGTATCTACTAGTATCCCATTGACCAACACATATAGAGCATGGTCATCTCCACCCTTCTGGCATGCAACTAGAGGTCATCATGGTGGAATGTCTCTATAATGCCAAACACACACCTCAGAAAAGATTGATAGTGAAAGTATCACATATAATGATGTAGGATAGGTTGAAGCATTCCTATAAATAGATCATACCCATCTTCCTTATCTGAAATTCATATATGGGTAAGAAGAAATAGTTTTAAACACAACTAGAGACACAACCTACTTCCCACTCTAATTCCAGGTTGAGGTCTAGTTCTCTATTTCCAAAAATTTCAATTTCCTTTAAATTCATATTATTTCACATTTCTCTTTAAATGGTTGAACCAATGGTTCTCTCCTTTAAATACATGAGGGAACATACACATTATGAACCAAAAGTTGGCATACACTAAATCCAAATCATAACACATTATAGTCTATGTGACTAATTATCTGTGACTCAACGTGCCATAGTTGACTACTTAGGGTGTCTGTTGTGTCCTAAGCAGGAAAACATTATTTAGGTTATGATAGACACTCTAATTACCAAGAAAGTTTCTCAATTTTAATCATAAATAATTTATCCAAATCACATATATGTCACTCAATGAACACATCATAAATGTCATGCCATAAAGTAATGAACCATCTATGGAATTACATATGAATGTCATGTGAATTATAACAGGTTCCTAAAATAATGCTTGAGATGAATACCCTCATCTCATCCAGAAATTAAAAAAATATGTAATCAAAATAAAAAATTAAACAGAAAGTGCATCAACCAATAATGGAATCAAATCAACTGTAATATCAGAATCTAGAAAATAACAATTTTCATTCTAGGAAAATTGGCTTTTCATGTACATGGGTTAGCTACTCCTAGGAACTTCCCATTACTAAATTAAAATTAATTTATAATATCCTATCAATTTTCATAAAATAATAAATCTAGAAAAGAAAAATACCATAATATGAATTTGTAATGCCCAGGCTCAGATGCCACTAAATGGTGCCCTGATCCAATGGGTCACATGGCCTCAAGCGCGCCTCCTTGTACACCAGAGGCTTCTGGATAGAAGTGATGGCCTAGTGTGTATCTATGGGGATAATATTCCCTCATGTCAGAGTGTACCACAATGATAATAAACATATCAATCAATAGAGAAGTAATAAATAATCCATACATAAGATAAATATCCAAGATAATAATAAATAAACAATACCAGAAGTAATCTCATATACAAAATTATTTCTTATTTCACGTCTCTACAAATAAGTAAAATAGGTATACAAGCATCCAGTATAATACATGTATCAAAATACTAGAAATACCAAAAAATAACTATCCCAACTAGAATCACGAGCCTAGATCGGTCTTGTTCTCCCATGCTCCTAACAATGAACAAGTCAAACATCGTATAGTGGGAGCTTTACAAGATCCCTATCTATATTCATATGGTCTGTCCGGGTACCCAATGATGGCCCGAATAGGGTATGAGATGACACTTAGTAGGCCACCACCAATGGTGTATATAACAAATCTAGTCTGTGTATAACAAGATAAATAAGTCCGAAATATTTATAAAAGGTATAACAAAAATGAAAGTGAAGTGCCCAAGTCATATGTGATACTATCCAGCCAAAAAAGGTTCCCTGTTAACAATGGTCAAACTCCCATAATGAAGGATAGTTGTAAAAAAAAGTAAAAAAGTGTGATATAGTCTAGTCTAGCCACTATAATATGATACCCATACTAGAGATATTTATAAAACATGCCAAAAAACCACCAAGACCATGTCATATAATCTAGTGTATAATAACACATCGACAACGATCTTTCCATGTAATCAAAAGTGTCAGACTATGGAGGTCTAGATCCAAGGTATAGAAGACCAAGGCATCTACATTGAGTCCTAGGAGCATCTTGATGAAACTCAATAAAGATTTGGGTGGGTTCCATGGATCATGTAAAAATAACATGGCCAATGTGAACCCAAGAAAGCTGGATTCAAGGGGTAGAAAGGCCCAAGGCATCCTATAGAATAAGGATCTAATGAGTAATTAGGTCCAAGGAATCCACTACCTTAAACAATATCCATGGGATAAATGTTCATGGCATCTTATGGAAACATGATCTATGGTATACCAACCATGGAATCCACTACCATATTGAAATCATCATCTCATTCATTCATCAACCCACAAACATTCAAATTCCATGATTTATTCCAACACATTTCTAAAATTACTATAAAATCCATTTAATCATTCTAAAAAAATAAAAATCATGTAATAACATGGCAAGGACGAATAACCTTCTCCTAAACATTCATTAAATTCTTATTCAACTTATAAAGTCTCCCTATAACAAGGCGAGAACTCACACGCCCAGTGGGGTGTTACAACATAGGTAAAAAGAAAGGTCACACCCTATGGGTGGCATAGGTTGAGGCTAATCAACATCCAACCATAAAATGGTACTCAAGGGGAAACCTAAAAGGCTCCAAATTAATCCATTCAATTATTAAATTAATTTTAGGGGTGATGCTGGAAATTCCAACACATGAAATAATGAAAACTATGCTTATAAAATACCAAACCCTGAGGTAAAGGTATAGAATACCTATCATATACACATGATAAAGCAATCATCTAACATCAACTTATGATTCGGTCCAGATCATAAGAAAAATGAAGAATAGATGAAAATATTGAAAATAGGGCATATTATCTTACAAATAAATAACTCCATTGATATGAAGAAAAACTAATAATGGAACAAGATTAATGAAGAACTTATTGGCATGGATCCAATTATACCAACAATGTTTGATTTTGAATTCAGATGGAGAAACGATGGCCAAGCCTAACTCTAGGCTTCTATGGAGCTCTCATGGAAGAAGAAAGAGATCCCCTATGCATTGGAATAAAGAATATATGAAAAGGTTTTAAGTTTTAAACTCATTAAGGTAAAATGTTTATTTACCCATTAAATATTGGGTCACATGGTTTGGCCACATGATTGAAAAAACCATACACCAACCATGTGTCCTTCACTTCCTCAAGGGGGACCTCACACGGTTTCATACGCACGGTTTGGAAAACTGTGTGAAAAACATGAAACATACCTCTAAAAAAAATTATAGATGGCTCGTATGGGTGTGAGCCCCTGGATGCATGATTTCATAAAAATATACGGCCTCCAATAGCCCATTATCCAACCCCTCTATATTACTCCTAACCACGTGGCTTGGTTCGAACAGTTTCTCCTAACCATGTGACCCAGCCGCCTTTTCCAAAAAGTTGGGCCCCAAGCTTCGAACAAGCCCTAAACACCATCAAAACTCCTATGATCTCATCAAGAATTCAAATTATTCCAAAAACAAGGAATTAAACCAAAAAATAAAACATATTTACCTCATATGAAAAATGAGGATCTTATAACATCGACATCATGATGATCACCATGAATCCCTTCCTCTAATCTGTGAAGGTGTTCTTAGATCAAATACTTGGAAGGAGTACTCCTCTATCTAAGATATAGAAATTAAGAGATAATATCTATCAAAATAGTGGGAATGAATAGTCCCATGAAAATGAGTTCTATTTTCTTCTATACCAGAGGTTAAACACCCAAAAAGAGTTCCCCAACCCCTATATATAAAATTCCCACTAAATATACAAAAAATGATATGTTTTGATGAACTAACTGTGTCATAATGTTATTTATATTTTTATTAATCACTTTTAATATATAATAAATATATTACGTGATAAAAAAAATCAATTAACTTGACTCGTATTTCTTGCTAATATTAAACAAAACTTGAATATTAAAATAATATTCATTCATATAATATTTCTCTGTGTATTCACTTAATACCTTATGAATACTTATAATAAATAAATTCAACTCCAATTATTCTATACTTGAATAATAATGAATTTATTTATTCATTAGCGATCATTTATTCACAGAAAAATCTTGGACCCCATGGCAGGTCTGACCATGTCCTATTCTCCTATTCAATAGAATAGGGTAGACTTTTGAATATGCTATTGTGTACGAACCTCTAATATCTTATCTCGATAGAAGTGAATACTATTCACATACTAGGAGTGGATTCTAGAAACCCATCAAGGTTCCTAAGGAGATAAGTAAAATTCATAGCAGTGACAACATTTCCTATGAATACATGTTGTGTAACATAATATCTTTGCCTCACGATATCTCATAAAGCAGTATTTACAACTTGCATCATCATCCAATATTTCATTATTATTTTTTGATCTAACTCGATGGAATTACATTATTATATAATGAAAATATATTTAATAAATTCAATACCATCCTAATCAATTAGGCTCGATATATCACTTCATAAACTGGGAAGTGATAAATTCTATCTTGATAATTCAACCAATGTCATGCCATGAAATATGCACCCAACATAAGATACCTCACCATGAATTCAATGTCATGGTTTTTTACTAAAATCAAAGTACATGATCAAATGGTACACATTGATAATGACCTCAAGTCAAGAGACCAATATACATGTTCATATATAGGAATTACCAATGACACCTGAAACATGTGATTTTCATATTGGAAGGTCCTCACGATCTCATCCACTCGAGATCACCAAGTGAGAAATTGTTAGTCCAACTAGGTTAAATTACCTAAGAGGGGGGGGGGGGGGTGAATCAAGGTATGATAGATTAAAAATAATACCCCTTCAAATACTATTTCTTCATTAAAGAAAACACACTTCTCTCCCTTTCCCATGGAAATGTATTCAAATAGATGAAAGCATGCATGAGTCACAATAATTTTTCTTGGTTCACCTGCACTAGGATACTCACAAGGAGCATATAAAGGAAACATGACTATGTACCAAATATAATAAATCATACTGTTTTTATAATGTTCATAAAAGACTCACTATCCCTCCTAGTTTACAACCAATCACAATTTTAAATCTCACTACTCTCTCAACTAAAGTGTGTTAACTGTTCCTTTAGAAGAATATTCCATTGATCACTTGAATAAATATTTTTTACACCTCATTTGGTGCATAATTAAGTTAAAATTTCACCAAATTTATGAATACCACTTTACTATAGATTTATTGGGAAATCCATTTTGGTCTATATAATATTTACTTTCATGAAAACCATTTTTCCAACTTTCACAACACTTCACAATTATTCACAAAAAAATCTATTTTCACAAAACCCACAAATTTCATGAAACTTACTACCTTCATGATACTTATAACTTTCATGATACTAAGAACTTTTTTGAAACTTACAAAGCCTTCACAAAACTCCCTTTCTTAGAAAAATTGATGATCATATGAAAAACTTCACACAAGAAAAATCCTTCATCAATCACTTTCATGAATTAAGAGCCTTTGGATTTTCATTAAGGATTTAATACTTAAAAGGAGAGGGTATCCACCTATTTATAGAAATTCCATTCCCTTTGTGAAAATTTCAACCATGATAAGGCCTTTTCACAACACACTTCATTATTTTTCATGAAACTCCATGCCTTTGTGAAACTTTCATAGAAATTTACCATTCAAAAAACTTCTTATAATCATGTAACTTACCATATTTCCTTCATAAATCATCCATGTTTTTTGAAACTCCAAACCTTCATGAAACACCAAAACTTCTTGAACCACCAAACCTTCATGAATTCCAATCCTCTCCTACATTTTTATGAGGCATCCCTGAAAATACAACTTTCATAAAACTTAATTCATCCTCCAAATTTTTGACCCTAAAATTTTGGAAAACACTAAGAAACAATGAACCTTGTACACATAACTTCCTAAACCACTTCCAGATCTTCCATACCTCTATCTTGGATATTTTTCAACATGACTTATCAACAATCATGCTAGAAATCCACAACTAAATCTGTCTACCTTCTTTTTTAAAAAACACATTCAACCCAAAAATGCTGAATTTTTTCTTTGAGGGATTTTTTCTCAAGAGAAATTCATGAGAAGAAGTCTCAATACTTATGAGGCCCCAACACCTGATAATTATACATCACTTGTGTCTTGCCAGCATGATGTATCTTAACCATATGAAATATGTTTAAGATTAATTTCATAGTATCTTAAGGTTTTCATTATATCCTAGAAACTAATATAGCATTTTTATATGAAAAATAATCAATAGAAATTACCATAAAAATAGTAGATTAAGAAATATCATCACTATTATGGTAAATGTAAATTGTGAATAACTCATTGTGTACATGAGATATAAATTGAAAAGTAATGTTCAAGTTGGGTATATAGAAACCACTATTACAACACTCTCACTTGCACTAGATATAACTTGCTAACTAACATCGGTATCTATCACATGATAAGATCAAGTTTTTCCTGAGTTATGGATTTAGAAATGGCCTTATCATGTCTTTGTTTCATGGCTATTCTACTATCCACAACTACACCTCTATGAGTAAAATCTATCAAGAGATGATATCCCCAATTATATTCCTTTTTTCCATTGTCAACAGTTTACATATAGTAGTATAATTATCATAATTTATATTATTATAAAACATCACTTACTGGGTTTGATTTTGAAAACTGGAATAAATTATTGTGAATTATCCACTGCTTCTTTAGCTACATCAAAATCCACAATGCACTTAGTATTTGTAGATATAAATACCACTGGATTGAATGAAATTATCTTACTTATTACCTTTTCCAGACTATGATATTAGATCATTTTTATCTAAATGAAGACTAGTTTCCCCCATAAAACTAGTGCCCCTTCCCCTCTAATTACTAGGTACATATCCCCCATACTTCCTCAAGTACAATTTGATAGTTCTGAAAACTTCACACACAATTATCCTAGATATTACTTATAATTTACTACCATAAAGTATATATTGGAAACATCACATCTAGTACATAGAATTTAATATGTGATTTATCCATTGTAGAATCATATGGAATTCTACTTACCACATAATTCTCCTTCTATGTTTGATACATGTATTCTTGGAGAGATTTATTCCATATAACATTGATAACATTTCTATCCTACATTTTTTCATCTTGTATTTTTAATAATACCTTGTTAGCATATATACTTCAGAATTTGTATAAGAAACCCATTAGATCCACCTTAATAGATCTTGTTCCCTAAAACTTAGGTTGCTAATTTAAGTCAATATTATGAGAGTTTCTTTCATTATGGTCTTAACTAACTATAAGACCAGTAGTTGTTTTCAATATGTTATAAACATATTTTACTTAGAAAATAGTGGCTCTCCCACTAATGACTTGTAGAAACATGGTAATAATTCATTACAAATTAATATTCTGTGATTTTGTTGTCTATTTCAATCCACAACAAGATATAAGTAACTTGGATCCATTACTAAAATTCTATGGTGTAACCAACCCTTTATAGTTTCATAATATAAATGCCTTCCAAGATTGGTGGTCTTGACATCCAATGCCTAATATAATTATCATAGATAGTAGCTATTACAAGTAGAAAAGTATAATGGATTTAGGAATGATGACTTGGTATAACCAATTGAAACCTATTGGTACCATGCTTGTACCACTCATGTATAGTCTCACTTGAATACCCACCACAATATTCAAAAGAATAAGCCCCTTCACTTTGATACATATAATCCATTATTGAATTTTTAATTGAACTTTCAAATATTATATTGTTTCCATTTACTTCTTACCTACATAATTCATTATTATCAATGAATAAAGTATCACCAACTATGGTGAATATAAACCCATCACCATTGTTTTATTCATCCTATTCAGTATGTGTCTCTGGTACATACTTTTTCCCCAAGATCTTGTGGAACTTTTTCCTATGACAACGATTTATACATCTTCAACATTGAATAAATCTAAGTCAATATTTCTCACACTATATAAAATAGAAATTCACATCCTTTTACAGAAATATATTCCATCACTTTACTATAAATTTTCTCTTACATGTATTTTTTTGTAATATTTGTAAAAACTTTAGGATAAATACTTTAGATGCCCAATGTGTTTTTCTTGATGCAATTTTGAGTATAACTTAACAAACTCTTTGTATATAAACACGTATTATGACATGATGGATTTATATCATACTATGACTCATATGATATCCATTTATCATTATAGTTGGAATATAATTATGGGATAACACCTCTATTTGTGAAGAATGTCATGAAAAATAATGGAAGTATCTATAATCTAAACAAATCTCAACATTGATGCTCCTTTTACTTACATCATGAATTTGATGCGTATAAGGAAATGTGTATTCAAGAATTACTCCAAGATAAATTTTATTGATCAATTTTAACATGTAATAATCATCATAATTCCTCCATACCAATATCATAGCTTTGATGTGTATAAGGTAATTCACATTTATGAATAACTCCACAATGCATTATAATGATCGATGAATGCTTGGTCAAGATATTATTCTGCAGACGGGCCTAAAGAAAATCATATATTATAACGATGAATATATCATACTTCACTTTCTCATTCCTTGAATCTATTAACCAAATATCATGAATTATATGAATTTACGTGTAGCTCCTCCTTATAATAGTTCACGCTCTCTATATGAACTAATTCCAAAAACTTTGTGGATTACCTTTATTTCCAAAGGATTCTTTTTCCAAAATTAAATAAGTAAAAGTGTAAATAATACCTAAGGTATTTAACTTCAAAGTGTCTAGAACCATACCAAGTATATCATTGATAATTAATTTTTTTAAAAAAGAATTATCTTCCTACAACTGGGTATAATTGAGTCTTATATTTTATATTCATACGTTATCGCCAATTTTTCAAGCATCAATGGAATATTAGTTAATTAATAGATACTAAAAACAACATTCATTCCATAACTGTAATAATTTATACTTATTTATAAAGGAAACATGAGATAAATGTTTTGGTTTTACTCAATAAAAGTTCTACTAGAATCATTAATATTGGAAACTAGAAGTTGTTTACTTCTCACCGCTGACTTAGGAATCACCCTTTCTCAGTGGCTTAGAGAATTCATCTTACTTCTTGTAATGTCTATATTATCACTTGGTTACTTTATTCCAATAAATATATGTGATAATAATATTGTATTTAATACCCAATAAGTATGATAAAAACATCACATACAATGATGAATATACACTAAAGAAAAAGCGAGTACTTTATTTTTTAATTCAGCTCATTTCATTTAAACTTACATAGTCTAATCTCATGACATGAAAAACAAATAACTTCCTATAAAATGATCAAACTCTTTTATTTGAAGGAAAATGAAAAGTTTCCTTTGGAATTATCTTTCCATTGGCCTTTTAGCCTTTTCTTTCAATTTTTTTACCATAATATCAAAAGATCAATCTTTCTTTAGGTTCTTATTTTCTTGGAAAACCTTACCCAAAAGGTAATGGATCATTTTCTCTATACTGTTCATTTTTTAATTTTTAAAAGAAACTAGAGTAAATGGGATATAAAGATATTATAAATGGTATTTATTGAAAGTTCATGATCCACCTTTAGGTTTACACATATCTAGTGTAATCTTCGTCCCATTCATATGTCGTTTCACATTCTCCTTATAGACTTCTCAGAGATGAAAAAACTTGTGATATCATCCATGTATTGATGTTGAATCCACAAATCACATTAGACATTGATGATAACATTATGATGTAAAAATAAAATGCATCATACATGAGTCTCCTGTAATCATCTTTTACACATTCACTTCTTGAGGTGGATCAAAAGGTATTGGGGACCCCAACACCTTGAATTTTTGATATCATATTACTTTTTGAAAGAGCCTATACTACTATTTGGAAACTCTTTCCAATAAGGACATGTTATTTGTCCAATAGTAATCAAAGTATATATGTGGTATTAATTTCCATTTTCCACAAAATTAAATTTTAATAGATTTTTTACTTTCATCTTGATTACTGATTAGACATTACCAAATAATCAATTCATTAATCTATCCCACTATTTTATCAAACCCAAGTAGACCTCACTAATATATTAGGAATACCTAGTCACTTGAGTATTCATGTGGCAAGGATCCTTGAAATATATCCACATAGTCCAAGCCATGGCTGCACTACTCAAAGAGTTCTAAGGTAGGAACTAGACTAACCAAATACATTGACTATCAACTCCTTGAACTATTGAGTGAAGTCCCAACTTCTCAGAATTGTATCCTTGATTACCTCAATGCTTTTCCTCTAAAGTGATAGAAATATATATATGGATACTTATTCACTACCATCTTTAGTTAAGTCAACACATCATTTACATGAGTACTCCTTAGTAGTAGGAGGCACCCTCAACTAGGGATAATGATCACACCATACACCCAGTTTTGTTCAAATGTAAATTATGGAAGACATTCGTGACTTAATATTACATTGAGGGTTTTTAATATTTCTCAAAAATGAAATATTTTTCTATTAAATATGTTCATACTATGTTTTTGTTCTCACAACTGAACATGAATTAATACAAAACATTCATAATGTATTTATTCATTTTTATATTTATTATTTTATGTGTTCTTACAAACATGCACATGCATAAAATAATAAAAAATGCATAAATGAAATAAACCACCAGACTTGTCTCAAACATCTAATATTGGTTGATCCATTTAAACTCAATGGATAAACTGTGACCTAGAGGTATAATACCTGATTTAGGTCTGGTCTCATATCACAACTTGTCTGTGGTCTAGTGTTTTCACTTCTTGTATAGGACACTGCCTCGTCTCGGCATGGTCCATGTCTTACAATTTAATCATCAATAGTAAAAACACACTCGCACTCATGTGATGGGTTCTTGGGAAGCAAAAAATATATACAAAAATAAAACTAATGGAAACAAATTCCCTTATACCCATTAAATGAAAAGGTGATGCACATTCCATCAAGAAAATTAATTAAATATTGGAATCATTGTACGTAGTTATAAAAATTAATATAATAAAATAAAAAACATACAAAAGGCCATTCATAGACTAGGACCAGTTGGTTGATAAAATAAATTCATGATAAAATTAAAATGAAAAAAATTTAAGTTTGAGGACATTTAAATAAATTAAATAAATTATTTTAATTCAAATAATTCTATTTTTTTGGTCCCCAAAAAATTTAAATTTTATTCAAAAAATAAATTAATCAATTAGTTTAATTTTTATACCTAAATTAAATTAATTTTTTGAATATTATTATTATTATTTTTAAATTCAAAATATTAATAAATTAATATTTTTGATATGTAAATTTTTTCCCAGTTCCTAGAACCCTTCCTAGACTCATTGTAGTTTGGGTAGAAACTTCCCAAACATGTTACAAGTTAGTAGACCTATGCAGGGTTGTTATGGATCGAGAAGACCCATGTAGGGCTGTTTTGGGTTTGGAAGACCCTCCCTACCCCTATAGCGACTAAATTTATTCCATATATGACTTGGAATATTTCAAGGAATATTTTTGGATCCATACATTGAGTCAACGTGAGATTATGGGGTCTGAGAATCCTTGATATTGATATATTAAAAATATCAAATTTATATTATATCATGATTGAGAAGTTTTTCATAAATAATAAAATAACACTCTTTAATGGTGCCTAATATGGGAAATTTGAGACCATAGTTGATTCTAGAACGTGAAGTTTACCCTAGGAAAAAACATAAAGTTAGTCAGCGTTAGATATTCCATAGAAGGTGACTATTGCCAGATGCATTTAATAAAATAAATAAATAAATGTTTTCTTTTTTAATGACCCAAAACATAATCCTTCCTTATAAATACCCATTTATAGAGAAACTATAGGGTTAGCCACGTAACCCTGAGAGGATTTGAGTTGAGGAGCCGTAGAGGAGAGCTTCATGGTGATGATGAATCGTGGTCTAAAAGATCATTATCACTAGGATTGTCTATGGATATGGAGTTGTGAATCTCACCAATGAAAAAAAGGAGAATCATTCTTCATCAAAGATCGATCCAAACTATAGGTAGGGTGTTTTTTTTCTTATCACCATTTATGGATAGGAATGAATGAAGATTAATTATTTCTCAAATTAATTCATAGATCGATCTTCATTGGTTGGTTTAAGGTTTTTTTCTCTTACTTATTATAGGTATTGGGGTTTTAATCAATGTTGGATTTATTTTATAACCTATATCATTATAAGATTCTGTTAATAGTGTAAAAATGAACACAATCATCGTTTGAGACTTACCTAGTGTTTATGTTCCTTTATTCTTCCATTCTTAACGTCCGTCATCGGTATGTCGTTGACCGGTGATTCAATGACACCCAAGAGGATCGATTATTGTGTGTTCATTATTTATCACAATGGATCAGTTTCATTGTTTTAGATTTGGGTCCTAGGAGATGTGATAGAAGAGTGGAAATGAAATGGGAATTCAGAAAGGGTTCGAGTATTGATGGTTTTGTATGGTGGATAGAGAAAATCTCTCTAGAGGAGCAAAGATAGATGACTTTGAGTGAAGGGTGGCTAGAATTTGACCATTAGTGATGATGGGGTTCAGTAAAAAAACATACGATATGGTTTCCATGACTCGATACACATAGGATACTTAGAGATGATGAGTGAAATGGTTCTTTGGTGATATATGACTGAAATTTGAATTTCGTCCAGCTTTGGAGTGTGGTAAAAATAGATCTGGAAATTGTAGTGAGATTTTTAGATATCTTGAAGGTGGAGGCATCATAAAAGTGAATATTCATGAAAGTTATATAATTTATGTAAAATTCCAAACTACACATCATGCAGTCCATAGAGACACATGATGTGTAATCCCCTAGTTATAAATTCTAGGATTTCATGTGAAGATAAATATCACATGCCATGTATATCAATATACACATCATGTGACCTAGTACTGGAGGATCAATGTGTACGTTGGGAGTACATGGGTATAGACATGACTAGACACATGGGCATGATCAAAGTACATGGGCACAGTCATGTACTTGGACATGACTATATTACATGGGCACAACTAGTATACAGGGGCATGGTCCAGGAGGACCTGGGAAGACCCCAGGTGGCTAAGACATATTGCGTACCTCCTATAAACACCATGTAGTGTGACATGGATCTCAATAAATGTTCAAATGAGAAAATTCCTAGGTTAAAATTCAAGGTCACATGTTGTGTGACCTCATGTACATGTCGTGTATGCCTTCCATGAACTTATACCTTTCACATCTCCTTCTCTAGGACTCAAATTTTGGCCCACAAGTAGCCTATATTGAGTAGTTTCCACATAGAATGTGATGGTAGACTTGATTGTCGAATACGATATACGACATGATATGCTCCAAGAATAAAACTTCTTTAGGCAATGCTTGACCATTAGAAGTGATTAGGAAGGATCATCAAAGAGATACTGAGGTCGGTATTCCCCTATCGCACCAAGGCACAGGTCCCCCATACTCTTTACATAAGTAGAGTCGGTACTCCCCTATTCTATAGTAGAGATCATGTCCTCTATCTATGTAGTGATACTCCCCCATATTTGAGGTCTTAAATGGATTGGGTTCTCCACTAGAGTTAGTGCTACCTTGGTTGTGGTGTGTAGTAGAAAGGTTTGGTCTCTCCACACTGATTCGGGTGAGGTTACACAATATGCTTGACTAGAGTTAGAGTTCCCTGAGATATGGAGCACAATGGTAAGGTGTAGAACCCTCCACATAGACTCTTGTATGATTGTTCCAGATATTGGGCATCAGTGATAGTCCTTTAGAGATGTAGGTTGATTCATAGTTCTTAGATAGTCTGTGGAGATGGAGATCCCCTTTCTCTCTTCATTTGAACTTCTTGTTGAGCATATCTAGGATTTGTATGTTATGGTTATTATGGTTTTTATCTCATATATTGATTGGAAAAACCTTGTGGTGATGATCCAACTAATCTCTCTTGATTCTTCGTGTTTAGTGACTTTGGGGTGTCCTAATAGATGTGTTTATAATCACCCCTATATGAGATTTTCACACACATATCATGTCTTATAAAAACAAAAGTAGTATCAGTAGTGACTATGGGAGAACTAGTATTAGTGGATCTTAGCATTAAATGGTGGCGTTGACCATATTTGGTGGTCAGAATCTGGGATCTAGAGTTAGTATCTCCTTGGATCTACTCTTTATAGTTGATTTAAGTTTTGGTTTCCCCCATATATTTCTATTTGGAAGTGTATTTTACCATTTTATCATTTGTATTACACCACTGTACTTTGATTTATTCATTCCATAGTGGTTGTTACATTCATGGTTATACTCTATATGTTGGAGTATTTTATTATTCCTATGCACTTTTTTCATGGATATGGATGAGTCCACGAGTAAAGGTACATTAGGCTAAGGCCTCACATTTCAGTGTATGCCTAC
The DNA here is from genome assembly GCA_963277665.1 of Viscum album. Lineage (NCBI taxonomy): Eukaryota > Viridiplantae > Streptophyta > Magnoliopsida > Santalales > Viscaceae > Viscum > Viscum album. Next base: position 138,146,558 of record OY728123.1, on the reverse strand, counting down.
TCCATGATAGTCACCATCCCCAGCCTATTAGAAGTGAGCTTGGGGTTTTCAAACTCAGCTTACCATTGGATAGGTAGGCCGACATGTCCATTCATAGGGACTCTAATAACCTTCTTGATCACTCAACACATGTAGACATTGGTTTCAGGGAAACAATTAGTATATGAATCATATAGGAATGAGTTGTGATTTCCATGTCCTTCTTTAGTCATGTCTTGATAATTTTCAAGATATCTCAATGATGAAAAAAATATAGTATTTTGAGATAGTGTCATGATGATGACCAGTTGAGAAATGAGGAATCATTTTATGGACCCAATAATGAGGTGTTTCTTCTAGGAGGGCACAGAGCAGTGTTACCACCTATTGAGAAGCACATTGAACCTTCTATAGTGGTCCTGGTAGATGATCATCCACATGTTGAGTAGTGGATGACTACATAAGGATAGGAAAATGGTACACGTAGGCATAGAGAATTACACAAGTTTTAGAGATATAAACTACTTAGGTTTTGTGATGAGACAGACCCACAGGTAGTGGATGATTTGTTTGAAGTTGTGTCCTAGGTTTTCTATCTTGTACGGACCTTGAAAATTTAGATGGTTGTGATTTAAAATAGTTTTCTATGTAGAGTATTAGTTGGTTCTGGTGGTACCAAAATATGATAAACCGATGTTGATTTAACATCATAGGTTCTAGGGATAGAGACCACTTAGGATTCATGGTGATCTAGACCCCCTTTCAGGCAGTAAAAGACTGGCATGGGCAGGTGGTGTGAAAGTACTGATTGGATAGGAACCCTCTTGGTGGTGGTCCTAGTAGTGAGACTTCTCTAGGGTGACATGGGATGTCAGTAGAACCCTAAGTTGGTGATTTTTTTACATGGATTCAGACATGAAAGGAAGAGAGATACTTCCCACACTAAGATGTGTTCTTGTGATGCAATCTAAGTGAGTCAGTGCTGCCCAAAGAGGATAGTGTTGATGTAACGACCTGAAATTTTGAATAAATCTTGTTCCCTAATTTCATGTGTTATTTTATTTTATTTTTATACTCAACAAAAATGTTTTATTTGATAAACATGATTATAATTAAAATGAGACCATTGGGTTCTGACTGTTATATGACCATCGGTCAATATGACCGCTGTGAACAAAATGTTTTGATTATTGTCTCTAAATACAAGTAATCTTGGTTAATTATTATAGAAAGAAGATTCTATGGCCTCACCTAGTAGTCTTGGACCAATCGAAGCCCATCTAACAGAGCTTGGGAAGGAGGTAGCACCATTGGGCTTTGCTCTGGATCAAATCCAAGCCGAACTTCATCATGTGAAGCTGGAACGGAATCGCCTTTGTGAGAAGTTCAAACTGATAGAAATTACTACTCGGGCAATGTTGACTGAGCCGCCCCAAGATTCTATCACCCTAGCACACCTTACTCTTAGGTCCTATGCTGGTATTATAAGAGGCTATGTAACGAGACCGTAACTACCTTGTGTAATCCTTGTTTTAAATAAAAATTGGGATTTCTTCTTATGATGAAGTTTATGAATTTTGAAATGACCGGATAAATATAGTATGCATATTTTTTATGAATTTTAGAAAAAGGATATTTTAAAAATGTTTATGTAAACCTTAAATAATTAAAAAAGTGTAATGATTTTCAAAAAATGGTCTTCTACAATTATGTTCAGTACAAAATTTGGAGTCTAATAAGATCAACTTAATTTTTGATGAATAGTAAATTATGAATAGTGATTTTACACTTAGGATTAGTAAGGTGACCAAATGGATTAGTAATCTCACTTAAAGAAAGTTTTAAAATAATCTAGGCACCTTGATTAAGTAATGTGATTCAATAAAATGGTTAAATAACGGTTTCATAAATTATTATTCAAGTATTAGTTTTTTCGGATGAATAGTGTTTTTTAATTAAAAATTTAATTAAAAATAATTAGAAAATTATTTTTATAAAAATGACTTTATTTTTGAACTCAGAGCATCGATATTATGTTAAGGTAATTTTTGGGGATTTTTCTGAAAAAAATGAATTTTCGATGAATAGTGTTTTTATTTAAAAATTAAATTAAAAATATTTAGAAAATTATTTTTATAAAATGGATTTCATTTTTGAAATCAGAGCATTGATATTTGGTTAATGTGAAATTTTGGGATTTTTCTGAGAAAGTTGAATTTTCAGTGAATAGTAAAAATACAGTTTTAGGGTTTCAGTATGCTTAATGACATCATAACGGTGTCATGATGATGTCATGAGATCTTTTGAGGGTTGGCCGGCCAAGGGTGATGAATTATTGTTTTGGGGGCCCCATGTGGCCTAACTCCATGATAAATGCCAAGGGAGAGCACATGGGTTTGAGAAAAGCACATGTGAGGTGTCCCTTGGCCATTAATGCTTTGTCCCCTCACTTTCCCTATAAATACCCACCCTTTCCTCCTTTAGTTTTCACTCCCAACTCTCCCCCAACGAAGTTCTGGTCTTCTTACCTCCCAAAGAGTCCTTCCAAGGTGTCCCAAGCCCTCAAGGTCCAATCCTTTGAGTTTCAAGAGTCACGTTTTAAGGTAAGGGATCTGACCCCTCTCTTTCTTTTCATGTAATCTCTTTTATGTCATTCCTTTTATGCTCCATGTTTTTATGTGAGAGGATGTTCTTTTATATTCCTCTTACTTCCCTTTCATGTTTATATGATGAGAGATCCCCTCTTACTCTCATCATTTCATTTTATGAAAGTTTAAGTGACGCCGTTAAGCTGCCGAATTTTTAAGGGATTCTTTCACCCTTCTCATTCTTTTCAAAGTTCTACTTTCATGTCAAGTCTTTCAAGTTCCTTTTTATTATGTTGGGGTATGATCTCTATATCTATCATACTGATCTATTATGATCATATGATGAGGGACCCTATTTGATCTTGTCAATTCTTTTTTATTGAAGTTTAAGTGACGCCGTTAGGCTGCCGAATTTTCATAAGAGAAATCTAATTTTTGTCTTCCTTCCATGTTTTTCATTTCAAATGGTATGTCCTTCAAATTTCATTACCATGTCCATATATCCTTCTTATTCTGTCCCCTACTGTTTTATGGATCATTTATGAGTGGGTGACCCATGTCCCCTCTCTTTTCAATGTTTTCTAAAACCCCAAAACATAGCCGTTATGCTGCAGAATTTTCGTCTCAAAATGCCTCTCCCTCTTTTCTCAAAATTATTTTATGTTATAAAGTGAATACTCAAAGCTATTATTTCTAAAAGGGTATTCACATATATATCAAAATGTTCCATTTTAAATTCTGGGATTTACATACATGAGACCCGCTTTCCCTTTCCGTGGGTTTAAAGTGACGTAAAGATCATGTCTTTAAAGCAGTTTTTAAAACGTTATGATTATGAAATGAAACCCATTTATTTTATGCTATGTGGGTTATTTATGAAATGTTTGATGATGATATATGTGTATCACATGATAATAAAGGCAAATTTAAGGGTGCGCCCTGATAGCGCTCCAATGCATTGGGTAATGATGTAACCACTAGAGATTACAATTTTCACGATACCTTGGTGAATAACCTTGGTAATTTTCAAATGACACCTTGGGGATGGACCTCGGTGATATGTTCATGATTTTCTGTGTTATATGATGTAGCCACATCTTCAAGTTATGGAAAATGTTATTTTTATTATGAAATGCCTCATGATTTCTTTCTCATGCCTTAAAGTTCTTTTCATGTCCTTATTGAAGTATCTCAAGTTCACATGTAAAATGTTCCTCTTGTTTCCCTTACTGGGCCTTCTGCTCACCCTTTCTTTTGATGTATGTCCCCAGGTTATGAGATGCAGTAATGAACCTAGAATGAACTTAAGGAGATGCCTTTCAAGTGTTTAAGAAGAATGTTTTATGTTGTTTTCAAGTATTATGTTCCTGGTTTCCAAGACACTAGACCTTAAAGATCCTCAGTTTTGTGTAATGTAATGAAAGTTTATGTTATAAAATGGCGGGATGCTATAGTTGGTATCAAAGGATGGTTTAGTTATTTGTGGAAATTAGGATATAAACACTTTAGGAAGAACCCTATAAAAAAGTTTAAATATAGGAAATCTTCCTGGTATTTTGGTGAGTATTGAGTAAGGGGTTTCCAAGCAAATACATCCCTGTCTGGATACGAGCAGGTAGAGGTGGCTCTGGCACAGATGTACATAGGGGTAAAACCCGAAAACACCGCTTTGAGCTAGACTCGAATGGGAACTGGTACGCGACAACGGGCCTTGCTGCACTCTTGGTTACGACACTCCCGGGGGATATGCTTTGGTAAATTCATAAGCTTAGTATGAACCATTGTTAAAGGATCAAAGATAAAATAAAATAAAGGTTCACATAAGACTATATGATCATGGATAACCTAGATGGGAACCTAGGGGATCACAAGTTAGGGTATACTTTTCAACTACAAGTTATCCTTATATGCTTTAAGTTTCTTTTCTTGATTATTGGCTAAGTATTTAAGCCCCTAATTATAGTTTCTTTTCTTAGTTAATGGCGGGAAATGGAAGAACATGTCTCAACAACCAATGTGATAGGAAATGCTACGATTGCCGTATTAAGATGACAGAGGTGATTATGGGATTAAAAGATGATTATTATTTTGGAATACGTTCACTATTTTAGGGACCCTATATGATCGAGGTAAATAGATTACTATGGTATTTTCATTGAGGAGTAAGGTTGACTTATATTTTGAAGAATTGATAAATTTATGGTGGACTTATAGTAATTTAGGCTACTTATGGGAATGATTAACCTATCTTGGGTAAAATATGTTTAGTTTAGATGTTAGGAGTGGTTGATGTTATTTGGAGATGAACAATGAAGTTTATTTTGGAAGACTATGTTATCAAATCCTTCTTTTATTTGGGTTTCAATCTTAGTTTGGTTTATTTTGAGGAATCTTAAGGACCATTATTTACGGAATGGTCTATGATGAACTTTGGGTAGTACCATGGAACTTTGAAGATTTAAAAGTAGTTTCCATTCCTATGGTATTATTTTTGAAGAGTTGTTTTACCTTACCCTTTCTATTTTTGGGATAATGTTTAAAGATAAAAGAAATAGATAGTTAATCTTTTGTGGATTATGTGATTCTCTAGAAGATGATTCTTGTGTTTTGATGAGACCAAGTAGTTTTGAATGCTCATAGTTTGGAGAAAATATTAGTTTTGGGTAGAAACTTATTAAAGGATGAAACTCTAGATGAAGGTAGATATATTTCCTTATGTTTTTGTTCTATGTTGTAAATGAATTCCTCAAAGTTATGAAAATGAACGTAAAACAAAAATGTTGTTGGTTTACGTTTCCTACTAGGTAATCAAATACCACTTGCACACATCATAATTTTGGGATTTTTTGGTGGTTAACTTCCTCCTAATCATGTTTTCTATCACTCTCCTTTAGGACATTACCCTTTGTTTTCTCCTCCATGTCCATGTTTCCTACATGGAATCCTAGTATGAGTAAACTCGGGTGGCCTTTGTACTTCCTTTTCTTTCTTTTAAAGTAATGGTGTCACTGACTCTTTTTCCGATGTGGGACTTTCAATGAAATTTCAAAACCCAATTTTTAAAATTGCGAGGACGCAATTTCTTAAGGGGGGAAGATTGTAACGACCCGAAATTTTGAATAAATCTTGTTCCCTAATTTCATGTGTTATTTTATTTTATTTTTATACTCAACAAAAATGTTTTATTTGATAAACATGATTATAATTAAAATGAGACCATTGGGTTCTGACTGTTATATGACCATCAGTCAATATGACCGCTGTGAACAAAATGTTTTGATTATTGTCTCTAAATACAAGTAATCTTGGTTAATTATTATAGAAAGAAGATTCTATGGCCTCACCTAGTAGTCTTGGACCGATCGAAGCCCATCTAACAGAGCTTGGGAAGGAGGTAGCACCATTGGGCTTTGCTCTGGATCAAATCCAAGCCGAACTTCATCATGTGAAGCTGGAACGGAATCGCCTTCGTGAGAAGTTCAAACTGATAGAAATTACTACTCGGGCAATGTTGACTGAGCCTCCCCAAGATTCTATCACCCTAGCACACCTTACTCTTAGGTCCTATGCTGGTATTATAAGAGGCTATGTAACGAGACCGTAACTACCTTGTGTAATCCTTGTTTTAAATAAAAATTGGGATTTCTTCTTATGATGAAATTTATGAATTTTGAAATGACCGGATAAATATAGTATGCATATTTTTTATGAATTTTAGAAAAAGGATATTTTAAAAATGTTTATGTAAACCTTAAATAATTAAAAATGTGTAATGATTTTCAAAAAATGGTCTTCTACAATTATGTTCAGTACAAAATTTGGAGTCTAATAAGATCAACTTAATTTTTGATGAATAGTAAATTATGAATAGTGATTTTACGCTTAGGATTAGTAAGGTGACCAAATGGATTAGTAATCTCACTTAAAGAAAGTTTTAAAATAATCTAGGCACCTTGATTAAGTAATGTGATTCAATAAAATGGTTAAATAACGGTTTCATAAATTATTATTCAAGTATTAGTTTTTTCGGATGAATAGTGTTTTTTAATTAAAAATTTAATTAAAAATAATTAGAAAATTATTTTTATAAAAATGACTTTATTTTTGAACTCAGAGCATCGATATTATGTTAAGGTAATTTTTGGGGATTTTTCTGAAAAAAACGAATTTTCGATGATAGTGTTTTTATTTAAAAATTAAATTAAAAATATTTAGAAAATTATTTTTATAAAATGGATTTCATTTTTGAAATCAGAGCATTGATATTTGGTTAATGTGAAATTTTGGGATTTTTCTGAGAAAGTTGAATTTTCAGTGAATAGTAAAAATACAGTTTTAGGGTTTCAGTATGCTTAATGACATCATAACAGTGTCATGATGATGTCATGAGATCTTTTGAGGGTTGTCCGGCCAAGGGTGATGAATTATTGTTTTGGGGGCCCCATGTGGCCTAACTCCATGATAAATGCCAAGGGAGAGCACATGGGTTTGAGAAAAGCACATGTGAGGTGTCCCTTGGCCATTAATGCTTTGTCCCCTCACTTTCCCTATAAATACCCACCCTTTCCTCCTTTAGTTTTCACTCCCAACTCTCCCCAAACGAAGTTCCGGTCTTCTTACCTCCCAAAGAGTCCTTCCAAGGTTCCCCCAAGCCCTCAAGGTCCAATCCTTTGAGTTTCAAGAGTCACGTTTTAAGGTAAGGGATCCGACCCCTCTCTTTCTTTTCATGTAATCTCTTTTATGTCATTCCTTTTATGCTCCATGTTTTTATGTGAGAGGATGTTCTTTTATATTCCTCTTACTGCCCTTTCATGTTTATATGATGAGAGATCCCCTCTTACTCTCATCATTTCATTTTATGAAAGTTTAAGTGACGCCGTTAGGCTGCCGAATTTTTAAGGGATTCTTTCACCCTTCTCATTCTTTTCAAAGTTCTACTTTCATGTCAAGTCTTTCAAGTTCCTTTTTATTATGTTGGGGTATGATCTCTATATCTATCACACTGATCTATTATGATAATATGATGAGGGACCCTATTTGATCTTTTCAATTCTTTTTTATTGAAGTTTAAGTGACGCCGTTAGGCTGCCGAATTTTCATAAGAGAAATCTAATTTTTGTCTTCCTTCCATGTTTTTCATTTCAAATGGTATGTCCTTCAAATTTCCTTACCATGTCCATATATCCTTCTTATTCTGTCCCCTACTGTTTTATGGATCATTTATGAGTGGGTGACCCATGTCCCCTCTCTTTTCAATGTTTTCTAAAACCCCAAAACATAGCCGTTATGCTGCAGAAGTTTCGTCTCAAAATGCCTCTCCCTCTTTTCTCAAAATTATTTTATGTTATAAAGTGAATACTCAAAGCTCTTATTTCTACAAGGGTATTCACATATATATCAAAATGTTCCATTTTAAATTCTGGGATTTACATACATGAGACCCGCTTTCCCTTTTCGTGGGTTTAAAGTGACGTAAAGATCATGTCTTTAAAGCAGTTTTTAAAACGTTATGATTATGAAATGAAACCCATTTATTTTATGCTATGTGGGTTATTTATGAAATTTTTGATGATGATATATGTGGATCACATGATAATAAAGGAAAATTTAAGGGTGCGCCCTGATAGCGCTCCAATGCATTGGGTAATGATGTAACCACTAGAGATTACAATTTTCACGATACGTTGGTGAATAACCTTGGTAATTTTCAAATGACACCTTAGGGATGGACCTTGGTGATATGTTCATGATTGTCTATGTTATATGATGTAGCCACATCTTCAAGTTATGGAAAATGTTATTTTTATTATGAAATGCCTCATGATTTCTTTCTCATGCCTTAACGTTCTTTTCATGTCCTTATTGAAGTATCTCAAGTTCACATGTAAAATGTTCCTCTTGTTTCCCTTACTGGGCCTTCTGCTCACCCTTTCTTTTGATGTATGTCCCCAGGTTATGAGATGCAGTAATGAAGCTAGAATGAACTTAAGGAGATGCCTTTCAAGTGTTTAAGAATAATGTTTTATGTTGTTTTCATGTATTATGTTCCTGGTTTCCAAGACACTAGACCTTAAAGATCCTCAGTTTTGTGTAATGTAATGAAAGTTTATGTTATAAAATGGCGGGATACTATAGTTGAGGTGTGGTGGGCGAGTTCCTTTGACTTGTATGTTTGAGGTTGTTTTTCTGTACTAAGGTGTGGGAGAGAGACCTAGCTAATGAGGATAGGTGGACAAGGGAAAATATAAATTCAAGTAATAGATTCTTTTGAACCTGAGGCTCTGGGTGTGATTGAGGTATCACCTGTGTTTTCTCTACTCTAGTTTTAGTTTTGGTATGTGTTCACAAGGAACTTTCTCATGTAAATATCCCCTATTTGAGGCCTATAAACACTAGTGGTGGATTTTAGCTTGACCCCTGTGTTTATAGGCTCCAAAATAGAGGATTGGTGATCACATAATTTTGATGATAATGTGATTGGACTCTGAGAGGAGATAGAGCCTCACAGAGAATCTTTCCATAGTTGGAGGTGAGGACCTATGATTTTTTCCTCAGTGTGGACTAGTTTCCTACTTGACATGCTTAGTTGACTGCTACCAGTGAGGGTTTTAGTGTATCTGAGTTATGGGATGAAGTTTTCCTCCTTTGTTAAAGTGTGATCCCAAAAAAAGTAGAATGAGATCATGTGTAGGAGAATACAAATTGTTTCTTATCAGATGGATATTATGAACCATGGAGAAGTGTATTATATGATATTTTAGTTCATACAATGTTGGTGAGGTATGAGGATGTTTTCCTTGAGGATTTTCTAGGTTTACCTCCCCATAAAGAGTTCATTTTCTGCATGGAATTTCATTAGAGATGGTATGATGTCTGCAATATCATATCAGATAACCCCATGTATTTGAAATAAGTGGTGGTGTGGTTGGAGGATTATGCAAATAAGAGGCTTGTTAGACCAAATTTTTTCACCTAGACAATCCTATTTTGTTCACCTAAAAGGCAGATGAGAGCTTGAGGTTAGGTGTGTATTGACATCGCCCGAATAATGTGATTGTTAGGAGGGAGTATCTACCCCTAAGAATTGATGATTTCTTTAACCAATGGTTTGGGAGAAGTGGTTCTTGAATTTTATCCTCAAGAAAATTTATCACCAACTCCAGGTTTGAGAGGTATATGTACTAAGCATGTATTTTTAGAGCTGATATGGTTGCCTTGAGTTCTTGGTGATACCCTTCATCATGCTAAACACCCCATTAGAGTTTGTGGGACTTATGAATTGGATCCTTAACCATTATTGGATTGGTTCATGGTAGTATTATTATATTCCTCCCTCATTTAATCAATGTCAGTTGTGGAGAATGTGAGACACATAAGGATGGTTCTAGACATGCTTTGAGAGTATCAGATTTACAGGAATCTCTCAAAGTATTACTTCTAGATTTATAAGGTCCACTTCTAATAATTTGTATTCTCATCCATGAGATTGACAATAGACCCAAATAAGATTAAGGAAATGTTAACTTGAGAGCCACCAAAGGTATATCTATGGTATAAGATTCTCACAAATATGTTTTTGTTGCTTTTTTTGAGTGTGGTGATAGAATAGTTGATCTCTTTATAGTTGGACCTTTAGGATGAGGATGATGTAGATTACCTCAAGTCGATGATTGTTACCCCATCGCTTCTTCAACGTATTAGGGAGGTTCATCTTGGAGATACTGACTATGATATCTTTTATGACTAGATATCCACTGGACATGGTCCTGATGAATTTTATGAAGTAAGGGAGCATGTTATCCTTGTTTGAAGATAGATGATGACACTAGTCATGATTTTATAGGTGGTAATGAGGAGGTTTTTTTTCCTTTGGTAGTATATCTAGGAGATAAAAAGATGTACTAGGATCCTTTGGTATCGGGTTGGACATCCAAGGATGTTATAGCATGTTACTGAGTTTATCTCTCTATGCCTCACCTAACAATAGGTGAAGGTTGAAGTGCCCGAATGGAAGTGGAAAGGTGAGGGTGACTGTGGTATCCATGATGTAGATTCTATGATCAATGAGAGGTCATGAATCTAACTGATTGATTATAGAAAAACTCACTAAGTTGACCCACTTACTAACCATCTATGATAAGATATTAGTGGAGAGTTTGAGATTCATGTGTGTGCATGATGTAGTTTGGATTCATGGATTTACCTTAATGATCATTTTAGATCATGATGCTCACTTCTCGTGATGATTATGAAGAGAATGTGAGAGGCTTTGAGACTCAGTTTTGGTGGAGCACAGCTTTTCTACCCCAGATAGATGTATAGGTAAAGTAGACCATTTAGGATCGGGCGAACATGCTTTAGAATTGCATGTTAGTTTTGGACCATATCTAGGAGGATCATATACCATCAATGGAGTTTTCATATCACAGTAGTTACTAGTACACCATCAATGTAAAACCATTTGAGATCATGTATGGAGGCCCCACGAGTCACAACCATATTGGTCAGATCTAGTGGGAGACAACTCTTGTGGGCCTAGATTTTGTGATAGTGATTGCTGTGAAAGGTGTAGTTCATTTAGGAGCGGATGAGGAATTCCCATATCCATTAGGATTCCTTTGTATACCAACGATAGAGTTCATGAAGTTTTATGATGGGATCATGTCTTTCAAGAGATCCCACCTCATCGAGGATCAAAAATATTCGAGTGATGTGGAAGTCTATCTATAAGGCTCATGGTCCCTCTTTTATAGATACCACATTGAGTTAGTGAGGTGGCGTACCACATGAACCTATGATAATAGGTAGACCTGATGCTTTTAGTTTTCAACATTTCACAGTTGTGGAGTTATGTGCATGAATCATTGCATGATTTCAACCAAGGTGAGATAGAAATCGAGGGCAACATTACCTTTTTAATGTTCCCAGTGACGTTTGAGAACCGACAGTAGAAGGCCCTTTGTGGAAAAGTGTTTCCCTTGGGTGTGTATTTTTTTGATAGTAAGAGAACCTTTATCAGAACTCATGAGATTGGGAGACCCCAAAGAGAGTTTGGTATCCTCACTTGTGAGTAGGTTTTGGCCTTTTGATACAAAAAAAATTGAAGGTGGGTAGAATTTAGGGACTCTATTTTTTCGTATAAGAGTTTGAAATATTTCAAGGAATATTTTTAGATTTCGGAACTAAGTCGACATGGGATTCTATGTCCTGGTAAGCCTCGGTATTGATATATTAAATATATATATATATATATATATATATTATCACATTCTAGTAGTTTTTTTGAAAATAATGAAATAACTCTTGGATGGTGCCTCATATGGGAAATATGAGACCATAATTGATTATATATTGTGGGGATTAATTTAAGCACAACATAACGTTAGATGGCATCATATATTCCATGGGAGGTGACTGTTGGTAAGTGAATTTAATAAAATAAATAAATGATTTATTTATTTTTATTAAATGACACAAAACCTAATCCACCTTTATAAATAATCAATTATGGTGATTTGATAGGGTTATCCGCATAACCTTGGGAGGATTTGAGTTGAGGAGGAGCTGTATAGGAGAGCTTCATAGTAATGACGGATTGTGATCTAATGGATTAGTACCACTGAGATCATCTAAGCTAATGAAGTTGAGGATCTTTCCAAAAACAATGAATGAGAATAATCCTTCATAAAATATCTATCCAAACCTAAGGTAGGGAATTTGATTTTATAGTCTTATCCCCATTTATGGATGGAGTTGAATGCAGTTAAATTATTTCCTAAATAAATTCATGGATCGATCTAGTTGGTTGGTTCAACATTATTTTCTATTCCTTATTCTATGGGATTGAGTTTTATTCAGTGTTTGATTTATTTATTTAATAACCCAAATCGTTGTCATATTCCGTCGATGGTGGCCTAACAAACATGGATATTGATTGAGACTTACTTGGTGTTTATGTGCCTTTCTCCCTCTATTATTAACATTCATCATCTTTATGATGTTGACCAATGATTCAACGATACCTAAAAGGATTGATCATTGTATTTTTATTATTTGGAACAATGGATCACAATCATGGTTTTAGATTTAGGTCTTGGGAGATACGATAGAGGAGTGGAGATAGAATGAGAATATAGTGGTGGTTTTGGTATCAATGTTTTTGTGTGATGGATAGATCATATTTCTCTGATGGATCATCGATGGATGACCCTTTGTGAAGGGTGAATGGAATACAGACTCAGAGATGATGAAATCTATTGATGAAATGGATATAAGGGTGTCTATGACCTGGTATATATGATATACTTTAAGATGATAATGAAAATGGTTCTCTAGTGAGATACAAATAGAATATGACATTCGGTCGGCCATGGAGTGTGGTTATACCACATCCAGACACTGCAGCGAGATTTTAGGTGATAGTGAAGGTAGTGGCGGCATGTTGGTGAAGACAGATGAATGTTCTGGAATTTCTATGTAATTCCAAACTACACGCCATGTAGTATAGAGGGAACAAACCCTTTAGTCCCCTAGCTGTGGTGGCTAGTATTTCAGGTGGAGGTAAATATCACATTCTATATATATAGATATACATGCCATGTGACCTGGTGATGGTGGCTCGATGTGTACTTTGTATGTAAATGGGAATGGACATAGGAAGACACATAGGCATGGTGAGAGTACATGGGCACAACTTCTTACTAAGAAACAAAGTATACATACATGACCAATGTACATGGACACTGACCGAGTGGACACGAGCATGACCTGGGTGGCCGAGACATGTCGTGTTCTACCTGTACATGTCGTGTAGTATGACATGGCTTCTTAAGCTATGTCTAGTTGAGAAAATTCATAGGAGATGAGACAAGGACACATGTAGTGTGACCCCACGTACACACCGTGTATGTCTCCCAGGAACATCTATCTTTAGTATCTCCTTCTTTGAGACATGTATTTTGGACCTCAATTAGCCTATCTGGAGTAGTTTACCTCATAGAACATGATGGAATCCTTTATTGTGTAATATGACATATGATGTGAGATGTTCCAATCATGATTCTTATTCAGGTGATGCTTGACCATTGGTAGTGATTGGGTTGGATCATGAGAGTGATAATGAGATCGATACCCCCTATCAAACCAGGGAGTGGATCCCCTATACAATTTACATAGGTGGAGTTGGTAATACCCTATACAATAGTAGGTTGTGATTCATATATCTACAGATTGGTATTCCTTCATCTTTGAGATTCAGTGGGGAGAAGGTCCTCCACATGAGTTATTTGTCCTTCAGTTGTAGAGCGTAGTGGTGAGGGGTGGTCTCTCCAAACTGATTCTGGTGAGGTTACATAGGAATCTTAACTAGAGTTAGATTTCCCATGGTTTTGGAGTTCAGTGGTGAGGTGAGACCCCCTCCACATAGATTCTTGTATGATTGTTCATGATGTTGGGAATCAGTGGTGGACCTTTAGAGTTGCAGACCGATTCACCATTCTTAACTGGGTTATGGATGTAACTCCCCAACACCAGTTACCCAGAGTCGGTGCATTATTACATAACATTGGCATGATCACAAAAGATCTAGTCTCTAAATACAGATTAGTTTAGTAGCCTTGGAAACACTAGATACATTCATAAGTATTAAATTACATGATAAAGTGAAAAACTATAACAACATAGTACCCATAGTTCACACTCATATCCCCTCAGACTATCCCTGCAGGTCAGTCATAAAATACTTCTTCACATCCTGGAAAAAATAAAACATAGAAAGGGGTGAGATCAGATGCTCAGTAAGGATAACAATATAGTAGAAACTTTCATAAATAAGCATAAACATTTAAGGCAATGTATAACTAAAAAAAAGCCTTTAAAACTTGAACTTCAGCATAATATGGCAAAAATAAAATGAAATAATGTCATTTAATTATTTACATGGATATTCTACTAGTCGAATAATCACATTAAATATCAATAACCACTTTCATAATGATGAAATGCATAATGCCAGACTATCATAACCACATAGTCAAGGCCTTGTGCCAAGACTAAAAATAAGATTTTGTCAAGGCCTTATGCCAAGACACTAGTTTGTCTCATGAGACCTACCGATGCATCAAGGATCTATATAGGTCTCCACCCATCACTTAATAAGTCCAATTCATTTCTCATATGAATAGGTTTAAACATAACATAAACATTCGTATTAAAAATAGCATACAAAATGTAAATACTTTATCCATAAACCATGAATGGTATAAAAATAACACATCCACAGTCAAACATATCACAAAACCTTCAATACTATATGGAAGTTTTTTATCATAATAAATCAACTTCAAATAAGCTTAAAATCCATCAAAGGATGTTGACATAGATGAAATCAAAACTATTTAAGAGAAATATATCTTTTTTTAAAATCATTTAAAAGTCACATAATTATAAAATAAAACATTTAATTTGAAAATATTCTTATAAACTTTAAAGGGAAGCTTCTACTATTTTATAATGGTAGAAAATAGCCGCACCCACTGTATAAGTTAAAAAATACATTCTTACCTTAATTTTGTCGAAAAGGTTAAAAAGGACCTTGTTTGGAAAACAACAGAAAGATTCCTTTATAAAAATCTTATAAAAATTAAAACAAGGGTATAAATTACTTTAACCCATAGTCTATAAAATAGTAAGAATGTTTTGAAATACATTTTTAAGAAACATGGATGTGGATGATAAAGAGGTCCCAGTAGATAATTACGTATAAACAACCTCGGATAATGAAGAGATCGTAGAATTAACCCTTACCCTGTACTTTTATTGGGTCGAGGGTAGGTTAAACTCCTGTATAATGGTGAAATAATTGTTATTGAATTATAAAAGAATCATATACATTAATATGATATAATATATGATCTTTTAACATTGCTTTGTTAATAATATCTTAGTATTATCGTCGTTTTTGGTATTAACAGGTTCATTTTCCTTTATATTCTTTGTTATGTGAGTCATAATTGTTATGGATGGGATGCATCTTATTCATATCCAGAATTATATCAAGTCTCTAAACATTATTTTTAATCATCAAATGAAAATTAGTCTTGAATGGATACGATGAGGAATGAATCTCATCGCTATGTGGAGATGGTAATCCGTACGTATGCATAAACGACAATATAATTCTTTTGATATTAAAATAATATATAATTGGATGTTATATCATATATAAAGAATAATTATCATGTTATATTTATTATTTACATCAATTACACATCATAATTATACCCATCCAAATAATAATATATTGAATAACAATTACACCATGACGTGGAGACGGTAAGCCATACGTACGTACGTATGGTGACATGGAATTAAAAGGATGGATAGAATAATGAATATGGTTGTGCCATATTTATAATAAAATCTAAGTATATTGAAGATACTAGAGTTATTATTTTAGAATGGAAACAACAAAGAAAGGGGAAGTGGAAGAAGAAAGGAACTTGAAAGAGGTGATGAAATATTTACCTCTTCTTCGGGTTCTTCCTTTTGATTTGATCAAAAGGGATCCTTAGGATGTATTTATGACTAAAGGAAGGCCTCTAGGATGAACAGAGGATAGTTGATATGGTATTTGGGAAGATTTTGGCTAAGCCAAATGGCTTTTAAGGTGTTATTTAGAGATAAGGGGGAGTGCCCTTTTATAAGAGGGGTGAGGGGCACCATAGGAAAAGCTAGAAATATTATTTTATAATAAAATCATTTTCGGTTTCTAATGGATCCAAAATGGATTATTTAAAATCTAAGGTGGGGATGGTTCTAAAACCACTCAACCAATGCATTTTATACTAGTTTGGGTCACTATATTAACTTTATATTTTAGATTTAACTCTTAGTTAAATAGTTTGACATTTACCATGTCTCTTTGTATTTTTATATTATATAGTTAATAAACTTACTATATACTTCCAAGAGAACCCCAAGTGGTTCATTAATGATGAAAATATCATTATATAAGTCATTTTTCCAAACCTTAGATTTTTAGGAATAGAATATCAATTAATAATATAAAATTCGTTTTAAAAACTCTTTTATGTCAATTTTGACACTATTGGGTATTTTGTTTTTGCTAAATTCATAACAGCATTATTACTTCAATGAAAATTCATCTAACCAATTCTAATATGTCATATTAACCTATAAAATTAGTGTAATTTATAAAAAGTCTCAAATTACATTTATTTGGATATTTATAATATCAATTATTTTAATATTTCATTAATTAAGTAATTACTGCATCATCATTGTGTCAAAAATAAATTAAATTATTTCATGTCTAAAAAATATAAATAAAATATAATTATGTAGAAATATTTTTATATTTATAATGAATATTTATAGTCGAATTTATCTTATGTATAACCCTATATTAAAAATGTTTTAGTTATTAAACTTTGATTTTAACTCTTTTAACTCTTCTTTGAATTAAATAATAATAGATGTCTAATCTAATCCAAGTGGATCAAAGAGATTCATATTTTATTCCTAAGGTTGTTTTTGGTCAAACTATACTTATCCAATAGAATTAGGACATGTGTTAGGGTAATAATAATATCATTTTTACCCTTAATTACCTTATTTACTTTTAACCATGGTAAATAAAAGTAAAAAGTTACTATTCACCAAAAATTATTTTCATCTTATTGAACCAAATTTTACTTACTGACATCAATTGTGTCTCTCAGATTTTTTAAATTCCACTCACAGAAGCGGTAAAATTATGTTTTATGTGAATTTGCAAATTCTCCTAGGAGGTGGGTAAAAGACGGTGAAAAGTTTAATAAAATTTATATATATATAAAATTATTATAAACTAAATCCAATGAATTACATTGAACTTAAATAGGTATTATGTATCTATTTTGATCTAAAATAAATTTAAATAAAATAAATAATTATTTAAATAAAAAACTGGTTTTAAACTATAACTCAGTGTTTTCACTATTCATCAAAAATTGAAAGTTTTCAGAAAAATACCAAAAATTCACCCTAAGATAATTTCGATATTCCGAATCCAAAAATGAATTCCATTTTGAAAGATAAAAATTATAAAATTTTAAAAAGTGGGTATTAGTATTCATAATGGCTACTTTGATTGGTCACGGTGTGTTAGAATCTCGAAGTTGCGTACAATGCAAGCTATTGCATTATTCAAAGGGAAACATACTATGGAAGCTTGGGGTGTTACATTCTCCCCTACTTCAAATAATTTCAACCTCGAAATTTCTAGAATACTACCACATGAAAAGACTAGGGTGGTTCTTCATCATAAGTTCCTCGGGTTCCCACGTTGCCTCTTCCATTATATGGTTTCTCTATAGAACTTTTACCAGACGAGTCATATGGTTTCTCAGCACTTGTTCTCTTGTATCAAGAATCTTGACAGGATCTTCCCAATAAGACAGATCGGGTTCCAGTTCTAATTCCTCATAGGTGAGTACATGCATTGGGTCAGACATTTATTTTCTTAACAATGATATGTTGAACACATCGTGAACTTTGGAGAGGCTTGGCGGCTTTTCCAAACGGTAAGCTATAGCCCCAATTTGTTCTAGAATTTCGAAAGGTCCAATGTACCTGGGACTCAATTTACCCTTCTTACTGAAACGTATAACACCCTTCCATGGAGATACCTTCAAGAAAACATGATCTTCTACCTGAAATTCCAAATCCTTCCTTCGGTTATCGGCATAGCTCTTCTGCCTACTTTGAGATGCTTTGTTGTGGGTTTGGATTACCTTCAACTTTTCCATAATTTCCTCAACATGTTCTAGGCCTACAAGTTTTCTTTTACCAACATCATCCCAACAAGTTGGTGTGCGACATCTCTTTCCATATAACGCTTCATATGGTGATATATGAATACTTGAATGGAAGCTATTGTTATAGGAAAATTCTACCAAAGGTAAATATTGATCCCACATACCTTGAAAGTCAAGTGAGAATGATATTAACATGTCTTATAAGGTTTTAATAGTCCGTTTTGATTTTCCATCAGTTTTGGGGTGGTAGGTAGTGCTCAAACGAAGCTTAGTATCTAGGGCTTTCTGAAGACTTTTCCAGAATCTTGAAGTAAAACATGGATCATGATAAAAAACAATCTATAGGGGTACTCCATGAAGTCTCAAAACTTCATTAATATATAGTCTTGCTAGACGTTCAAGTGGTAGATCTTCTCTTATAACAAGAAAATGTGCTGACTTGGTAAGACGATCAACAATGACCCATATTGCATCGTTCCTTCTAGGAGTCTTTGGTAGTCCCATGACAAAGCCCATCATAATATTATCCCATTTCCACTCTAGTATGGTAAGAGGTTGCATGACTCCTCCAGGCTGTTGCCTTCCAGCTTTCACTTGTTGAAAAACCATACATCTTGACACAAAATCAGCAATATCCCTCTTCATGTTGTCCCACCAAAAATGTTCCTTCAAATCTATATACATTTTGGTGCTCCCGGGGTGTATAGAGAAATTGGAACTATGAGAATCGTCCAACAATTCCCTTTTTAGATCAGGTATATCAGGAATAAAAAGTATCTTCCCAAATTTTAAAATTCCATTTTCATACACAAAGTCACTCAATCTCCCATCATTCATAGCTTTAATCTTCTTTTTAAACTCTTCATCATCGGTTTGAGAACTATTTATCCTTTCTAGTAAAGATGGTTTGACAACCATTTGAAAAAGTATTAATGTTTCACCTTCCATGGTGATTCCCATATCCATCTTTACTAGATCCATGGAAATAGGATCCCTTTTAACTCTCATCTTGTTCAAAACTCCATGATCCTTTCTACTCAAAGCACCTTCCACCTTATTTTCCTTCCCCGGGTGGTAGTGTATCGTGCAATCATAATACTTGAGTAGTTAAAGCCATTTACTTTTCCTCATGTTGAGTTCTTTCTATGAGAAAATATCATTCAAACTCTTGTGGTCAGTATAAATCTCACATTTTTCACCATAGAGATAGTGTCTCCAAATCTTCAAAGAAAATATTACAGCTACTAACTCAAGATCATGAGTAGGATATTTTTTCTCATGAATTTTCAGCTGTCGTGATGCATAGGAAATAACACTATCATTCTGCATAAGGACACAACCAAGTCCTTTCTTCGATGCATCATTATAAATAACGAACTCATCATTCCCCGATGGTAGAGTCAATATAGGATCATTGAATAATATTCTCTTCATTTATTCAAAACATTATTGACACTCTTTTTTCCAAACAAATTTAACCCCTTTTCGTGTGAGCTTTGTTAATGGGTTAGCCAACCGGGCAAAATTATGGACGAAATGTCGATAATAACCTGCTAAACCAATAAAACTGCGTACCTCAGTTATAATTGTCAGTGCTAGCCATTATTGGATAGCCTTGGTATTTGAGGGATCAATGGATATTCCATCCTTAGAGACAATATGTCCAAGAAAAGAAATCTCCCGAAGCCAGAATTCACACTTGCTAAACTTCCCATATAATTCATGTCTTCTAAGAGTGTTCAGGATAATGTGCAAGTGATTTTCATGATCTTCATAGATTTTGGAGTATACCAAGATATCATCAATAAATACCACTACAAAGTCATCGAGATATTATTTGAAAACTCTATTCATTAGATCCATGAAGATAGAGGGTGCATTAGTCAATTCAAAAGGAATTACTGTAAACTCATAATGCCCATACCTGGTTCGAAATGCTGTCTTCAGAATGTCTTCCTTCTTCAAACACAACTGATGATATCCAGATTGAAGGTCAATCTTTGAAAATAATTGAGCTCTATGAAGTTGGTCGAATAAATCATCAATGCGAGGTAGGGGATACTTTTTATTTATTGTTATAACATTGATCTCCCTGTAGTCAATGCACAACCTCATAGATCTATCTTTTTTCTTAACAAAAAGGACAGGGGCTCCCCATGGTGAAACACTAGGGCGAATAAATCCCTTATTAATAAATTCCTCTAGTTGTTTATTTAGTTCCACTAATTCCATAGTGTCC
Source organism: Viscum album (assembly GCA_963277665.1). Lineage (NCBI taxonomy): Eukaryota > Viridiplantae > Streptophyta > Magnoliopsida > Santalales > Viscaceae > Viscum > Viscum album. The sequence continues at coordinate 138,125,934 of OY728123.1, read as the reverse complement.
ATTCTATAAGGGGTCTTCGATATCGGCCTTGAACCAAGAATTAAATCAATGGAAAACTCAATTTCTCATTCTGGAGGATGTCCATGTAAATATTCTAGAAACACATCAACATATTATTTCACAATAGGTATATTCTATATTTGAGCATTCCTTTCCTCACCCAAAGTTATTTCATTCTCTTCCTCCCTGATAATTGAATCTAGTTGAGCTACTGGGGGTGGATTTAGATAAGAATCAGGTGGTGAAGATTCTGCTCTAAAGATAAGGCGTTCTTTATCATCATCATCAAAAATCATAACCTCTTTCTTATTACAATAAATTTTCACATCATGGTCTGAAATCCAATCCATACCGAGGATTATATCAAATTCAATCATGGGTATGATGATGAGATCATCAGATAAAGAACATTTATATGCTATAATAGGAACAAATTCACAAAACTCTGTTACGATGATAATTCCCTTAGGAGTTTTAACTGACAACTCCCTTGATAAATAAAATTGGAAATATCTAATTTTTTTAGAAAACTGGGAAGATATGAAACAATGTGATGATACAGAATCAAATAAAGCATTTTCTAAACTTGAGGAAACCATTAAATTACCCGCCACCATGTCTTTCGAAGCTTCTACCTCAGCAATAGTGATAGCATAAGCTTGTCCTTGATCCCTTGGCCTTTTCTGAGGTATGTTCCCCTGATGCTTAGGAAATTCATTTTCATAATGTCCCATCTCCCTGAAATTTTATCATTGAACATCGATAACTTATTTCTTCCCCTTGCAATCACGATCTTGGTGGTCTTTTTCACCACACTTGTAAACGCCCATTCACTTCAATCAAGTACCAGGGTGTTTCTTCCCACATTTACTACAGGATGGATATTCAACTTTTCCCTTCATCCCCTAATTTCCATTTCTAGAGTGATCAACAGATCTCTTCTTCTCTTTCTTTGCTTTAATGTCATAAGACTTAGAGAATTATTTTTCTATCTTGATAGCGCATGAGACAATATCTTCGTACGATGAGAAGGATTGTGAGATTAATGCTCGATGGAGAAATGGTTTTAACCCATAAAAGAAATGCACAATCTTAATTTTTGGGTTATACATATAATCTGCAGCATGCCTCGCTAACCTTGTAAAGTTAGCCTCATACTTTGCGTCATTCTCATCCTCCTTTTGCCTCAGACTCAGAAATTGCCTTTCCATATCTGCTTGATGGTCACGAGGAAAGTATTTTTCTAAGAAAATATCTTAAACTCCCTCCATTACATATTTTATACTTCATCATCTTCATTTGTGTTTTGAATCAATGACCACCATTGATCAACATCTCCAGTGAGGCGGTAAACTGCCATGATAACCTTTTCCCATTCACTACTCCCCATGGTTGGAATATTTTCTCTAAGGAATTTATCCATTGCTCAGCTACTAATGGATTTTTACTCCCATTGAATTTTGGTGGTTTATGCCTCATGAAGAAATATAACATTTATCCTCCATGCTATGGATCAGGGTGCTCCATATGGGTAAGGTTATTATTCATAACCTGAGTGAGTTGTCCCAGTATGGTGATAAGCTAATCAGCACCAGTTGTATCACCAACTCCACTATAATTATCTTGAGTAGGAGGGAAATACCTATATGGAGTGCATGAATTTCTACGGTTTCCATTCCTTACATTAGGCGCCATTTCTAAACAATGTCATAAACTAGATTAGTTTATGAATCTAAATACATAATTCCAAACTTCTAAAACACTTAACATAAATTGAACAGTTTATGGATATAATACATAATCATAAAAAAAAATTTCTTTGAGGAAGTATATACTCATAAACTCTTCATAATGGTTTGTAAAAAAATGACAATTATCCTAAGCATATCCCCCAGGAGTTTCGTAACCAAGAGTACAGCAAGGCCCGTTGTCGGGCACCAGTTCCCATTCGAGTCTAGCTCAAAGCGGTGTTTTCGGGTTTTACCCCTAGGTACATCTATGCCAGAGCTGCCTCTACCTGCTCGTATCCAGACAGGTATGTATTGCTTGGAAAACTCACAAAATCTCTATAATACCAAAATTCTAGGAATTTCTTCTATACTAATCCTCAAAGTCTATCTTAGGGCTATGTGCTCTAATCAGATTTTATCTAAATCTAGCTTCCAAGGTTTGTACTAAACTTTCTCGGATACCAACTTTAATGCCCCGAACCCAGTTACCTAGAGTCGGTTCATTATTACATAACATTGACATGATCACAAAAGATCAAGTTTCGAGAGACAGATTAGTTTAGTATCCTTGGAAATAATAGATACATTCATAAGTCTTACATTACATAATAAAGTAAAAAAAAATAAACAACATAGTATCCATAGATCACACTCATATCCCCTCATACTATCCCTGTAGGTCAGTCATAAAATACTTCTTCACATCCTGGGAAAAATAAAACATAGAAAGGGGTGAGCTCAGATGCTCAGTAAGGATAACAATATAGCGGAACCTTTCATAAATAAGCATAAACATTTAAGGCAATGTATAACTAAAACAAAAGCCTGTTAAACTTGAACTTCAGCATAATATGGAAAAAATAAAATGAAATAATTCCATTTACTTATTCACATGGATATTATACTAGTCTAATAATCACATGAAATATCAATAACCACTTTCATAATGATGGAATGCATAATTCCAGACTATCATAACCACATAGTCAAGGCCTTGTGCCAAGACTAAAAATAAGATTTTTTCAAGGCCTTGTTCCAAGACACTAGTTTGTATCATGAGACCTAACGATGCATCGATGATCTATAGCAGGCTCCACCCATCACTTACTAAGTCCAATGCATTCCTCATATAAATAGGCTTAAACATAACATAAACATTCGTATTAAAACTAGTATACGAAATGTAAATACTTTATCCATAAACCATGAATGGTATAAAAATAACACATCCAGAGTCAAACATATCAAAAAACCTTCAATACTATATGGAAGTTTTGTATCATAATAAATCAACTTCAAAAAAGCTTAAAATCCATCAAAGGATGTTGACATTGATGAAATCAAAACTATTTGAGAGAAATATATCTTTTTTTTGAATTCATTTAAAAGTCACATAATTATAAAATAAAACATTTACTTTGAAAATATTCTTATAATATTGTAAGGTAAGCTTTGACGATTTTATAACGGTGGAAAATAGTTGCACCTTCCGTATAAGTTAAAAAAGACATTCTTACCTTAATTTTGTTGAAAAGGTTAGAAATGACCTTGTTTGGAAAACGAAGGAAAGATTCATTTATAAACAACTTATAAAAATTAAAAATGGGTATAAATTACTTTAACCCATAGTCTATAAAATTGTAAGAATATTTTGAAATATATTTTTAAGAAACATGGATGTGGATGATAAAGAGGTCCCAGTAGATAATTACGTATAAACAACCTCGGATAATGAAGAGATTGTAGAATTAACCCTTAAATTGTACTTTTCCTTGGTCAAGGGTAGGTTAACCTCCTATATAATGGTTAAATTATTGTTATTAAATTATACAATAATCATATACATTAATATGATATCATATATGATCTTTTAATATTTCTTCGTTAATAATATCTTAGTATTATCATCATTTCAGGTGTTAACAGATTCGTTTTCCTTTATATTGTTTGTTATGTGAGTCATAATTGTTATGGATGGGATGTATCTTATTCATATCCAGAATTATATCAAGTTTTTAAACATTATTTTTAATCATCAAATGAAAATTATTCTTGAATGGATACGATGGGGAATGAATCTCATCGCTATGTGGAGATGGTAATCCGTACGTACGCTTGAGCGACAATATCATTCTTTTGATATTAAAATAATATATAATTGGATGGTATATCATATATACAGAATCATTATCATGTTATATTTATTATTTACATCAATTACACATCATTATTATACCCATTCAAATAATAATGTATTGAATAACAATTACACCACGACGTGGAGACGGTAAGCCGTACGTACGCACGTATGGTGACATGCCATTAAAAGGATGGATAGAATAATGAATATGGTTGTACCATATTTATAATAACATCTCAATATATATAATATACTGAAGTTATTATTTTATAATGGAAAGAACAAAGAAAGAGGAAGTGGAAGAAGAAATGAACTTGAAAGAGGTGATGAAATATTTACCTCTTATTCAGGTTCTTCCTTTTGATTTGATCAAAAGGGATCCTTAGGATGGCTTTCGGACTAAAGGAAGTCCTCTAGGATTAAGGTAGGATAGTTGAGAGGGTATTTGGGCATATTTTGGCCGAGAAAAATGGATTTTAAGGTGTTATTTAGATAGAAGGGGGAGTTCCCTTTTATAAGAGGGGTGAGGGGCACCTTAGAAAAAACTAGAAATATTATTTTATAATAAAATCATTTTCGGTTTCTAATGGATATAAAATTAATTATTTAAAGGATAAGGTGGGTATGGGTCTAAAAACACTCAAATAATAGGTTTTAGATAGGTTTGGGTCACTATATTAACTTTATCTTTCAGATTTAACTCTTAGTTAAATAGTTTGACATTTACCATGTCTCTTTGTATTTTTATATTATATAGTTAATAAACAAACTATATACTTCTCAGAGAACCCCAAGTGGTTCATTAATGGTTCACCTATCATTATATATGTCCTTTTTCCGATCCTTATATTTTTAGGAATAGAATATCAATTAATAATATAATATTTGTTTTAAAAACTCTTTTATGTCAATTTTGACACGATTGGGTATTTTGTTTTTTCTAAATCCATAACAACATTATTACTTCAAAAAAAATTCATCTAACCAATACTAATATGTCATATTAACCTATAAAATTAGTTGAATTTATAAAAATTCTCAAATTACATTTATTTGGATATTTATAATATCAGTTATTTTAATATTTCATTAATTAAGTAATTACTACATCATCATTGTGTCAAAAATAAAATAAATTATTTAATTTCTAAAAAATATAAATAAAATATCATTATATATGAAATATTTTTATATTTATAATTAATATTTATAGTCTAATTTATCTTATGTATAACCCTATATTAAATGTTTTTTAGTTATTAAACTTTGATTTTAACTCTTTTAACTCTTCTTTGAATTAAATAATAATAAATGTCCTAATCTAATCCAAGTGGACCAAAGAGATTCATATTTTATTCCTAAGGTTGTTTTTGGTCGAACTATACTTATTCAATAGAATTAGGACATGTGTTAGGGTAATAATAATATCATTTTTACCCTTAATTACCCTATTTACTTTTAACCGTGGTAAATAAAAGTTAAAAATTACTATTTACAAAAAATTATTTTCATCTTATTGAACCACATTTTATTTACTGATATCAACTGTGTCTCTCAAATTTTTTAAATTCCACTCATATAAGTGGTAAAATTAAATTTTATGTGAATTTGCAAATTCTCCTAGGTGGTGGGTAAAAGATGGTGAAAAGTTCAATAAAATTTTTATATATCTTAAATTATTATAAACTAACTCCAATGAATTACATTGAAATTATATAGGTATTATGTATCTATTTTGACCGAAAATAAATTTAAATAAAATAAAAAATTATTTAAATAAAAAATCGGTTTTAAACTATAACTCAGTGTTTTTCACTATTCATCAAAAATTGAAAGTTTTCAGAAAAATACCAAAAAATCACCCTAAGCTAATTTTGATATTTCGAATAAAAAAATGAAGTCCATTTTGAAAGATAAAATTTTTAAAATTTCAAAAAGTGGGTATTAGTATTCATAACGACTACTTTGATTGGTCGCGGTGTGTTAGAATCTCAAAGTTGCGTACAATGCAAGCTATTGCATTATTCAAAGGGAAACTTACTGTGGAAGCTAGGGGTGTTACAATGGAGATGGAGATACCATTTCTATATTTTTTTGAGCTTCTTATTTAGCATATATGGGTTTTGGATTTTATGGTTAACATGGTTGTTATCTCATATACTAATTGACATGCCCTCATGGTGATGAGCTGAATACTCTCTCTTGATGCTTCGTGTTTGGTGATTTTGGGGTCACAATTGAAAATTGATCTATTTTCGAAGGGGAAATTACAACGGGATCCTGTCACAAAGGGTCATTTATAATGGGGTCCCATCACAATTGACCCATAGTTGAAAATGGCATCGTAAAAACATTTTTTTGCAATGAATCATTGTAAATAATGATATTTGTGATGGGAATTTGTCCCATCATAAATAGTTTATCTAGGTTTTTTAAAAAACCATTTCACAGTGGGCCCAGTGTAAATAACTTTTTTATGATGGGTTGCTCACAAATAAGTATTTGCGACAGGCCCATCACAAAAAACTAAAAAACTAAAAAATAAAATAAATATAAATATTAATAAAATTTAATAAAAAAATAATAATAATAAAATAATAAAATAATAAAATAATAAAAATATAATATATGGAATAATAATAATAAAGTAATAATAATAATAATAACAAAATAAAAACTAATAAAATTAGTAAAAATATAAATAAAATAATAAAATTATAGAAAAAAATATTCACAACATTATAAAAAAATAATACTAAAAAAATAATAAATAATATAGTATGATAATTAAAATAAAAAAATAATAGAAAACAAAATATTAAAAAAAAATATAAAAAACACACTATATAGAAATATAAATATATAAAATAATAAAAAACTTACAAAATTTTTACATTCAAATGTTTATCATAAAAAGTAAATAAGTCACTAAGGGGAAGAGTCATTTGGTGGAGCTAAAAGAGATGGGGGAGGGAACTCTATCCTTAAATCATGAGTTAGACATCACATGTACTCCTTTATCTACTTGTTCTACTGCTACTACCATTGATGCATCTCTTCTTGTTACTACTGCTGTTGTCGATCAAGCTCTTACTACTCTCTATGCATACTCTTTATAAGCTCACCCTAAACTTGCAACTTCTCCTCATACTATGAAGACGATTATGATGACTCTCCATGAGATCCTCTCGAGCTTCATGAAAACATCACAATAGTACCATAATAACTCCTAAACATCAATCGAGAGATGATACCAACAACTCAGCCTTTCTCAAAGGCATACTGGGTCGCCTGCATCCATGTTGCCTCATCAAATCTTGTTGCAATGGTCTGATCCTTGGTCTCGATCTGACTCTAATTTTTTATTTAAGACTTTGTGGCCTTATATAACTCCTTCAATTGAAATTTAAAATTAAAATAGTTAAAATATTATTTACAGTTAATTTTCAAAATCAAAAAGAAATTATACTTAGCACAATCTGATGCTGAAAATCACCTCTAATCTCTCTAGGGACTGGATCATTATACATCCTCCTACGAATTTCAAACGCCATAATATTGGTTTGTTTGACTACCTAAATGAATATAAAATAAATAGTTTACATTTAAAGTTATATAAATTATTTTAAAAAAGGTACTTATCATATGTTCCATATGTATGCTGAATGTATGAATAACAACTCGATGTGTCACCTCATGTGTCCCCTAGTTATAGTGACCTACTAATGATCTCGTTTGAAAAATACCACCTATCTAGTCTGAAGATAATCCATCCCAAACCTGATATGAAATGTAATCAAGTTAGTGGGCACAACAAGACTGATCAAACTCTGTGACTCCTTCTTTACTCATTGTTTTCCTCCTCAAGTTGTGCAAAAACTGAAGGCAACACTCACACATAATACCCTCCCATGCCTCCCAGATAGAGTCAAAAATTCTATCATCAATGAGATACCATAAACCCTATAAATAATTAATAATATCAAGTTATTAATTAAATAAATTTCAAAATCAATATTATTTATTTACGTACCAGCCATTGATCGAACATGCAGTGCTGAAAATAAATAGGAATCTAATCTCATGTAACCCATTCTCTAGAAAAATAATTCTGCAATATAGAACTCCCCTTTCGAACAGCCATATGTGAAAATTTGTGGAAAAAGATAAAAAATAATCAAACAATTAATAGATTAATAAATTAATGATAATTGACAGAGAAAATTTAGGTGTATATTTTTAATAAAATAATGAATATTTTTTGATGTTTTCAATGATAAAACCCATGTATTTAAATTTTTTATTAAAATAATGGGAAATTTTAATTATATAATGAAAATGGGCTAAAATATAAAAATTTCTTAAATCAGGATTTTTGACAGAATTTTACCACAAGGGTATTTTGAGAATAACTTTTAAAATATTAATCCAATTTGAGTGATTATTTTTTGGATGATTCCTAGATTTATTTTCCTCAACTTTTTCTTTAGGACTAAGATCTGCTTCAAATTCCTAAAGGCCCAAAAAATCATTGAATTTGGAAAATATTTCGGGTGGATAGTGTGGACCCCACCTCCATAACATAAGAATAAGTTTGGATACACACCTCCAATTGAGGCGATTCAACCTGGATATGAAAGAGCACTGAAATGCGTAATCACTCATTCAATTATATGAAGTTTTCATCCATTAAGGTGGACATTGAACAAAATAAATTGAATGATGATTCCTGAAAATCTTATATAGAAAAGGTCATGGTTAATAAAAAATCCATAACTCCTACATACGGTGGGAAATTATGCTGAAATTTTGAGGGTGAACGAAAAATACATTTATCAAAAACTTTTATAAAGGATATAACGTGAGAACCCTCCATTTATTGGGGTAAAAATGTGGAAAATTTTCAAGACACGATTCTGACCTATAAAAGGAGGAGAGATCCTCCTTCCCAAATCATTCTAATCCATCCCATTTCATCTGATGTACCAAGAAGAGGAGGCCAAGGTCCATTTAGTAGTTACCTTTTATTTTATTTTTATTTTAGATTTATTTTCCCACATAACATGCATTTATATTTTTGTTAACGTGATTCCCTTTCTTCTTCCATCTCTCTTTGTCTTACAACCCTAATATCATTATCTCTCTTCCATCTTTCATCATGATCTCTACTCACTTTTCAATGGAAAGTGACTAACCTAAGGCTTGTCCCTGGGAGAGGTTTCATGGTGTTATTTGTTATTGTGATTCAATTAAAAAATGTTTTAAATATATTTGTGGTGGATGCGAGAGTATTTCACAAGTGAGACGGTCGACCACCACAACACTATTTCTAAATCTATTCATTTTCTTTGATTCATTATTTTTACCTCCCTTATCTTAGGAAAACCCTTAATATGGTGTATTTGATATTTCCTTAAGGGATGAAATCAAATATGGTGGATCTGAGTCTTTTAGTAATAACATTATCAATTGAGGTGTTACCCTATTTGACAATTGGATGAGGTGTGGTTTAGTGTGATGGAGGCATGCTAAAAATCAAAAACTCAATAAATCAAAGAAAAGTAATTAATTAATTAGGTTTCACTAAACTAATTATCAAATTGTATTTAAATAAAAAATAAATAATGATTGAACCCATGTTATCCAACCCTAGGACCAAGTTATTTATTACCTAATTTCACTCTGTCTGCATCGACATCTACATTTATTTTTAAAGTTTTAATTTCATTCCATATTTTCCAAAATTCCCCAAACCATAATTTTCAATAAATAATAATAAAAAAAAGTAAAATTAGGTGAATTATAATTAATTATTGAACCAACTACAAAGCTCCTCCAGTGAGATGACCTTGGTCAGCCTCTATGCTGCATTAGGAAAATTAACTTGCTTTTGCCCTGCCCTATGACAGATGTGCATCAAAAATGGAACTGTTTCCAGGGAACCAGTCAATAGTTCATTTAATTTTTATTATTTTCACATATTAAATAGATTTAATTTCTTTTTTATAAAACAATTAAAACAATTACTTCCATGATGTATTCAAATTCAGATTATTATTCATGGATAAATTACTCACAAGTGAAGCAACAACAATAAGAAGAAGATGAATATTTTAGTAGAGCATAACAAGAAAGTCTTATAGAGAGTTTGATTATGTTCGTGCATTAATGTAGAAAACCAACCCTAAACCAGATCAAGAACTTGAGAAAGTGGTGGAATAAATTTCACCACTTATCATTGAAATTGAAGAACATGAGGAGGAAAAGGAGAAAGACTTACCTACTGAGCTACAAGTGGGATATCAACATGGATTGGATGAATTCTAGATTAAATTGGAGGATCTAACTGATCCCCCTATACCATGCAAAGAATAATATCCAACACCATTGAGGGAAGAAACCACCCAAGTGGTGTAATTTGATGTCAATATGGAGGAGCCCAACTACCTACCTCTATCTGCTAAGAGTCTACTCCAAGATGTACTTACCTCTGAGGAAGAGATTGAAGATGAATATACTCAAAGAGTTTAACCTTTATTTTACTCTATACCTTTTGATTTTATTGAATTTAAATTGTACATAACTCCCTCTTATTTTTATTATATATAATCATAAATTCTTTATCATTCCTTAGAGAAATAATAAGAAACAAGAAATGTACCTGTTGAGGAACACATGGAGATCCTTGATTTCAATGAACATGCATTGGAGGAGCCCTTTCAGAAGATCTAGGTAGCTGAGCCTGAGGAAATCAAAATAGAGGTTTCTCTTATTGAAGCCCCTATGAAGCCATTATTGGAAGAGAAGAAGGTTTCACAAGTAGTTTCCAAGGAAAAGGACGTTCCATATTTCATCCTACCCCCACCATGCATGATATAACTCATTATGAAGGGGGGGGGGGATATGGTGTAATCTATCCATGGATATTACCTCAAGAACAAGGATGAATCAAAAGCTGAGAAAATCCACATGCGGTGGTTCAAAACAAAGAAGATTCATCCACTATCTGATTTTGGAAAATAACTAGTACTTTCCTTTAGAGGCAGTAAAAATTTGTGGCCCACTTAGGGGATCATACCAAGACTTATCTCATAATTTCTTTGTAAGAATTTAGATTTCAATTTCAATCTTAGGAAGTAGTTCAACATGAAACCCCCTCCATCTATCTTTTTTGGGCTTAAAATACATGATCTTTATGCATAATTGTGTAATTCTATTTTTTAGGTTTATAATGGAAGAATAAAACCTCAAATAGTGAAGTAAATGGAATAACATTAATTTCATAAAGGGAGTTTACTTTTAGTATTTATCTTTTAAACTCCTTAAATTTTTGTCCAAAAACATGTTTTAAGACTTAAAGTGAAAATTGAATGCCCACACTTAAATTCATGTTTTACTTGACTTATCTATGAGAAATAAATTTTTAGGAATATTGTGATGTCGTGTTTTAGATTTCAATGTTAATGATATTGGATGAGTAAAATAGAAAATTGAATGATTAAAGTGAAGAATGGATATTAAAATGAGGACTCATGATTTGATTAAAATAATTGATACATTTAAATGAAATTTACCAACCACTTTTCATGCTTTGATTTTCTAAAATTCTTGTTAATTGATTTATTATTATTAATAATGCCTTGAGTAATTTTCCCAAATCATATGCCCCATTTGCAAGAGGATTTCTAGACCAAGTACTTTCTATTTTATCTTGAGTATATTTCTTGAGTGATCTTGGGACATGCCACCTAATAGAACTTGAATTTGAACTTGTCAAAGATATGACTGTACAAAAACACATTTAAAATGATTGAGTTATCTTTTGATAAACCACTTATCCTTAAAAGATAACCTTTACATCAATATTTCTTTATCCCATAGAGACCATGAATGACCTTGTTAGGGAAAATCCATATTTCAAGTCATTTTTATCCATTCCTAACCTACTCTTAGTAATTGCATGATATTTTAAAGTTGAAGTGTGGGGGTGAAGGGAATCATGGTAAAAGGGATGATTTACAATGTAAGGAAGAAGTGTGGGGGTTATTATTGTGGGAATTGTAAAAGGTTGTGTAATCATTCGTTGTACACTATTGTTTTCCCCCTCTTTAAATTTTTAAAAATGAAAATAAAGAAAAAATAACCAAAAAAATGTGAAAAATGGGTTGTGATTTGGGTAGAACAAAAGTCACCATTACTAGAGCTATGGTTTCTATCATACGTGGTTAGGTGATGGATATGAGATTTATTATAAATCAAAAATTTTGAAAAAAATAAAAAAATATTCTTTAAAAAAAGAATAAAAGTATAAAAAATATTCAAGAGAGGGAAAAAATCATTCACTATGCTTAATCTAATCATGATCTTTACATTGTGTCTTGGGGAAAGTTAGGAGTTGTTACAATTTGAAGGGAAGAATGTCATTAAACTTTTTTACTTTGAATATCAAGATTTATGATTTAAGATTTAAACCTCCTCCTTGAGATTTCTTTTTAAACATAAAATCCTACCAACCTTAATCCTCAGAGTCATTTGAACCTTAATTTCAATTCCTTGTGATTTTATGTGATTTTTTTCATTACAAAGTGGAGAAAGTAGTTCTTTTATAGGCATATGGATAAGGAGTATGTTATCATGATATGATCATAAATCTACTTGAATTGTATCATGAGTGATGAGATAAAATAATCAAAAGTGAGGTAAATCATGACTTGACATGTTTAATAATAATTAAGTGAGGAGCTTGAATGAATGAAAGGTGAAGTTCCATAATTTTTTCGAAGGGGAAAAGTAAAATACATGGATTAATTGTTTCATTTAAAAAAATGATAAATTTAATTGATATTTTATGTGGAATTGAAAATTTTATTTTACATTGACAATTGTTTGATCTTATTTCATTGAAATTTGAATATTGATAACATCATTGCCCTATTTATCTCCTTGTTGAGATTTTATGCTTGGGGACAAGCATGGTTTAAGTGTGGGGGTATTTGATAGAGAAAATTTATGTGCATATTTTTAATCAAATAATAAATATTTTTTGATGTTTTTCAATGATAAAACCCATGTATTTAATTTTTTTATTAAAATAATGGTCAATTTGAATTATAGAATGAAAATGGGCTAAAATATGAAAATTACTTAAATCTGGATTTTTGAAAAAAATTTATCACAGGGGTATTTTGGTTATAAAATTTAAAATATTAATCCAATCTGATTGATTTTTTTGAATGATTCATGGATTTATTTCCCTCAACTTTTTCTTCATGAACAAGAGCTTATTAGAAAATATAAATTTCCAAAAAAATCATTTAATTTGGAAAATCATCCGAGATGACAGTGTGGACCCCGCCTCCATAACAGAAGCATAATTCGGGATACACACCTCCAATTGAGGTGATTATATAGGGATATGAAATAGAAATGAAATGTGTGTTCAACCATTAGATTACATGGATTTTTGCATCCATTAAGGTGACCATTGAATGGAATCAATTGAAGGATGATTCCTGAAAATATCGAACAGAAAAAGTCACACTCAATAAAAAATACATAACTCTTAAATATGATGGCTAACTATGATGAAATTTTGAGGCTAAATGCACAAGACATTTATAAGAAACTTTTATGATGGATAGAATGCATGAAATGTACATTTAATTGGAAAAAAAATGCAAAAACATATCGAGGTACATATTCTAACCTATAAAAGGAGGAGAGATCCTCCTTCCCAAATCATTCCAATCCATCCCATTCCATCTAGGGCACCAAGAAGTGGAGGCCAAGAGAAATTTAGGATTTATCTTTTATTTTATTTTTATTTTAGTTTTATTTTCCCATGTAACATGCATTCATATTTTTATTAAAGTTTTTCCTTTTCTTCTTTCATTTCTCCTTCTCTTCCAACCCTAATCTCATTCTCTCTCTTCCATATTTCCTTCATGATATCTATTCACTTTGAAATGGAAAGTGACTATCCTGAGGCTTGGCCATGGAAGAGGTTTCATGATGTTATTCACTATGTCGCTTCAATTATTATTTTTTAAATAAATTTGTGGTGGATGCATGAGTATTTCATGGGTGTGGCGGTTGTCCACCACGACACTATTTACAAATCTATTACTTTTATTTGATTAATTATTTTTGTCTCCCTTATCTCAGGATAACCCTTCATATGGTGGAGTTGGGATTGCCTTAAGGGATGAAACAACATACAATGGAGTCAAATATTTTAGTAATAACATTATCTGTTGAGGTGTTACCCTATTTCAAAATTAGAGGAGGTGTGTTTTTATGTTTCGGAGGCATGATAAAATCACACGCAAAATAAATTAAAGAAAATTAATTCATTAATGATGTTTCACTAAATGAATTATCAAATTTTATTTAAACAACACATAAATGATGAATTAACCAATTTTATCCAACCCTAGGACCAAGTTCTTTCTTCCCTAATTTCATTCTGTCTGCATATGCAAATGCATTTTGATTTTAAGTTTTTATTTCATTCCATATTTTTCAAAATCCCCCAAACCATAATTTTCAATAAATTATAAAATACAAAAAAAAGTTAAATTAGGTGAATGAGAACTAGTGATTGAACCAACTACAAAGTTCCTCAAGTGAGATGACCCTGATCAGCCTTTGTGCTGTATTTGAAAAATTAAATTTCTTTTTCCACGGATTATGTAAGGATTGAATAAATAATTAATAAAAACTAACTAAAATACACAAGTAAACATACCTCTACATGCATGGATCAAAGGCAAGATGTGGACATTTCTCATGGATAGGGTCAGGAATCATCAATATCGCAAGACCGAGACCCCTATGAGTAATTGATAAACTATAATTAGTATGAGGGTTAGATAAAAAAACATCATGCCCTTCACCAGGTAGATCAGCCCCCGCCAACTTACAAAACAGATCCGAGTGTATCTAAAATATGAAATGACTGTTGTTAGTAAATAGTTAATGACTGTTTTTAGCAAATAGTTGAAAACTATTATTATATATATATATATATTATATGCTTATAACCAACATTTAATTGTGTCAATATTCATCTCCATCCTCATATTCATATATAACGGTGTCAATATCTTCATATTCCTCCTCAGTATCATCAATTTTCATAGGAGTTTCAGTTTCATCATCTCTTGTCATTTCAAATTCATTTATTACATCAATAACATCATCGCCACCATTAACCCTTAACTATGGGATGTCATCATTGATATTCACGTATCTTCATGGAAAACATGGATTTAGAGTAGTCTCTTGAAAATTTCAATTCCTTGCACTTTATAGGAACCACATTCACTTTGAATAAACTAATTTTCCTAAGATTTCATTTTTATTATTCTCCACCGATCACTTAACTCTCTTGAAGTAACACAATAATTTTCATAATAATTTTTATGTGCTTGATGATATAATAAAAATGGTTCATTTACTAAAAGAATGATTTTATATTTAATATCTATGATTCTCTGGATCAGATGAACATGCAAGCCTCTCTTTTTTATCTAACCATTGATATTTAAACATCATTATGTAATTATGTCCTAGATAACACACTTCAATTATTTCTTCCAGCATGCCATAAAATTCAACTTCAATTTCTCTAAGATGATATCCTCTCAAGAAAAAAACACTGTTAATTATTTTTTTGATTCCCCATATGCATGTGTATAAAATCAAAAACCATTCACCACATATGTATTATAATATTTAACCATTTAGAATGGTGGTTTACTTAATACACACAATAAATTATCAATTTTATCAGCATGTTGAGATACCTAAAAATTTATAAAACAATTATCAATATAAAAAATAATAAATTTATTTTATATGTTAAACCATAAATAATTTATTTTACGAGTTTTTGAAACTAATAGAAAAAATTATTTTTCCAACGTTCTTTAAGAGAAACTACTGTAATTTGTGAAAAATATTTCGTGATATTATTATCATATAATCTAAAAATATAATAATATTAATTTATTGTAACAAATATTATAGAATACGTGATATTATAACTCATAGTAAAAATGGTGTCATTTCTTCATAGTTGAGAAGAAAATATGTATGATATCTGTGGTGTTCATCATCTGAAAGCCATCATTAGTGAACTCCACCAAATCCTTGTTTAGGATGATTAAAAAATGATGATTTATTTTTCATTTCATCATCAACATTTACCTCATTACATCCCATGTATTTTTTTAGGGATATTAAAATTAAATATAATGAGAGTATAAAAAAGAAATTTCCTCCTATAAATAAGCTTCTACAATTGATCCTTCAACTAATTCTTTATTACATTATTCTTTCTTCAATTTATACATTTATATATCGAATGGGTACATCCACTAGAACTGTATCATACCTCTACACATTTCCTCATAAAAAAAGGTAATATCAAATATCCCATTGAGTCAAAGAAAGACGGTGGGAAGATTTTTTTTCAGTTTATATAAAATTAGAACAACATCTTCTTGCATTCTACTTAGTGCATCATAGACTATTATCACCAAAAAATGTATTGAAAAAATATGATATATTAATTATCACATGATAAATCATATAATTCAATTAACCTCTTAATCCAATTGGTATTATTATTTCCATTATAACACGACAATCATGAATTTTTAATCCGGTAATATGACCATTTCTGGAACATCTGGCCAAATTGGAAACATAACCATCTGGAAGTCTCAAATATGAAATCCAATGAAAAATAATAATTTATTTTATTTTTAAATTATATAAGTTTATTTTGGATTCATTAACTTCTGTGATCTAACATTTTTAAACAGTTCAAGTTCTGGTCACCTGTAAATTTAGGCAAGATCTAATCATGCCTTTACATTATCTTTGGTCTTACCTGGTGTTTCTAAAACTGTATAAAATGTATTATCAAAATATTTCTTCTTAATATGAATGACATCCAACATGTAACAGACCAAAAAATAAGACCAATATGTCAGATCCAAAAAAATTATTAGTTTTATCCAATTGTGTTCTTTCCCAAAGCCATCCATTTTCTATTGGTTTATAGTTGGTCCATATATAATGGGAGGCAATTAAGAGACAAATGATTTTAAATTCATACCTGAGATAATTATTGGAGTTCCATCTCTTTCAATTATTACTTTTATTAAATGATATCTATTCCTCCAAAAAGGATGATCGGTTAGAAGAAATTTGTGATGATAGTTGAAAAAATAATTTTTTCTTCCATTTATGAGAATAAATTCTTTATTGTCTCTCATATAGTGAGGAAATAATTTTGTACCATCTATACTCCAACCAGATAACATTCCATATTCTGAGAAGTCATTAATTACCCACATCAATACAGTTTTAGTAGGAAATTTTGTTTCACAACAACATATATGTAATAACACCATTACTCCATAATATATTTAACTCATAAATCAATGGATTCAAATAAACATCAATATTATTTTTCGAATGTACTAGAATTAATAAGATCAAAATGATATAGGTCTCCATCATCAACATCCGAAGAGGTAAATTTTACAGAGTTATAAAGATAGGACAATAAGAATATTGACTACCGTAAGAACAAAATCAACAGAAACCATCAGTAGAAAGACCTAATCACACATTTCAGGCTTCTGAAGCAAAAGATAGACGTACTTGGTCAAATTTTTTCCATAAATCACCATCAGAGGGATGATTTAATATTTTACTAGTTGAAATATTGGTTTTGTGCCATGTCATCAATGACGTTGTTTTCTAAGACATAAATAAACACTACAATCTAGGTGTAAGCAGAAAATACCTCAACTATTTTATAGTAATCAATCAAAACTTTCCCAGTTAATCCTATTTATATCTTGATTTTCCACATGTAGGAAAACTATCCAATGAATCATTTTCACTATAATATAATATGAAATCATTTGAACATTCATGAATCTTCTAATAACCAAGACCTAGATTACAAACCAGCCTCTTTCTCTCATAAAGATTTATAGGAAACACATTTCTTTCAGGTAACAATTTTTTAATCAAAGAGAATATCTTATCAAAATTACTATTTGACATTCCATTATTTGATTTAATAACCATAAAATTTTCAACCACTCACTACTGGAATGCTGGTCTTTCCCAACAGTTACATACCAACGGTTTGATAGAACCGTTGGTGAAGGATGTTTTTCCCAACGGTTCATTAGAACCGTTGGAATAGATGTTTCTAGGAGGTTTTTTCCCAACGGTTCTCATGAACCGTTGGGATAGATGGATTTGGGGAGGTTTTTGCCAACGGTTCATGAGAACCGTTGGTATAGATATGCTTTGGGGAGGTTTTTCCCAACGGTTCTGTAGAACCGTTGGGATAGATAAACATATGCCAACGGTTTTTAAGAACCGTTGGCAAAGGTTCTCCCCAAATTCCCAGCCGCCTGTTCTCTCCCCCATTCTCAATACACAACCCTCCATTCGCGATACACAACCCTAAAACGGGAGCAGCAGCCGATTTATGAGATTTTGGAGGTACTGCCGGCCTTAATCTTCCAGCTCTTCTTCAGGTTATTCTTCTTCTTTATCTGAAAACGTATTCAAATGTTTGGATAGTATTTAAACCTATTTTCATTTTTCCCATCAGTTTAGGTGATTTTGGAGCTACTGCCCGCCGGACCAGCCTAAGGGTGAGTTTTCTTGAAAATTCCTTTTTGGATTTTACCCCTTGAACATGGTTTGCATTCCCCTTTTAACACATGAATGCCAATTATTTTTTAAGACATGTTTTAATTGCATTGCCTTGCCAATGTGAGTAAAGTAGAGACTATGCTATGAATCTATGAAATTGGATTGAATTTATCTTATATTTTATGTTACCATGTTAGATATATTATTACTAATGCATGTGATATCTTTATAGTCTTGTTAGGAGTGTTCTATTAAAAATTCCCATGTGAGTGCTTGAATTTTCATTGAATTGCTAGCCATTATGAGTTATGTTGAGACCATGATATGGAATTGATTGATTAAGAAAGGGAATCTCATTATCTTGTCATTACAACATGAGTAAATGAAGCTTCATTCTTTTCAGGTTATTATTTGATTAAGTCGCCATTTTGAGGTGAGTTGTATTAAATACCTTTGTTTTTGACCTTGGTATATTTAATGAATTGTTTAAATGAAATGGAATTCATTAAATGATTAATAGTAAATAGTGATACATGGATTCTATTAGGATGCCAGGTATATAATCTTGTTTCTATTAACTTATACGCTTTATGTGATAAATGGATTCACAGTGGAATTCCACGGATAGACTCATTTCTTTGAATATTGATTAAGCCATGGGTGATACATGGATCCAAGGGAGGGATTCCATAGATAGACTTATTGAATATAGAATTATATTCCAATTGATACATGGATTCTTATTATAATTCCATAGATAGACTTATTGAATGTAGAATTATATTCCAATTGATACATGGATTCTTATGATAATTCCATAGATAGACTTATTGAATGTAGAATTATATTCCAATGCTATGCGTATTGTGTGGTGGTGGTGTGGTTTATGTGTTTTATGGTAGTAGTGAAGTGTGTGATTATGTAGTTAATGTGAACCCATAGGTTGAGTATTTTGTGCTATCTATATATCATGTATTTTTATGTTATTTCTACACATTCCCAACCAGAGTTGGATAAACTTACCAACGATCAGAGGTTTTGAGTTATGAGTATTTTTTCTAATATCTAGGATGGTGGTTATATGTTTGGATAGCTACCATGTCTTCCCTACTCTTCCTTCAAAAGTGATTGACCATGTGTTTTTAGGCAAGATGCGATGTGATTGTCCATGTGTCTTCAGGTGAGATGTACTATGATTTCCCTAGTGTTTTTCGGTGAGGTGTGATGTGATAAGGCTATAATAAGATGTGGCATGTGGTTGGGGTCATGTAGGGTAGGAGGATGGAACAAGGTTGATGTTATTCATGTTCATGATACCCTACTAATATGGTTATGGGATGATTCATGCTGTTATGTGATATAACACATTAAGTTCTTGTTGGTTTTACATTTTTTCAATAACACATTTGTATGTTTTTTTGACATGTGTAGTTGATACCTTGATTATCCTTTATCATTTACTTAAATGTATTTTCTATTATAGTTAATGCCTATTGAATTGTTTATGACAAAATGACTTATATAAATTCTTTTTACAGAATGGACAGAAGTTGGATGTATGAAACCGATCGGATCTCAAACGATTTTCAAAACAATTTGGAGAGCTTTATAGATTTTGCATTTCACAATGATTCAGATAGTGGTCGCATACACTGCCCATGTTCCAATTGTGTTGGTAGACCTTGGTTGAGCCGTGAAGAAGTCAGCTACCACATAACCAAAAATGGGTTTCAAGCAAACTACTTTCTGTGGTATCACAATGGGGAGAAAACGAAATCTCAAATTGGTGATGATCGAAATGAAAAGACTGGAATGGAGAATTTGTTAGATGATCGGTTTCCGTTTATTCGTCATCATGAAAAAGAAAGGATTTCGACTCAAGAAGACTTCTATATGAGGACAGCTAATGCATCTAGTGAAAATGATGATATTGATAGGGTGAAAAAATTGAATGATGCTGCCACGACTCCAGTATATCGACAATGCGATAAAATGAAAAAGCTAGAATTTTTAATCCGATTATTTCATGGGAAAACTATGTATGGGATTTCTAATACAGCAATCGATTACATTCTTACCCTCTTGAAGGATTTACTTCCAGATGATGCAGATATTCCCTCAAACCACTATATGGCATGGAAGTTAGTCGAGGAACTTGGATTTTCAAGAAACAAAATTCATGCTTGCCCGAAAGATTGCAGTTTATTCTGGGAGGAAACCGCTGAACGAAATGAATGTATAAAATGTGGCACATCCCGCTGGAAGTCAAAATCTGATGGAACACCATCCCGCGTTCCACAGAAAGTAATGTGGCACTTTCCATTGATCCCCAGACTCCAGAATCTTTTTATGTCTGATGACATATCAATAAAAATGAGATGGCATGATACCGAGAGAAAGAAGACTGATGATGAGTTGGTTCATCCTGCAGATGGATTTGCATGGAAGAGATTTGATGCTCGACATCCTGATTTTGCAGCTGACGTGCGTAATGTGAGGCTGGGTCTTTCATGCGACGGTTTTAATCCGTTTGGGCAGATGCTTACTTCGCACAGCACATGGCCCGTTTTTATGCACATTTATAATCTTCCCCCATGGTTGTGTATGAAAAAATCTTTCACTTTCATGTGTATACTCATATCTGGTCCTTCTGATCCCGGCATTGATATTGATGTATACATGCAACCTTTAATAAAAGAGTTGAAGCTTCTTTGGGATGTGAGTGTGCGCACATACAATGCATGTTCGAAAGACATATTTCAGATGCGCGCTGCGCTTATGTGGACAATCAATGATTTTCCGGCTTATGCAATGATGTCTGGATGGAGCACGAAGGGGAAACTGTCATGTCCAGTTTGTATGAAGAATACACGATTCAGAAGACTGAAACATCGTTGTAGTTTCAGTTTTATGGGACATCGACGATTTTTTACAAAGGATCATCCATATAGAATGAATCGTCGAAGATTTGATAATACTATAGAGACCGATGATCCACCTCAGCGTATGTCTGGAACTGATGTGCTTAATGAATTGAAAGATTTCAGTTTTTCGTTCGGGAAGGGTCAAATGAAATCTGGAAAGAGAAAGAATGTTTCCACAGAAACCTGTTACAATTGGAGGAAGAGGAGTATCTTTTTTGATTTGCCTTATTGGTCAACCAATTTGCTACATCATTGCTTAGACATAATGCATATTGAAAAGAATACATGTGAAATGTTGCTTTCAGTTCTTCTAAATGTCAAGGGGAAGACAAAAGATGATTTACGATCTCGACGTGACTTGGTGGATTGGGGCATCAGACAAGAATTGCATCCTGTGCGTATCAGTGAAAATAAATGGCAACTTCCATGTGCTTCTTATGTGATGACACCTACTGAAAAAAAACAATTTTTGGAAGTATTAGAGACTATTAGAGTTCCTGATGGCTATTCAAGCAACATATCTAAACGGGTCAACAAAAGAGAGTTGAAGCTAAAATCTTTGAAGACTCATGATTATCACGTTCTACTGCATGAGTTGCTTCCAATAGCAATCCATCATCTTTTGTCCAATAATGTAAGGGTGGGTGTTATTTGGTTGTGCCATTTGTTTAGAGATCTTTGTGCTAAGAAGTTGTCCAAGTCTTTCTTGCAAAAAATGTTGACAGATGCCCCATTAATTTTGTGTGAGTTGGAGAAAATATTTCCCCCATCATTTTTCACATGCATGCTGCATCTGACTGTCCATATTCCAACTGAAATACTTCTCGGAGGACCTGTTTCTTTTCGTTGGATGTATCCAACTGAAAGAAATATGTTCACATTAAAGTCTTATGTTCGAAACAATAATCATCCCGAAGGTTCTATCGTGAACGGTTACTTAGCTCAAGAATGTATGGATTTCTGTTCAATGTATTTGTCTGATCTTACTACAAGAATGAACAGACCAATGAGAAATGAAGAAGAACAATATGAGCAAATTGAACCCAGTTTTCCATCACTTCCTCAAACAGGAGGAATTCCTGGACCATATACATTGAAGACATTAAGCCATGAAGAGCGGGAGATGGCACATCGCACAGTTTTGTTCAACTGTGATTTGTTCGATGACTATATCAGGTAAAAAAATTGAATATGTATATCTTACATATATATCTGTTAAACTATTCATATTTTTTTATCTACAGAGAACATAAAACAATGATAAATAGGAAGCATCGTTCTTTATCTTTGAGAAGGAGAGAGACTTTGCATAGCAAAGAGTTTTCTGCTTGGTTAAAATTGAAGGTAAAAATATTACTGTTTAAATTAATTATTTCAATATTTACTTAAGTTTAACTGTCATTTATATTGCAGGTATTGAGTTTGTCTGCTGACTCTATCTCTGAGGAAATAAGAGCTTTGGCTTTTGGTCCTAATACCGTGGTTCGTGACTGTAAATCAATTGTTATCAATGGGTACAGATTTATTGTCACTGAACGAGCCAAAAACATGAGAACACAACATGATGGTATTATGGTTACTGCCACAACAGATTGTTATGCCAGTGCATCAGATAGTAGACCGCGACTTGAAAATGTGGGTTATTATGGAGTCGTTGAGAAAATAATAATATTGGATTATTACTCTCATGGACGAGTCACAATGATGAAATGCCATTGGTTTGATTCGATGACGAGACATGGCACATTTATTGATGATTGTGGATTTCGAGTAATTAATATGACCCGCACTCTTGCAACCGAAAAACCATATGTGTTGGCATCAATGGCTAAACAAGTTTTTTATGTCAAAGATCAACTTCAACCTGAATTTGGTGTCATAGTTGAAGTAATTCCAAGACATATTTTTGATGATGCTGATGATGGAATTGACACTGTCCCTATTGCCATTGGAACCAATCCATTTATTTCTTTTGATGACTCCAATAGCTCAATTGTCAGAGTTGATTGTGAACCTGAAGTTGTGGTTGGAAATATATAGAATCATTCATCCATGTTCTCAATTATTTTGGTTTACCTCGAGTTGGGTTGTTAAGGTTGGTAATATTCATATTTATTTAGTATTGATCACAAATATGTTTTAGCTGACTTGACCGTTATGTGAATTTTCAATGTTTATTGGTTGCTGTTTTATTTGAATTGCATTTTCTAATTTGGAATTGAACTGTATTCAAACCAAATCAAACAATATTTCTAACTTGGTGAACATTACAACTTGTATGTTTTATTAAATTCATTCAAGCTCTTCTAAAACAATTGATAGCTAAATTACCAATGAATCCCCTCATTCCCTCATATATTTAGTTTTTTGGTTTACACATTAATTTTCTTTTTCTAATTAATTACATATTTGTTTTCCAATGCAGGAGATGAAGCCAATTGAAGAGAGACGAAGAAAAAAAAAGGCAGAGAACAATCGTCGGATGGAGGAGATGGGCATTCTACCATTAGTTCCTACAGTGAGTACTTTATTTCATATATATATATATATATATATTTACAGAATATATAATGTCATGTGATTAATTTTTTTTGTAAACTTTTTTGTAGGATCCACCATTACGTCGACAGTTATTCGACGAGGAGCCTAGTACTGGTCCTAGTACTCAGGCCGGTGGTACGAGGAGGGTTCGTACCAGAGGTGGACATAGAGCTGCGCGTGCCCGACTAGACCCTGCCCCTCCCACTGTCATTTCAGACTTCCCACATTCTGATCCCGGTGTGTCGTTAAGGACACACGGGATATTTAGACCTCCCATGTTTTCGCTACCTTCTGCATCTTCTGCCCCATCATTTTCACATCCCATGATGATTCCCACTCCCCAGTCAGCATCAGGTCATACAGTTGTTCCATCTTCTTTTCCTTCTACTTCTGTCTCTTCGAGCTTTTATATTCCATCGTCTTCGACTCCTGTTCCACCAGAGGGTGTTCCATCAGGTTCTGTGGATCCGGCGCCACTCATTGATCAGACTAGCACAAGTATATTTATAAAACCCTATCAAATTTTTATAGCAATATTTATTTTCATTATAACATGTTTTGATAAAATATTTGTTTTTCTTTCATGACAGATACATCTACTGACAGGAGGCGGGGGCGGGGCCGTACACGCATGCGTTCGGTGTGGAACCGTCGCACACAGGTTATGGTGGAATATAATGAAGACAATCAGATGGTTGAGAAAACAGGGCAGCAATGTCGGAGTTTTATGGCGACGCTTGCCAAATACTCCGACATCATTCCCGTCAGCCCGCTGTCGTGGAGACATTTGCCACATGAGGTCAAAGATAGAGCTTGGGCAGAGATATGGGTAAAAAAATCTGTTGTATTTAATGCCATGAATTTTTTTGTATTTATATAAATTAATATTTTCATTTCAGCTTCGATTTAATTTTCCTGATGGTGAGGGTGAACGACTGGAACGTCTAAAGGATTTAGGTGAGATTTGGAGAGCCTACAAGCATGAGCTGTATATTGGCTGGCGTGCTAGAGTTGGCACTAAGTTAGAGGCGGTACCAGTCGTGGATGATTGTCCTATAGAGCAGTATCGTCAGATGATTACTCATTGGACGAGTACCCAGTTTAAGGTATGAATTACATTTGAGGTATTTAAATAATAACTTTCAAGTTTTGCATTAATATTATCCTTTGCATTATCGAATTTTATTTAGGAATCATCTGGAAAAAATAAAAAAAACATTGATGCAAAAAAATACCTCCATACACTAGGACGCACGACGATGCCGGATCATGAGAGGCAGTAGGTATGACAATTGTTTATAAGTTTTCTTTACGACTTACATTTTCTTTTGTTTCCTCAATTATTTAATTATTTGCTGAAGTCTTTATATAAATTTTGTTTTCAATGTCATTGTAGAGGCAAGTACAAAATATTGAAGGACGTGTGCCTCGAGCAAAACTGTTTTGCTCGAGTAGACGAAAAAAGGATGGACGTGCTGTCAACGAAGCGACTCAGCAGCAGATTGTAAGTTTTAATCTGTTGATTTTATATTTTAATATCTATTTCGTAACTTAATATTATATTTATATTTGTAACAGGATGCTTTAGAGGCCCTCGATGCCCAAGAAGAAGACAATTTTTGGGCCATCTGATCACTTACATCAGGTGTTGGGAGAGGATCATTCTGGCAGAGTACGCTGCCGACCTAGGATAGCCCCGACGAGGTATTGGCCTGCCTCAGGTACGAGTTGTAGTGCCACCGAGCTGCAGCAAGTTAGGGCACAGGCAGAACAGGCTGAGAAAAGGGCCACAGAGACGGTAGAACAGTCTGCTAGGGCAAACAGTGCATTTATGGAATTTATTGAAGTTCTACGTCCAACACTTCCAGCAGAGTCCAGCCCAGCGATTGATGAATACATGTCGTCGATACATTCTATATATGGTGCACCAGGTGGCAGTTCCAGTGGTGGTCAGGCCGATGTCCAGCTTGAAGATGATGATGGCGAGCAGTCTGATGCGGAAGAGGAGGGAGATGAGGAGGGCGAGGAGGAGGGCGAAGGCGAGGAGGAAGGCACTGTGGAGGGTGAGGACGATGAGGAGGACGATGACGAGGGTGATGATGATGATGATGATGGAGATGGTGATGCTGATGTGGGACATATTGATCCGTTACATTTTTGACTTGAGATTTGATGTTTAATCTATTCTAGTTGTTGGTTTTATCTAGACTCGTAGTATAGTATTGGAGTTGAGTTATTTTTATATATTGTCTGTTTTTATGGATGTTGTTGTCTTTTAGTGGTTGTGTGTTTGAGAACTCCTTGGACAACCCCCCTCATTCTTGGACCCTGGACAACCCCCCCTCCCCCTTGGACCCCGAACACCCCCCAAACACCCCCCGGACAGCCCCGCGGACAGCCCCCTGGACAGCCCCCTGGACAGCCCCCCGTACAGCCCCCAACCCTCCACCCTGGACCCCAGATAGCCCCCCGGACAGCCCCCCGGACAACCCCCCCACCCTCCCCCTTGGACCCCAGACAACCCCCCAAACACCCCCCGGACAACCCCCTGAACAACCCCGGACAACCCCCTGAACAACCCCCTGAACAACCCCCGGACAGCCCCCTGAACAACCCGGGACAACCCCCTGAACAACCCCCAAACACCCCCCGGACAGACCCCGCACAGCCCCCCCACCCTCCTCCTTGGTCCCCGGACAGCCCCCCGGACACCCACCGGACAGCCCCCCCCGGACAGCCCCCCGGACAGCCCCTCCACCTTCCTTAATTTCATTAGCTCTGAAATGTTTCATAGCACGATCAACTAAAATCTAATCCATACTAAATATGATATAAAAATATTCTATATGAATTTCCATAAGATTTTAAGTGAAAACAAAAAGTGACATACGAAAAACTGACCAAACGCATTCGAAATGTGTTGATGCTTTAGGACAACGATCCATGGGTCATATGTGACGTGTACGAGTCATCCCCGCCTCAATCCGAGGCACGGTGTGGTCGGAACAACTCAAAGTGTATGTCTTTTGTTTCAAAAGGACATCATTTTAAGTGAAAAACATCAACTGGCATACGGAAAACCGGCCAAACGCATTCGGATTGTGTTGATACTTTAAGACAACGATCCATGGGTCATTTGAGACGTGTACGAGTCAACCCCGCCTCAATCCGAGGTCGTCCGCTATGAATTTGACCGTTTGACGCCCGTTTTGGCCGTTTATGACACCAGAACTGCGTTGTCAGTCACCGCGCGCACACGGCACATCCGATTGACGTGCCGTCTTCTCGACCACTTCATAAATCACTCACCCGTATTTGTCGTCTGATTTCAGGCCATTCTGAAATCGTTCGGCCCGTTTGGACCCCCCTCACGCGCGTTTACGAAGCGCGCGCATCACTTAAAACACGAATATTGAGCCGTACCGCGCAAACCGCACGTCCGATTGACGTTCCGTCTACGCGTACACGTCACGAATAATAATTAGAATGTTTCCCGGTGGTTTCAGGTCAATCTGAGGTCGGCCGCTAGGAATTTGACAGTTGGACGCCTGTTTTGGCCGTTTATGACACCAGAACTGCGTTGTCGGTCACCGCGAGCACACGGCACGTCCGATTGTTGCGCCGTCTGCTCGAACACTTCATAAATCACTGTCCCGTATTTGTCGTCTGATTTCAGGCCATTCCGATTTCGTTCGGCCCGTTTGGACCCCCCTCACGCGCGTTTACGAAGCGCGCGCATCACTTAAAACACGAATATTGAGCCGTACCGCGCAAACCGCATGTCTGATTGACGTGCCGTCTGCGCGTACATGTCACGAATAATAATTAGAATGTTTCTCGGTGGTTTCAGCTCAATCTGAGGTCGTCCGCTATGAATTTGACCGTTGGACGCCCGTTTTGGCCGTTTATGACACCAGAACTGCGTTGTCGGTCACCGTGGGCACACGACACGTCCGATTGATGCGCCGTCTGCTCGAACACTTCAGAAATCACTGTCCCGTATTTGTCGTCTGATTTCAGGCCATTCCGACTTCGTTCGGCCCGTTTGAACCCCCCTCACGCGCGTTTACGAAGCGTGCACATCACTTAAAACACGAATATTGAGTCGTACCGCGCAAACCGCACGTCCGCTTGATGTGCCGTCTGCGCGTACACGTCATGAATAATAATTAGAATGTTTCTCGGTGGTTTCAGCTCAATCCGGAGATGCGGTGTGGCCGGCACCACTCAAAGTGTCCGTCTTTTGTTTCAAAAGGACATCATTTTAAGTGAAAAGCATCAACTGGCATACGGAAAACCGACCAAACGCATTCCGAATCTGTTGATAATTTGTCCCAACAATCCATGGGTCATATGTGACGTATACGAGCCAACCCGGGATGAATCCGAGTCGCGGTGTGGCCGCGATAAGTCTTAGTGTCTCTCTTTTGTTTAAAATGAACACCATTTTAAGTACATACGGAAAAACGACCAAACGGATTCGGTTTCCGTTGAAACTTTAGGAGAACGATCCATGGGTCATATGTGACGTGTACGAATCAACCCCGCCACAATCGGAGATGCGGTGTGGCCGACACCACTCAAAGCGTCGGTCTTTTGTTTCAAAAAGACGTCATTTTAAGTGAAAATCATCAAGTGACATACGAAAAACCGACCAAAGGCATTCGGACTGTGTCGATACTTTAGCACAAGGATCCATGGGTCATATGTGACGTGTACGAGTCAATCCCGCCTCAATCCGAGGAGCGGTGTGGCCGACACCGTTCTAACTGTGTATCTTTTGTTTAAAATGGACAGGATTATAAGTGAAAAGAACAACTGACATACGCAAAACCGACCAAACGCATTCCGAATCTGTTGATAATTTATCACAACGATCCATCAGTCATATGTGACATGTACGAGCCCACTCGGGCTCAATCCGAGTCGCGGTGTGGCCGGGATCAGTCTAAGTGGCTCTCTTTTGATTAAAATGGACATCATTTTAAGTACATATGGAAAACCGACCAAACGCATTCGGTTTCCGTTGAAACTTTAGAAGAACGATCCATGGGTCATATGTGAGGTGTAAGAATCATCCCCGCCTCAATCCGAGGCGCGGTGTGGCCAACACCGCTCTAACTGTGTCTGTTTTGTTTAAAATGGGTAGGATTATAAGTGAAAAGAACTGGCATACGCAAAACCGACCAAACGCATTAGGTTTCCATTGAAACTTTTGGAGAACGATACATGGGTCATATGTGACGTGTACCAATCATCCCCGCCTCAATCCGAGGCGCGGTGTGGTCGGAACAACTCAAAGTGTATGTCTTTTGTTTCAAAAAGACGTCATTTTAAGTGAAAAGCATCAACTGGCATACAGAAAACCGGCCAAACGCATTCGAATTGTGTTGATACTTTAAGACAACGATCCATGGGTCATTTGAGACGTGTACGAGTCAACCCCACCTCAATCCGAGGTCGTCCGCTATGAATTTGACCGTTTGACGCCCGTTTTGGCCGTTTATGACACCAGAACTGCGTTGTCGGTCACCGCGCGCACACGACACGTCCGATTGACGTGCCGTCTGCTCGAACACTTCATAAAGCACTCACCCGTATTTTCCGTCTGATTTCAGGCCATTCTGAAATCGTTTGGCCCGTTTGGACCCCCCTCACGCGCGTTTACGAAGCGCGCGCATCACTTAAAACACGAATATTGAGCCGTACCGCGCAAGCCGCATGTCCGATTGACGTTCCGTCTACGCGTACACGTCACGAATAATAATTAGAATGTTTCCCGGTGGTTTCAGGTCAATCCGAGGTCGGCCGCTATGAATTTGACCGTTGGACGCCCGTTTTGGCCGTTTATGACACCAGAACTGCGTTGTCGGTCACCGCGGGCACACGGCACGTCCGATTGATGCGCCGTCTACTCGAACACTTCAGAAATCACTGTACCGTA
The DNA here is from genome assembly GCA_963277665.1 of Viscum album. NCBI lineage: Eukaryota > Viridiplantae > Streptophyta > Magnoliopsida > Santalales > Viscaceae > Viscum > Viscum album. The sequence goes on along the minus strand of OY728123.1, from coordinate 138,095,961 downwards.
TTTGTCGTCTGATTTCAGGCCGTTCCAACTTCTTTCGGCCCGTTTGGACCCTCCTCACGCGCGTTTACGAAGCGCGCGCATCACTTAAAACACGAATATTGAGCCGTACCACGCAAACCGCACGTCCGATTGATGTGCCGTCTGCGCGTAAACGCCACGAATAATAATTAGAATGTTTCTCGGTGGTTTCATCTCAATCCGAGGTCGTCCGCTATAAATTTGACCGTTGGACGCCCGTTTTGGCCGTTTATGACACCAGAACTGCGTTGTCGGTCACAGCGGGCACACGGCACGTCCGATTGATGCGCCGTCTGCTCGAACACTTCAGAAATCACTGTCCCGTATTTTTCGTCTGATTTCAGGCCATTCGGACTTCGTTCGGCCCGTTTGGACCCCCCTCACGCGCGTTTAGGAAGCGCGCGCATCACTTAAAACACGAATATTGAGCCATACCGCGCAAACCGCACGTCCGCTTGATGTGACGTCTGCGCGTACACGTCACGAATAATAATTAGAATGTTTCTCGGTGGTTTCAGCTCAATCCAGAGACGCGGTGTGGCCGGAACCACTCAAAGTGTCCGTCTTTTGTTTCAAAAGGACGTCATTTTAAGTGAAAATCATCAACTGGCATACGGAAAACCGACCAAACGCATTCCTAATCTGTTGATAATTTGTCCCAACAATCCATGGGTCATATTTGAGGTATACGAGCCAACTCGGGATGAATCCGAGTCGCGGTGTGGCCGCGATAAGTCTAAGTGGCTCTCTTTTGTTTAAAATGAACACCATTTTAAGTACATACGGAAAAACAACCAAACGGATTCGGTTTCCGTTGAAACTTTAGGATAACGATCCATGGGTCATATGTGACATGTACGAATCAACCCCGCCACAATCGGAGATGCGGTGTGGCCGACACCACTCAAAGCGTCGGTCTTTTGTTTCAAAAAGACGTCATTTTAAGTGAAAATCATCAAGTGACATACGAAAAACCGACCAAAGGCATTCGGACTGTGTCGATACTTTAGAACAAGGATTCATGGGTCGTATGTGACGTGTACGAGTCAATCCCGCCTCAATCCGAGGAGCGGTGTGGCCGACACCGTTCTAACTATGTATCTTTTGTTTAAAATGGACAGGATTATAAGTGAAAAGAACAACTGACATACGCAAAATCGACCAAACACATTCCGAATCTGTTGATAATTTATCACAACGATCCATCAGTCATATGTGACATGTACGAGCCCACTCGGGCTCAATCCGAGTCGCGGTGTGGCCGGGATCAGTCTAAGTGGCTCTCTTTTGATTAAAATGGACATCATTTTAAGTACATACGGAAAACCGACCAAACGCATTCGGTTTCCATTGAAACTTTAGAAGAATGATCCATGGGTCATATGTGAGGTGTAAGAATCATCCCCGCCCCAATCCGAGGCGCGGTGTGGCCAACACCGCTCTAACTGTGTCTGTTTTGTTTAAAATGGGTAGGATTATAAGTGAAAAGAACTGGCATACGCAAAACCGACCAAACGCATTCGGTTTCCATTGAAACTTTAGGAGAACGATCCATGGGTCATATGTGACGTGTACCAATCATCCCCGTCTCAATCGGATTCCAGATATAATTGTCATCTAAATTTTAAATTGAATTCTATATGAATTATGTATGTTTATGAATTGTAATTTAATTATGGATGTGTATAGTTTCAGGATCCATTATATGTTAAATGTGTATGAATTTGTTCGTAATTGTATATGTATGTTTTATTTTATTACAGGTACAATAGTTGGATCAAAAATGAGGTGAAAATGAGGCCTGATGAGATGAGAGGTGCCTCATGTACAGGGGAGAGGGGCTGCCAAATTGCAGGGTGCTGCAATTTGCAGCATAGGGTATGCCAACGGTTTTAAACCGTTGGCATATAATTCTAAATAAGTTTTTTACCAACGGTTCATTGAACTGTTGGTAAAGAGCTCTTTTCCCAACGGTTTAGAACCGTTGGGAAAGAGGTCACCCATGTGGTTTTCCCCAACGGTTCAAACTGTTGGGAAAAACTATCCCAACGGTTCATCCAAACCGTTGGGATAGAGTTCCTTCTGCCACCCTACCCCCACGGTTTGCAGTAAACCGTTGGGAAAGGTCTTTCCCAACGGCCTACTTCCCCACGGTTGAGTGAACCGTTGGTATATTATATACCAACGGTTTGAGGGGCTTTCCCAACGGTTCACAACCGTTGGGAAATAGTGTATTTCCAGTAGTGACTTCAAATTTTCTTATCCTGCAACCAGGATATAAGGCATCCTCAGTGGACCTCAATAACTCATAAAATTGAGATGGATCCAACTCAAGAGTTAAATCAATATCATCATGAGTTTTAGTTTGTCTAAAAGACAAACCCAAAACATTAGGTACTAAATTTTGAAACTATGATGGATTTGGAAACAAATTATTAGTGTATTATTTGGAACTGCATTCACCATCTTGATACCAAAAAACATAATCTGTTTGAAAACCATAACACAATAGATGACCCCCAAAATTGTCAAATGTTTCAAGATTCCTCAGATTACATTTCTTATATAGACACATAATTTTCCCTTCTGAAAAAAATTCTAGTTTTTATAATGAAAATGATAAGAAAGTTTCAACACCCTCAATATATACGAGATTTATACCAGAACAATTTAGATTCTTATAACAATTTATCCAAGTGTGATTATCTAATAATCACTATTGTCGACTACCTTATTCCATATTTCTCTAAAAAATATAAAATAATTAATATTTTATGCTAATTATTGCTAATTATTCCTACTTATTTCTAGTTATTTCTAGTTATTCATATTTATTTATATTTATTTCTAATTATTGCTAGTTATTGCTAGTTATTACAAGTTATTGCTCGTTATTTCTAGTTATTGCTAGTTATTTCTAGTTATTGCTAGTTATTTCTAGTTATTGTTAGTTATTGCAAATTATTTCTAATTATTACTAATTATTGATAATTATTTATAATTATTGCTAATTATTTCTAATTATTCCTAATTATTGCTCATTATTCATAATTATTTCTAATTATTCCTAATTATTTGTAATTATTCTTAATTATTTCAAATTATTCTTAATTATTACTAATTATTCCTAATTATTGCTAATTATCCCTAATTATTGACAAGTACTCCTAAGAATTCCTAATTATTCCTAGTTATTCCTAATTATTAGTAATTATTGCTAATTATTCCTAATTATTCCTAATTATTGTTATTTATTCCTAATTATTTCTAATTATTCCTAATTATTCCTAATTATTTCTAATTATTCAAAATTATTCAAAATTATTCCTAATTAGAACCAATTATTACTAATTGAAACTAATTATTACAAATTAATAGTAATTAATACTAATTATTTCTTATTATTTCTAATTATTGCTAATTATTCTTAATTATTAGTAATTATTCCTAATTACTAGTAATTATTTCTAATTATTCCCAATTATTTTTAATTATTACTAATTATTTATAATTATTGATAATTATTTCTAATTAATTATTCCTAATTGTTGATAATTATTACTAATAATCCTAATTATTATGAATTATTGATATTTTTTTACTATTTTTTATTAATTATTAATAATTTTTTTGTAATTATTAATATTTTTTGTAGTTATTACTAACTTTTTGTAATTATTAGCTAATTATTGCAAATTATTGTTAATTATGACTGATTATTACTATTTTTTATTAATTTTTATTAATTTTTATTAATTATTACTATTTTTTGTAATTTTTACTAATTTTTTGTAATTATTACTAGTTTTTTGTAATTATTACTAATTTGTTATAATTATTACTTTTTTTGTAATTATAACATATTTTTTATAATTATTACTAATTTTTTGTAATTATTACTAATTTTTTTTATAATTATTACTATTTTTTGTACTTAATACTATTTTTTGTAATTATTAATACTTTTAACTAATTATTAATTACACTAATTATTAATAATTATTACTAATTAACATTAATTTCTATTAATTTTTATTAGTTTGTAACAATCTATTACTAATTTATACAATTTTTTAATAATTTTTACTAATTACCACTAATTATTACTAATTTCAACTAATTATTACTAATATCCACTAATTTTTACTAATTAACATGATTTTTTATAAATTACCACTAATTATGATTAATTTTTATTACTAATTATTATTAGTTCTTACTAATTGTTATTAATTATTACTAATTAGTACTAATTATCACTAACTATCACTAATTAACATTAATTTCTGTAAATGTATAACAATTTATTACTAATAATTACTAATTATAGACAATTAAAAAAAATTATTACAAATTAAAATTATTTAATTTTAATTAAAAACAATAATTAAAATTATAACTAAATAGTTCTAAAAAATTAATGCAAAAAACTAATTAATTTTAATTAAATCTAATTACTTCTAATGAATAATAATAATTATTAATATTAACTAAAATAAATTAAATGAAAAATAAAAAATGAGAAAAAATAAATTCCTTGAAGCTGAATCTTTTGGTGAATGTAAAACTTGAAAATTGATCCCTTGTAACGTTTTAAACTCTAGAAAATTTAAACAAAGAAGTATTAGAGCAGAGAGGGTGAGAGACGTTTAGAAAATCTTTGAATGAAAATTATTCAGGGGGTATATATAAGTTAGATCCATTCTGACAGGATCATTTGTGACGACACTCCCGTTGTAAATAGTTAGGCGTTTATTAATTGAGGCGGCGGTAAAAACTAGTTTTTGTGATGGGTACCATCACAAATACTATCCTGCCAACACATTATTTGTGACGGGCCGTCACAAATATTATTTTTTGTGATAGGACCCATCGCAAATAGTTTAACGGTTATTAATTGAGGCGGTGGTAAAAGATAGTATTTGTGATGATCCCCATCACAAATACTATCATGGAGACATATTATTTGCGGTGACCCATCCCAAATAATATCATACCGACATATTATTTGCGATGGGGATCTACCCCCATTACAAATAACAGAAACCCAAGAAGAGTATTTGTGACTGGGGTTTAGTCCCCGTAGTAAATACTCTTCCTGTGCAAATGCACACATGGTGCGCCAATGGTATTTGCGACAGATCGAAATTTATGGACTATTTGTGACTGGTCCTACACCTGTCGCAATTAATCCATCGCAAATAGTCGAAATTCTCGTAGTGGGTGTCTTATTGGGTATGTTTATACTCACCCCTACATGGGCTTTTCCCGCACGTGTCGTGTCTTATGTAGATTATAGGAATATTAGTAATGACTATGATGGACCCGATATCAGTGGATCTTAGCAGTATGTGGCGGCACTGACCGTGTTCGTTGGTTGGACTTTGGGATCTGAAGCTGGGCTCCCCCCAACTCTACTCTTTATAGTTGATGTTAGTTTAGGTCCCCCCTATATTTCTGGTTGAGCATTTATTTTTCCTATCTTATCATTTGTATTATACTATTATACTCTGATTTATGCATTCATTATAGTTTGTTACATGCATGGTTATACTCTAGATGTTGTAGTATTTTATTATTCCTTTGTACCTTTTCATGAAGATGGTTGTGTGCATGCGTACAGGTACATTAGGCTAAGGCCTCCCATTTTAGTTTATGACTACTCGGTGCTAGTTTTTTACCCCTGAACTATTGGAGGTGATCTTGGGGTTGTCACACTTGGATTACCGCTATCCGGTCCAGTGGTTCAGGACATGAAAGATCCGTTCCGGGTCGGAATGACCCGGTTTAGTCATGGGTGACCTGATCAGGGTAGTGGGGAACTGTGGGAGGGAGGGCCGCCGATCATGGGAGGCCATGCACAGTGGTAACCAATAGCGGTCCAGCTCCACGAGTGGATGAATAGTGGGTAAGGATGATGAGATCTAGCACCTGTGGTGGTGACTAATGATGGTTTGGCAGGTTCTGAGCAGTGGGGAGGCCGATGGGGTCTGATTCTTGCAGTGACTGACCCATGGAGGCAATGACACATTGTGCTACAGAAACTTTTCAGGTGAGGTGGCAGTGAGGGAGGCCACTGTAGTAAGGGGCATCATCTTCTTATAAATAGCCTGGCGGTGGCTCAGGATTATCCATAAGTGATATCCACAATGATGGTGGGGGTAGGAGGCGACTATGGGCCGTCTTCCTTTAGAATCCATCCTTTTTTTAGCTTTTGTTGACTCGTGGTCTGCCACCCCATATTATTATTTTTAAAAGTTTTTTTGTTTTTTATTATGTGGAAAATACTAAACTTGCTTCCCCCATTGTTATTTTTCCTTTTGTGTTTTTTTTATTTCAAATATTGAACAACCTATGTAGCTTATGCTTTATTTTTGTTGAAAAATTCCATAGCCAAGTAGAATGAATTGGCCACCATCCAGAATGGTTTCCACTATCAGAATCCAGCTATAAAATAGGATCTTGTCGAAAACCACCCTAAAAATTAATATAAAAATATTTAGTTCTTAAAATTTAATATAAAACACCCTTTTTTTCAATCCAAAATAAAAAATTTCAGATGACCATAACTTGCTGATCACATTGTCGAGTGCGTCAAATTAGATGTTTATTTTTAACTAGAATTTCAGCAGTATAGTAGAAATCCTAGGTCATCTCTCGATAGAGACTTAGATCATTAGTTCCAAAATTTGGTTCTGATTATGAAAGTAAAAAAGTGAAATGGGGTTTCATTATACTTGGGTTTGATGATTAAAGATGACAATAGAAAATGAAAGTGATAAAACAAAGTAGAAGTAAACAAGATCAATTAAACATGATCAACCCAGGGAAGTCTCGTTATGCTCATCCTTCATCACTTCAAGAGAAAGGGTATATATCTTTTAATACCTAGTTTGTAACACCTATTACCAAATTGTTACTGATTTTATGATAGGATACCTCCAAGGGTTCAGTTTAAAACACACAATGATTCACCAAACACCGTCGATGATTGGGTGATTTGTATTCCACATAATAACCAAAAATCACCAAAGAAACATATGAAGAAATCGATGCTCTCTCTAGGTTTGTATTTTAGTTCTTTGAGATACCATAACATAAATTCTCATGACCTTGATAGTGCTTATATGAGTTCAATTGACCAATATGAACCACACAAACACTGCAATTGAATGAGGGAAGAAAAAGGGATGAACAGTGTGTGAAACATCACATGAAAGGGTACCCCGAAACATGATCATTTGAGTTTGAGTATAACATACCAATATATAACTCAATTAAATAAGAAGATATAATGAAGAAAAATAACATAAAACTTGGAATTAAAAAGATCATTCAACATAATACGAACATGAATCTCTGGATTACATCACGTTCCTCCCCGGGTGATCACAAGGGGTTTAGAAATCCATGGGAGGGGAGGAAGAAGAAGATGTTGAAGTAGAACTTCCCATAGCCTCTAGAAATTTTAGTTATTATGGGAATACACCTTTGGGACTCCAAAATGTCAGCACCCTACCTCCTGGATGAACTCCAAAATAGGGTTCCCAAGGTGCCAATTTATAGGAAAAGTGGGAAGTGGTTTTGGGCACCTTGATTTATATAATCCACTTGGTCCATGATTTTTTCTAGTCATAAATTCTAAAATAACCTTGGAAAAAACTATAGAGTTGTTGTAATACACCTTTTATACCTCTATGTCAAATTTAGAGGCTAGATCTGGTATATAATAAGAGATATTTCCAAAATACAGAGGCAATGTTTTGACCCCATGCAGATTCATTTTGTTGGATAGATAAGTTCGTATGGGCCTCTTAATAGACGAATTGGTATTCAGTTCCTTCAGAGGAAATGTAGATGATTAAATTTTTGATCTTCACACAAAATTTTATCCAATTTGGATGAATGGTTTAGTATAACTATGCGTTTTAGTCCATTAGTCTTCTTGGATCCTCTGCAGATTGGCCCATTTTTCTTGTATTTCATCATGAGTTCTCCAAATCACCTCCACCTACAATGTAATTATCAAAACAAGTAACATTGTTCTTTTTAACAGTGTTAAAAAAAATAATTGAATCAAACATGGAGTGAAATTTGTTATTATACTTGTAATTTTCAATACAAAACCAGTTTAATACATTGGTATAAGGATAAAATTAAATAGTGAATCGTGGTACGATTACACCCCCACACCTAAACATTTCCACTCCCTGGAAAAGTATAATATCCTAATCATGTCCCATTCCTAAATCAAAGTTGTGAAAAAAATACAAGATTCTTTTGAAATGAAATTCATCATGTCTCGTTTATGGAATCAATTTTCCTTTCATATTTATTTTCTCACATTAAAATTTGTTCAACTTTATTTGTTCACCAATGCAACATGTCGCAACGTACCTCACCTAAAATTTTCCCTCTTCACTCAAGGAACATATGAAAGTGGTGTTATGCAATTTTCCTAGATTTCATGTGATCTTACTATATCCTTGCTAGGATTCTCAATTCTTTACCGGTAGAAACTAGCATTATACTCAAGAGGACTTCCAACAGGTTGTTCTAAGGTTCAAGGTTCAGTAGGATTTAATGTTTAAAAATCCGAGGCTGAAGAGGATTTTTTAATATCTTATGTACAAAACATGTCAAAATTCAGCAAGTGTTCACAATGAATGTACACACTCAAACCCTCACAAAGTGTATCACCTCTAACTCATTCTCCCTATTTCCCATCATTGTGGGTCACAAACAAGCAGTGAATAATAATGAATAAACATCTTCTTTTCTCCATTTTTTTCTTTTGTTCTGTTTTTTTAATGTACAGAACTATTTTTTTAATGTATAGATTTTTTTGGAGATAAAGAGGGAAACATGTGTAAAACAATGATTTAATATGTCTTTTGAACCCATTTCCCAAGGAAAATGGAGGCACCCTCTATATCAACCCATAATAATGATTATCTCTCCATAATTCCTATGGAAACACCCTCTCACCCACACTTGCTGAAAATAAACAAGAACATACACAAGATATTGGTAATTAGGGATAAATTAGCTTGTAATGTGGCTACCTAATAGGAATTTCATGGTCTCTAAGTCTTAAGAAATATAAAATGTAAAGGTGGAAAAAAATAGAGGATAATTGTACAAAGGGCTTTTCAATGAATGATTGACTCTATCATAAATGTTGCATACTTGAATCTTATGGATTCAAACAGAATTAAGGAAAATTCTTGTTTCTTTACATGACCCGAGATTCTCAAGAAAGTGATTAAAAGGGAGAATATGTAATAAAGGGATTAAGATGTCTCTTAGGTAAGGGATTAAAATATTGGTCAGTTCTAATGAAGCATGGGATTCAAAAATCCATTAAACACCTAAGAATGATTTGAAAATAAAAATTCTAGAAAAAGATTCCATATCAACATTAATTTGAAAAACATTTTCCAAAAAATGGAATTTTCAACATAATTGACTCAAGAATGAAAAATGATTTTGGATATCCTTTTTAAGATCAAATTTTATATAAAAACATTAAATAAGGAAAAATAAATAAAAATGAAAACACATTTTTTTAATTTTTTTTGTTTTTGTTTTGTTTAATCCTAACTATGACTTGTCACCCTCCCCCACACCTAAAAGTTACATTGTACTAAATGAAAGTATTTTAAATAAATAGAAAAGTAAATAAATGTAGGAAGAACGGACAACCTGATATGTGGTGCCATATGTGGCATCTATAATTTGGATTTCCTCCATAAGATTCTTTGGAAAATTCTCATAGAAGTGTTTGAGCCTCTTCCCATTTACAGTAATTCCTTGTCCAATCTTCTCATACAAAACCTGTATAGCACCAAAAGGGTAAACACCAGTAACGGTATAAGGACTAAAACATCAGGAATGAAGCTTACCTAGGTGGAGCTTTAGCCTGAAATTATACATGAGAACCTTCTCACTAATATGAAACTCCTACTGATGAATCATGCTATTACAGATAGAATTTGTCTTATCTTTATAGATCTGGGAGTTCTCATATGCATCACATCTAATTTCTTCCAACTCTTGAATATACAGCTTTCTATGCTCACCTGTATATGAAATATTCATATTACATTGTTTAACATCCCAATATTCACAGTTTTATACCTTCAATAGGAGGTGAAAATCCTTTCCAAACACAATCCTATATGGTGAAATTCTGATTGGGGTTTTAAAAGCTGTACGGTACACCCAAAGTGCATCATCCAAGCACAAACTCCAATCTTTCATGTTGGGTTGTACCATTTTTTCCAAGATTCTCTTAACTTTTGGATTTGAGATTTCTGCTTGTCCATTAGTTTGGGGGTGATATACTATGGAGACTTTATGAACAGCCCCATACTTACGAATCATGTTTTTCATCTTGTGATTGCAAAAATGTGAACCCTAATCACTAATTATGAATCCTGGTAAACCAAACCTACTGAAAATTTGGGACCTCACAAAATCAAAAACCACTATAGAGTCATTGGTCCTCATGGCCTTTTCTTACACCCATTTAGATACATAGTCAATAGGCAATAAGATGTAAAAAAAGCCAAATGAATTTGGAAAAGGCCCCATGAAGTCATTTCCCCATGCATAAAAAATTTCACAGAATAACATGGGTTGTTGGAGAATTTCATTCCTCTTGGAGATATTCCCCATGAATTGACAATGACTACATGACTTGAAAAATATATGGGCATCCCTATAAAATGTTTTCCAATAAATTCCTGATTCAAGGACCTTTGGATCTATACTTTGAGAGCCAAAGTGGCTCCCATAGGACAAAGTGTGGCAGAAGGTCAAAACAGAGGTGAACTCATGGTCAGGGACACACTGAAGAACTGCTTAGTCACCACAAATTCTACACGAGTATGAGTCATCCCAAATGTACCATCAAGAATCATGATTAATTCTCGGGAATTGGGAAGTGCAGAAATCAGTGGGGACCCTATATGTTGCTAGAAAATTCACAATGTACGCATACTAGGGGGTAAGGTCCACAACATCACAAAGGTTCTCATGAGGGAAGAATTATCCAATGGGGAGGGGTGAGTTAACATGATGGTCCAATAGTGTAGAAATCCTACTAATGTGGTCATATATAAAATTTTACACTCCTCTATTATCTATAATCTCAAGGCCAAACTTCTAGAGGAGGAGCATCCATCGAATGAGGCGGGGCTTAACTTCAGGTTTCTTTAGGAGAAAACGAACGACATAATGATCAGAAAAGACAGTGATTTTTTACCCAATAAGATATGAATAGAATTTTTCTAAGGAAAAAACAATATAAAGAATTTATTTTTCAGTGGTTGTGTAGTTTTCCAAGGTAGGATCAAGGGTACACGAGGCATACAAAATTACATGAAGATCCTTCTCAACCCTTTGTGATAAAACTGCCCCCAATGCAAAGTTATAGGCATCACACTTAATCTCAAAGTGGAGATCCCACCTTGGTGGTTGGATGATGGAAGGTGATGTGAGAATCCTTTTTAGTGAATTTAAAGCATCCTCACAATTTTTAACAAACACAAACTCTGAATCTTTTTGTAATAACCAGGATAAGGGAAGTGTGATATTACTGAAGTATTTAATGAATTGGCGGTAAAAACCAGCATGAGACAAGAAATATCTCACCTCATGAACACATTTTGGATATAGAAGGGTTGAAATTAATTCAATTTTTGATTTATCCACTTGAATTCCATCTTTTGAAATAACATTCCCAAGAACTATCTCCCATTCAACCATGAAATGCATTTTCTCGTAATTTAATACGATATATTTTTCTATTCAACAATGGAGGATATAACCTAGGTGTGATAAAAAATCATCAAAAGAAGTTCCATAAACTATGAAGTCATCCATAAAAAATTCCATGAAATTCTCAAGGTACTCTGAAAGTATACTCAACATACAACACTGAAAAGAACCAAGAGCATTACAAAGACCAAATGGCATCCTTCTGTATGAAAATGTTCCAAATGGATAGGTAAATATTGTCTTTTATTGATCCTTAAGAGCTATATGGATTTGAAAATAACCTGAATAGCCATCAAGGAAATAATAATGGGACTTACCAGCCAATCGTTTTATCATTTGGTCAATGAAAGGTAGAGGAATGTGGTCCTTCCACGTGGCTTGATTTAGTCAACGGTAGTCAATGCAGACTCACCAACTGTTTTTTACACGTGTTGGAACCAATTGCTTCCCTTCATTTGAGACAACTGTTATTACTATTTTTTAGCCAAAATTTTCACTGGGCTAACCCATTTACTATCGGATATAGGATAAATGATCCCTGCAACAAGTAATTTACTGTCTTCCAATTTTACCACTTCAAGGAGAGTGGGATTCAACTGGTGTTGAGATTGTCTTAGGGGCTTAGCCTCATCATCCAAAAGTATATGGTGAATGAAGGACCCTAGGTCACCCTAGGGGGGGGGTGAATCAGGGTGTCAAATTTTTCTCCCATTTATTGGATCATGTTCCCACATTGGTAAGAACTTAATTAAACCTATATGATGGATATGTGTAGTAATTAAAACATTCACATATAGAAGGACAACACAACACTTTCACTTGGTTTAACACTAAGGGCTATGTCAAAGGAGCATACGCCGACAGGTTTCTGATCATACCTATTTCCACTAATATTCACTAGCTGTGGATTACAAGGTTCAGGTACAATCACTATGTCCTAGGCATACTACCTTTACAAAAGTTCAGGGATATTTCACTGCTTCCCTTAGATCACTTCCATTGACTCCCCCTAGCTCACTGCCTTGGAGAGGTCACACTCAGTTTATGGACATGAAGGTCCCTTCAATGGATAGGAATAAAAGTATTTGTCTCCTATTTAACATGAGAATTTTCTTGCATCGAGGTCCATAGTTGATTCTCTTTAATGTTCAATATTCTTCTCCAGTGCAACAACCAGATGTAATAAGACTTCTTCTTCTTGGATAGAATCACAAATTCTTTTGTGATTATTCAAACACTGAAAATCAGTTCACTAGGCATCATCAGAATAAAATCTTCTTATTACATGTATGCATGTGACCATGCTTGTGACAATATATAAGTGCTCTTCCTATTCACTTATTTACACACATGCACCCTCAGTTTAGGATGCTTTTCTTCAAAGTATTCTCATATTCATACACATGAAACCTATTCTCTCCTTAGCACTTGATTAGGATATTATTGGGATTTAATTGTGTTCTTCAAGTCATGCAAATGAATTCATGAACTCACTTCCCATCACCTTGCACATTCTTTTCTTCTCCCTTTCTTAAGACACATTGTTCAATTTGTTTTTTTATGGTTATGAGCATGTGATTTTATTCAAACTTCATTGTGTGTATTTTTTTGTCCTATATCTTCACACACATCTCCTCAGGTTTGGTATGATGTTCTTGTTTTCCTCATTCACACCAAGGGTATGAAGTTTTTCTATTCACTGGGTGTGCATGTCTCCTATGCGAACCATAATGGTTCACAGATCCTCCTCATGCAAGGGATGCATTGGATTCCATCCCATACCGAGTGGTACATGGTTCCCCCAAATGGTTATCATTTCTCTTTGTGGTACACAATTCTTCTTTCTGGAACTTAATGGTATAGAGTTCACCTTTGTGAACCGAGTGGTACGTGGGACATCTCTTCATGACCTGAGAGGTATGTGGTTCACTTCTTCGCCAACCACAGTGGTAAAACAGACTTCTCTTTGCGAACCAGAATGGTATGCGAGTCTTCTCTTCCTTGAGAACCAGAATGGTATGCGAGCCTTCTCTTCCTTGAGAACCAGAATGGTATGCGGTTCACTTCACTAACCCAAAATGGTTTGCAGATTGTGCTTTCCCCTTTTGGACTGGAAGAATGAAGAGACTCTGTTTCTCAAAAACAGGAGCTCTCAAAGTCTTGGGAGCAACAAACCTTTTCAAATCGGCATGTATCTTTTTATAAGTATAGATCGGATCTTTTCCGTGTCCAAAATCCGCATGATAGGATCTTTAATATTCTGTCTTGAATAACCAAGATCTCCAGTTCTTTGATATCTTCAAACCTGCATGGAGATATTCCGCATATATTGGATATTTCCTTTTTCAAACTCACGAACTTCTTATTGATCATTCATGCATTCACGATGGAATGTATCACTTTTTGAATCCCTACTCGAATCCACATGGCCTTGGAAACTTTGTTTGCCTCTTCCATTCACTCGTTCTTCGTTTCAGTCGCATGCATGAAAATGTAATTTCATGCATGTGATCATAGAATCCATACAATCATTGTGGTCTTGAACTGATCTCAATTGATAAGTGGTGAGATCATTTTTTAGCTCGAGCACTGGTTCACGGGTGCATACAGATGTACAGAGGTTGAATACAACCTCAGTGGAGGAGATCGGATGACCCTGCTTCAATCGCGAACCACATAGATCATATGGATGGCTTGGATGCATGGAATCAATCTCGCGATTGATCGGATGGTAGACTGTGTGTCTCTGAGGGATCAACGGTCAATATTAGTTCCTCATTTTTAAAACCTTTTTCCACATTGAAACTCCGTGCTATTTTATCGAGGTTTATCAATCAAGCGTGGCAGTAGTGACTTAGAATTCTTCTCCTCCCTCCACGGTAACACCTAGTACCGTGTTCACCCTATAGGCGTGCTCTTAGTTCCCACTCTGCTCCTGAAGCATGCTCCTAGTTTCCACGCTGCACGGGTTCACCACCATGCGGCACCTGCGGGCTTATACACAGCCTACACACATCCTGCCTTAGGAAGGGCTGGCCTTGAGGGCTTCCCTCAAGCATGGTTTACCCCTCAAGTCCCGCATGTGATTGAGGTGAGGACCTCGAATGGACTCCATGTATGGCCCTTTTATTTTAGGTAAAGGCATATAAATAAAATAACTACTTAGTGTAAAACTGAGTGTTTACTAATATAAAATTCCAAACCACCATTCCAAACCTCCTCCACAACCACTTCTTCTCCTTTTCTTTTACTCCTTACAAAGAACACTCCAACCATACTTAATTTTTGTAGACAACGTATCACTCCTGATACACATATATGAAACCTAGGATGAAGATCAACCAACGTCTGTTTTCCATTATCCATTTTAATTAGGAGAGTTCCTTCCTTAATTTTGATCATTATTGACATCCATTGACACTCATTGACAAAAAATACAATCTTCACATACTAAATGGTCCCAACAGTGCATACAAATAGACAGGCTAATCTCGAGAATATAAACAAATGTTCATCCTATTGCATTTTTACACCCCCTCAAAAGGTTGAGAAATTTTGATTCTTACAGTGGAGAGAGGTTATTGGGAATAATGATGGGAAATTGTTCAATACCCTGAAGATACACATATTTTAAATTAGAAGGAAGTGGTTTAAGTTCCAACACCAGTGGTTTTTGGATTGAGGGAGGGGGTTCAGGGGGAGTGAGGTCCATGAAACTATCTATCTACTCATGTTTATTCTTTAAGGAAATAGAATATATGGAAATGAGATTTTCAGAATCATCGACAGTCATGGGTACCTTAGAGTGAACACACTCATCAATAAAAACAAAAAATTTACATTTTTCAGAAGCCAAAAAACACTCAAAACATGAATCAACACACAAATCATCCAAGGGTGAAGAAGAGGAAAATGAATCAGAGTATGGGTTGAGGAGAGAATTTTTTGTGCATGCATCGTTTGATAGAACTTCCATTGAATAGACAGGAAGAGAGGAGTGCTCTTAAATGGGGTGTTTCATAGCTTCAAGGATGTTAAAACTCACCTTTTCTCCACTGAACTCCACGGAAAAAGTACCATTGTGAACATTGATGATCGTATTTGCTGTTTTAAGGAATTTCCTCCCAATTATGAGAGGGGAATGTCCTTGGGTTCATGTATCTTCTATCTCAAGAATGTAGAAATTAGTGGGGAATATGAGATTCTTAACTCTTATAAGGACATCATCAATCACTTCTATTGGATGTGTAGTACTCTGGTTGGCAAGTTTCATGAAAATTACTGTTGGTTGAAGCTCTCCAACTTGCAGAGAAGTATACATGGATTGAAGCATTACATTAATGGAAGCACCTAAATCTAGAATGGAATCAGAAAAGAAGGTCTAACCTATGGTACACACTATTTTGAATGTGTCTGAATACTTGTATTTGGTTGGCATTGCTGGTTGAATCAAAGCCGAGACATTCCTTTCCAAGTTGACTCTCTTATTCCCCTTCATTCTTCTTCTATGGGTGAAAATCTCTGGTATATCGAGGGATTTTTTTAACTGCATCCAATAAAGGAATGTTAACTTGATCCTTTTTAAATGTATCCATTATTTCTTTATCAATGTCATTATCACAATTCTTCTTAGATTTAGAGAGTATTTGGGGGAATGTAAGAGTAATGGATTGTTCATGGGAATCCTCAATGATAATTTGATTACCCTTTTTATTTTTCTTTTCTTCATTGGAATCTTTTATGGGTGGAGAAAGAGTGTTTTCAAGAGGGGGACATACCTATTGTGTAGAATAAATATAAGGAGAAACCTATTTGCCACTACAAAGTGTAATTTCACATACATTACCTTTGTACTTCGGATTGAAAATGGGTTGGGATGGTAGTTTTCTAGAACCTTGCATCTTAATCTCACTAATGGTGTTTTCCAATTTCCCCACTTGAATTCACAGGTCTTGAATAACCAATTTTTGGGTATGTTGGAATTATAGGTTCTAGGATGCCATCTTCTTTAACATGTCCTCAAGGATTGGTTCACATTTGGGAGGAGGAGGAGGATTATTCTGAGAATTTTAGGGATAAAATATTGCATACCTTGGCCTAGTTTATTCCAATTTTTCTTGGGGTAGCTCAGGTTTCCTCCTTGTTGGTACTGTGGTTGTGCTTTCCACCCAGGATTTGGATTTGGCCTAAATAGTTCCTTCTTGAAGGTTGGTGCTTACTAAAAAGGAATACCTGGGAATACTACTACACAAGAATCAAATGAATCCTGAAGTTGTGGTCACTTTTCATAAAAACGAGTGTTATCAGAAAAAATACCACAATGTAATGGAATAGAAGTAGAGTGTGAGTTACCTTGTTCTTGAGATAATTTCCTTAGAAGGTTATGCATCTCATCATGTTTATTATCTATCTTTTGTTCTAGGGATGAATGACTTACCTCATAAACTCCTTGGGCTGGTGCAGTTGCCCGTGTACCAACTTGTTGTGAATTTTGAGCCATGTTGGCTATTAAGTCACGAGCCGAAGGAGCTTTATCAAAAAGGGTACCACCAACTGCATCATCAATCATTCCATGATACATGGGGATAAGTCCCTCATAGAAGTATTGGATTAATAGTTGTTCATTAATCTAGTGGTGGGGGTCACTTGAGAAATGTCTTTTGAATCTCTCTCAGTATTCATTACGGGTCTCACCTTGTGATTGCTTAATACCACAAATTTCTTTCCTAATTGATGAAGTTCGGGAAGTAGGGAAGAATTTATCTAAAAAAAGTATTTTTAGGTCATTCCATACCCTAATTGTGGTAGAAAAATAGTATATCCAATATTTGGATACACCATCAAGGGAGAAAGGGAAGGCTCTAAACTTAATTAAGTCCTCAAACACATTTTGGGGTTTCACGGTGGAGCACACTATGTGAAACTCATTAAGGTGTTTATAAGAGTCCTCACTGGGAATGCCATGGAATTTAGGAATAAGGTGGATGGGGCCAAATATCAACTCAATGTTGGCTGATTCCTTAGGATATTGGATGTACGGAGGTTGGTACTCCACATCCGAGGTGGTCAGTTCTTTAAAAGTTCGGTTATATACAGCCATGATTCCTGGAGTTTGATTGGGTTCAATTTTTGAGTGGTTTAGGAACACTTGAGGTTCCAAAAGAGGATCCTCATTTTTTATTGATTTACCTACTCTATATTTCATGATTTTTTGGTGAAGTATATTTTTAATTTCTGGATCAAATTTAAGCAGTTTTTCTTTTTTTGATCCGGTCATGAAAATAAGTTCTAAAGTTTGTTTTTTTGTTTTTTTTTATGATTGAATATGGATAAAATAACTTAATAAGGGTGAACAAAGAATAGAATTTTATACTACAGAATTATATAGAGATATATGGAGAAGAATAAGAAGAGAGAGAGAGAGAGAAAGAACACACAAAACAAAAAAAATAGAAACAAAAAACCAAAACCAAAAAAATAAAATGGGGGGGGGGGTATTGGAAGGAGTTATAATTAAGAAGTAAAATAAATAAATAAAAATTAATAAAACAGAATAAAATGATCTTGGATCCCCGGAAATGGCACCAAAATTTGATCGCATTTTCGAGTGCGTCAAATTAGATGTTTATTTTTAACTATAATTTCTACAGTATAACAACAACCCTAGGTCGTCACTCGATGGAGCCTTAGATCATTAATTACAAAATGTGGTTCTGATTATGAAAGTAAAAAAGGTAAATAGGGTTTTATAATACTTGGGTTTGATGATTAAATATGACAATAGAAAATGAAAGTTATAAAACAAAGTAGAAGTAAACAAGATTAATTAAATGTGACCAACCCAGGGAAGTCTGATGATTCTCATCCTTCATCGCTTCAGGATAAAGGGTATAGATATTTTAACCCCTAGTTTATAACACATATTAGTATAATTTTATAGAGTTTATTATAGGATACCTCCTAGGGTTCAGTTGAAAACACACAATGATTCACCGAACACTGTTGATGATTGGGTGATTTGTGTTCCACATCATAACCGAAACTCACCAAGGCAACACACAAAGAACATGATTTTCTCTCTAGGTTTATATGTTATTTCTTTGTGATACCATAATATAAATTTTCATGACCTTTATAGTGCTTATATGAGTTAAATTGACCAATATAAACCACACAAACACCGCAACTGAATGAGGGAAGAAAAAGGGATGAACGATGTGTGAAACATCACATGAAAGGGTACCCCCAAACATGATCATTTGAGTTTGAATATAACAAAATAGTATATAAATCAATTAAATAAGAAGATATGATGAATAAAATAAACATACAACATGGAATTAAAATGATCGTTCAACATAATACAAACATGAAACTCAAGATTACATCACATTCCTCCCTGGGTGATCACAAGGGGTTTATAAATCCATGGGAGGGGAGGAAGAAGAATATGTTGAAGTAGAAATTACCATATACTCCAGAACTTATAGGGATGACTGGAATACAACTTTGGGACTCCAAAATGGAAGCACCTTGCCTCCTGTCCAAACTCCAAAATAGGGTTCCCAAAGTTCCAATTTATAGGAAAAGTGGGAAGTGGTTTTAGGCACCTTGATTTCAAGAATCTGTTGGTCCATGGTTTTGGAAAGTCAGAAAATTTTAAATCACCATGGACAAAACTAAAGAGTTGTTTTACAAAAACTTTTATAACTCCATGTAAAATTTGGAATCAATATATTGTATATAATAACAGATATTTCTAAAATACAGAGGAAAAGTTTTTACCCCGTGCAGATTCGTTTTTTTGGACAGATCAGTCTGTATGTGCCTCTTAATGGATGAATTGGGATTTGGTTCCTTCATATGAAATGTATCTGATTAAATTTTGGATCATAAAAAAACGTTTCAGCCCATTTAGATTCACAATTTAGTAGAATTATATGTTTTATTCCACTGGTCTTCTTGGATCCTGTGTAGATTGGCCCATTTTTCTTGGATTTCATCATGGGTTCTCCAAATCACCTCCACCTACAATGTAATTATCAAAACAACTAACATGTTTCTTTTTAATAGCGTTAAAAAAAATAATTTAATAAAAAATGGAGTGAAATTTGTTATTATAATTATAATTTTTAATACAAAACCAGTTTAATACAGTGGTATAAGGGTGAAATTAAACAGTGAATTGTGGTACGATCACACCCCCACACCTAAACAATTACACTCTTTAGAAAAGTATAATATCCTAATCATGTAACATTCATAAATCAAAGGTGTGAAAAAATACAAGATTATTTTTAAATGAAATTAATCATGACTCGTTTATGGAATCAATTTTACTTTCATCTTTCTTTTCTCACATTCGAATTTGTTCAACTTCTGTTGTTCACCCACGAAACATGTTGCAACATACCTCACCTAAAATTTTTCCCTCTTCACTAAAGGAACATATGAAAGCGGAGTTATGATCTTTTCTTAGAGTTCACGTGATCTTACCATATGCTTGCCAGGATTCTCAATTCTCTACTGGTAGAAACTAGTGTGCTACTCAAGAGGACTTCTAACAGGTTGTTATGAGGTTCAAGGGTTGGTAGGATTTAATGTTTAAAAATACGAGGAAGAAGAGGAGTGTTTAATCTCTTATGTACAAAGCATGTCAAAATTCATCAAGTGTTCACAATTAATGTACACACTCAACCCCTCACAAAGTGTATCACCTCCAACTCACTCTCCCCATTTTCCATCTTTGTGGGTCACAACTAAGCAATGAATAATAATGAGTAAACATCCTCTTTTCTCCATTTTCTTCTTTTTTTATGTTTTCTTTTCAATGTATATAACTATTTTTTTAATGTATATATTTTCTTGGATATAAAGAGGGAAACATGTGTAAAAAAATTATTTAATATGGCTTGTGAACCCATTTCCCAAGGAAAATGTAGGCACCCCTTATATCAACCCATAACAATGATTATCTCTCCAGAATTCCCATGGAAACACCCTCTCAACCACACTTGCTGAAAATAAACAAGAATATACATAAAATATGGGTATGTAGGGATAAATTATCTTGTAATGTGGCTACATAATAGGCATTTCATGGTCTCTAAGGCTTAATAAGGATAAAATGTAAAGGTAGCTGAAAATAAAGGATAATTGTACAAAGGGATTTTCAATGAACAATTACCTCTGTCATGAATGTATAATACTTGAATATTATGGCTTCAAATAGAATCAATGAAATTTATAGTTTCTCTACATTACCTTATACTCTCAAGAAAGTGATTAAAAGGAAGAATATGCAATAAAGGCCTTAGAATGTCTCTCGGGTAAGGGATTAAAATATTGGTTAGTGTTAATGAGGCATCAGATTCAAAAATCCATTAAACACCTACGAATTATTTGAAAATACAAATTATAGAAAAATATTCCATATCAACATTCATTTGAATTTTTTTTTCTAAAAACAATGGAATTTTAAACACAATCGACTCAAGCATGAAAAATGAATTTGGATATTCTTTTTAAGATCAATTTTTATCTCAAAACACAAAATAAAAAAAAGAAATCAAAAATTAAAACACATTTTTTATTTTTTTGTTTTTTTTGTTTTGTGTAATCCTAACTATGACATGTAACCCTCCCCCACACCTAAAATGTACATTAACATTAATGAAATTATTTTAAATAAATAGACAAGTAAATAAAGGTAGGGAGAAGGGACAACCTTCTATGTGGTGTCATATGTGGTATCTATCAGTTGGATTTCCTCCATGAGATGCTTTGTAAAATCCTCATAGAAGTGTTTGATCCTCCTCCCATTGAAAGTAATCCTTTTTCCACTCTTATCATGAAAAACCTATATAGCACCAAAAGGGTAAACATCAGTAACGGTATAAGGACTGAGCCATAGGGAATGAAGATTACCTGGGTGGAGATTTAGCCTGGAATCATAAATGAGAACCTTCTCACAAGTATGAAACTTCTGTTGATGTATCATGATATCCTGGATAGCCTTTTTCTTATCTTTATAGATCTGAGAGTTCTCATATGCATCACATCGAATTTCTTCCAACTCTTGAATATGCACCTTCCTATGCTCACCTACATCTGAAAGATTCATATTATGTTGTTTAACAGATCATTATGCATAGTGTTCTACCTCTACTAGGAGGTTAAAATACTTTCCAAACACAATCATGTATGGTGAAATTATTATTGTGGTTTTAAAAGCTATTTTGTACGCCCAAAGTGCTTCATCAAAGTGCAGACTCCAATCTTTCCTATTGGGTTGTACCATTTTTTCTAATATTCTCTTAACTTTCCAATTTTAGATTTCTGATCATCCATTAGTTTGGGGGTGATATAATGTAGAGACTTTATGAACAACCCCATACTTATGAAGCAAAGTTTTCATGTTGCGATTACAAAAATGTGAACCCTGATCACTAATGACGAATCTCGGTAAACCAAACCTACTGAAAATTTGGGACCACAAAAAATAAACAACCACTCGAGAGTCATCAGTCCTAGTGTCCATTGCTTCCACCAATTTAGATACATAGTCAACAACCAATAAGATGCACAAAAATCCAAATTAATTTGGAAAAGGCCCCATGAATTCAATTCCCCATGTATCAAAAATTTCACAGAATAATATGGGTTATTGGGGCATTTCATTCCTCTTGGAGATATTCCCTATGAATCGACAATGACTACATGACTTGAAAAATCTGTGGGCATCCCTACACAATGTTGGACAATAAATTCCTGATTCATTGGCCTTTCGAGAGGTATGTTGGGTTCCAAAGTGTCCCCCATAGGACAAAGTGTGGAATAAGGTCAAAACAGAGGTGAACTCATGGTTAGGGACACACTGACGAACTACTTGGTCACAAAAAATTCTCCATAAGTATGGGTCATCCCAAATGTACCATCAAGAATCATGCTTAAGTATCTGGGATTGGGAAGTGCTAAAATCAGTGGGTACTTTAGATGTTAATAGAAAATTCACAATGCCCGCATACCAGGGGGTAAGGTCCACAACATCACAAAGGTTCTCATTAGGGAATAATTCTACAATGGGGAGGGGTGAGTCAACATGATGGTCCAATGGTGGGGAAATCATACAAATGTGGCCAGATACCACATTTTACACTCCTCTCTTATCTCTAATCTCAAGGTCAAACTTCTGTAGGAGGAGCATCCATCAAATGAGGCGGGGCTTAGCTTTAGGTTTCTTTAGGAGAAAATGAAGGGCATCATGATCAGAAAAGACAATGATTATTGACCTGATAAGATATGAATAGATTTTTTATAAGGAAAACACAATAGAAAGAAGATCTTTTTCAGTGGTTATGTAGTTTTCCTGGTCATGGTCAAGGGTACGTGAGGCATACACAATTACATGGGGATCCTTCTCTACCCTTTATGATAAAACTACCCCACCTTCAAAGTTAGAGGCATTAAACATAAGATCAAAGGGGAGATCCCAAATTGGTGGTTAGATGATGGGAAGTGATGTGAGACTCATTTTTAGTGAATTGAAATAATCCTCACAATTTTTATCAAACAAAAACTCTGAATCTTTTTGTAATAACAGGGACAAGGGAAGTGTGATCTTACTGAAGTATTTAATGAATCGGTGGTAAAAACCAGCATGACCCAAGAAATATCACTCCTAAAAAATACATTTTGGATATATATGAGTTGAAATTAATTCAATTTTTGGTTTATCCACTTGAATTACATATTTTTGAAATAATATTCCCAAGAACTATCCCCTGTTCAACCATGAAATGGAATTTCTCATAATTTAATACAAGATATTTTTCTATGCAATGGAAGGGGATATAACCTAGGTGTGATAAAAAATCATAAAAAGAATTTCCACAAACTGTGAAGTCATCCATAAAAACTTCCATGCAATTATCAAGGAACTCTGAAAATATACTCAATATACAACGTTGAAAAGTATCATGAGCATTATAAATACCAAAAATCATCCTTCTGTATTCAAATGTTCCAAATAGACAGGTAAATGTTGTCATTTTTTGATCCTCAAGAGATATATGGATTTGAAAATAACTTGAATAGCCATCAAGTAATCAATAATGGGACTTACCAGCCAATCGTTCTCACATTTTCTCAATGAAAGGTAGAGGAAAGTGGTCCTTCCACGTGGCTGGATTCAGTCGACTGTATTCAATACAAACTCACCAACTATTTTTCACATGTGTTGGAACTAATTCCTTCCTTTCATTTGACACAACTGTTATTCTGGGTTTTTAGGAACAATTTTCACTAGGCTAACCCATTTACTATCAGATATAGGATAAATGATCTCCGCAACATGTAATTTACTGACTTTTAATTTTATCAATTCAAGTAGAGTGGGATTCAACCAGGATTGAGATTTTCTTACAGGCTTAGGCTCATAATTCAAAATTATATGGTGCATACAAATAGATGGGCTAATCCTGGGAATATTAGCCAATGTCCATCCTATTTCCTTTTTATACTCTCTCAAAAGGTTGAGGAGTTTTGATTCTTTCTGTGGAGAGAGGTTATAATGATGGTAAATTGGTCAATACCCTCAATATACACATATTTTAAATTATAAGGAAGTGGTTTAAGTTCAAACACTGGTGGTTTTTGGATTGAGGGAGGGGGTTCGAGGGGAGTGAGGTCCCTGAAACTGTCTATCTGCTCATGTTTATTATCTAAGGAAAATCTATGGAAATGAGATTTTCAAAATCATCGATAGTTATGGGTACCTCAGAATAAACACACTCATCAATAAAAACAAAAAATTTACATTTTTCATAACCCACACAACACTGAAAACATGAATCAACACTCAAATCATCCAAGGGTGAAGAAGAGGGTAATGAATCATAGTATGGGTTGAGGAGAGAATTGTGTTTATATGCATCATTTGAGGGAACTTCCATCAAATAGACGGGAAGAGTGGAGTGCTCTTCAATGGGGTGTTTCATAGCTTCAAGGATGTTAAAACTTACCTTTTATCCACCGAAATCCATGGACAATATACCCTTGTAAACATTAATGATCATCTTTGCTGTTTTAAGGAATAGAATCCCAAGTATGAGAGGGGATTTTCCTTAGGTTCAGGTATCTTCCATCTCAAGAATTTAGAAATCAGTGCGGAAGATGAGATTCTTCACTCTTACATGGACATACTCAATCACTACTGTTGGATGCATAGTAATTCGATTGGAAAGTTGAACAACAATTTCTGTTGGTTGAAGCTCTCCAAACTACAAATAAGTATACACAGAGCGATGCATTACATTACTGGAAGCACCTAAATCTAGAATAGAATCAGAAAATAAGGTCTCCCCTATGGTACACAGTATTGTGAATGTTCTCAGATACTTTCATTTGGTTGGAATTTCTGGTTGAATCAAGGCTAATAAATTCCTTCCCAAGTTGACTCTCTCATTCCCCTATAGCCTCCTTCCTTGGGTGAAAATATCTTTAAGAAATTTGGAATATCGATGGATTTTTTTAACTACATCCAATAAAGGAATGTTAACTTGAACCTTTTTAAATATATCAATTATTTCTTTATCAATGTCATTTTCACAATTCTTCTTAGATTTAGAGAGTCTTTGGGGGAAAGTAAGAGGGATTAATTGTTCATGGGAATCCTCAATGATAATTTTATTAACCTTTTTATTTTTCTTTTCTTTATTGAAATATTTTATGGGTGGATAAATAGTGTTTTCAAGAGGTGTACATACCTATTGTGTAGAATCAATATAAAGAGAAACTTATTTTCCACTACGAAGTGTAATTGCACATACATTAACTTTTTCCCCCATATTGGAAATGGGTTGGGATTATAGTTGTCCAGAACCTTTCATCTTAATCTCATCGATGGTGTTTTCCAATAGCCCCACTTGAGTTCGCAGGTCTTGAATAACTGATTGTGTGGTTTGTTTGAATTTTAGGTTCTGGGTTTACATTTTCTTCACCATGTCCTCAAGGCTTGGTTCACATTTGGGAGGAGGATGAAGATTATTCCAAGAAGTTGAGGGATAAGAATATTTCATACCTTGGCCTTGTTGACACTAATTTTTCTTGGGGTAGCTCGAGTTTCCTCCTTGTTGGTACTGTGGTTGTGCTTTCCACCCGAGATTTGGATTTGTCCTAAATGGTTCTTTCATGAAGGGTGGTGCTTGTTGAAAAGGATGACCTAGGAATACTACTGCACAAGACTCAGATGAATCCTGAAGTTGCGGGCACTGGTTAGAAAAATGAGTGTTATCAGAACAAATTACACAATGTAATGGAATATAAGTATCATGTGAGTTACCTTGTGCTTGAGATAATTTCATTATAAGGGTATTCATCTCATCAAGTTTATTATATACCTTTTTTTCAAGGGCTGAATGACTTACCTCATAAACTACTTGGATTGGTGCAATTTCTCATGTACCAAATTGTTGTGCATTTTGAGCCATGTTGGCTATTAAGTCACGAGCCGTGGAAGGAGTTTTATCAACAAGGGCACCAATGGATGCAACATCAAACATTCCACAATCCATGGGGACAAGTCCCTCCTAGAAGTATTGTATTAATAGTTTTTCACTAATATGGTGGTGGGGTAAGCTTGAGAAACGTCTTTTGAATCTCTCCCAGTATTCATGAAGGGTCTTACCTTGTGATTTCCTAATGCCACAAATTTCTTTCTTAATTGATGCAATTTGAAAGGTAGGGAAGAAATTCTATAAAAAGAGATTTTTCAAGTAATTCCAGCCCCCAATTGTGGTAGGAAAATAGTATATCCAATCTTTGGATACACCATCAAGGGGGAAAGGGAAGGCCCTAAACTTAATTAAGTCCTCAGACACATTTTGGGGTTTCATAGTCGAGCACACTATGTGAAACTCTTTAAGGTGTTTATGAGGGTACTCACTGAGAATACCATAGAATTTAGGAAGAAGGTGGATGAGTCCTGGTCTCAACTCAATGTTGGATTCTTCCTCTGGATATTGGATGTACACAGGTTGGTACTCCATGTCCAGGGGGTGAGTTCTTTTAAAGTTTGGTTATTTGTAGCCAGGATTCCTGGTTTTTGATTGGGTTCAATTTTTGAGTGGTTTCAGACCACTTGAGGTTCCAAAATAGGATCCTTTGTGTTAAATTATTTAATTAATCTATATTCCATAATTTTTTAGTGAATTTTATTTTCAATTTTTGGGTCAAATTCAATCATTTTTCCTTTTTCTAATTGGGTCATGAAAATTAGTTATGATGTTTGTTTTTTGTTTTTTATGATTGAATATGTATAAAATAACTTAATAAGGGTTAAATAATAATAAAATGTTATAATAAAAAATTATAGAGAGAGATATGGAGAAGAAGAGAGAAATAGAGATATAGAGGGAGAGAGAGAAAGAACACAGAAAAACAAACAAAAGTAGAAACAAAAAACCAATACGAAAACAATAAAATGGGGGGGGGGATATTGAAAGAAGTTATAATTAATAAGTAAAATAAATAAATAAAAATGAATAGGATATAATAAAATTATATTTGATCACCTAAAACAATTCCAAAATTTGATCGCATTGTCAAGCGTGTCAAATTATATGTTTATTTTTAACTAGAATTTCTGCAGTATAACAACAACCCTAGGTCGTCTCTCAACAGAGCCTTAGATCATTAATTCCAGAATGTGGCTCTTATTATGAAAGTAAAAAAGGGAAATGGGGTTTTATAATACTTTGATTTTATGATTAATAATGAAAATAGAAAATGAAAGCAATAAAACAAAGTAGAAGTAAACAAGATTAATTAAACGTGATCAACCTATGGAAGTCTCGTGATGCTCATCCTTCATCTCTTCAAGATAAAGGGTATATATTTTTTAATACCTGGTTTGTAACACCTATTACCATAATTTTACTGAGTTTATACTAGGATAACTCCTAGGGTTTAGTAAAAAACTCACAATGATTCACCAGACACTGCTGATGATTGGGTGATTTTTGTTCAACATCATAACCAAAACTCACCAAGGAAAAACACGAAGAACTCAATGTGCTATCCAGGTTTGTATGTTATTTCTTTGTGATACCATGAAATAAATTTTCATGACCTTGATAGTGATTATATGAGTTTAATTGACCAATATGAACCACATAAACACCACAATTGAATAAGGGAAGAAAAAGGGATGAACAACGTGTGAAACATCACATGAAAGGGTACCCCCAAACATGATCATTTTAGTTTGAGTATAACATACCAGTATATAAATCAATTAAATAATATAATATTATAAATAAAAACAACATGAAACCTTGAATTAAAAATATCATTCAATATAATACAAACATGAAACTCGAGATTACGTCACGTTCCTCCCCGGGTGATCACAAGGGGTTTAGAAATCCATGGGAGGGGAGGAAGAAGAATATGTTGAAGTAGAACTTCCCATAGCCTCTAGAAATTATAGGGATTATGGGAAGAAACCTCTGGGACTCCAAAATGGTAGCACCTTTCCTCCTGACTGAACTCCAAAATTGGGTGCCCAAGGTTCCAATTTATAAGAAAAGTGGGAAGTGGTTTTGGGCACCATTATTTTGAGAATCTACTTGGTCCACTATTTTGGCCAGTCATACTGTCTTAAATCACCTTATACAAAACTAAAGAGTTTTTGGAAGACACCTTTTATCCCTCCATGTCAAATTTGGCAGCCAGATCTAGTATATAATAAGATATATTTCCAAAATACAGAGGCAAAGTTTTGACCTCGTGCAGATTCATTTTGTTGGATAGATAAGTCCGTATGGGACTCTTAATGGATGAATTGTGCTTTGGTTACTTCAGATTAAATGTATCTGATTAAAATTTTGACTAGGTCAAAAAGTTTCCACCCATTTGGATACACAGTTTAGTATAAGTATGCGTTTTAGTCCACTGGTCTGCTTGGATCCTGTGCAGATTGGCCCATTTTTCTTCGATTTCATCATTGGTTCTCTAAATCACCTCCACCTACAATGTAATTATCAAAAAAAGTAACATTGTTATTTTTAACAGTTTAAAAAAAAAATAATTGAATCAAACATGAAGTTTAAATTGTTATTGTACTTTTAGTTTTCAATACAAAACCAGTTTAATACATTGGTATAAGGGTGAAATTAAATAGTGAATCGTGGTATGATCACTTGCCCATCCGAAATTAGATTGACAGACAATCTATTTTGTTAGGTCTGAAATGAACCCACATACATAATTTAAATAAGATTACCCTTTTCTTTCTGAAAACATACATGAAATATCTCTAATATCAATTGTCAGTACTGAGGTGCACAGAAGAAGCCGGTGGATCGAGGATTTAATTCTTTTCATCACTGGAGTGAAAAAAATTCATCATATACAGAGACCTGATCACTGATAAAGGTTTGAGGATATATTATAAATTTATTATGCACAAAAATAAACTTTAATTATTACTTAATTCGAATCGATAGTGCATTATATTTTATCTCATTTCCAATGATTGTTGTTTGAAGGATCTGAGGATGAATCCCTCTAGATCATCCACACACACTTCAAGAGTTAGTGTGAATGATAATCATAGAATTTTGGTTGATAGAATAAAGATCTAATGAATCCTTTAGTTTCATGATGATCCCCAAGACTCCCTTCCTTCGATTCATGAAGGTGTTCTTGGATTGAGTGCTTGGACGGATTATTCCTCTCTCTATGATGTAGGAAGAAGGAGAGAGAAGCTCTCAAGATCATGGGAATGAATAATGTGATGAAAATGAGCTCCTATTTTCTTATATAGAAGAGATTAAACATCTGGAAAGGGTTCCTTGAAATCCATATATAAAATTCCCACTAAATAACTAGTAAATGACACATTTTTGGAAAACTAACTACCTCATAATGTCATTTTTATTTTTATCACTTACTTGTAATATATAATTAATATATTATTTGATAAAAATGAGCTATTAACTTGGCTCGTATTTCTCACTAACATAAAAAAACCTTTAATGTTAAAATAATATTCTTTCATATAATATTTTTTTGTGTATTCACTTAATACCTTATGAATACTTTCAATAAATAAATTCAACTCTAATTATTCTATAATTGAATAATAATGAATTTATTTATTCATTGGAAATCATTTATTCGTAGACAAGCTTAGACCCCATAGTGGGTCCTTATATGTCCTATTATCATATTCAATAGAATATGATAGACTTTTTAATATTCTATTGGGTGTGACTCTCTAGGACCCTATCTTGATAGAAGGGAATACTATTCACAGACCTAGAGTAGAGTCTAGAAACCCATCAGGGCCTATAAAGAGATAATAAAAATTCATAACAATGAAAAACTTTATTACAAACATACGATGTGTAATATAATATCTTTATCTCATGATATCTCATAAATTAGAATGAACATCTTGTGTCATCATCTATTATTTATTTATTATTTGCTGATATAACTATACAAACTTGCCTTCTTTTACCATGGACATGGATTTAATAAAGGTTCTACAATCATGATCAAATAGGCATGATATATCACTTCCTCAACTTCAAATCAGAAAATTCTATCTTGATCATTCAATAAATTTCATACCACCAAATACGCACCCAACACAAGGCACCTCATCATGACTTCAATGTCATGGTTTTTACATTGCATCAAAGTACATTATAAAATGGTAAAAATTGATAACAATCTTAATCCAGGAGAATAATACACATGTTCATAGATAGGAACTTCCAAATACACTTGAAACATGTGGTGTTCCACTTGGAAGGTCATCCTCATGATCTAATCTACTTGAGATCACCAAGTGTGGAATTAATGAGAAGAAATCTCAATGCTTATGATCCCCTGACACCTAATGTTCATAAATTATCTATATCCTATCATCATGATGTGTCCATAACATATAAAACAAGTTTAAGATTAATGTAATAGTATCTTGAGGTTCTCATTATTGTCTGGAAACTACTATAACCTTTTGATATGACAAATACTCTATGAAAATTAACTTTTAAATAGTGGGTGCAGAAATATAAACACTATTATAGTAAGTGTACATCATGAATAACTCACTATGTACACTACATGGTAATTTAAAATTACTTATCATGTTGGGTTCTGGGAACCCACTATTACAACAAGCAACTTGTGTGGTGCCTTTGGATCGGGCTATGGAAACTTGAGATTCCTAGAGACCGAGTATGTGGTACGGCTTGGTGTTGGGAGTGGAACCTTGTACATTATTTTTAATTATTTATTTTGTATATATAACTGGACGAGTGGGAGATCAATGTTGTTTTTATGGAATGGATGTTCAGGCCTTTATTGATTTTCATTTTATTACAATTTTTTTTGTTTCGGTTTTTATTATGTGTACTATGATGGATGTTTGTTATTGATGTATGATGTTTGGTTTATTTATTATTATTACACATGCTGATATGGGGGTATAATATTCACACTACACTACCTTAGACCCCCAATAATAGATAGCTTCCTCTGGTGTATAGGGAGGCACTCCTAAGGTCAGGTGGCGAATCAGGATGGGGAACCAATCGAGTGACCTCTGGACTTGGTTGTTACAAAGTGGTATTAGAGCATTATTTTTCTTTCATCTTACTATTTTGGGATATGGTTGAAAGAATATATAGTAATGTGTCAGAGCCTGTGATGGATATTGAGCTGGTGCATCATGAACACCTTCTCTAGAAGAAAGTACATGTTTATAGGGATGGAATTGATGTTTTGGATTCGTGATATTATAGTTTTATATGATTTTCTCCTCGTGTGGTGCACATAGTGTTTGGATTTATGTTTTTTTATATTTTCATCTCCTGATCACTGGAAAGAGACTTGTTATAGATTTGACTCTTGACTTCTAGTGGTAAGAGATGTATCATGCATCATTCATGGCATATAGGATTCACATGACATGTAGGGGACTACTAGTGTTATTGTTATCACTAACCAAAGGTTTATCTATTTAAAGTGTCATCAACTGCTCATATAATGTTTTCTCATATAAGTACTTGGTGGAGTTATACTTTGTTGGACCAATATATATATGTGTTTCCTTCTTATTGAAGGTCATGTGGATCTACTATGAGACTCTCGTGAGGATGATGACATGGTCCCTTAGTTTATGGGACCCTTGGTGACCCTAGTAGACCAGTGAGGCATATGTTTCCCTATTGGATTGTTATTGGTCTGGTTCGATTATTTAAAGTGTCAGTAACAACCTATATGATGTTTTACCATATATCTTGGAATGAAATTATAATTTTCTAGGACATTGATTTTGGTTTCCTTATTACATATCATCTAGGATTATTTCATTGGTTATGATGGCATTAACTGATGAGATCATGATTCTCAAGGGAACAATCCTGTAGGTTGGTGAATGGTGAGGATCTGTGCGAAGTTGGTAGATAGTTTTGTCCTAAGATGATGGTTTTATGTATATGAGACCCATGAGTGGGTGTCTTGGTATGTGTTTTTCTATGCTATTTTGGGACGGGTTTAGAGAGTATTGTCCCATGAGATAAGACCTTTGGTGTGAGCCCTACTTTTGGGATAGGTGGAAGACCTAGATACCTTGAGATGTGACTCAGAATTTAGTGAGTCGGTGCTTTTTCAATGATTGATGGAAACCCACAAGAGGGGTTAGATCAGGTTTATAGGTTCCTTTGAGGTAGGTTTATTATATTTGAGATTTATTCACAAGAGGTTCTATCAATATTAGGATTGATCCATGATTATGCCTTGAGTTTTATGGGATCAAACACCTAGGGTGCTAGCACCTTTGAATGTGTGGCACTAGGGGTGAATTGGTATGAAGGTTAGATTTTGAGGATAGGACTAGTTTAGTTCATGACCTTGTCATTGGTATGAATTTTAGTACATGAGTGAGATAATTGTTGGATGATCATGACATGGAACAAAACTAGATTTCAGTTGAATGTGTGAATAAATTTGGTATAAGAGAGGTGCCTAGTTTTGAATAAGAGTGTCAAAGGTGATCCAACTAATTATAATTGAACTATGTGAGGATCATGGTCAGTGATTTAGGAACGGTATCCAAGTTTCTTGGTTTTTTGAACAGTTGATAATCAGAGCCCGTGGGAGGTTATTGGGAAATCACTTTTCCTTGAGAAGTAGAGTGGTGGTTGGAATTGATTTTTGGGAAAATTCTGGCTACATGAAAGCATGTGTGTGAAGGTTATGCACAATGGTACTTGAACCGTGTTTGGGTATTTTTTTTGGGTATTAAAAAAACCTGAATGGTTTAGCCACAAGGGACCCTTTGATGTCAGTTCTCGATGAATACTGTAAGGAAATCCTTATGGAGGGTAGCACACCATAGGCTGTTGGAGGATGTGATCCTCATTTTAAGTGGTTTATTGAGTTCATATGTTTCTATTACTAGTGATTTAGGGATGAGGGTTGATATTTTCTCTTTGGAACTCAGGTGTGAGTGGTTTGGCCACATCCAATAATTGCATTCAGCGATGGACAAGGTGTGGGTCATGTTGTTGGTGTTTGATTATGAGGTGATGATAAGAATTATTTTATAGTGAGGAGTATCCAATCAGTAATGGATAAATGTATCTCCTATTGGGAGAGGGTTTTGGATTCTATGAGACTAGTTAGAGATGGTCAAGATAACATATTTTTGTAGATGCTCAGGGTGGAAGCAGGACTGCTGGTTGAAAACCGAGGATTCTTGGCAATGAGAAGTGTTATGGTGGGGAGATTTTAAAAACCTTTGTTTTTTTCTGGTTGTGAAATTCAGAAGAAATTTTAATTTTTGGTTTCAGATGCCCATGATAGGTAAAATGGTCATTTCCTATAGAATACTATCTTGGTTAATTTTTCCAATAACTATGTTGGTCCCGGAATAGAGTTTTTACCCTATGACATGAGTTTGGTGGAAATCTAAGCCATTTGGGTTTTCATAGAATATTTAATATTTAATTAATTAAATATTAATTTATTATCATGAATTCTAATGGTAATATAATTTTAATGGAGCATTAGATTGATATTTTGTCTTTGAATTTGATTTTGGAATGGGGGGTTTTCCTAGTTGATGCATAACCTCGAGTTTGATGTTAGGGACCCCCCCATTTTTATTCCTTTTATTTTTTTCCTTTTCCACTTTCTTTATTTATTCCTTGTATTTTCATGTACGTGGGTTTCTCTAGACTTGGGGTGTCACACTCTACTAAGAGAGGAGTAGAGAGGGAGAGGGAGAAGGTTCCACTAAGGGTTTGTCTAAGGGCCGAATCAGAGTGCTGCGACTGTGGGTGGCACTTTTGGTGCGATGCTATGGTGTTTTATGCTTATAGGTTGGTTTTATTTTCATTTTTAGCAATAAATCTACATATATTAATGGTTTCAAGTTTTTAAAGCCCTATTATGATTGTTTAGGACCCCATGAGAGTCTATTTGTTGCTATTTTGGGGAAACCAAGGGTTTTGGGTGGATCATAGGGTTTCCTGTTCAGAAAACCTGATCACACATCATGTGGTTTTAAGAACACACACCATGTATTATTACTATTCAAATAAGATCTATAATTGTGGAATACATGGTGTGTGGTATATGTAAATGATTTTTAGTAGGCTTCCAGGGTTTTGATTGAGTACTTGGCCAGACACCTCATGCAGGGGTGCATGCCCATGTTGGGTATAAGACCATTCCTCCTGTGGGATCCATAGCATGTAGAAGTACATGCCCAAACAGAACACATGGACTAACCATGTGTGGTACATGGGAAGGTACCTAATATAGGGTATATGATATTTATAGTGATGACACACTGTGTACTTGTATTTGACACTCCAAGTCTAGTTGAGGTACACACTCAGATGGGGCTTTGAGAGTACATGCTATGTACTAGAAAGTTCATGCTGTGTACTTCTCCTTGGTTAACTATTTGAGGGTTTTGGGTGTTTTTGTGCCCTTGAGAAAAAAATGGATAGAATATAAGTCTATTTTG
Source organism: Viscum album (assembly GCA_963277665.1). Taxonomy (NCBI): domain Eukaryota; kingdom Viridiplantae; phylum Streptophyta; class Magnoliopsida; order Santalales; family Viscaceae; genus Viscum; species Viscum album. The sequence goes on along the minus strand of OY728123.1, from coordinate 138,061,106 downwards.
AGTGCATTTCCACATATTTCATGATGTTGAGATCCTTTCATCATTTAGAGGCCATCTAAAACATGTTTTTCTTTTAGTAAGAAATTGTAGGATAATTTTTTGAGGGTTGGATTCAAAATACTCTAGGTGATTGGGTTGTGAGTTACAAGACACAAGTTAGGTCTATGAGATTGGTTACTAACCTAGATTGATTATCCCAAGGTAGTCTGTTTTGAGGTCCTTTTAAAAATTCCATAAGATGGGAACCATCAATGTATTGGATCAAGGATTTTTAGCCTTGTTGATCAAGGTTTGAGCGGTCAAGGTTCTAGACCACTCACTTTAGGTTTTATATCTAGTGTTAAGGGATAATATAATTTAATCCTTTGTTATGGGTTGATGATGTGAGATTTTAGTTAAATCCATGATCCATTGAGTTGATATTGAGACGATTTTGAGGAACTCATGAGGTTGAATTTATAGGATTGTTTCAGATCAAGTGATCAGTGGATGTCATTTTTGGTAGTTGAGAATTCCCTTGTGTCATGTTGTTTCTATGGATTCCCTTTTGGGTGAGGTAATACCTGATGATGGGTTGTATTCTAGGAAGACCAGGCGAGTCTTTCTTATAATGGGATTTTCTCTAAGGCTTCACATGTATTGAGGAGCCCTTATAGGATTTCCTTATTTTGAGGTGGTCAAGATGACCGTTAAGAATTCCCTTGTAGTGATTTTGGATTCCCTTTTGGGAAATTTGTTTATCGAGGATTATAGCAGTCCATTACATGTTATCCCAGTGGGGGTTTTTCAGTGGGGGCTTATGGACTATGATATACTGGGGGCCTTCTATCTATTAATGTTTATCTGGTCTAGTATATTGGGGTGAGATTATCTCTAGGTCTGTGATACCTATAGTCTTATTCCTATATGAGAACACTCCCATAGGGACGGTCTATGATATTCAAGCTTATGTCCTTGCCGAGAAAATTCCCATAGAGGAGGTCTGTACTATTTTGGATTATGTCCTAACTGATAAAACTCCCATAAGGGGAGTTATGTGATGACTTATAAAGGAAAATATAATAATGGAGGTCTGTGACACTTATGTACACCACAAGGTGACTCAAGTATGTTATTTTGGTTAGCATGATTACACGATTATCTTATAGAAACTCTGACATTGGACGAAGTAGGTTTGGGTCGATTGTGGTAACATATCTAAGTATTAACAATGGTTTTCTATTTATTTATTTTATTTTAGTTATTTATCGTCTAGGATGGGAATATTTCATGATCATTTAATTATTACAACAAGTTATAGGTTCACCAATTGGGGTGACCTAATGAGATTTATTTCTTACCCAATGTACATTCACCATGTTGTGTATGTAGACATCACATATTCTTTTAGTTTGAGAATGAATGAAATATTGATAGGGAGGATTCCTATGATTTCATTATCAATACAAACTAATCGTGTGGATCCTTTAGATCAGGTTAGTGTAGTTTTAGAGTCATGGAGACTAGGTATATGGTACGACTTCATGTTAGTAGAGGAGAATTGTAATTTATTTTTATTTTTTTGTTTTATGTATGTGACTAACTAAGTGGGTGATTAGTGTTGTATATATAGCATGGATGTTTAGAATTTAGTTATTTTCATTGTATTACAACATGTTTATGTTTCAATTATTATTATATGTACTCTGATGGATGTTTGTTATCTATGTATGTTATTTGGTTTACATATTATTATTGTGTACTTTGATACAAGGGTATTTTCTCCCCACTATACTACCTTAGTTCCCCACTGCTAGTTAGTAGCCTATGATGTATGAGGAGGTGCACCTGAGGTCATGTGGTGAATCGGGCCAGGGCACCAGTCGAGTGACCTACATATTTGGATGTTACACTTTCAATTTAAACCATGTCAAACCAAAGTATTCTTTCTTGTTTTCATTTATATTTTTTTCATGAATTTCTTGTGTGTGTTGAGGTAAATAGGTCTGAAGACATTCCGAATTAGTGTAGTGGTTTGGGTGAATATAATTCTTCTAAGTTCCAGAACACTATGTTCAGATAGAATCACTTATAGGATCTATTTTCACTTATGTGATTCTGGTCATCTACTTTTGTTCTTCAGAAGGATATTTGGGAGGGCAATTCTCAAAAAGTGGCTTCTAAGGTTGGTTCTCAGGAGGTTCATTAGTAGAATCTATGATTAAGGAATCCTTATCTTGATAATATGTTTTTTAGATTTTAGTGGGATTCATTATTGTTTTAAATAATGGCACAAGAATATGGAAAGATATAGATTAATATATTCAATAGAACAAATTTTAGTTTTTGGAGAATTAATATGGAAGTGTTTATCATTCATAAATATTTGGAACATACACTGCAGGGTTTCAAATCTAAAGAAACAGATAAAGGTGAATAGAAAAAACTAGGTCTAAAGACACTTGGTGTGATATGAATTTCATTAATCCATAATGTGTCTATAAACATTCAGGAGAATAAGAACACAATAGATTTGATGGAATCCCTTGCAGATATATACAAGAATCCTATTGTACTGAATAAAGTGTATTTTATGTGGAACTCATTCAATATGAGGTTATTATAAGGGATATTTTTATTAGATCTTTCGAATGATTTCACATATTATTTTTGGGAGATTTTTTATTACCATCCCTACCGAAATTGTGGGAGGCTATGCTAATGGTTGTTAGTGGATCCAGGGGAAAAGTGAATTTTTGATCACTAATGTTCAAAATTTGATTCTAAATAAAAATCTATGAATAAGAGAGAGTTTAGCTTCTATCAGTGGTGATTTTAATGTATATGGAAGGGGAAACACACCTCATCGAAAGAATCAGAAGAAATCATAAAGGAAATAAAGGGAGAGGAGTATATGGAAGTCTTTCAGAACTAGGATTGTTTGTTGGTGTTGTGGTAAAAGTTTTCACTTCAATAAATATTTTCATGATAAGAAGATAACCTCTGGATGGTCAGTATCTAAAGAACAGATTTCAATAATATAGAGTTTTATAAATCTACTTTCAAGTGTTTCTACTCTAGTGGAATCTTAGATAATAGATTATTGAGATTATTTACATTCCATAAGTGAGAAAGAATGAATGTAAAATTATGTATCCATAAATTTTTGTAGAGTTCATGTTGCTAATGATGAAGCTCTTAACATTGATGGGAAGGTATATGTGATTTTTTAGTTGAAAAATGGACATTTCTTTTCTCTAAAGGAAGTGATACATGTTCCTGGTCTCTAGAAGAACCTATTTTTGTGGGATATCTCGATAAAATAGGTTTCATAATGAATTCTGTAGAAGTTTTAATGATTACATGAGGATATCTTATCATAACTAGAGGTGTAAAATATGATTCATTATATCTAACTGGAAGGGAAGTATGATCTACACTTTATTGAACGCCATCTTCTAAAAGTTTATAACTTTAGAACAACCATTCTAGGAACCTAGGTGAGAAAGGTATGGATATTCTAGTTGAAAAATTCATAATGAATATGGTACATTCATAATTTGGAATATATAAGATTTATACACTCAAGAAGTTTCATAAGGCATCTTTTGATTTTTTTGAAAAAGCACCATAATTACAGAAGCTAGAGTTTCTACATACTGATGTGTGGGGACCTACCCCAGTTCATTCTCATTGAATATCAAGGTATTTTGTTAGCTTAATTGATGTATCTATAAGAAAGGCATGGTAATATTTTAGGAAACATAAAATTGATGTGTTTGGAGTCATTATTTAGTATATGGATATGGTAGGAAGAGACACAAAAAAACTAAAATGTATAAGATCAGAAAATAGTGGTGAATTCAATAGAAGAAGTTTTTATAATTACTATATGCATAAAGGAATATGATATGTGAATATTGTTCCATGAATACCTAAACAAAATGGTGTGGTTGAAATATTTAATTAGTAATTAATGGAGAAAATTCAAAGTATGTTACATTACTTAGGTATTCTTAAGGATTTTTGGGCAGAAGTAATGGGAACCGTAACAAAATTAATTAATAGAAGTTTATCTACACTAGTGGAACAATAGTTACTAGAAGAAATATGGTATGGTAAAGTATCAAAAGTGTATAATATCAGAGTCTTTGGATGCTTAACCAATATACATGTGGATGACAAGGATATAGATAAGTTTTAAGAAAAATCTCAAGCAAGTTTTTCATAGGTTATGGAGATGAATATTTTCATTTCTTTCTTTGGTATGATTAATAGAATAATGTTTTTAGAAGACTAAATTTTCTCTTTAGTGAGAGGATATTGTAGAATGATCATAACATAAAGGGAAAGGTTATTGAGGTTAGTGATTAAACTTTAATTCAAGTTGATCTGGGCAGAGGTTCTAGAATCTCATATGTTATAGAAAGTTAAAATGTATTTGAATCTATGTGAGGTACTCATATTCTAGAGGAAAGTTTAGAGGGTGACACAATTAGTTTTGAGGATTACCTAGTAGTTTATATACCTAAAATATCATGAACTGGTGAAGATTGATCTAGAGTTTAAAAAGGTGAAATCCATAAGTATCAGCTATGAAAGAATATAAACCAAAGGTTATTTTGTATATATATTCAAGGGTCAAGCGGGTGTTGAATAGGTATGAAGATGACATAAAATTATTACTTTTAATGGATGTGGTTGAACCAAAAATCCCAGAAGAAGTAGTTACTCTGGGTGATTTTGAAAATTAGAAGTTAGCCACACATGAGTAGTTGGATTCACTATAAGTTAATAACACTTGGGACATAAAAAAATTAACACAAGGGTATAAATAAATTGGGAATAAGTGATCATTCCGGTTGAAATAAGAATCAAATATAAGGAGGTATAAGGAGAGGCTAGTGGTGAAATTATTTCTGTTAAAGGAAGACATCGAATTCTCAAGAATATTTTATCTGGTAGTTAAACATACTACTATCTAAATAGTATTGGTATTGGTTATATCCATAGATTTTTATCACTACCGGAAATCGGATCTTTCCCAACACTTATATACACCCTTTCCCAACGGTTCTCCCAACGGAGGGGGGGTCTTTCCCAACGGTTTGGGAGAACCGTTGGGAAAGGGGTGTTTTGAGGGGGTCTTTCCCAACGGTTCTCCCAAACCGTTGGGAAAGGGGGGGTCTTTCCCAACGGTTTGGGAGAACCGTTGGGAAAGGGGCCTCAAAACACCCAACCGTTGGGAAAGACCCCCCCCTTTCCCAACGGTTTGGGAGAACCGTTGGGAAAGACCCCCTCAAAACACCCCTTTCCCAACGGTTCTCCCAAACCGTTGGGAAATACCCCCCCTTTCCCAAAGGTTTGGGAGAACCGTTGGGAAAGACCCCCTCAAAACACCCCTTTCCCAACGGTTTGGGAGAACCGTTGGGAAAGCTCAGCCTCAAATCCAGCATTCATCCCTGGAAATTATCACCTATCCCAACGGTTTTGAGAACCATTGGGATAGGTCTATTCTAACGGTTTTGAGAACCGTTGGGATATATTCTTTGATTTCTTCCAGGTCTACTACCCGAGAACATTATATAAATATAAATTTTAAATAATTATGATAATACATATATATATTTACGAAGTTATGTTTATAAAAGTTATGTTAGGTTAGTGGTTAAGGCGTTTAATTATAAACAGGGGGTTGTGGGATCAAATCCCACCACATGTTTTTTTTTGAAATATATATACCAACGGTTTTATAACCGTTGGAATAGATTTTCATATTACTTATACCAACGGTTTTCAAAACCGTTGGGATAGGTCTATACCAACGGTTTTCCCAAAACCGTTGGTATAGACCTATCCCAACGGCTTACTTCGCAACGGTTCTCCAAACCGTTGGTATAGGCTATACCAACGGTTTGGAGGCCTATACCAACGGTTTGGAACCGTTGGTATAGGTTAGTATTCTACTAGTGTATCGACAATAAATGGATGCAATGATGAATTTTCTTCATGAGGATCTAGATGGATAAATTCATATGGTGCAACATGATGGTTTCATAGATAAATGGAATCAGTGATTGGGGCGAAAAATAAAAAGAATTATTTATGGTTTGATATAATGATAAAGGCATTAGAACCATAAGTTTTACTCTTTCATTGAGGATAAAAGTTTCATGTGATGAAATTTAGATTATTACTATTATCAGAAGGATTACAATAGAAGATACTTCATTATCTTACTCTTATATGTGGATGATATGTTGTTGGTGGGTCCAAATGTTCATATGATTTAGAAGATGAATGAGGAATTATTCAGAAAGTTTAAAATGAAATATATCGGAGAAGTAAAGAACATATTGGGCATGATGATTGAACAATATAAGAGAAAAATAAGTTTGGTTTTATCAAAAAATATTACATCCAAAAGTTCATTGATAGATTTGAAATGAGCATATGTAAATCAGTTTCAATCCATCTCCCTGGTCACTTCAAACTTACCAATGAGCATGTACCGTGAATGGAAAAAGAATTGAAGTACGTGATGAATGTTATGTATGATTCAGTAATTATATGTTTTATGTATTCTATGGTGTGTATTCATCCAAATGTTTCTCATATAGTGGTAGTGGTTAGCTAGTTCATGGAAAATCTCGGGAAATATCATTGGGAAGATGTAAAGTGGATTATATCATATCTCAAAGGAACATAATGTATAAATATTTGTTTTATAGATAATGATATATTAATCAGGTTTATAGATGAAAACTTTGGGGGTGATTTAGATTATCAAAATAACATAACTAGATATTTTTTTTACTTTTAACAGAATTGCGATTAGTAGGATGTCCAGGCTGCAACTGGAGATTTCACTTTCCAAAATAGAAGAAGAGTATGTGGTTGTGATGGAATCTAGCAAGGATACGGTGTGATTGATTTATATGATTAAGTAAATTTGAAGGAGTTATAAATATGTGCTACATTACTGTGATATTCAAAGTGAAATTAATCTATCCAAAAATATAGTCCTTCATGCAAGGATGAAACATATGGACTTGAAGTACCATTTTATCCAGAAAATACTAGTGGATGGAGAGTTTGAGTTCCAAAAGATAGCAGGGAATCAGAATCCAACATAAATGTTCACCAAGAGTTTGTATATGGTAAGATCGAGGAAAAATAAATCCTCAATTGATCTTGGGTGAATGGAAGAAGAAATAAGAGATAAAGAAGAATTTCATGTAGTTGAAGTAGAGATGAGTTTTCTAAGATGAAAACTATGTCATGGAATTCCTTGAAGTGGTATTCAAGTGGTATATTGTTGGGTTTTTTGTGAATTATACTTCAAATAATCAGAAGAAGTTAACCATAAGGAGTGGTTATGAAAGTTATTCCATTTGAATGAATTTGTGACAATAGAATTTCCTCCATTGGGAAGTTTTCACTTTGTCTAGAAGGAGGTTTCTGGGTTGGTGATCAGAAGAATCATCTTCTATTTCATTTAGCTTTGGTGGTCATGTTCCAGAGGTATTTATAGATCTTCCTAATGGTTATGGTTATTTTAAGTCTATGTAACACCCTGAGATTTTGTGAATTTTTTTTGAATTAATTTATCTTTTTGATTTTTTTCATTTCACGTGACAGTGCAAATAGTTCTCTCTCTCTCTCTGTATATATATATATATATTAAAGCACTAAGTCAAACATTTATTTCACATGAAATTGACTTGGATTTTACTACATGCAATACTGACTTGTCTCACGCTACACATAATACCAACTTGGCTTGTGCTACCCACAACTCCGACTTGGCATACATTACACACAACACCGCGTTTCTGTGAAACATCATTTTATTATATTTTTTTAAATGATATAATTATAACATAACTGTCAAAATTAATGATATGAATATTAATAAATAATTTTAAAATATTTTTTTAATGTTTTATATAAATAAAACATATTGATAAAAAAAGATATATTTTTTGGTAAAGTCCTTATATGTTTAAAAATACTATGAACTACACTTTATGTCCTTCTATGAAAAAAATAAGATTAATTTTAGACACATATAGAAATTGAATTTTATAAAATAGTCATAATTTTTTAATTTTGAATACCTAAATTATCTCAAGGTGAATTTTTGGTATTTTTCTGAGAAACTTCATTTTTTTGATGAATAGTGAAAAATACTGTTTTTAGTTAAAAACTGCCTTTTCGTTTAAATAATTATTAATTTTAGAAGATATTTTAAATTTGTTTTAAGGTAAAATTAGATCAATTATAAATATATTAATACAATTTATTTCATTATAATCAATTTTTCTTTTAAATTAAATATAAAAACACAATAACTTTTGAACTTCTTTCCACCTTAAAAACCTGTAATTTTGTCCCATTTGCGGGATTAATATAAATATTAATTTTTCCAATTTTGTGAATTGAATTTTTAAAAACCAACATAAAACATTGTAATAATTATAATATTTAGAGTTTAATAATATCAACTTAATTTTTTACCAAAAATATTAGTAAAAGTGATTAAAATTAATCACAATGATTAAGGTCAAATTATGATTAATTAAGAACTAAACCTTAATATTAGGAGTCCAAATGACCTATACACTTGTTAAAAACCCATTTTATTTCCATATTTAAGCAATAAAACTTCCATTATTTATTTATGTTTATTTTTTATGACTTTTATTTAGGTAAGAACTTGTGTACACCTAACTTGTTTTAAAAAATTCGAAGTGGGTCCTTTTCCTTCCTTATAAAATACCACCACCTATCCCTCTTCTTTATACCTATAAAACCTTTTATGTTAGTCAAATATATAACCAATATACTTCCAAACATCTTTAAATTTCTCCTTGAGGCATCCATTTGGGACAAAAGTCTTCCAAGTAAGCCTGTTGGTAAAAACCAGAAGGAATTACCCGATTAAGAGGTAACACCTTTTCTCAAGCTTCTTTCTTTTATTTTCCTCCTCCACCACATCCAATATATTTATTACATTAATGTAAAAAACATTATCCTAAATATATTCTAATATTTTTGTGATAAGTATTTTACCTTCAATTTTATACACCTCCAACTAATGGGTAACGAACATATTATTTATGTGTACGGTGAACTACCACCTCACAAAATGATGATTGTTCAATTTTTCCTTACTGTATCTCATGGTGGAAATTATGATGTTCACTATTTTTATATATTTAATATATTATATTTATTATTGCTTTAATTTTATTTATTACTTTTTACAACTCATATCATTTTACTTTCCATTTTTTGTTAATACGATAATTTATTTTGAGGAAGTATGGACTACCGCCCCCTCAAAGTGATATGATTCATTCATACACTAAATGGATTGTATTAAGTATGGTTTTAGTGAAAATATATTATATCATAAAGATAATTTAGTAATGATATAAATATAAATATATATATTTATACATATATGTATTTTACTTTTTTTTCTTTCAACACAACAACTAAACGAGAATAGTGTTCATGAGTACATATGACCAACCATGTCCATGAACGGTTTATTCCATTTCATACATATATATTATATTGATTATTATAATACAAATATAATGTATATAAATTATATTTATATAATGTTTTAAATTATTTAAATCCTGATATAAGTATAAGGACTAAAGATATAACAAATTAAGACACATGTGAGGAATAAAATGAATATTACCTAAAGTAAAACCGTAACATAGGATGGTTAACAAGTGGGTAATATAAGGTCATAATAAAACCATATATATTATTATATATAATAATATGGTTCTTTAAAATATTTATAATAAATTTATATTTATTATACATGTGGTTTGAACGTGTACAACGAGAGTCAAGACACAAGGTAAGGGGATTTTATCTCACTTTTTATTTCTATGAGATACATGATATGTTCACAAATATTTCATTTTGTGTGGTGTATTTAATGACCATGATTTTATTTCATGTATCTTATACTTAAATTTATGGGTTTTCACTTATCCCTTTTATGATATTTCTTTCATGGGGTACAATTTTAAAAAGTTACCAAATCAGTGAAATAGTTTTGTCTCAATTTGTCTTCTTTGAGACTCGTACTTTGTTATGCACCTAAATTATATTAGAGGTTTATATAATTACATTTTACATGTTCTATAATTAATTTATATCTTTTCATGGTTTTTTAAGATTTATAAAATTGTATTTTCTTACATGGAGATTATGATCCCAAGTTACCAAGTGATAAGAGTTTATTGAGACAATCTTATCACATAACAAGTTTATTCATATTTATGCTTCCATTGATGAAATATTATGATAAATATCTCAAAAAAATTCATGAATTTTATTCTAATATGTTATTAATGATTTATTCATATATTGTTACCATTTATTCCACTATTTGGCACATAATATAGTTAAGAAAGGTTTTTTAAAGAAATCTTGATTTTACCTTAACTTCGAATAGAAATTTGTGTTCCTTTAAAATCATGTTTTCAAAAAAGGGTTTCTAAGAATATTTTAATATTATCCTATTATAATTAAAATAATTTTTTACCCTTTTTTATTTTTCCATTGTTTTCAAAGGAATATTCTTGTTGCTTTCCAAATGAGGCATTTTTCTTACCTTTTTATCATATGAAAGGAATGTTCCTTTTACCTCATACGACATGTACGGATTTATCCACCGTCAATACTTTGAAGATTTATTTTTATGTTTAAAGGTTAAATATTATGAAATTGTTTATAAAATATATTTTCAAATAAAAGGGTTTCAAAATTGTTTCAATATTCTTTTATAAGTTTTCAAGGAAATTGTTTTTCAAAATGTTTTCGAGCTTCTTTTATAAGTTTTCAAGGAAAACAGTTTTGAAAATGATTTCAAGCAAAATTTATAAGATTTAAAATTATTTTCAAAGAAATGATTTTCAAAAACATTTCAAAATTCTTTCATATGTTTTCAAGTAAAAAGTTTTTCAAAATATTTTAAATCTTTCTTTAAAAGTTTACAAATTTTTTTCAAAGAAAAATATTGTTAAAATGTTTTTAAGCTTATTTTATAAGTTTTCAAGGAAAAGTGTTTTCAAAATGATTTTAAGTATTAATTATAAGTTTTCAAGAAATTTTCTAAGAAAATAATTTTTGAATGGTATTATGTATTAAAAATCACTTTTCAAAGAAGAAAGTTTATTTTACTCAAGAAACATTTGGAAATTATATTTTAAAATTATTTTCCATCTAAGATGATATACATTGATGTTACTCATTACCTTATTGGAAATGATCTAAAGTTTGCATTCATAGTATTTATATGAATTTGTTATGATTAATGTCGTTGTCTTTATCAAACTTATTTCTCTTTCACGGGTTATATGTTTACGAAAACTATTTCTCTTCCATGGGTTATATGTTTATGAAATCCATTTCTATTTCACAGGTTATGATTTAGATTAAATGGTTATGAAACTAATATCTTTTTCTATAGGTTATGATATGTTTACATGTTTATGATACCCATTTCATTACATGGGTTATGATATGATTGTTTATGATTTTTTAGAACATGTGTGTATGAGTTCACTATGAGATGTATGAGACATATATCTCCCTCAAATTAATTGAGTAAAGATTTATATCTCACAAGATAGAATAAGATGGTCTCGGGAATGAACCTTGACTACTAAGATGGCCATGGGAGTGAACCATGACTACTAATATGGTCTGAGGAGTGAACTCATGTTACTAATATGTCTATGGGAGTGAAACATGACTACCAAGATGGTATGGGGAGTGAACCCATACTATAAATATAGTCTTGGAAGTGATTAATTGGATACTATGGAAATTATATTATATGCTTATGTGTCTGCCAAAATTCCATGTTTTATTCCTATGTTATGCTTTCATGAATCATTTTTTTATTTCCTTATGATTCATGACTTATGAACTTCTAATATTTGTAAAATGATTCATGTATATGATCTTTGATATGTAGGGTATGATCTTCTATTTTCATGAATATGTTATCATAACTTTATACTCATGATTATTTTTACATATCTCTCATGTTTAACCTTACGAAGGATTTTAGATCAACCCTTTATTATGTTTACTTTCCCCAGGTTATGAATGAAGGTTTTAGGTATAATTACTAATGGTGTAGATCTTAATGGGATATGTTTAAGACCTTTCAATATAATAGAATATTTTTTCCATGTTTCCAAAGACACTAAACTATTATGTTCCCCGGGCATGTATTTTTGTAATGTACCAAATATTCATCTAAAATAATGTAATATCCATGTATATTAAGCGAAGGTCACTATAGGATATTTTTTTCACCAAGAGGTGGAAATCACATTGAGTATTTCTATAGGTAATAAATAGTTTCAAAGTGAAATGAATGAATACTTGATTTTCTCGAAGGTTGGTGAAACTGGTTGACTAAATGGAACTCTCTATAAATTAGAGGATGGGGTCAACTTTGCTATGATTTATTAAAATTACTTTTTGTAGTGATCCACATGGATTGTTAGTCACAAGTTTTAGTCTTTTATTTCTAGTGAAATGGAATGTCACAATTTTTCTCCCTTAGAAGTAAAAATTTCAGTCCGAACTATATAAAACCAAAGTATTGTTTCTTGATTTAATTTACATTCCATTTCATGAATGTATTGTGTGTGTTGGAGTGAATGAGATTGAAGTAATTATAACTTAGTGTAGTGGTTTGGGTGAATATAATTCATCAAAGTTCCAGAATACTATGTTTAGAGAGAATTCATTTTGGTATTTGTTTCAACCTGTGTGATTCTGATTATCTTATTATGTTGTCTAGGAGGATAGTTCCAACACCCTAAATTTCATATCCAAATTCCCAAAATGATTATACTGTGAAACTACAAACACCATGCCCAGAGACATCATCTTTTCTCTAAATACCAAAGTTCAATCCCCAAACCACATCAATCACATCTCGAATGACATTTCTGATGTGGTCTTCACCTCAACACATTATTTTTTACACAACAAAACTAGTTAGAAATTATCTGGATAATTTCTCCTGAAGTCACTCAACCCACCCACAAATGAATTATCACCTCCTTACCATGATTCCATAAAACTCAGGGAATCAAAAATATTTTCAATTCCCACACTAAATTCCAAACCTGACTCTTAGTTCAACTATACAGTCAGATCTTCGATCGACCCATTTAACCATCATTATCCACTCATGAGCACTAAAAAATCTATGATCCAAATCACCCTTAGATCACACTGCCACTCTTTTATATGTGAACACACCAAATAGAGGTATGAAAATTAATTCCATGCCCACTCCAAAGGTAGTTCACTAAGTCACTTCCCATCAAACACACTTACAACCTCACTTAATTCTCTCAAAGAAACTTCCCACTGACATTGCTTTCTAGTTCCAAAATACTCACTTGAAGGAAATTCTCTAATGATCCTTATAAAAAGAAAAGTTTCATAAAACCTCAAAACCAAATTCCCAAAGGCATTTATTTATTAATTTACAAGAACACCACCTATTATCTTTCCTCAAGACTACCATTTCTCACATGGTTCCTGCCACTCCAAGGAACAAACAATGACCACATCCAACTCTAAGGCCTATCTTGGGTTTATAAGTCGAAACCAAAAAACTAAAAATTCAATATTACCCATACTAAACTTATTATGAATATTACTAGGATCCCTTTCATGGAATGAACACATGGTTCACATTGTGAACCACTGTTGGTAACAACATTGTAGCTGCTGGTTGGTCCAAATTCCCAAAACATGGTCCTGAGCTGCTCTCAAATCCCCAAACAACAAAAGAAGAAAAATTCTTGGTCCCATACCAATAATTAATCGCCAATTATGGTCTAAACAACAAGGTCACACCTAGAACCATAATTTCATGATTGATTTCCACTCAAGGCAAGGATAAAAACCCACTCACACACCCTAAAGGACTGGAAATCCTAACCATCCCACTAACTGGTACATAACTAACAATATAGAAACACAACCATTATCCTATGCTTCTATCATACCCACTCTTACACCTAGAGCCCCACCTCAACAACTTAGGACTATTTCACACCATAAAAAATCTAACTCATAAGTCTCTTCACCAAAGAAACTTCCCCTAGTCTGATCACTGGAGGGTTCACATCTAACTCATGGGATCACATTTTAGTTACCTTGGTATAGCAGAGGTGATTGGGGGGGTGAATATTCCTTTTTGATTAACTATTAAAATTATAAATTTATCAAAGTTTATAAAACAATGTGAAATGTTATAGTAGATATAAAACAGATAACACAAGAAATTTTTATAGGGTTTCAGATCACCTAGATCCTAATCCTCTCTTCAATATCCTCTACTCCTCAAGGAGACTAGTATGAAATAAGTCCTCACTTTAGAATGGTAGTGATAACCCAATTATAAAAAATTACAGATGTACCTTTTTCACACATGGTGGTATAACCCCTGACTTTTGATGGAGTCACAACTAACCCTCCTTTTTTCTAGGAGGAATAACTCTAACTTCATTTTATATGGGAGGAATAACACAATGAAAGATTTTGGATTGGAAAAGATTAAACCAAGACTCTAGAATACAAGAAGGTGATAAGAAGAATTACAAAGGATAAAAAATAGAAAAAAATGATACAACCGAGGTGAAAAAGATAAAGTAATTCATTTCATCTCATGCTCTTTGATTACATCAATAGAGGAAGATGATGATGATTAATATCCTCGATGATCATGATAAAAGAATAGAAGTTGAAGAAATTTTTTGATCAATTCGATAGAAGCATGAAAAATGAATTATTGTATACTTGTCGAATCAATCAACTACAATGGTAAATTTGTTTTTTTATCCTTGATGAAATCTTTTGAGACATTAAAATAGATATCAGTTGGAGTGTATCCATATCCAATCTTTTCACGACACATGTTATTATTTAACATTAAAATAATTTTACCATTGAATTATTTTTTTGAATCCGTGCTGATAACAAAAACACATTCAGAATAATATTTATTCATGAAATATTAAAAAGAATATTAATATATTAAGAGTAATATCTATTAAAAAAAATCATAATTGAAAATTAATTCAAATAATGTAACTCTATAATTTAAATGTACAACAAAATTTTAGAAACACATAACTTCTTAAAAATAATAACATGCATGGGAAGATGTCACTAAAAAATACCACAAATATTTTTGAAAAATGTTGCAATTATATTTCAACATAAAATATTAGAATTTTGATACTTTAATTAATTTTATCAATATTAACTAAAATTAATAAAATAAAAAATAAAAAATAGATATTATATTAATAGTGCATCATGACTCACCATTGAGAGTAAAGAGTGGTGAGGAATTTCTCACCATGGAAATGTTTGTATGTAAGAAATTACTCACCATTGTAAATGTCTAGGGATGAGACATTACTCATTATTGGAAATGTCTGTTGGTGAGGAATTACTCACCATTGGAAGAGTCTGGTGGTGGAAAGAAAAAGTATTACCTATTGTTTCATTTTTTAGAAAAAAGAAAATTAATTGATCAAAACTAAAAGCATATCCATGCATCTTATAACCAAATAGTTAAATGAGAAAAATAAAAAATTACTCACCATTGGGTGTCCAACGATGAATCATGACTCACCATTGGGTTCCAGTGGTCCCTCATGTCTCACCGTTGGGTTCCAAGGGTGAAAAGTTGAAAACTTAACCAAATAATCAAAATGAAATTAAATTTTAAATACTTAACTTTGGATTATCAAAAACCATGAAATAAAAATATCCAACATTTTAAATTAAAAAAAACATTAAATCTAAATTACTACCATGATTTTGAAGAAATATAAACCACCTAATATGATGTTCAAAGTTATAATTAAAAAACACAATAAAAGAATGAAAATAAAAAACTAAAAAAAATAACCAAAAAAATAAAGTAGTATAGAAAGAAAAAATGGGTACAAGAATTAGTTCGATGAAATTTACTATCCCTGACAAAAAGTAGAAAATAGAAAAACAAAAATAGGGAACTAGTCCAGGGAAAATGGAAACATAACTATTGGCGGTGAGTCAGGGACTCACTATTGGTATTTTTATAGTGGTGTTAATGTCCCACCATTGGTTAAAAACGAACAGTGTCTAAACTGTCTCACCATTGGTTTTTTTACCCATGGTGTCATGATTTTTCATTGTTGGTAAAAATTAATGGTGTATTAAAGTCTCACCATTGGTTTAAAAACCAATGGTGATAGAAGATGAAAAACCTAAATAGATAATCTTTGAAATACTGAGAAAATAGAACATAGTGGAAAGAATAACAGAACAAAGAGAAGATTGAAAAATAAAAAGTGGAGACCGAAGAGTGGAAACTCTTGAACCAAGAAACAAATAAACATGAAATAGACAAATCATAGTCTTAAATAATAGTAATTTTATGGAGATGAGAAGGGTTGGTTGAAGGAAATAACGAGCTAAAGTACGTTTGGATTTTTGAGTTTGATAGAGCTCAAATGAAAATATCGAACCACTATTAACTTTAAGAAGAAAATGAGAAACATAAGATAAGGAATAAAATAAAAATTAAGATGAAGAGGAAATAAAGAAATAGAGGCCTGGATCTAGTGAAAATAAAGGTCACTAGAGAAGGGATATCACTGGGTGGTCCAGTGAATGTAGTTGAATAGAGGAAGAAGACTTGCATAGGAGAAGAACTAGAATGCATGAATTCAAAAAGAGATCATGTGAGATAGAAAGGAAAGTGATCAATAGATAAAGTTAAATTCATAAGAGATGAACATCCCAAATTTAATCTCAATGGAAAATCTGTGTCCCACATAAAATATAAAATGAAGAGGTTGTGCAGTATATAAGTCAAGACATAATGGACGATGAAAAAAAAATAGAGCATACACAACACAAAAAAGTCCTATGTCCGCATGGGAATACTTATCAAAACCCACATAGGAACTATACTTGGGCCTTATAAAAAATCCCACATGTATTCATCTTGTACCACGATAGCTTGAACTATCATATGCAATCCTCAACATCTTGCACATAGCTATATTTTTTTCAACAAAAAAAAAGAAAAAAAATTCTCATAACAAAATATGAAAATAAAAAATAATTTTTTCAACTAAAATGAATTTAATTAATTATTATATAAGAGTAATTTATCAAAACAAATAGATAATTAAATTATTAAATACCCAATTAAAAACATCACATTGTTATCTTACTTCCATAAAACCACTCTAATCACTCTATATAGAGCCACACAACCATCACATGAAAACCTAACAAGCCAAACCACCCATTTTGAGGGTCCATATCTAACCAAACACCAATCCAAACCATCCAATCACATCCAATCCCATCTACTTAACTGATGATACACCAAATCAAGAAACTAACATAAATCATTCCCATTGGGCCATACGCCACTTCATCTATATCAAACAAGAGTATCCCAAAGGATCTCACACACACGTTAAAAAAATATAGTTTAAAAAGATCCAAATTGACATCATAAAAATACCAACTCAATGAGGAAAATCATTTATACCCTTTTAAATTACATTTTAAACACCCACTGAACCAAAAAATTTGGGGAAACACGTTGAAAACCACTTAAAACCCATTCAAATATAAATCTCCTTTCATTTCAAACAATTTAAGAAAAAAACACTTTACGCAAGTTATGAACCAAATGGGGATAAATTCCTTTTAAAATCCCAATTCGATTGTAAATAATCCATTTAAACCATTTTAAAAACATTTGGAATTCAAAAATACATTTAAAAACCAAAATCCATTAGAAAATCATTTAACATATTTTTATTCCAAGAGAATTTCCATTTATAAAATATTTTAATTTTTTTAAAAAGACATGACATTCCATGAGAAGAATCACATAAAAATAATTTCAGTATATTCAAAGATCAATTCCATACCATCAACATCATCATGCTAGTCTTACTCACACATAACAAATATAACATGCTCATGATAAATTAATTAAACATAACCAATAATGTATTAAAGGAAACATCAAATATATTATTATGACATTCAATTAATTTAAACCTATATCAACCACAAACAACTAAGTGCACAACAAGAAAATCGACTTCTGTATCCATGATGCATGAACTCACCCACTCTTTCTAATTGGTCTAAAAGAAAATCCCATAAATCATAATATAAAAAACATGTGCATCAACTGATTTGAAATCTATCAATGGTAATAATGAAAATAAAAACAATAATCTAATATATGGAAATATGTAATTCCCTTTTACATGGGTAAGATACTCCCAAACATGAGTTGCATACCATGTCTTTAAAATTACCTATCTCATGTATTCCAAGCCCCAAATAGTAAGACAAAAGATAAAGGGATATGATACCATTTTATAACATCTCAACCATGATCACCTAGCCCAAGTTGAGGAGCATTACAAAGGCTTCATGCATGCCCCCATACATAAGAGGCATCCGACAAGCAGTGAGGTCCTAATCAGCAACATGGGGAGACTATTCCCTTAGAGAAGGATAATAATACAATTATACAATCACAAAATAAATAATCAGATCAAATAATAAAACTAAAATGTAGATATAATAGATAATCACATCAACCCATGCTATAATAATATAACATACTCTATTGAGTACAACATGTCAACAGAGATCCCCAAAAGTGATAGATGTATATAAAAAATAAGAAGAAGGAAAAATAAATAAATATGCATCTACACCAAATCAACCTATAGTCTATCCTAAAATCACTATGACTGACCCTATCCTCCCGTACAACAAACCTAATCAAGGACATTTCCTTTATTCAAATCCATGAGAAAAAGATTTTTCACATGCATTGAGATTCCCATGTACGGTGTGAGTATAAATAAAGTACAAAACCACCAATGTATCCTTAGAATAAGTGAAACAATCATATAAAACTGTATTCAATTATGGAAAATAAATGAAAAAAAATAAACATACAACCCTTCAGGTCATCATGAGACAACCAGGTCATTATGAACCCTAACCCTACCTTCTTCAGCTTATTTCTAGATGAAATATTTGTTAGTACCATGACATCACATAAAATCCATGTCAGGAACCTTTCACTCAGGTTATGACCTCATCAAGAAACCCATACCATCCCCACATACTTAAGGAGGTCCATAAATTCACTATAACCAATCCTTGTGAGTTCTAAGGAGGTCATAGTCAACCACATCAACCCATCCCTACAAAATCCAGGGAGGCCATAGTCGATCACATCAACCCATCCCCATAGAATCTAGGGAGGACATAGTCAAGAACATCATACAATCCCTATATACTCTAGGGAACCCACATTCAAGCACATTATCTAACCCCTATAGACTTTGTGGAGTCCAAAATCAAGAATCAATCATCACACAAGCAACAATATACATCACAATCCATCACACACAACATAGCTCACACAACCACAACTTGGCCTGATGTCTCACTCATGATGAACATATCTATAATGAAACTAAACCATATCTCACATGGTCATCCCCAAATCACACATATAGTAATGTAAGACATCATCCAAGCCCTTACGTAATTTAACCATGTCATTCTAGCCCTTCTAAATCCCTAGAATCAATTTCCAAGCCTCATTACCTAATTATAATACCCTAACATTATGCACATGAGCCTCAACCCTGTTGGTGAGGTATCCTTAAGTGCATCCACAAGACCCAGGTTCAAAACCTGGTAGAGGCATATTTCTAGTACTGTAGCAGTACTGTACACTGTACAGAAACTGTAGAAAAACTGTACGCTGTACAGGTACTGTTACAGAACTGTACACTGTGCAGGTATTGTAGCAGGAACTGTAGTAGTTACTGTAGTAGGTACTGTTCAATACTATATTAGTTAGAACTATTCACCTTGGGCCATCGTTTTGGGCTTGGAGTCCTTAAGGCTTTCAGTCCACCCAGGCCTTTGGGTCAGTAGGTCTTTCGGGCCACCTTTAAGGCCTTTGAGCCGCCTCAAGGCCTTTGGGCCACATGAAGTTTCCCCAAACACACTACAAAAAAAGGAGCAACCCTAGAAGAGGATTCAGAGCAGGTTCACTCACCAGAGCAGATCCAAATGGATTTGTCAGAATGATAGGGTATGACTATGCCATCAGGACCATCCTGTGCTTGCACGGAAAGCCTAGCCAGATGACTATGCGAAGGTGGAGAGCTACTATCATGATGTAGATGCTGGGGAGGGGCAGTTCCTTGTGGATAGTCTGGTTGAATTCCCTAAGACCTTCAAGTCATGTAATCCCCTAAGCATACAGGCCTTGTAAGGGTTCCCCCTCATCCCTTGAAAAGGGGGTTATCAAAAAACCAATAAAAATGAAGGCCTTTAGGCCATTCGGGATAAGACCCTAACATTATAACATTTACATGGTTCTTATTTGTCCATTATAAGACACAAAATCTTGGGAATTTAATACATAAACCCCTATTCCACTTACCCTAACTACACTAGCCTCAACCATTCTCAAACGACTCATTATAAGACAAAAATCCCAAGCAAACAACCCTATGCACAATCCTAATATACGACCTCATTTTATAAATTCCGAGGAACACACATCACACTCCCCCTCTAAGGAGACTACCACTTCAATACAGATCTCAACTACTCATTTTGAGACCAAAGTAGTGGTCTCACATTGCTATATTCACATACACATACAAATCATGGAATACAACTTTATATAAAATTTGTAAAATGGTATGGACTTCCTACCTCAAACTCGACAATGCTTAATCACTAAGAATTGTCACCTGATTTGAGCCTAGAATTCAAAATACCTAAAACTGGGCCCAAATTTGTTTCATTAGTGTTTTGGAGAAAATAACCAAAAAGTAACTAAGATTTAAGGAAAATATGGAATTAGAATTACCTATAGGAACTCATCACAATAAACGGCCTTTAAAACAACCAAAAAAATGAGGGAGAGTAGTCTAAAATTACCAAAGAGGATCCCTTCCCATTCTATGGTTTCATAAGGGTCAAGGAAGAATAAATGGGAGGAATTAATGTGGACATGGGTGAAATTATATCCCTACCCTTAAAAAAACCTCCTAGAAGACTTTCACGGTGTGACCATATAGTCCATGCCATAAACTATTGAAAAAACCCATCAATAGTCTATCCTAATAATTAATGACGTAACACACTATTTCATGCTGTGAATATTTCCTAAAACTCCCTAAACTACTATAGTTCTGGTCTCTTCCTCGTGAACACATTCTTGAACTCTCCCAACACCTCTAATAGAAAAAAAATCCAAGTTTTCACTCATCTGGGCCAAAAATATAAACCATAAGATGCCTAAAAAATTGAGGGGTATTACACTAGGAATATACTGAAAAAACCTATAGTAAAAATAGTCGGGGATGTTTCATACTTGATAATTGTTAGAGAAAAGGAAAATGGAATAGGAATTTGTAGTATTAGTAACTCATTAGAAGGTGTTCCCATGTGTTTAAATCATGGGAAGAAATTAAAATTGAATAAATATTTAAATGAATAAAGATCTAACTCTAAAAGTTATTATTTTGGAAGTGGATCCTAAAATACTATATCAAAATATAAGAGTGTTCTACTTATAAGATCTTATAGTTTACTTGATTATTTTATTATAGACTATGGAACTTCATTTCACTAAACATTCAAGAGAGGAAGTATGAACAATTATATTTCTAGAAGATTTTATATGGTGCATATTGTAGAGGAAAAAGCTCTTGAAATTATGGGGAAGGGTGAAATTTTCATCCAAAAAATGAATTGAAGTCTTATAGAGTTTTAAGGCATGTGAAACATACCAAGATTAAGGAAGAGCTTAATTTTTTTGGGTAGCTAGATGATGTGGGATTTTGTATTACATTCTTGAATGAAGTATGGAGAATCACACATGGTTCCATGGTGGTGAAAAAAAGAGTGAAGAATGAAACTTTTTATATGAATAGAATATAAAAATGTGAAATGTGTACTAAACATATAACTTCCATAAATTTTTTGGCATGAAAATTTGGGTTACTTGAGTGAGAATGGGATAAAAATACTAGTTTATAGTGTAATACTGGAGATTGAACACATAGAGTAAAAACATAAAAATAATTCATCCTTAGAAAATAGGTAAAGGTTTCCTTGAAAATATAATTAAAGACACTAAAGAACCAGAAGTTAGTGTGGATTCATATAGATGTATGGGAACTAAATCCAGTTTTTTCTCATGGTGGGCCATTGAAAAATGTTATATTCATCTATGACGTGAAATAGAAGGTGTGAGTATTATTTATCAATAAAAATATGAGGTATTTATAACCATTATATGATGAATATCCATAGTGGGAAAGGAAAATATAAACAAGATAATGTTCTCGAGGTCTAACAATGGCAGGGAGTATAGAAGCAGGGAGTTTTGGAGATTCTAATATTGAAAAGGCATAAAGTTTTAGAATAGCGTAATAGGAACTCCAGAATATAAATAATTCTTAGAGAGGATGAATTGAACATTAGTTGGTAAGGTGAGGAGCAAGAGGATTCACATGGTATTCCCCAAGTAGTTTTGGGTAGAATAAATGAACTATGAAACCAACTTGGTTAATAAGAGTCCTTCTCCATTAGGGTATGAACTTCCAGAAGCCTTTTATTCTAGAATTTTTTTAAACTACCAATATCAAAGTATTAGGTTTGATATCCTATGTCCAAATTGGTTCCAATTATATAGATAAGATAGAGGCAATTTCATTAGTGTGTTAAGTTTTTGGCCATTTCGATGAAGAGATTGGTTTTGAATCTAGGATAAAATATCTCAGAAGGTTATAAAAATTTGAAATATGATCTTCAATGATGACATATCATGGAAATATTGGAACATAGCAGAGACTAATCATGAAATCAAAGTGTCATCAAAGGTTGAGGTTCAACATATTATATGTTTGAATGTTTTGTATATTCTAAATAATTTAGGGAGTGAAATAGTACCTTAAACACTCGACGGTCCAGAGAATGTTTTGAAATTAATTCAAGTTATAATGGTGCTTCCATGACTAGAGGTACTAGAGATCCTTGGAATTGCAGAACCTTGAGGAAGAGATTTTAAAGGTGATATTCTAAAACCCATAATTTTGGAAGGAATTGAGATATATAGGGACTTTTGGAGATCTACCATAGTAAGGCACCAAGTACAGAGGTACAAAATTGATTTGAATTAAATTCTTACCACTAATTATGGAGAAATCTAGTTCTCAAAATTGGATACAAATATAAAAGACTCGAATAAGTTGGATTTATCTACAGGGGATGATATTTTTAGAGACTCAGGTTTTTATAGATTTTTAATCGTGAGTAGAAAATTTAGTTTTTGGGATCTGATTCTCATGAGGGAGAAAATGGTCATTTTATTCTTTCATGTGATATCATATAATTTTTTGACCACTCTGTTGGTATCTGAATAGAATTTTTATCCTCAAACACGAGTTTGGTGGAATTATGATCTATTTGAGTTTTGGAGTAATATTTAATATTTAATTAATTAAATATCAAATTATTCTTGCGGATTAGGGTGTCAATATATTTTTAAAGGAGCATTGTATTGATATTCCACCTCCATGGTTGAGTCCAAAAGAGATTTTTTTGGGCATGGTAAAAAACTGCTTTAGGTGTCAGGATTCGGTACAGGTGTTAAATGGGAATTTAATTAATTAATTAATATATTAATTAAATTTTGTAATATACCCCCACCATATTTGGGGATTTATATGCACAGATGAAGGGGGATGGTTCCACCCTTGCACATGTGATGATCTAACCAAGAGGAGAAGGGTGAGAAGATGTCATTGGACTTCATCCATTGAAGAGATCGAGATCAGATCAAGGTGTAGTGTGTTCCAAGAGAGGATTTGGACGTAATGCTTCAGAATTTATGCTATGAGGTAGGATAGTTTTTTATTTTTATTCCTTGATCCCAATAGTTTAGTTGTTCTCATGTTTTACTTCCCTATTTTTATTTCTAAGGACTCCATGGGGTTCGATCTGTATCTAATCGGGAAAAAATGGGGTTTCTGGAGGATCGTAGGGGTTTCCAGTATAGAAAAATTGACTATATGACATGTGGTTTTAAGAAAACACACAATTTATTCAACTTATTCAAGGAATAAGAGAAAAATAAGTTTACAAAATGTGTAGTCCAGAGGATATTCTATGTAGTGTCGCTCGGCGTGCGACCGAGTTTATGGCTAAGTTACTCATGTAGGGGGGCACGAATGTGTAGAGCACACAGATATGACCCATGTGGTTTATACACCATAAAATATTATACATCCATATATAGACACATGGCCATTCCATGTAAGGTAAAAAAATAAAGTAACCCATTTAGGGTACACAACATGTAAATATTTTACACACCGTGTACTTGGATTTTACATGCCAAGTCTGACTATAGTTCACAACCATGTGGGGGATATGGGAGTACATGCTATGTACTTGGGAATACACACCACATATTTCCCCTTTTATGACCCTTTTGAGGGGTTTGGATGTTTTGAATCCCCAGAGTTGTTATTGGAAACAAAATGAGTCCATTTTGAGTATTTTTCCACATAGAACAACATGATGAAACACTTAGGGAATTTACAGGGCTTCTAAGAGGCAATTTAGGTTGAGTAAGTTGTGAAAAAGTTATTTTTCTCCAAGAAAGTGAGATTACATGTATCTTGAGAGTGATACAAGACATTATACCTGGGTGATGGTTATGAAAATTATTGGAGGATGTGGTATGAGTTCATTGGAAACCTCGTTTAGGGTTGGGTATGAGATTGTATTTGGTTAGAAGGACTGAGTTGTGACACGAGGTGATGGAATGGTTGGGTGTTCAGACCAACCTAGGGTTTCTTAGAAAGGGGATGTGAAAAAGGACATTTTCTCTCATGTGGTTTAATTTCTTTGAGTCTTGAGATGTTTTGAGTTTCTAAAGACAAGGTTTTGGGACATTTGACCCTTGAGTAATGAGAGTTTTCCTAAGAGTTTGGTTGTGACCATAGATATAGAGATGAATTTCCACAATTTTGTTCCATATTAGTGGATTATACATGTAATGAATTTTATTTAGTAATAGTTCCAAGGATATAGATATTGATGCCTCTGTTTACATTTCAATTCATAGATCCATGCGAGTGATCAATCGTTAGGGATACCTTGAGTGAGTTTCATTGTTTGGATATTGATGGATGAGGGTGTTCCCTTGGGAACTAAAGTGATGTATGATCCAATGGGGATGATATATTGATGATGGGCATGGGTGTTCATCCAATTATTAATTTTTTTCTCCTTTGGTTGAGGTTGAGTCTTGGTTTACATTGAAGGGCTATTTTGATTTGGTCTAATTGATCCTGGGTTACTAAGATGGGATGTTTGAAATTAGAGTGGGACATGAGGTTGCATACATATGATTTCAGATGTATGAAACGATGCTCAACATCTGAGGAGGTGTAGGTTAGACATGAAAATCCATTCCCTTATGATATTTGGCTGGATGGAATGTTTCATATCAGTACCAATAGTTTGTTTGTGGTTTGAGTGCTGGACTAAGTTTTTAGAAACATTGTTTTACATTGTTGAGAATGTTGTATTTGACGTTCCCCATAATTGTTTGTGATGATGGACTAAGGATCCATATATTTTTAGTATACTACATGGTTTAGGATCCATATTGAAAATCTAGGAACCAAGTTTTATATATGGTATAGGTTCCATAATGATTCTCTAGGAACCAAAAATATTATGTATGGTCAGTAGGGATGTTATAATGATGCTCCTCTCTTTGGTTTTGGGATATTCATAATGATTCTAATGGATCCCCAGTGCACAGTAGTTTTTAAAGGATAAACTAATGATCCTGACTTTAAGGTTTTGTAAATAGTGTTTTATAACATTGTTGGGATTTCAAAAAATGACATTTAGAATCTTGGTTGGATAATTGGACTAATTATCCTTGTTTTTTAACCTGTGACCTCTGTGAATCATGGTTCGTATGATCGTACATGGTGTTCTGAGTCCTAGTTGTATACTTGGACTAATGCTCCTTGTATCTAAATCTATGACCTCTGCGAATCGTGGTAGGGATGGTCGGACATGGTGATCCAAATCCTAGTTGGATACTTTGACTAATGCTCATTGTATGTCAACCTATGACCTATGTGAATTATGGTTGGGATGGTTATACATAGAATTTCAAATCCTGGTTGTATACTTGGAATGAGTATCCTTGTATGTCAACTTGTGATCCCTATGGTATATTATTCAGATAATTGGAATGGGATGAAGAAGTTATGGTTGATCGAGGTCACAAAAAAAGGATCAATGGTGGGTTTGTTAGTGTATTCATTTTAGTTATGTTTTGTCTAGGATGATCATATTGAATGATCATTCACTTATGCAGCAGGTTATAGGTTAGATGTTGGGAGTGGACCACTGATATTTATTTATCACCCCCTAAATGTGCACCTTTGTGTTCATAAAAACCTTATGTCTGCTTTCAGGTTGAGAACAAATTCATGATGTATATGGTTGAGGCCCATGATTTCATTATTGAGTGGGATGCTTATGTGGTGTATGATGATTGGGTTGGAGAAACTCAATTGGGTATTAGATACTGGGTATGTGACATGGATCATAGTTGGAAGTTGGGATTAATGTACTTATTTTTTATTTGTTTATTTTTTATATGTGATTGTCCTAGTTAGTGATCGATGTTTTATTTATGGCATGGTTGTTTGATCCCTCACTATATTTCATTTTATTATAGCATGTTTCAGTTTCCTTTTATTTATTCTTCCATATTCTATGATGTGTATGATGTTTGGTTATTTACTTTTGGATGTGAGCACTGATATTGGGGTATAGTCTCCTCACAATTCCACATTAGAGACCCACTACTAGTCTGTAGCCTTTTGCATATGAGGTGGCGCACTTGAGGTCTTATGGTGGTTCAGCTTGGGGAAATAGTTTTGGTGGAACCTGGGCAGGGATGTTACAAATTGGTATCAAATGAGTTAATTTCCTATTATTTCACTATTTTGGGTTTGGTATTCTGGATATATAATAATTTGGTAGATCCTGTGATGGATATCATATGGTTCATCATGAACACCTATTCTAGTAGGATTTCTAGGTTACCAGGGCATGGGATTGATGATATTGATATTCAATGTTATAGTTGTATATTATTTTCTCCTTGGGCGATACACATGTGGCATTGATTTGATGATTTATAATGAATTTATGGATCTTGGACCAATGGAGAGAGGCCCATGATTTTGTTTTGACTATTGGACTATAATGGAAAGAGATGTATCATAAATTATTCTAGGAACATAGGATCCACATTTTATAGGCCTACTAGTGTGTTATTTTATGTGTTTCTTTCTGATGGATGGTTTTGTGGATCTACAGTGAGACACTCTGTGATGGGGACGTTGGTGCGGTCCTCATGTATAGTAGGTACAGTGGCCCGGGAGGGTTAGTATGTTATGGGTGATTGATTATTGGAACCCTTGGTGGTGGTTCTTGTTTTAGGTTTGATGCATCTCTTGGTCCTATAAGGAGTGGTCCGATGTACAGATACCCAGAAAGGACAAGTTCTCTGGTTGTAGGTGGTTGGTATGATGTGTGGAATCTTTTAGATGTGATACCCTAGAGATCAGTGTTTTGGTATGAAAATGTTTTGACACATGGGGAGGGAGCATGTTCAATGTCCTATTATCTTGTCCTTCTATGAGTTATCATATACCTAGTTGGTTGGACCTAGTGACTAGATGTGTGACTTGATCACTGGGGCTAGTTGGGAGAGCCTAGTGGCCTTTTTTATGTGACTCTAGATTAGGGACTTGGTGCAATTTGTCTTTCTAGGGTGACCTGTGGGAGGGGTCGACTGATTTATGAGTGATTTTGGGTGCATGAGGCACAAATTGATGCTTTGGACTCTTAACAATTGTGCATGAAGGGTGCATCTTACAATGAGTCTTAGTCACATAGGATGCCTTTTTTTTGAGAAGGATCACTTTTATGCTTGCGATCTAGTATTTTGGTTGGTTTCAAGAGGGGTAGGTTCATCTAGGTTCCTAATATGAGTAATGGTTTCACAGATAGGTTGTTCTTAGTGTTTTGAGCTATATTTAGAGAACAAAACGTTCTCTAGGTCAACTAGATGGACCTTGTGATCCGAGCCTTTGTGAAATGTGAATCATTGGAATTAGAACTAGGTTCTATGATTGGGTTACACAAGTACGTGTAATGGTTAAGCATTAATGGAATCTTGGAGACACAAGTGATGGTGATGTAATGTGTTGTTTGTATTGTGGATCAAATGTTACAAGAACATAGTCCCTTGAGACTTGAGTTGGACATGAATCCATGAGTGGGTATGGACCTATTGTGGGTGTGATGATAGGATTGTGGGTAGGGTGACATTAGGACCTCAAGATAGAATTGTGATGTCTCATGAGTGGATGAGTGGTGGTGTTATTCATCGATGACATCTTAGAATACTCCCAGTCTAGATATGATCATACCCAATATCTTAACATCATACTATGTACACTGAGAGAGTATCAGCTATATTCCATGCTATATAGATGTTTCTTTGGGTTGATAAGACCCCCTGAGAGGTTTTGCTCATGGATTGGTGTATGTTAAGTCATATGGTGGGGATTTCACCATCTAATATCTATGAGTGAGGTCCCTATGATAGATCAAATGTTAATGAATACCATGGGTGGTGTTATTGGATTCTAGGAATGAGAGATAATTGATGTTTAATTTTTTCTATATGTATGGAGTGAGATTTCCATGTCTAGTTCTGAGGTTTTTCTATGATTAAGGCATGGGTTGTGGAAATGGTGTTTGGTGGTGAGGAGAAAATAAGGACACTCTTATGGTGGGGAGCATCAGATCATTCATGGTGATATGAACATTGTGAGAGTAGGACTGATGATACAGTGAGAATCACATTGAGAAAGTTGGTGGACTACTATGGATGTGTTTTGATAGGCTACTTCGATGGTGGGATGTTCCATGGATCAAAATCATCTTTTTTGGGTTGAGTTCTATGGTCGGGAGTACCATGATCATGATTATTAGTTTTAAATGATGATGTGAGATATAAGGATAGACAAGTGTGATTAGGAACTGTTATAATGGTCTGTTGATGGTGGAAAGTGGTGGCTTAACCTTTTATGGATTGCACACCTTATCTTAGGACTTATTTAGAGAAACCCAATTGGAATCTTTGATTAGAATGCGATGAGTTGAGTTTGAGTTGATTACCAAGGTGGGTTGGGATGTGGTATTGGAATACTACTGGTGCTTCTCGAGCATGAGATTATTTATGGTGGGGTGGTTGTAGAGACCTGTATTATTTATGATTTTGAAATTTGAATAGAAAATTGATTTTTGGGCATCAGATGCTCATGAGTGATAAAATGGCATTTCCCCCTAGAATATGATCTCTGAGAATTTTTATTACCACTCTATTGGTCCCTAAATAGAGTGTTTACCCTATGATAGTAGTTTTGTGGAATTCCGAGTCGTTTGAGTTTTTGTGGAATATTCAATATGTAATTAACTAAATATTAAATTATTCATGCGATTTTTGGTGTCAATATCTTTTGAACGGAATGTCGGATTGAGAATCCAAATATGTGGTTGAGTTAAAAATAGGGGTTTTCCTAGGCAAGGTATAAACCCACTTCAAGTTTTGAGATTTGGTATGGATGTTAAATGGGAATTTAATTAATTAATTAATTAATTAATTAAATTGGGTAAAAATACCCCTACCATTTGAGGCATACTATATAAAAAATAAGTGGAAGGGTTCCTCCCTTACACACATGATGGGAAAACCAAGAAGAGAAGGGAGAGATGATTCCACTAGTCTTCTTCCATGGTGGATATCGGGATTGGATCAAGGTGTAGTGGCTTCCAAGAGAATATTTGGACCCAAAGATTTGACATTTACGCCCCGAGGTAGGATTATTTTTGAGTTTAATTCCCCAATACCCATATTTTAGTTTTTTTCTTGATTTATAGATATATTTTTACTACTTAGAACCCTGTGGGGATCAATCTATGCCTAAAATGGAAAAAATTAGGGTTTTTGGAGGTTTATAGTGGTTTCTAGTTCAAAAAACCTGATAACATGGCATGTGGTTTTAAGAATAAATGCTATGTATTCTTATAGTTTGGATAAGAAGAGAAGAATATGACTAAACAACATGTAGTCTAATGGACATGCCATGCAGTGTCACTCAATATATGGACAAGTACATGGCCAGATGACCCAAGTAGGGGGGACATGTCCATGTAGGCAACATGACCCAACCTTGTGTGGGTTATACACTATATAGGATTACACATACATATAGAGATACATGTCCAAGCCATGTAAGGAACACGGTTAGGTACCTCATTTAGGTAACACATAATGTATAGATTTTTCACATCATGTACTTGGAGTTTACATACAAATTCCGGCTGTAGTACCCGCCCATGTGGGGATATGGCAGTACATGCCATGTACTCAGGAATACATGTCGTTTTCTACCCCTTTTGTGACCATTTTTATGGTTTTGGATGTTTTTATGCCTCAAAGATGCAATTGGACAAATTTGGAGTTCATTTCGTGTGTTCTTCCATGTAGAACACAATAGTCAAACCCTTGGGGAATTTAGAGGATTTATAAGAGGTGGTTTGGGGTTAGTAAGTTGTGATAGAGTTTTTTTCCTCTATTAAAGTGAGTTCAATTGTCTCTTCAGAGTGATACATGGGATGAGACCTAGGATAGGGTAATGATAATGATTATAGGATGTTGTATGAGTTTATGGGAAACCTCATTTGGTGTTGGGTATGATATTGTTATGGATTTGTGGGACCAAGTTATGATATGAGGTGATGGACATGTTGGGTTTTTGGACCAACCTAGGGTTTCTTGGAAAGGGGATGAGAATGCGTCGATTTTCTATTGTGAGGTTTACTACCATTGGGTCCTGTGAGGCCATGAGTTTCCAGAGACTAGGCTTTGGGATGTGTGATCCATCGATTAATGAGTGTTGGTCTTAGAGTTTGGTTGTAACTACAAATCAGGAAAGGGATGTCTCCAATTATGTTTTACCAAGAGGATTCCAAGAGGAATTACTCCAATTAGTACTATATTTGAGGATCTATAGAGGGATTCCCCAATTTATATATTGATTTAGAGATATAATTTAGTGATCGATCATTAGGGTGAACCTGATCTGATTTCAATGTTTCGATAGTGATGGTTATGAGTGTTTCTTTAGGACCTGAAGTGATGTGCAGGCTGATGGAGATGAGATGTTTATGATGGGTAGGGAGTTTGGCCAACCCCTAATATGTTTATATATTGGTTGAGGTTAAGGATTGGTTTAAACTGAAGATATAAGGACTTGAACTTAAAAATAAATTATTCTAGTGAATTTTGAATAGAATTTATTTTTATTAATTCCAAATGATCTTTTAGGACTAGAGTTTTAGCGAATTAGGACAAAATCTTACACAAACTTTCAATATTACAAAGTAGAAAATTCTACACACCATCCATTTTTTTTCATAAAACAAAAGTTATTAAAATGAAACATGGTTTATTTTTAAGAAAAATCTTCAAATAATTTCATCAAATAATATTCTTTGTCCTTAAAAATCTTAAGACCTGTGAAAAACATTTAAAAAATTTGAATGAGCACAAAAATCTCAGTAAGGGAAAATGCGGGAAACAGTTTACATGTGATCTTAAGAGATATAAATAAGAACATGAGGACTTTTATAAAGGCATGAGAAAGAGGAAAGTCATAAAAATAAGAACTTGGATCATAACTTGAAAATGTATCTAAAACATTTAATTTATTCATTCATAAGAATATCACCAAGTTTCATCCCCAAGGTGTCATATCACCAAGGCCATCCCCAAGGTTTCATAAAAATTACCAAGGTTATTCACCAAGGTATCATAAAACTTGTCATCTCTAGAGATTAATTTCTTTACCCAATACATTAGAGCACAATCAGGGTGCACCCTTAATATGTCTTTATTTTAATGTGATCCACATATATCATAATTAAAATTTTTATAAATAACCTAAAGAGAATAAAATAAATGGGTTTCATATCAAAATCACGATGTTTTAAAAAGTGTTTAAAACATGATCATTATGTCATTTATAACCCTTGAAAAGGGAATAAGGGTTTTATGTATGTAAATTACCAAATAAAATATATAATTTTTACGTATTGATGAATACCCCTATAAATGAAATAGGTTTGGTTATTCACATAAATAAAATAAGATAATTTCTTGAAAAAAAAGAGATATTTTGAGACGAAAATTCTGCAACATAATGACTACGCAACATGGTTTAAGAAAACCTTAAAAAGAGAGGATACAAGGGTCAAACATTTATAAATTACTCATAATATAGTATAGGGATAGAAAAAAATAAAAATAAGAACATGGTATGGAAACTTGAAAGGCATACCACCTAAAAGAGAACATGAATGGAAAAAGAGAAGTTGAGAATTCCCTTACCACATAAGAAACACTTGAATACATATCATTAAGGAATTACATTATAAAAAACCTTAAATATAATTATAATATACTAATTCATGATATAATTATTCAAAGTGTTTTATATACACCTTATAATAAAATTTAGGTGCATAACATCAAGATATTCCCCCAAAAAAGGAGATTGAGATGAAGTCCCTTACCTTGAGTCCAACTTGTCTCGTTCATTCTTTATCTTACTAGTTAATAATATTAAGTTAATTTATAATTTTTTGAGAAAATTTTTCATGTTTTTATTCCTTTTATATCACGTATTACCATCTTATAATAATTACATAATGATTTAAGTTCATATCAGGTGTTTAGTTGATATTCGATACTTGAGTCAAAAATGAAATTGTTTTGATGAAAATTGTCCATGTGGTCATAATTCCATTATATAAAGAATGATATTATTTGTTTAAATATCATATATATATATATAGTATATATTTATTTATAATATTACATAACATTTGGATATAATAAATGAAATTCACTGTTCATGGAGACAGTAAGCCGTACGTAGGCATGAACTCTACTTTCATTTCTTTGTCATATTAAAGGAATGAAAACTAAATGATAAATAGGTATATTATAATTATAGTATAATATATATGCTATATATGTTACATAAGTTCCTTAAAACCATTATTTATACATTACATGTATTTAATGAACGAGTCATATCACTTTGAGGGGGCGGTAGTCCGCACTTCCTCAAATGAAATTATCATATTTACACATTATGGAAAGCATAAAGGCATATTGTTAATAAAAATTAAAAAATAAAAAAGACAATATAAATATAATATATATCATATAAAAATAAATTTCTATCATAATTTCCACCATGATAGGTGTTAGAATAAAATTGAACAATCTTCGTTTTGTGAGGCAGTAGTTCACCATACATAGAAACAATATGTTCTATATACTTTAGATGGACGTGTGTGTAAGTGTAGGCCAAAAATTTAGAATAAAAACATCCTATTATATTTATTATAATGGTATTTTTATAAAATAATGGAATAAAATAGAGTATGGGGGTAGAGAAGGAAAATAAATTAAAGAAGCTTGAGAGAAGACATTACCTCAAAATCAGGTAACTTTTTTTTATTTGAGCCAAAAGGATTCTTTGAGTTGCCTTATGCCCAAGGTAAGGATTCTAGGAGTAAGTGAGGGATGTTGGGAGATTATTTTATAATAATTTGTATGATATGAGGGTCTTGAGATGTGTGAGTAAGTGGGTAGAGGTTCTTGCCTTTTATAAGAAGGAGGATGGTCCCTTTAGGAAAGTCTTGAAATATTATTTTATTATAAATTTATTTTCAAATTATAATATTTAAAAAGTGATATATTTCTAGGATAATATGATGATTTTTCTAAATTTTCTAAACCAGTAGGTTTTAGACAATTTTATTTCAAAAAATTAACCTTATCTTTTAGCTTTAACCCATAGTTAAAAACATTAACACTTACCATGTATTCTTGTATTTTTATAATATATGGTTACTATAGTTACTATTAAATTACAAGAGAACCAAAAGTGGATCATTAATGAAAATTTTTACATTATATATGTCACTTGTATGAATATTAGATTTTTAGGTCTATTATATTGTTTAATAAAATAGTATTTGTTTTAAAAACTCATTTATGTCAATTTTGACACTATTTAGTAATTGATTTTTGTTAAAGTAATAAAATATTTATTCATTCCAAAAAAAATCATTAACTCAAATATAATACATCATAATCATCTATAAAATTATTATATGAAATCACAATGTTAAAATTACATTTATTTCAATATTTATAATATCATTCATTTGAATCTTTCATTAATAAGGTAATCATTTCATAATCATTGTGTCATAAATAAATTTATTTATTTAATGTCTAAAAATTATAAATAAAATACCATGATGTATGACATATTTTTATATTTATAATTAATATTTATAGTCAAAGATCCAATTTATATAAACCAAATTAAAATTGTTTTAGTTAGGAGATACATGTTTATGTTATATTTCCCTTTTACTTAAAATAAATATTATAAAAGGTCATTATCACATCCAAGTGGCTCTATGGGGTCCAAAATTAGACCCAAGGGTTATAATGGTTGGAAATATCTCATCCAATAGGATTAGGAAATGTGTTAGGGTAGTTTTACATTATTATAATATTTTTTTACCCATATTTACCAAATTTACCCATTAACCAAGGTAAATAAAAAATAATTACTGAAGTTACTATTCATGATATCTGAAAATAAAGGCGACCTATTTACACAATTTGGGAATTCTGTTTCCAAAAAATGGATTCCATTTTTTCAAATTCAAAACACAGAATTAGAAGAAATAAATTGAAAATTAATTCATGTTTTCAAAACTAGAAAGCGGGTTTTCAAGAAGTAAAAACTATCAAAATATTGACATGTGTTTTTGTCCAATTTCAATGTGAAATTACTTAGAATGAGTAAAATTAAATTAAATGATAAAAACATAATCCAATTACACTTTGAAACCAATTTAAAGGACAATATAACTATATAAATAAATTATATTAAAAGGCAGTTTTGAATTAAAATGTATTATTTTTCACTATTCATTAAAATATAGATTTTATCAGAAAAATACTAAAATTTCAACCAAAGTAAATTTTGATGTCCTAATTCTAAAGAAGATGTTTTTTTTCAAATAGAACATATAAAAGTGACAAAAAATATATTTAAAAATGGTTCTCCATTAAAAGGTAGTAAAACGACCTTTTAAAAATATTAGAGTATTTTATATTTAAAAATTGATTCATTCTCATTTTAAGACTATAAAATTTATTGGATAAATGTAAAAAATTTAACAAACATGTGTAATAATATTATAGTTAGTTTGGTTCATTCCCACCAATACAATAACTAGGCATTAACTACCATTTAAAATAATAATAATATTATTGTATTATTTTTTTGTATAACTCAACGTTGTGTGCAATGTAATATTTTGAAGAAACCCATTGTAGCACATTGAGTATTCTATCGAACAAATAATCCCCTATAAAAAATAATTAATATCTTATTTATAAATATTAATATATATGAAAATGAATTATTCTATAAATACCTAGGATGTTACAGAAGGGATTATGTGATATGGTTGAGTTTCCTTGGTTGGAGCCTGGTTTACTAAGATGGGATGTTTGGGATGAGAGTGTGGACATCAGAGACCACATTCATGGTTCTGGATGTTTGACGCGATGTTCCACATATGAGGAGTTGTAGGTTGGACATGACTCTCCCTACCCTTATGATATGTGGTTGGAAAAGATGCCCCATATCAGTACTGATAGTTTATTTATGGTTTGAGTGACATAATAAGGTTCCAATTATGTTGTTTTACATTATTGAGTATGGTGGACTTGAAATTCCACATACTTGTTTGAGATGCTAGACTAAGGATATGGGCATGTGTAGTATACTACAAGGTTTAGGTTCTATGATGACACTCTAGGAACCATATTTTATATTTGGTATAGGTTCCAAAATAATCCTATTAGCACTACGAACATTATGTATTGTTGTTTAGGATGTTTGACTAATTCTCCTCTCCCTAGTTTTGGGAATACCAGACTGATGCTCTAGGAACCCCAATGCACCATAGTTTTTTGAGGATGTAATGATGCTCCTGAATCCAAGTTTATGGACATATAATTCCATATCATGGTTGGGATGGACATACATGGTGTTCTAAAACCTTATTTTATAGTTTTATTGATGATACTTGTATGTATAATTGTGACCTCTGTGAATCATGGTTGTGATGGTGGGTCCTGGAATTCCAAATCTTGATTGAATACATGGACTATTTCTTCTTGTATGTTAACCTATGAACTCTATAAATCATTTTTGGGATAGCCGAACATGGAATTATTAATCCCGATTGGATATATGAATTGATGCTCCTTTTATGTCAACCTGTGACCTCTGTGAATTATGGTTGGGATGGTCGAACATAACATTTTGAATCCTGGTTATATACTTGGACTGAGGCTCATTGTATATCAACTTGTGACCCCTATGGTATATTTTTTAGATTACTAGAATGGGATGAATTAGGTATTGTTGATCTAGGTCACAAACCCAAGGATTTAAAGAGGTTTTATTAGTGTATTTATTTTAGTTATGTTTTTACTAGGCTATGTATATTGCATCGACATACACTTATGGCATCAGGTTATAGGTTCACCATTGGGGGTGGCCTACAGAGATTTATTTACTAGCCCCTATATGTGCACCTTGGTGTGTGTTCATACCATATTTCAACTTTTAGGTTGATATTGAATGCATGATGGATAGGGAAGAGGCCCGAGATTTTATTTTTGAGTGGGATGCTCATGTGGTGTCTGATGATCGAGATGGGAAACTCGATTAGGGTATTAGATAATGAGTATGTGTCATGGATCATATTTTTCACTAGGACCTGATGTATTTATTTTATAGTTATTTATTTTTTTATATGTGGTCATCCCACTAGGTGATCAATTTTGTATGTATGGCATGGATATTTAGGCCTTTACTGTATTTTATTTTATTACAACATGTTTTAGTTTTTTTTATTTATTCTTCCTCATACTCAAATTTGTATGATATTTGGTTATTTAATTTTGGATGTGCACTCTGATATGGGGGTATAATCTCCTCAGATTTCCACCTTAGACACACACTACTAGTCAGAAGCTTCTGTTGTATGAGGAGGCACACTTGAGGTCTTGTGGTGGTCCAGATCGGGGCACCGGTTTTAGTAGTACCTAAGAAAGGATGTTACAAGATTTATTCCTTATATGTGTCTATAAAATGGGATCTAATAGAAGGTAATTTTGGGAGGTAATTTTTTCATAATAAATGGGTATATTGGTTGAAGGAGGAAGAATAAAATAGATAGAGTAACATGGAGAGGCTAGTCATGAAAGGTTTTCAATAAACATAAAGTGTGGATTTCACTAAGATATTTTCTCTGGTTGTTAAACACAAGAATATTCAGATGATTCTCAAAATAGTTTTAATATAAGGACATCATTTTGAGAAGTTAGATGTGAAGACAACTTTTCTTTATGGGGACTTAAATGAAGAAATTTACATGGAGTAGCTGGAAGGGTTCATCTATAGATAAAACTTAAATCTTGTGTTCATGATAAAGAAGATACTTTACAAATTGAAGCAAGAACCAAGGTATGGGGAATATATGTCAATGCCTTTATGGATAAATATAATTTCACATGGAGAAAATAAGATCATTGTTGTTACCGGAAGTTCTATGATGATGGGGACTTCATCATTCTACTTATTTATGTTGATTATATGTATATTTACAGCCAAATAAAGTAAAGGATTGATGAACTAAAGGTTGAATTATCTGTAAGAATCTTGATGAAGGATCTTGGTTTGTTTAAATAGATGTTAGCAATGTGTATTATATGGGAATTAACTTCTGAAAATTTATTCTTGATTCATTTTGAATATATTTTGAAGGTGGTGGAACGCTTGATCATGTGCAAGGAGAAACTAGTAACCACACCCCCAGTGGGAAATTTATTGCTGAGAAAAGAGAAAATACAAAAAATAGAATATACAGTATAGTATATGAAAAAGGTTTTCTGTGAATTGATATTCAGAAGCTTGATGTATGTCATAGTTTGTACTTGATCAAACATTGTGCAAGCAATGTGAGTTGTTAGAGAGTTTACGGAGAATCATGAAAGAGACCATAGAGAAGTGGTAATGTGGATCCTATGGTATTAGAAGGGTTTTAGAAGTTTTTATATTTACTTTGAAATTGATGTACCATTTCAAGGTTTTGTAGACTTAGAATTTATAAGGGATTTTGATACATGGAAGATCACCACAGTTTATGTTTTCACCCACATTAGTAAAATTGTGAATTAGATATCAAATATTCAACCGGTAGGTCAAATTTTCATAATGGAAGTGGAGTATGTTGCTATAACAAAAGATGAAAAGGATTTGATATATATTAAGGGACTATTGGAAGATCTCAGAATAAGGAAAGATATTGGGAAACTATTTTATAATTCATAGAGTGTGATTCACTTGGCATAAAATTCGATGCTTAATTCTAGGAAAAATAACTTTCAACTAAATTATCACTTTATTTATAAGTTTTTAGAAGAAAAAGTGATGCATATAAGAGATATTAAATGATCTCATAATATGGTGGATGTATTGCAATGGTTTTTTCCCAAGATGTGATGTGGTGATGTTTCACCTCATTCAAGCTGGGACAAATGGAAGCATAGCAGGGGAACCATGCAGCGTCATAAAAATATTGAGGATTGGAAGGAGGTATGTGGATGCTAACAGGGGACTTAGTGGTGTAGAATAAAAATGATTCCCATGTGGTAGATTTTTAGGTTTTATTGTGAAAACTATTTTTTGGACAAGGAATTAGACCTACCATAAAGAATGACTTTGGTAGTGTAACTTCTGATGCTGTATGAAGATGGTGAAGTAGATTGAAAATTGTTTAGACTATGGATGTAGGATGATTAGAAGAATTAACTATGAAGGTTTCAACCAGAATATTTCAATAAAAATATACCCTTTATCAGTATGAAATTTTATTTTGGAGACAAAAATGACTTGAAAACGTTTTTTCTTTGAAGGATAAAAAAGTTTTTTTTTTCAATTTTGGTTTTTGTGGAAAATGGAATACACAATAATATTTAGATAGAATAAATAAGATAATTATTACTAAGTATTTGGAAGTAGGAACCAAGTACCAAAATATAGAGTTGAGGTGGTGGAAGTCTTTGACTGAGTGGAATGTTATCCATAGAGATCTGAAGGTGGTGGTGGTTGGTTACACCAGCTAGTTTTCACTATGTTTACTATGGTGGATGCATTTTTTCTATGAGTCATGAATTGTAATCATATTCATATTCATAATAAAAAGTATTTAAATAATATACCATGTATTATGACTCACATATAAACCAAATAAAAATTTCATTGTTCTTTGGATTTCATTTATTTCAATTACTTTCTTATGGAGTTCTTGTATGGTTCGTTTGAGAGGTGTGTGTTTCAATGTGATGAATTCGGTGTGGATTGTCTTCTATGTTCTAGTGCATTGATTATCTAGGCACATTGTATTTATTTTTTCACACCTAGTAAGTTTTGGTGGATAGCTTCTAAAATTCATAAGTTATCCATGATCCCAACATTGGTCCTTAGGGAACAAATTTTATAACCCAAAGGGATTCAATCTTAAGTTTTGGAAAAATGGGGTGTTCCTCCCTATAATGTACCAACCCCATTAGGCTCCATATGGGTGAACCAATGATACCATCAAGTGAACATACCAAGACTGACTTCACCAGGTTAGGGGGTAATAATAATCACTAAGGATATTCACACATACAATAGAAGGAACTACTATTTAAAGAAAATTTTACCTGTGAACCATATAATCTCATCCACAATGAATTAGATAAAAACATATAGCTACATGAAATATAAACATACATGAATGTAACACATCACCAAATTATTATATGAGAATTAAAACTCATAAAACCCCCAAAGTGAACATATTTGAAAATAGAATAGAATATAAATTTAAAAACATGTGATAGTATATGTGACTAATCTATCATATACTACAACTAGCTTCTACCATAGATTCCCCTAGGTTACTCTCATCCCAACTAATCTTTTAACTTCACATACTAATCTACATGAATAAAATAATTAAAAACTCAAGTGGGAATGAAAAAGTAACAAGTCCACCCCTATGTAAAATTGGTAACTATGTGTATTATCAATTTAGAAAGTATAAACCAACCAAAAAAAATTATCATCAATATCAAAAACCCCATCCATAATTCATTTAATATTTAAATTACTCAAATCTCTACACTCACCAAATAACAAAACATAAGGTTCAGGGTGTAGATGAAGCGGTTGAGCCCATGCCCAGTAATGTTCTTAATCGGTTTCATCAGACACATCCTTCGAACTGGATGACAACAACCCCAAAATATTCTAGGATAGGACCTTTTAACATATAATTTATAACAAATTTATAAAAAAGAATTGCCTTTCTTGTAATTCTTTATTCGATGATAAATACAGTTGAAATTTTTTTCATACCATCATTGCAATGAAGGATCCAAAGTAAAATCCCTATAGTGGTATCCACACATTCTCTATGAATCTCTAAACACCACTTGTGGAACTATGGGCACTAATGCGGAGGTAATGATCATCTTGAATCATTCACCATTTATTGAAATAAGTACCCCTTTGATCAGTAAGTATTTTTAGTTGTTATTTTGGTCATGAGAGGGAGGAGGAGGTTAAAATTATATTGTTATTGAGAGTGTTCTTGAGATAAATATCTTCAGTATTGAGAGAACCCATAAGAGAGGAATGTTGTATATAAAAATTATCATTTTCTAGAAATGATATAAGTGGGTTAATATACTTAGGTTTAGAGAAATAGTAATTACAATAGGACCTTAACTAATATCCCTATTCTAAGTAGATCCCACATTGAATAATAATAATATTATTTCCTTATCATGTGATAACTCACATATTATTTAAATATCATTTTTAAATAAATAATTTAATATTTATTTTAATGATATTGAATAAAATATGTCATTTCCATTTGGACCCTTAGGTTGGTCCATCTGACATCCTCAAAATTTATTAAACATTGAATAATAAATATTTATTTTATTATTTGTTCAAAAAATATTTTTTTTATATATTCACTAACTGGTGAAAAAATATTTATTTAATATTAAAATCACATATATTACAATTGAAATAATCTGTGATTATATTTATTTAATTGAAAAAACAAGAATAAGTATTTTTTCTTACTCATGAGAATAATATCTATTATATATTAAATTCAAATATAATTTAATTGAGATTATGGATGTACTTAGTGTGTAGTCCTCAAGGGTTATTTCTAAGT
The DNA here is from genome assembly GCA_963277665.1 of Viscum album. Classification (NCBI taxonomy): domain Eukaryota; kingdom Viridiplantae; phylum Streptophyta; class Magnoliopsida; order Santalales; family Viscaceae; genus Viscum; species Viscum album. The sequence goes on along the minus strand of OY728123.1, from coordinate 138,019,364 downwards.
GGAATTAGGTGAACTGGCCTAAATTAAAATATTAGTGTATAGAAATACATTAAATCACCATAGATAAATTCATTAATGTGACAAAAATAATAAATTCATACAAACACTTCCTATGTAATATAATATATATTTCCCAATATCTCATCAATTATGTTTCATACTCAAGTCATAAACCTATAAAATTGAATATATTTATTTGAATCTTTGAAATGGAATTATAAATAAATTTAAATGGCCATGGACTTAATCATATAGTTTTATTTCAATAAAAGGGCCTAAGATATCATCTTTAGATCCGGGAAAGGGAAAAATACTTTCTTTACTTATCAATCAATGTCATACCACTTACATTGCACCTACATATCCCACTTCTCCACTGACGTATGTCATCATGATTTTCAATATGACTTCAAATTCGTAAATCATGATATAAATTAGTAATAATATCAATTATATGGAACTATACATACATATGTAGATAGTAATATCTAATGACACATATAACATGTGGAATTATTATTGGAGTTTTTTTACTCATAATCTCCCATCTTAGAGATTACCAGGTGAGAAACTTCATGAGTCAAAGACTAATTTTCTTAGGAGAATGAAACACATTATAGTCTAAATAAAATCTGCGACTTATCATAAGATGTCTTCTAGAACATGTGACATATGGTTTAGAATATTGTCATAATGCTTTAAGGTTCTTATCATAACAGTGAACTGCTATGACCTTTTCATGAAAAAAATAATATAATAGAATTATCACATTAAATTTATGCAAAATAAAACCCATAATGTGATCATATATTTATCAATATTCATATATTTAAATATATTTCTAATAAAAAAGTATAACGTTAATTGGTTCTAGGGAACCAAATCTCATAGAATCAAACTTTCACTTCATCCAACTTCTGAAAAATTTATGTTCTCTAGTTCTCACATGATATTAATGTTCTACAGAGATAAATATTTAGTCAATAGGTCTACAATGTTCTCTTCTATTAAAATCTTCTTATTGTGACCTCACTCATTTGATAAAAATATGTTAATAGGTGATACTCCCAAATTATGTGATTAATCTATTGATGCGGCCTTATATCCTTGGAAAGGACCATCACTATACTATTATCACAATACAATGTGATAAGATCTTTAATTTTAGGAACCACATAAATCCCTTGAATGAAGTTTTATATCCAAACTTATTCTTTTTCTGTATCAAAAGATGTAATATAATCAAAATATAGTATAGAATAGGAGACTACTGGATTTTTTGAGCTCTTCCAGCTCATATCCCCTCTATTAAAGAAGAATACATACCTCAATGATGATTTAGATCATTTTTTTCTTTCTTGAAACTAGAAACTATGTATCTCTTGATGACTATATTCTCAATAATTTTATAAACTGGGAACATATCCTTAACATGTTTAAGATATATTATTATTTCCTTAATATAAATACAATGTTGTTCACTTGAGTCTACCTGATATCTTCTTACCATACTCAAGGTGTTGGCAACATCAAAATTGGTAAATATCTTAAAATATATGACATATCCCGTTGTTGATGTGTAAGTAATATCTCTCATACTATATATTTACTCTTGTGTATGAGAAGAAATTTTCTTGGAAAGATTTATACCATGTGACATTGGAAATATCCCCCTCTTAGACTATTATTTATAGAATCTATTTTGTATTTTTATAATATATGTACCCTGACTTAGTCTAAGAAACCTCTTAGGTCTATCAAGAATGATCTTCATCCATAGAATATAGAATAATTCCACCAATTATTTCTTGGAAGAGCATTTTTTAAACCATTTCTTAATAGTCTGTATAACAAGTATATCATTTTAAATCAATAATATATCATCAAAATATTCTACCAGGAAAACAACCTCACTCCCATAATATTTTTATAGTCATAGGGCTCACATTCATTCTTTATAAAACCAAATTCTCTTATAAATTCATCAAAGAGAATGTTCTATGATCTTAATTCTTACTTAAACCCATAAATAGATCTCTACAAATTAAATATCTTATTGGAATTATTTGTATTTAAAAACCCTTTTGGTAGTTTCATATAGAAATATTCTAAAAGTCTTCCATTATGTAATACTGGTTTGAAATCCATTTTCCAAATTTCATAATAATTGAAAGGTCTTATGGAAAGAATTATTTTGATGGATTTTATCATATTAACTGTAGAAAATGTTTTGACGTAGTCTATTCCTTGGAATTAATTAAACCATTTAACAATAAAAAAATTTCTTATAGTTACTGACTTTATTATCCATATCCATTTTCTTCTTGAATAACCATTTAAAACCAACATTCTTTACATCCACTATAGGATCTACCAAAACCCAAACATGGTTTTGGTAAATGTAATTTATCTAAAAATTCATGGATTCTTTCTACCTAGAATCTTTTGAGATACTTAATGGTTCCTTGTAGGATACCAGTTCATTATTATCAACTAATAATGAGTTACCATCCTCGATGACTAGAATACCACACCTCTATAGTTCTATAAACTCTTTAGTTATCCTATGCATACTTGTGTCTCTGGAACAATATCTCACATGAGGGTTTTTTGAATTTTTTTCTTGTACCAAATCTTATGAATCTTGAGAATCGACTTCATCAAAGTCGATATTTATCCCACAATATATTTTGGATATTTTCTCCCTCTCAATAAAGTAGGAACGTTTTTCAACCACAATATTTTATATAAGGGTATAGATAATATTCTATAGTTTCCTTAGGATATCCTATAAAGACACACTTAGTTCCTTGGGTTTCATGTTTTATTATAAATATATCCTTAAAAAATTATTTTCATCCCCACAATCAAATATGTAAAAAATGGGATTATTCTCATACTAATGCTAGTACAGAATACTCATCACCTCTTTAGTTGGGACCCATTTTAGTTAGTGTGAATCAATATGTAATGAATTTCCATAAAAGGATAATGGACGAATCAAACGAATCATTATATATCCCACCATATCCAACAAGGTGTGGTTACCTCCTTTCACTAAAATAATTCCATTATGGTTTATAAGGAGGATTGGGTTGAGAGAGAATCACAAACTCCCTTAGATAACTGATGAACACTTGGTTAAGATATTCTCTTCCTTATTATGACTAGAATTTATTTATCTTATTACCAAGATATTTATATACTTTATTCTTTTATTCCTTAAATTTTACAAAAGAATCATACTTATACCTTATTAAGTAGGCATATATATGTCTACTAAAGCTGTCAATAAAAGTTATCAAGGAGTATCCACCTCTAGTTTCAACTGAAAAATTCCCCCACACATCTATGTAAACTCATTAAATAATATTTTTGGGCCTTTCACCCTTTCCACTAAATAGAGGTTTGTTCATTTTACCTTGAAAACAATCATGAACAATATTACATGGTTTAATTAACAAATCTAAATACCATTCTTAATATAGATTTATCAAAGGATTATTATTTACATGACATAGTTGGTGATTCTACAAATGTTTGTGAAACGATTCTTGTGAACTTAATTAATTATTGATTTCGAACACTTGGTTTTCATATTAAAGTGAATAAAGATCATTATTCAAATGTGTCGTACCATAATATATGTTATATTTATCAAAGTATAAAATATTATTTCTAAAATTGAAAATAAATCCACCCATTTCTAAACTGTATAGAAGTATAATGTTTTTTATAACACTGGTCACATATTTTTTTAAATTAGAATAAATCCTATTGTAATTATAATGTGGTAATCTCTAATAGCCAGTATAGATGGTATTTCTCTATTGGAAGTACAAAGATCCACCTCATAAATGGAAACCTTTATGAATCTACTTGGTACATGTATTTGGATAGAAATTTAATCACCAAAAGTTGTATATAACACCCAATTTATAGAAATTAATATATTATATTTTATAAGAAATACACTTGAAGCATCCCCTTGCTTCTTCAATATGGTGAAATCTTTCTTCTAATGACCCTTCTAGCCACATGAAAAAGATTTTGTGTCTTGTTCCTTAGCCTTCCACCTAATATTTTTCCTCTTAGTAGGGAATTGTGAAGAAACCTTAGACTTGGTGCTAGTATTGGGGAATTTCACCATACTCTTCCTATTATTCACTATAAGGATTAAAGGGTTTTCATTCTTCATATATTTATCTTCCCAGTGAATCAAAGTAAGAAGATCTAGGAGCGACTTCTAAATATTTTTCATATTATAATTCACAATAAATGTGGAGAAACTCTAAGGAAATGAGGTATGTTTGAGGTCAATGAAAAATTATTTGGGTATATTGAATCCTAGAATATATAAAAACTCAATATAGCCAATCATATTGACTATATGAGGTCAAGCTGACACACCTTCTCAAATCTTGCATCTAAAAAGTGTTATGGAGATCTCATGCATCTCCAGTCTAGCCTTCTCCTAATAAAGATAATGTATATTGGATAAAATAGTTTATTAAACCATGTTATCATAAATATTATTGAGTTAACTAGAAATGGATGATATCATGAGGCTTTGTAAATTCAATGCATCATCTACATGACCCCAGGAGATAGTACAATACTCTATACTAACCTCTTTATAAGTACCTTTATCTAAAAATAGGGATTCCAGTATATATAACTTCCTATCTTGACATAGTATAATGAGTAAGCACCTATACCACTCTTGGAAGTTTATTAAGTTCAAAATATTATCTTTCTCAAATATCAATCATAGGGATAATTTTGTGGTCATATGACTTTCTATTTTCTTCAAAATATTAAAACATATTTTTAGTAATTTATCCTGATTAAGAAAAAGTGATATAATAAATTTTATTTTATAATTTTATAAATATTTTATCAAATCCCAATATCCCTCACCATTGTATTTGTAATGTATTATCACATAGACATTTTAGTGGAAATGATCCATATTTCATTTATCATAACCCAAACTTTGGCTATGAAAATTCCTCGAAGGTATTTAGGTAGCCAGCCTTTAAAATCACATTAACTTATAATTACTTGACTCGTTGAGTGGTGTAAGGAACCAAACATAAAAATTACATAATATTGAGTTTTAAGTCAAGAATTAATTATCTTAAGTTTGAGGATATTTATAGTTTATAGTTTTAGAGAATTATTCCAACACCCTTACATAAATATTTATTACATCAAAAAGTGGAAACTTCCAATTAGTATCCATTTTCCCCCAAAGAAAAAAATTTATGATATAAAAAGTTTTATTTTAAGGACACATATTCATAATTTTCATTTTGACCTCATCCTTTTCCCTACTCTACATAAAACTTTATGAAAAACATTTAAAAATGTGAGATGAGTATAAAAAGTCCATTAAGATACATATAAAAAGAAATAAAGAAACCTTTTAATTCATTAGTACTTATAAAATATTTTTCTTTTTCAAAATTAAACTTTAGTCTCAAAAAAAATTTCATTACCCAATGAATAAATTTTTTTACCCAATGTTTTCCATAAAAAATCATAAGAAATTTTAAAGGAAAAATAAAACTCATAAAGGTTCCTTTGTAATCATAAAAAACTTATGAATTTTTTTTCTTTTTTTTTTGTACATTTCACCCTTAAAAAGTAGCATATACTTTCCTTTAAACATAATCACATGATTAATCACATGGGAGCATAACATAAAGAACATGGTATCAAAAGATCATGAAAACATAGGAAATGTGGTAAAAACAAAAAACATGACATAAAAATAAGTCAAGGATAACTTCTAAGAAAACATCACTTAGTAGATAAAGTCCGATAATAGATTAGGTTTACTACCTAATCTAATACATAACATATCATGAGATAAAAAATTTACCCAATTCATTAGAGATCTATCTGAGAGAACCCATCATAACGTGTTCATGATTATGTGTTCCAAAAAGGAAATCAATAATAAGGCTTAAACATAATAATTTTATATGGAAAGAAATGGGTTTCATAATCTTGTTGCATATCATAATCAAATAGAATTTCATAAATAAGGTATTTGAGAAATAAAAATATGGAATGTATTATCACATTAATTAAAGTAAGAATAATCTAGGTATATATGTTAGATATATATATATATATAGAACTTATATGAATTAAATTACATTAATGTCAAAGAGAAAGTGAGTTAGAGAGAGTGGTCATAACCCAAAGAAAAAGGGTGGTTCAGAGAGATCCATTGCACCTAGAAGAAATATATTCTCTAATATCAAAATATCCATTCAATTTAAAACTATTTTTGAAGATAATTATAATAAAGGGAAAGATGGTTTTTCTTTTAATAAGACAAGGAAAATTATAAAGAAATCCAAATATAAAATAATGTTGTGCTTGTGGAAAAATACATTGATACTGTATACATTATAATAAAATATTCCTTTAGTCTTTTGTAAATAAAGTCAAAATGTTCCATATAAAATTAAAAAAAATCTTCTTGAAAAACATTGAATTAAAGTTAATAGAAATAATATTTCATTTAAAATTAATTTATTTCCATATAAATAAATCAAAAAAATAATTTTAAGAATATATAAATTGAAGAGAAATAGTTAGAAAATAAATATGTAAAACATTTAAAACAAGGTTTTTAAAGTAAAGGTTCCCTTACATAAAACCTTAAAAATATTCCTTCTTTAAAAACATTATAAATAAAGTTAAATATGTTAAAAAATTACCTTTATCGTCTATTTAAGTATAATATTTTTTTTGAAATATTTTGAAGAACTTGTTTGTCACGACCCATCCTGGAGGGTCCTGTGCTATGACTTTCCCAAGCCTACCTCCAATAGGCGAGGGGATGGTGACTTTCACTGAGTAGGAATATCCCACAAATGGGAGGCATTTTCCTAAGTACTAGTATGGAACACATGTCTCCAAGGCCCAAATGTAGAAATGTAAAATTACTAAGTAAACAATGAATTAAAACCACTATATCCCACAACCAGAGTACAAAAGTGAAAGTACAAGAATGTAAAAAGGGAAAAAACAAGCCCACTAAAAGAAAATAGTCAACTACCATAAGTCCAACCTATAAAGTAAGTGGTACTCATACTGTCATTAGAAAAGTTTATGGAACACACCTCATCTTGTCCGGTCTCAAAATGAACCTCCTGGTCCTAGTCTTCCTAGAACTCCATCAAAGATTAGATCATCTGCACAAGACACGACACGTGCGGTCAAATCCTATGTTAGGGTGAGTTAAACAATACTTAGTAGGACACCCCAAAACCACAAAGGAATACCAAATAGAAAATACCTCCAAGGAAATACCATGAAGGAATACCATGAAGGAATACCACAAAGGAATACCATAAAAAAATACCACGAAGTAATACCATAAAGGAAATACCACGAAGTAATACCACCAGAGAATACCACAAAGCAATAACACAAAGGAATACCACAAAGGAATGCATAGTCAGATCCATACAGATATATGTCTACAAAAAATATATCAAGAACATCCAGATAAACTCAATCCAATAAGACACATATCCTCTATAATATATATAGTCTCTATAAGATAGATAGTCTCTATAATACACACAAACTTCATAAGATACACAGTCTCCCTAAGACACATAGTCTCAATAAGACACACAGACTCTAGGTCACATCTATCCACATAAATGTTTTCTCAAAGTGTGATCATTTTGAGAGAACTCACTCCTCAAGACATTGGTTTGTATGAACACTCCCACAAAAACCTACTTAGGACATCTTAGAAATACCATTTCATCCTAAGGGTACCAACTCCATAGATAGATCATCAAAAGGATGTACGGTTTGAAAGTTATGGTCATTTGAAAATTTTAAAAGGGGGGGTTCATTGGGCCATGGACTGGCCATGGAGGTCGACTGCCCGGTCTGACTATACCCTAGATACCATGGACACATGACAACTCAGTCGACCATCATGATCGATCATGGCCTGGTCTGGTTGCCTGGGTCCGCCTTGACCTATGGGGTCTGACCCGACTCATTGGTTCTGACCCTGTCCACCTAGTCGACCCAGTCCATTGGTCCTGGTTAGTTCCAGCTAGACCCGACCCACTTCTACAGACTGGCCTGGCCCACTCGCCTGACCTGGTCTACTTTTAAGATCGGTCCAACTCATGTGGTTGCCCGTGATGACCGCTGCTCGTCCATACGGCCTCCTCATTCCACACGACACCGGATGTGCTGCACCACTGGCCGCCATCTCCCTTCATTATGAGTTCCACCATTCTTCCTTCAGTGATCCAATATCTAAAATGGAAACACCTATATTATCCTTAGGTCTCGAGATACACTGATCTGACCTCTATTTCATCTTGCCTCCAATACAGGGGTTTGATCACGTTCAGAGACTCCCTAAAAGTCAAGGCGCGATCACGAGGATACAACTGTGAATAACATCAATAACGGGAGAGATAAAGCAAAATAACTCTTGAAAAATGAACCTTAGTTCGTTTTTTCCTCAATTAGTTCTCGTTAAAAGGATAAATGAAGAAGATAAACTAATCTCCAGATATCCACACAATAATAACCCATCCTGCAATAATGAATGAAATACATATGAATTTGTTTGTGGATTGAACCACATTCATTGTGTAAATTAATAATGGTGAAAAGAAAATATGAATCAACTTCCCTAACTGGGATATGTATTATTTGCTATCGAGGAGTGATTTTTGTTGGCAATCAGTCAAGAATGATCTCTGATCCCAGTGTTTATCATCATTAATGAGATAATTCTATAAGTATTCTCTCGAGAGCCTCCAATGAATTTTTAGGGTCATGATCCTAACCATGGGTCCCTAACTAGCTCTTAATTTAAAATAAATAGCATCACTGTGTTGATGTAACATTAAAATAAAATAAACTCACAATTTATTTTATGCATTAAAACATCCAAAAACTATTTTTCACAGCTAACCTGCGTCGACCAATGTTAGGCCTCACCTAAGAAAAAACACATTAAGAACTCAACGGTGGTCTCATATTTTCAATATAATTCATCATTCATGATTTATTATGATTAAAAAAAATTATTTAATAATTTTATTTATGGTTGTGTCCTTGGTGAATTTTTTTAGATAACCCGCACCAACCAATGTTATGTGACACCTAGGGTAAAACCGCTATTCTGAGCTCAATGGTTCCCTTAAATTTCTGATCAAGGCACCTATTTAAAAGATATTACACTTTTTTAGGAAACCCGTGCACAAGTGCTATTAAGAACATAACATTTTTCAATGAATTCTTCCTAGAACACTGGACTTCGGAATCGCATATCACCTAAGTGATTGGTCTCAGAATTTTCCCCAATAATTTCTAAAAATAAAAAAGGGAAAGTCTAAGTCATTAAATTCTCCCCACCTTAGGGATTTACATCCCTGTAAATCCAAAACAAGGGTTACTCAAACAAATAAGGGTACTGAGCATGAATTTGAGCCTCCTACTCTCATGTGCTCTCCTGGAGATTCCTGTGATGCCACCAGACATGCACAAAAAGAATCAAATTACCATGAAGGATCCTCTCTTACAGAACCTTGATCTCTATTAGGTGCTCTATAAAATTCACCCCTTCCTCAATATCCAGATTTCCCCAGTCAATGATGTGTGATGGGTCATGCACGTACCTCCTTAGATGCAACACGTGGAAGACATCGTGTACCTGATCTAGCTTCGGTGGTAGATGCAAGAATTACACCACCTCGCCAACTCTACAAAATATCAGAAAAGTCCCAATTAAACTCAAATATAACTTTTTTCCTTTTCCAAATCTCTGAAATAATAATTAAAGTGAGATTAGAAGGAACACATGGTCTCCTTCCACAAAATCTAAATCCCCCCACCGCCTATCAACATAAGACCTATGTCAGCTCTATGTAGTTTTCATCTGCTCCTAGATGATCTTAAACTTCTCTGTAGTTGCCTACACCAACTCCAGGCCCATGAGTACAGACTCTACTAGGCCCGTCCAGTAAGGTGGTGACCTACAGGGTCGCTCGTACGAGGACTCAAATGGTGGCATACTGATCGTGGAATACTAGATATTTTTGTACAAAAACTCCACCAGGGGTAGGTGATTCTCCTTGATATGGACAAAATATAACATGAAAGACCGTAAAATTTCTTCCAGAACATGTATTGTCTGCTCTATCCAGCTGTCTGTTTGTGCGTGAAACACTATGGTCAAGCATAATTTAGTCCTAAAAACCTCTTCCAATTCATTAAAAAATTGGGATATAAATCAAGCACCATGAAATGAGACTATTTTTTATGGAACTCTATGTAGTAGAAATATCTCCTACATGTAGAAACGTCCCAAGATCTCTACTGAACTCTACTTCTAAATATCTAGGAAGTTGGCTGACTAGGTGAGTTATTCAATGATCACCCAAATGGTATTGTTTCCCCTAGACATACGTGGTAAACCTGTCACAAAGTCCTTCGATATCCCATACCACTTCCATTCTATCACTTCAAGGGGTTGAGTCAAACCTGATGGAACCTAGTGATTGGACTTCACCTGATGAAAAGTGAGGAATTGAGAAAAAAACACTACAACTCCCTTCTTTATTTATAGACACCGAAACTGACGTTGGAGGTCTTGGTATATCTTTGAAACACCTGGATGTACCACCAAAGGGGATGTATGGAACTCCCTAAAAACTTCCTCCCACAATGACACTGGTACTACTATGCACCCTTTAAAAAGAATAACATGCTCCCCACCTTTAGAATATCCATCAGGGGCATGCCCTATGGACATCTGAGCATATAAAGCCTTGCATTCGGTATCCCCAAGCTGTGCCTCCTTGACACACTGTAAGAGTGGAGGAGTAACTATCAAGACCCCCTCCACACAGTGTACCTATCAAAGGCTGAAAATTTTATAAGAGAGATAATGAACCCCGAGTCCCGCCTCTAGTAGGCCATGAGTTGGAAACTAGCACCGAGGGTATAACAAACACACAGATGGGAGACATTACACTCTAAGAGAAAACATGCAGAATAAAGAGATAATATGGACAAAAAACAACTCCTAACCAGACTATAATATGAAAAAAACCCAAGTACATATATGTAATGTCATGCCAAAAACTACTACAACTCAAAAAGGGAAAACTGCAAGTACCAAATGAAAGTAAAATGGTAGTTACCATGAAGCTTGACCAGCTCCTAAAAAACTTGCAAGCTAATAGTAACCATCCTGTTATCAAACCTACTCCAAGTGACCCGAAAAATAGTTTATGTAACATATGATGAGTATAATAGTATAATCAGAAAGATCCTCCCCTAATCCTCTCATACAAATGTAAATAAAGCATAGTAAAACATAGTGAATAACAAGTGAAACTAACCCATCACCTAAATAGGTATAATAATTTCACAGATTCACTATGGATACTCTCACCAAGTATCTCATACAAGAGTATATAATATAATAAATAATATCAAGGGTACCCCACTACCACTTCCCCATTGATTTTCTTCTTTACTCCAACATCACGCATCTTGAGCATATATCTCCAAAAAGTCTTGCCTACAAGCACATAGGCAAAGCAACACAACATGCACCTCGTACATCACACCACCACATCCACATAACCAAAGTAACCAGGTAGTTTTTGAGAGCCACCACAACTTTCATAACTTATGTCATACATCATGTATTATACCTCAATCCACTACATCCCATACACTAAGTAAAGTTCATCAAGAAATCATAGCCTATACATGTTATACCTATAGTAGTTCATAGGAAACTATATCCAGAATATGTGTGTGTGAATAACCACAAGACATTATATCCCTCTACACACATATATAGAAAAAATAATCATCATGAAAACCAACACAAGTAACTACCAAGAGAAGAAAGTGGGTCCAAAGGGGGTAGTAATCCATCCATCCTCCCACTAGGATGTTGGGGAAAACACCCCCAGGGCTCAGAATCCTTGGGGTATCAGTTTCCCTAACCGATAGGGTGAAGTATAGTATATTAACACAAAAATTACATAATATAATATAACTCAAAACAATACTATGGTCATAACATAGTCTTAGACTCAACTATAGCTAATGTCTCTCGGACTCCCGACTTCCACTGCTAAGAGTAGATATCCTATAAGCACACAACCATTTAAAGAGCTACATTAAGTTATCTTATCCCTTTTAATCAGTTTCAATTGACGTTAATTAATTCCATATCCATTAATTAACCATTCACTACTAGAAAAATTCCTATACCCACGGTTCAAAACTGTGGGTATAGCCCCCAAAACCATGAGCTGGAACGACGTTGGTATAGGTCCCCAGCCTATACCCACGGTTTTCCAAAATCGTGGGTATAGGTGTCCTACCACCGTGTCACTGAAACATAGCCAATTGCCACGGTGTCAACGGCTTTTACCCGTGGTTTCAAAACCGTGGGTATAGGTCCTAAAATAATGCAGGCTCCGAGTTTCGATCCCACAACCTCTTCGCTGCAAACACCGCGTCTAACCACTACACTAACATCACCTATATGTATATATGTATATATTTAGTTAAATATAGTTATAAAAACCGTGGGTATTGAGGGAAGAACTGTGGGTATAGGGTTCCCGCCAAAAAAATTCCTTCCCGCGAAAAAAATAAATTCCCGCGCACACAAAAGTGACCTATACCCACGGTTTTTCATAACCGTGGGTATAGGTATTTTAGCCCAAACCTATCCCCACGGTTTTCCCCAAAACCGTGGGGATAAGTACCCCTATACCCACGGTTTTGGGGAACCATGGGTATAAGTACCCCAAACGCAAGGGGCTCAACGTGGTGAGTATATGAACTACCCGTCGAGTCTTTTCCTCCTATAGCAGGAGCATAGACCCATCCATACTTAAGAATATAAACACAGAAATCATGTGAAATACCCCATGTATCTTTACCAATTTTGGAATGAGGGTAAGCGATACTCGTTTCTTCAAACAGTGGGGAAAGTAAAGCTAATAAAAAATAGAAGATTCAATATCATATACTTTCACATCGATGGGTAAGCTCAGCTTCAACCCGTTCTATCATCCTTGGTGTCCTCCCCGACACCCACATGCATAACCCGATGCATATCTCCAATCTAGGCATCAACTACCACCAACACCACCACTGGGCCTCCTTGCCCCCACATACTACAATATCCCTCCAGGCTTAGCCATCCTAGGCTCACATCACAACAAAAGTAGTAGGAAAAAAATAACATAACAACTGGGCTCTTTTCCATAGATAAGACATTCAGTCTTCACACACAACAGGCACTCACAACTGCAAAGCATAAGGCACTTGACATTTTCAAGCTAGACGATAACTCGGAACCCTAAAAGGAATTATCTTTTAACACACAAAAAGTTATTTATTACATTTTGAATTAATTGATTCAATTAAAAATGAAAAAATACATCCATTTGATTATCATCAAAGTAAAACAACAAAAACCAGATTCATTAAACATGACTCTTTATATTTCGCCAATTATTTTACAATTAATACCAAATTTACATTCATTAACAATTTCCATCAAGAATGACATGTTAAATAAGAAAATCATAGATATCACACTGTTTATAAAATCAAGAGGCAATAAAATATCTATAAAATTTATACCAATTCTTTAATCTAGTTCAAATATTTATTATGTCAATTTCATTATTATCCAGTGGGAAAAATCATGATAACTTTATGATTGAATTTAAATAGATTATATATGACACAAATCCTCTACATTAAAATGTTTTATACATTCTTTTAATGGGAACAGGAAAACCCAAAAGATCACAATTACCTCTCACACAATGACTACATCCACATAAGGATGTCGTGGCACAACTGCATCAACTAATACCCAAGAAAGGTCCATTAGAAACATGGAGATCACATGCCATCACAAAGAAAGGATAAACTATAGGAAACATATTGAGGAACCCTGAAGAATGAAGGTAGAATATACCTTATATCAAAGACGGATCGACACTTGCTGGTTGCACCAAAACAGGGGGTATACATGCCATAGGAAAAGATGCAAGGTGAAAATATCCAAGGATAGAACAATCAAAAAACTCCTCAAGAAGAAAGGTTCTGGGAACCTCACACTAAGATAAAGGAGAAAGAAAAACAATGGTGGAAGGTATCTCATCCCTTTTAAAAATATAAACGGAGTAGTGATTTATATTTTCCATTAAAAAAGATCTAGTAAAGACTACACGGTTTGACCGAGTAAAGGCACCCAGACCCTTAAAAAATTAACATAGTTGTTGTGATATTTGAATCAGCCTTAAATCCCTTAAAATAAGTCTTTGAATGCATTTTACATCAATGATAATGTCGAAGGGGAAAAATTGTAGGATACTGGAAACATTGTTCACCAATGACTCATCGACGTGACTCACCAACACAAGTCATCGATGCCAGTAACCGATGTGAGCCACTTATGCGAGTCACTGATGTGAATCACCAATGCAAGTCACTGATGTGACTCACCGATGCGAATCACCATTCTGGAAACACTATACACCTACCAATATATGACCTACCGATATATGACCTACTGTCCTAGAAACACTGTTCACAAAACTAGAAAATTTGTAAAGTGTTAGAAATAAGTCACCTTGACCTCCCAGAACACTAAAAGACTAGATTTTCCCAAATAAATGGACCTAAGAGGTCCATTAAATTACATCATATAACTATCAAAACATTTTTATCCTCAAGAATCCAAAACCAAACCAGAGAGGAAATAAAAAAGGGGTCATCCAAACATCCACCCCTCGAGATACCTCTCAAGGATATCGCCACCACAAGAGCTCAATTGCTTCATAAAAGGGACAATGAGAAACCACAAAACAACCAAAACCAGATAATAAACACTCTCCTAAGGGATATACATCTCAAAATATAGAAATCCACAATAATAAATAAGAGAAATGTTTATCCTAAATAGACAGGGTCTACAACCACCAAACCGAAAGCATTACAAGTGAAGAGAAAAACTTCAAAAAAATCAGGATACTGAGCACATATCTTTGAATCACATTCCCAAGGACTCTTCTCCACACCACCATGCCACCACAATACATGAACCATGAGGATAAAACGCCCACACAACACCTTATCCTTGCGGTCTTGGATCTCTACAAGTCGCTCCTCAAAGGCCGCACCATCGTCAACATCGATATCACCCCAATTGATGATGTGAGAGTCATCATGAAGATAACGATATAGTTGTGAAACATGAAAAACATCTTGTGTCCTTCTCATTTATGGGGGAAGTGCTACCCAATACCGCACAACTCCAACATGATCCAACACCTCAAAAGGCCCAACAAATCAGGGAGAAAGCTTATTTCCATAACTAAATCTCCAGTTCCCCTGATGGGGAGTCAGGTTCAGAAACACATGATACCCATTATAAAATCCTAAAGATCTACTCCTATGATCAGCATAAGACTTCCGATGATCATGCACTCCATTCATCTTCTCATGAATCACCTGAACCATCTCTTTCATACTCTGTACTAGTTCTGGACTAATAATTTCTACCTCTCTGACCCTAGTCTAGAATTGTAGAGAATGGGAAGGTCAGCCATACAATAATTTAAATGGTTCCATAACAATGGTGGAGTGGAAAATATTGTTGTTAGAAAACTTTACCAAGAGAAGGTTCTTCATCCACGAACCTCTAAAATCTAGGACATAAGATCACATCATGTATTCAAGAGTCTGGATGGTTTGCTATGTCTGATCATCCATAAGCGGATGAAAAGTAGTGCGAAAGCATAGCTAAGAACCAAAATCATGGTGGAGACCTGTCCACACTGTGGAGGTAAAATGAGGATCTCGATTAGAAAGGATATTCCTTAGGACTTCGTGGAGGCTCACCACATCCTCCAAATATTTCCTCGATAAAACATCTACTAACCTCAAATACTTGATTTCTATGAAGTGGGATGATTTCATCAAATGATCCACTACAAACCATATAGTGTCATATAATCCCTGATCTCAAGGTAAACCAGTAAAAAATTCCATCAATATGTCCTCCCACTTCCACTAAGGAACATCCAATGCCTGGAGAAATCCACTGGGAACAGAGTGCTCAGCCTTAACCTTCTGAAAGACCAATCATTGAGAAACAAAATCTGCTACTGGATGCTTCAACCTGGGCCAAAGAAATTGACCTCTCAAATATCAATACATATTTATCACACCAGGATGTACTGCTAAGGGAGAACTATGAAAATCTCTAAGAAACATCTCACTCATCTCCAAAAGAATTAAATGTCTTCCCTAAAACAACACTCGGTGTTGTTCATCCTCAGAACAACCATTAGGGGCCTCAATATAAACAATTCATTCTCTCCATACCTCCACCTCAAGATCCCCCAACTGTGACTCTTCCACCCACTACACCAAATATGACTACACCGTCATCTGAAAAAGACAACCTCTGCCCCCAACTTCTCCCATATCTAGATGTAATGCGGAAATTTCTTCCATCACCCTACAAGAATCACCTGATTCATGCACTATATTTTTGTGTGACTTCTTTCTCAGTGAATTGTCTACGACATTCCCCTTTCAAGGTGTATATAAAATTTTGAAGTCATAATCCTATAATAACTCCATCCACTGATGTTGTCATAGGTTCAAGTCACATTGGGAGAAAATATACCTCAGGATCTTTTGACCAGTGAAGACCACAAAGCACTCACTGACTAGGTAATGTCTCCACAAATTCAAGAAAAGTCTCACTAATTTCAATTAGAGATAGTGAGTGGAATAGTTACATTTAGGGGAACATAACTGTTGGGACACATAAGAAACTACTGATCTATGATACAATAGAAAACAACCTAAAACCAGACTCGAAACATCATATAAAAACTTAAACTGAACTCCTTCTGATGGCAGACAAAGAACTGGATCACTGAACAAATTCTCCTTCAGATACTCAAAAACTTCCTGACACTAATCAATCCATATGAAAACCTAGTCATTTCTGGTCAATTCTATCAAAGGAGTTTCAACCTGAGAGAAATCTACTACGAACTTTCTATAATAGCTTGCGAGAGCAAGAAAACGTTGCACCTCTTCCGCTGTCCTAGGGGATTACCAAGGCACGACTGCTTCTATGCTCGACAGATCCACAACTACTCCCCATTGGGTAATAACCTACTCCAAGAAATGAACTTCTCAAGCCCAAAACTCACACTTTGAAAACTTCCCAAATAGCTACTGAAGAAGAAGAACTCCAAAAATGGCACACAAATGCTCTACATGCACCTCCTTGGACATAGAGTACACAAGGATGTCATTAATGATAACCACCAAGAACTTATACAAGAACTCACGAAACACACCATTCATCAACCCCATGAAAACAACTAGAGCATTATTTGCACCGAATGACATCACCAAGAACTCATAATGGCCATGAAGACAACAAAAAGAAATATTCAGGATATCCTCATCCTTCACATGCATCTGATGATATCCTTACTACAAATAGATCTTCAAGAACCAACTTGAACCCTTCAGTTGATTGAATAAATAATCAATATGTGGAAGAAGATAGCGATTCTTCATTTTCACTCAGTTAAAGCGATGATAATCATCACACAACCGCAAATTTCCATCAGCCTTTTTCACAAAAAAAACTGGTGCACCCCATGGTGACACACTTGGATGAATGAAACCACACTACAAAAGACTATCGAGATGAATATATAGATTCCACAACTCAGAAGGCACCATCCTATATGGAGACATTGAGATAGGAGACATGCCTGGCTGTAGCTTGATCCTAAACTCGATCACCCATCAAGGGGGTATTGCTACAACATCTTCTAGAAGGACATTAGGGTACTCTTATAGGAACCTACAAAATGAAAATTGATGAACCTATAAAGAACTCAACATTTGGTCAACCATCAAGGATGATAAAGATGGAAAATTCCCTTGACCCATCTGAGGATGTTTCTTGCTAGAAAACGTTGTTGGCTCTCCATCAGCATTGAAGAACATGACCTATCTCCTAAAGAAACCCATGATAGCCTGCAATGAATACAAAAATCTATTCCAAGGATGAAATAATATGGTTGTATCTGTAAACATATGAAATCTACCTAAGAGCGGTGTTTCCCCAACACTAGCTCACAGTCTCTACATACATCAAACATGTTCGTTTGACCTCCAATTAGCATAGTCAACGCCAAGGGAACTGGAAGCCTCTCTATATCATGTCCCAATGAATAGAAAAGGGTAGGTGATATGAATTAGTTCATCACTCCTAAATCAAACAAGGAATAAAACCAATTATATAACACGTAAAGGGTACATCGAACGATGTCTGGCTTTCCTGGAGTTGGCAACGCTAATGCATGAAGATGACCACAACCTGCTCCATAGCCTCCATGGCCCTAATGGTGACCACCTCCACATATTATATCCACTCTATAAGGATGATAAGTGTCTTGAGGATGTACTATACCTACCCCATCTACTCTCTGGTGATCTAAAACTAGTGAAACCTGGTGCTGCTTCCTTGGTTGGAACTACCTCAATAGAGGAACCCGAAGTGAAACACCTAAGAAATGATGACTACTTAGAAATTTTGGGCAATATAACTGATGATGAGCTCAACCTATATAATTAAAACAGTCACATGATCCCTTGTCATAGGTCTGAGAGCCATTACACCTGGAGAAATGAGATAGTGAGGGCTGAGACCTACCCCCAGCTAAACAGAAACACTTCTACCCTAAAAACCTAGAACCTTGGACCATAGATCTTCCTCATGATGAATCTTGATGACTCCACTCTCATGATGATCTGGTTTTGGAGAGCATCCTCTTGATGACCTCATACCTAATCAACACCTCAGGATATGTCTTTATCATAAACGGGGGGACCTAGAATTGGATCTCTGGATACAAAGCCTCCTCAAAATGCCTCACCATAGCCTCCTAATTAGGAAACCATTCCAAAACATATCACAAAAGGTTCATAAAATGGATACCAAAATCTCACACATTCGAGATCCCCTATCAAAGGGTAAGAATCTCCTGGTGACTGGATGCCTTCATGATTGAAGAAAGAAACTCAACTTTAAACTGGTCTTAGAACTCCTCCCACAATACTGTCGACTCCTCACAATATTCGAGGAACAGAAAACACCATTTCCTCACTGCTTCGTGCAGTATTGTCATAACCAAAATTACAAAGTGCTCCTTACAAGAATGGATTGAACTGAAATATATCTAAACTTCCTCCAACCAGTATTCCGTGACTGAATCTGAAACATATCCCTCATACTTCTGCAGACTCTAGTGCTAAAATTCTTGGAGTTTCCTCCTCCATGTGTCTTCATCTTCAACCTCTACTCAGTGGCAATATACTGGTGAAACCTGCTGGACATCTTCTGTGAGAACCTAATAAGGATTTCAGCCTAGGGCCACACCTTCAAAATAAAAAACAATTAGATATCATAAACCTGGAATATGGAAGAATTTAACATTAATTAATTTTTTATTTTATTCATTTTAGGTTAACTTATCCCCAGATATTCCCATTTAAACACAAGCACAAAGAAGAATGATTCATGATCCTTTCCTAGGTCTTTAACCTTAAACCACCATTACCTCAATTAGTAGCCACTTTAAACTTAAAAGTCCATGCATCAGATCATAGGGGGCCCAAAATACCTATGCCATATCTGGTGTCTAGTATTTACAACACTTGCTGAACTTGGATGGAATCGTTTCCCAACCAATCCATGAAACCTCACCTATGCCTAACTCCAAACTCCATCCTATCCCTCAACAAAATCTCTGATACCACTATGTCATTACCCCTCCCCACAATGTATACCCCTCCTGGGCCAGTAATGTGAGAAGAGAGATAATGACCCCCTGAGTCCCACCTCGAGTAGGCCCTGGATTGGTAACTAAATACATGTGTCTAACTCCAAACTCCATCCTATCCCTGAACTAGACCTTTGATACCACTCTGGAGGTAATATGAAGATCTCGATGAGAAATTATCATCCTTAAGACTTTGTGGAGTCTCACTACCTCCTCCAGATATTTCCTCAATAAAACCGCCACTAATATCAACTCCTTGATTGCTATGAAGTGGGATGATTTTATCAAACAATCCACTACTTCCCATATAGAATCATAGACTCCCTGATCTCAAGGTAAACTAGTAACAAAGTCCATCGAGATGTCCTACCACTTCCACTGAGGAACATCTAATTACTAGAGAAAACCACCGGGAACATGGTGATCGTCCTTCACCTTCTGGTAGAACATGCATCAAGAAAAAAACTATGGGATGTATGAGCTTTGAGTGTTGTTGTGGTCTGTGGGGGTAGCGATTCCCAATGGTGGTTTTGGTAGCAGTTGATTCCTGGAGTGGTGATATACGCCGGGTTATGCATGTGGGTGTCAAGGAGGACACCAAGGATGATGGATCAGGTTGAAGCTAGGCTTACATATTGATGTGAAAGTGGTTGTTGTTGAATCTATTATTTTTTTATCTAATTTACTTTCCCCATTTCTTGAGGAAGCTGATTTTTCTTACCCTCCTTCCAAAATAGGTGAAGATGTGCATGGTATGCCACATGCTTTTCGATGTTTAGCTTCTCGAGGATGGATGGGTCTATGATCCGGCTATAGGTGGAAAAGACTCAACGATTAGTTCATCTAATCACATTGTTGATCCCCTTGTATTTGGTAGCTTATAATTCATTTTTATGTCAAAGATAACATTAAATGGGGGAAACTATAGGATGCTTGAAACACTATTCACCGAAGACTCACCGACGTGAGTCATTGATGTGAGTCACCAATGTGACTCACCTTTCTGGAAACACTGTGCACATACTGATAGATGACATACCGATAGATGTCCTACCTATAGATGACCTACCTATATATGACCTACTGATAGATGACCTACCGATATATGACCTATCAATAGATTCCCAACTGATAGATGGCCTACCAATCTAGAAACAATGTACACCTACTAATAGATGACCTATCGATAGATGACCTACTGATAGATGACCTAAAAATAAATGACCTACTAATCGATGACCTACCATAATAGAAACACTGTTCGTAGAATAGGAAAATTCAAAAAGTGTTAGAAATAAGTCACCTTGACCTCCCAGAATAGCACAAAAAATGGATTTTCACAAAGGAATGGACCAGAGAGGTCTGGGACATTTTAGTAGCAACCATCGATTGGAGGTATGCTAATTCATCCCCATATACAAAGGAAACTTTCAATGAGGCCAAATACTATGATGCCTCATTCAACAACTACGAACTGGATCTCCTGTTGAGAGCATCTACCACCACGTTCCCCTTTCCAGGAGTATAGATAATCTCAAAGTCATAGTACTAGGGGAACTCAAGCCATAACCTCTATCTCAAGTTCAAATATTTATTAGATAAGATATTATTTAGACTCTTGTGGTTAGAGTAGATGGAAAACCACTCACTGATCAAGTAGTATCACCACATCTTCAAAGTGAGGACTACTGCTACTAAATAAATATCATGGGTTGTGTAGTTTTGATAATGTGGTCTCATCTGGAATGAATCACATGCAATCATTGCCTTCACCTACATATGGAAAAAACCAAGCCTAGTTCCTGATGCATCATAGAATACTATGTACTTGCTACCCTCCTCTAGAAATATCAAGATGAGAGCGCTTGTCAATCTCTGCCTCAGCTGCTGAAAAATATACTGTAACTTCTCTATTCACATGAAGGGATATCCCTTTCTTGTCAAAGTTTACAAGGATGCTGCCACTCTGGAAAAGTCAGGTAAAAACCTCTAATAGTACCCAACAAAACAAAGGAAACTCTGCACCTCCATAACACTCTTGGGTGACTCCCAAGAAAGCCCAACCTCAGTATTCGCTGGATCCAATGCAACTCTAGCCTTTGAAATGACTTGTCCTAGAAAATAGACCTCATGAATCCAAAAACTGACACTTTGAGAGCTCCCTGTAAAGATAATTTTCTCAAAGTGTGACCAAGACCATCCTCAATTGTCTCAAATGCTCCTCTTCAGACATCGAGTACACTAGGATGTCATCAATGAAGACCACCATGAACCGGTCTAAGTAAGTCTGGAAGATTTGGTTCATGATTCCCATGAACACTGCTAGGGAATTCATCATTCCAAAGAGCATCACTAAGTAATAAAAGTGGATATGATGACATCTGAAGGCTGCCTTCATTATATCCTCATCCCGTACTAATAGCTGGTGGTATGCAAATCAAAGGTCAATCTTTGAGAACCACTGCACCACTTTCAACTGATTGAAGAGGTCATCGATCCTTAGTATTGGATACTTATTCTTCACGGTCACCTAGTTTAGGCACTGGAAGTACACACATAAACTCAAGATCCCATATGCCTTCTTGGAAAATAGAACTGGGGCTACCCAAGCTGAAACATTGGGTCTCATGAAGCCCTTCCTCTGTATGTCCTCCAACTGCAACCTAAACTCACAAAGCTCTGTGGGAGCCATATGATATGAAGGTGTAGATATCAAAACTATACCAGGGTATAGATCAATACCAAAGTATACCTCCCTATGGAGTGGTAATCCCGTAACATCCTTAGGAAAGATGACCTCATACTCAACCACCAGTATAAGAAACTGTGGACTCAAATCATCCACCGCATTGAGTGTCAGGCTAGCCAAATGATGAGTAATCAGCTTCACCCTCCTATGTGTGAGTCTATCCTATACTTCCTGCATTTAATTTTCACCAACAAAGAAAAAAATGGTCCCATCACTGTGGAAACATCGCACTCTGTGCCTAAAACATTCATTCTATTCCTGAACTAAGGATAACTAGTCCATACCGAGAATGACATCATAAGGGCTCGACGCTACTACCAATAGATCCCTACCAAAAATCTCATCCCCAAGAGTAAGTTCACACTATTAGAAATAATGTGTGATCATCGAATCTTCTCCTGTAGTAGTCTCTAAGAGTAAGGGCCGAGTTAATGGCTCCACCAGAATCTCCAAGTCTCGAACAAGGTTTGTGGAATGAAAATAATGACTAGAACCTATGCCTATAAAAACTGAAGATAAGGTGAAAAATACATAGATTTTACCTCTAATCATCCATGGATCCTTAGGATCATAATCCTCCATCGCCTGTAGCTAGCCTCGTCCCTATCTACCAGCTCCCTGATCCTGTTGTGGACCACCTAGGGGTGGTGGTGGTAATAGCTTGTGTAACACCCCGAGATTTTATGAAAAATATTCTTTTTAATTTCATTAATGTCTTGTGTTGTAAGCTACACCAAAAGGAGCTTGCACAACATGAATCCCTAACTTTCCTTGCATTACACGCAATCACGACCTTCCTCGATAGCGTGTGTAGTACGCAATACCGAGTTTCACTAAACGAGATATTATTATAATATTATTATGAACTAGCTGTTATGAATAGTAATACCCACTTTTTGAAATTTTATAAATTTTATCTTTCAAAATGGACTTCATTTTTGGATTCGGAATATCGAAATTAGCTTAGGGTGAATTTTTGGTACTTTTCGGATAACTTTAATTTTCTGATGAATAGTGAAAATTAGTAAATTTTAATTAAAAACAACCTTTTTAATCAAAATAATTAATAGTGATAAATTATTAATTTGAGTGGTTTAAAGTATATTTAGAATATATTTTTACAATTTAATACAATGTTGGTCATTGGATGTAATTTCACATTTAAACTAGACATAAACAAGCGTCAATCTTTTGATAGTTATTATCTCTTAAGATAACGCTATTTGTTTTGACGATGGTAATTAATTTTTAAATTAAGTAATGCAACTGATATTTTTTGAATTTGGTAAAATAGACATCATTTTTTAGTTCATAATATCAAATATATCTTAGTCCTAATTTTTGGTATTTTTCTGGAAACTTTCATTTTTTGATGAATAGTGAAACCACTAAGTGGTAGTTAAAAAAATGAATTTTTCATAAAACTTAATTTTACCGCTTCTGTGAGTGGAATTTCAAAAATCCGAGACACACGGTTGATTTCAGTAAGTAAAATGTGGTTCAATGAGATGAAAATAATTTTTGGTGAATAGTAACTTTTTACTTTTTTTACCACGGTTAAAAGTAAATAGGGTAATTAAGGGTAAAAATGATATTATTATTACCCTAAAACATGCCCTAATTCTATTGGATAAGTGTAATTCGACCAAAAACAACCTTAGGAATAAACTATGACCATTTAGGACCACTTGGATTAGATTAGGACATTTATTATTAATTTATTTAAAGAAGGGTTAAAATAGTTAAAATCAAAGTTTTATAACTAAATAATTTTTAATATAGGGTTATCCATAAGATAAATTCGACTATAAATATTAATTAGAAAGATAAAAAGATTTCATACATAATTATATTTTATTTGTAATTTTTAGACTTTAAATAAATTAATTTATTTATGACACAAAGATGATGCAGTAATTATATTATTAATGAAATATTGACATAATTGATGTTATAAATACCCAAATAAATGTAATTTGAGACTTTTTACGAATTACACTAATTTTATAGGTTAATATGACATGTTATTATTGATTTAAATAACATTTTTCGAACTAATCATTCTGTTATGATTTTTACAAAAATCAATTACTAAATAGTGTCAAAATTGACATAAAATAGTTTTTTAAAACAAATATTATATTATTAATTGTTATTTGATTCCTAAAAATATAAGGTTAGGCCAAATGACTTATATAAGGTTATATATATTAATAATAAACAACTTTGGGTTCGTTTGGCTTGTTATAGTAAGTTTATTAACCTTATAGTGTAAGAACACAAAAAGACACGGTAAAAGTAAAATTATCTAACTTAAGGTTAAATATAAATGATAAGGTTAAAATAGGAACCTAAACTTGTCTAAATTATATTGGATGAGAGGATTTAGACCCATCCCAACCTTAGATTCTAAATAAATTAATTTAGAGCTATTTAAAACCGAATTTGTCTTTATAATAAAATAATATTTTTTGTTATTCCAAAGGTGCCCCTCTCCTCCCTTATAAAAGGGAACCTCCTCCCTCTCTTCCTCACACCACTTTGAGCCTTCAAGCTCCGCCAACCCCTGCCAAATTCTCTTCTCCACTTCCCTAACAACATCCTAGAGGTCCTGGTATTCTTCAAAGACCAATTTTATTACCCTAAGAGGAGGACTCAAAGAGGCGCTTCAAAGAAGAGGTAATGTCCGTTACCGATTCATTCAACTTTATTTCTTCTTCCACTTCTTATTCTTAGGTTGTTTCATTATTAATTAATAACATCAGTATCACTAATATACTTATATGTTATTATAAGTATGAAACAACCCTATTTCACCATATATCCATCCTACGGAAAACGAAATCATCGCGCGTGCATACGTACGGAATACCGTCTCCACGCCGTGGTGTAATCTATTTTCCACCACCACCTTACTTGGATGGGTATAATGGTGTAAATAATAACTATATATGATTATTGTAAAGTTATATTGATTCTTAAATAGTATACATACACTCCAATACAATTCCACGATTATGAGAATGATATCATCGCTCATGCGTACATACGGACTACCGTCTCCACGACGCGATGAGATTCATTCTCCATGTTAACTATTCATGAATGATTATAAAGTATATATAATAAGTAATCATGAAATATATGACATAATAATGATACTGGATTTATGTGTATATATATGTATGTCATCTACTTAATTCCATTAAACTCAATAAGGAAACGAAAACAGCGTTCATGCGTACGTACGACCTACCGTCTCCATGAATGGTGTATTTCATTCCATTTACTGATATATTATATATATGTATATTCTGAATATATATTATATATAAATCATGTTTTATATTCTGGAATTATTTAATCATGATCTAAGTAATCATATGAATAATTACAAGTCAAAACACGGATGACAAATGAAACGATTTTACCCAAAACGCTCTTTAACATGGAATTTACAAAAGAACGGGTAAAATAAAGTCATAAGTGAACCGTATATGATATCATAACAATTAGTATGTTTCTGTAATAAGTAAATGACATTATTTAAATCATTATACAAGAGGTTCGGACACTTACGAATCAAATCTGACCTAAGGTAAGGGAAATATCACAATCTCATTTTTATCCGGGATTGTTTATACTTTGGTATTTACTGGGGTGTATTTTATCATCCACATACATGTTTCCTCAATATGTAATATTATTTCCATCCACCTACAATTTTTTAAATCCTATTTTACCCTTCGGTGAGTTTTTATTAAAAGATATGAAAGGAATCTTTTGTCGTTTTTCGTACGAGGTACTTTTTTTGACCTTTCCGACAAAAGTACGAGAATAATATTTTTTTAACTTATATGGCATGAATGTATTTTTAAAACATTATTTCCAAGAAGATTCCTTTACATGTTTTCAAGTTTATTTTTAATCAACTTCTTTTAGTTTAAAATTATATGACATGTTAAGAAAGGAAAATGTTTTTGAAGTAGAAAAGATATTTTCCTCAAGAATGGAGTTCAAGTGTTTTATCAAAATTATTTTCCATCTAAGATAATAGAGGGTTCTATTTCTATCCCTGTTATTACATTGATTTGATTATGTTGTGATGGAAATATTTTTATGAATTCCTTTATCACATATGAATTGTTTTATGATGTCATGATGTTTAAGATTCCCATTTTTATTACATGGGTTATGCTATGATGTATGGTTTATGATTTTGTGGAACACATAAGAATGGTATCATTATGAGATGGGTGGGACCTATATCTCCGTCAAATGCATTGGGTAATGATTTTATATCTCATGAGATAGACATGGATGGAACAGCAGGTTAAACCGGTTCAGTGAAACCGGACTGAAATGAGGAATGAACTCGGTTCAGAAATGGACTTTGTCCACTAAGATAGTCTTGGAAATGAGTCTTGACTAAAAAGAAATGATTCTCTATGATTATGTGTGTATGCCACAAAGTTTCATGTTTTAAGTTATGATTATTGGGATTACATTTCACTACTATGATTTATCCCATGTTATGATATTATGATCTCTTTTGCAGGTTAAGATTTCCAAAATGTTATGTTCTTATGAATATGATGTGATTGATATTTCTTTTGTTTACCCTTACTGAGCATTTGAGCTCACCCTTTTATGTTTTCTTTTCCCCAGGATATAAAGAAAGGTTTTAGGTAAAAAAGAAGAAGATCTTTATGGGAGATGTTGAAGATTTTTCACCATGATTAGAAGATTATATTCCGAGTTTCCAAAGACACTAAACTATTACGATCCTTGTGTGTGTGTTTTTGTTATATACTAAGTATTCCGCAAAAGTAATGTAATTTCCATGTACGTTAAGCTTCGGGTCTCTACAGTTGGTATCAGAGGAAAGGTTTAGTCAACCTTTGGAAACTAGGATGCGGAAATGTTAGTGAGATCCCTAGAGATATTTCTAAGGTATGTCTAGGGATGTCCCTAAGGATAAGTATACGTATAGGATATAGTACTAGAACTACAATGACGATATTAGAATTTAATATAAGATGTTAGATATTGGGGGTGCTCCCCCTTTACTATGTTGTTTTCCCTAGAATGATTTTTTCTTCTCACACTATTCTTTTTGGGTTTTAGAAAATGGCTGGAAACAGGAAGATTCATGATAATGGAGGATATGATGGATAATGGAATGATATTCTTCATGAGAAACCAAATGAAACGGGATTTGGATGTCTAAACATCGTTATTATGACTAATCATAAATCTCATAATATGATCAATAATCTCAACTTTGGTAAGTTTCCCGACTCAGATAATAAGAGAAAGATGGAGTTTCATGATGATCATAGAGGAAAGAAAGTTCAATTTCCCTCATGTAAATCATGTGGGAAGAGGCATCTAGGAGATTGTTTCAAGGGAACTGGAAGATGATTTGGGTGTGGAAAAGGACACAAAGCCAGTAAGTGCAAAGGAAAAGGTTCAGTTAACACCATGGATGAGGATAATGGTATTGCTACGACATCAACAATGGTTAAATGTTTTAAATGTGGAATGTACGGGCATTATGCAAACCAATGACCTAAGGGAAAGTCTCATGAGGAGAATCAGTACGGCCGTATGGGTAGTATTTATGTTGATGATGATGAAGAGACTACAAATGATATGTGAGATGAAAGAATTGTTGAAGCTCAGTCAATGGTTTAAGAAGGTAGTGGAATGATTACATGTTTATCAAGTGTAATGTTGTATAAGTAATCTCATGGTACTATGGAATAAAGAGACAACTAAGGATTGTTACACTGTTGTCTTTCCTTGAGTTTTGAAAGTGTATGATTAATGGTACCAGTATCCATTAAAGGTTATTCAGATATTTTTGGAATATAGATGATATGCGCATAATGAAGGGATAAGGATAAAATTAAATATTTGATAGTATTCATGAACTCATGACTGATATAAGGAGAAGGTTATATCATGGTTTGAGTATATAGAATTTTTGGATTTTGGTATGTGGAAAGAGTTAACATTTTACATCATTCATGTTTTCACTAAGGTTTAAAGGGTATTAATTTTTCAAGAGAATACATGATTAAGGCATTCACATGATTGGAATGTGACCAACAAGATATATGGGGGATAAATGATGGTATTCATATGCTTGGTTGATGACATTTCAAGTAATCGTTTTCTTTATACTATGAGCTTGGACCGAAGAATTTTAGATAAGCCTAAATATTGGAATGGATTATGTTAGACATAAGTTAGTATTGTTTAAGGATAGAATTTTTTTTGATATTATTGATGGGATGTTATAGTAATGTAGTTTTAGAAAAAGGACAACCTGCAGGACGGGCGACATCCCATCACGTCGGACAAGGCTGTGGGAATCGAACCCACAAACGAAGTGCGACTGGCCTTTATCACCTACCACTAGCCTACAGAAAGTCCCTGTTTAGTAGAAAATAGTTTTATTATATTAATCAGTATGATATATGAAGTATAAGTCCATTTTAGGAACCATATATGCTTAATCTCACTATAGATGGACTTATGTAAGTTTTGATAACTTTTCTAACCTTTTGTTTGAGACTGATAGAATGACCCATCATTCTATCACATGATCTGCTAACACATCATGAATGACAAATTCAACTTCATTTCTTTAATAGATGAAGTGGAAATTTTCCAAAGAACGACCAACGGTGAGACTATACCAAAATCACGAAAGTATTTCTTCTAATTCCAATTTCATCAACTTTAGGGAAATGATCTTGAAAACCAAAAATGTTGTCCTAATGCTCTTATATCTGATGAATCAGATGGTACCTTAGATCATCACAAATTTATGGCTTTGTGATTGCTGGATTTTCCATAGCCATGTTCTCTACCACTCTCCATCAGAACATGATGGTTATATTTCTCTTCCATATCCATATTTTCACCTATGTGGAAACACAGTGATTAGTTTATTTGGGTAACCGTTACGTTTCATACTTTTGTTTTTAAAGATTGGTTTTGGTATTCCTTTTTACGATGTGGGTTTATATTAAAGAAACTTTCGAGTAGTAAACCATTTATAACCCCGACGAATTTCGAGGGTGAAATTCATTTTAAGGGGGTAGAATGTAATACCTCGGGATTTTATGAAAAATATTCTTTTTAATTTCATTAATGTCTTGTGTTGTACGCTACACCAAAAGGAGCTTCCACAACATGCATCCCTGACTTGCCTTTCATTACACGCAATCACGACCTTCCTTGATAGCGTGTGTAGTACGCAATACCGAGTTTCACTAAACGAGATATTATTATAATATTATTATGAACTAGCCGTTATGAATAGTAATACCCAATTTTTTAAATTTTATAAATTTTATCATTCAAAATGGACTTCATTTTTGGATTTGGAATATTGAAATTAGCTTAGGGTGAAATTTTGGTACTTTTCGGATAACTTTAATTTTCTGATGAATAGTGAAAATTAGTAAATTTTAATTAAAAACAACCTTTTTAATCGAAATAATTAATAGTGATAAATTATTAATTTGAGTGGTTTAAAGTATATTTAGAATATATTTTTACAATTTAATATAATGTTAGTCATTGGATGTAATTTCACATTTAAACCAGACATAAACAAGTGTCAATCTTTTGATAGTTATTATCTCTTAAGAACACGCTATTTGTTTTGACGACGGGAATTAATTTTTAAATTAAGTAATTCAATTGATATGTTTTGAATTTGGTAAAATAGACATAATTTTTCAGTTCATAATATCAAATATAGCTTAGGCCTAATTTTGGTATTTTTCTAGAAACTTTCATTTTTTGATTAATAGTGAAACCACTAAGTGGTAGTTAAAAAAAATGAATTTTTCTTAAAACTTAATTTTACCACTTCTGTGAGTCAAATTTCAAAAATCCGAGAGACACAGTTGATTTCAGTAAGTAAAATGTGGTTCAATGAGATGAAAATAATTTTTGGTGAATAGTAACTTTTTACTTTTTTTACCACGGTTAAAAGTAAATAGGGTAATTAAGGGTAAAAATGATATTATTATTACCCTAAAACATGCCCTAATTCTATTGGATAAGTGTAATTCGACCAAAAACAACCTTAGGAATAAAATATGACCATTTAGGCCCACTTGGATTAGATTAGGACATTTATTATTAATTTATTTAAAGAAGGGTTAAAATAGTTAAAATCAAAGTTTTATAACTAAATAATTTTTAATATAGGGTTATCCATAAGATAAATTCGACTATAAATATTCATTAGAAAGATAAAAAGATTTCATACATAATTATATTTTATTTGTAATTTTTAGACTTTAAATAAGTTAATTTATTTATGACACAAAGATGATGCAGTAATTATATTATTAATGAAATATTGACATAATTGATGTTATAAATACCCAAATAAATGTAATTTGAGACTTTTTACGAATTAAACTAATTTTCTAGGTTAATATGACATGTTATTATTGATTTAAATAACATTTTTCCAACTAATAATTCTGTTATGATTTTTACAAAAATCAATTACTAAATAGTGTCAAAATTGACATAAAATAGTTTTTTAAAACAAATATTATATTATTAATTGTTATTTGATTCCTAAAAATATAAGGTTAGGCCAAATGACTTATATAAGGTTATATATATTAATAATAAACAACTTTGGGTCCGTTTGGCTTGTTATAGTAAGTTTATTAACCTTATAGTGTAAGAACACAAAAAGACACGGTAAAAGTAAAATTATCTAACTTAAGGTTAAATATAAATGATAAGGTTAAAATAGGAACCTAAACTTGTCTAAATTATATTGTATGAGAGGCTTTAGACCCATCCCAACCTTAGCTTCTAAATAAATTAATTTTTAGCTATTTAAAACCGAATTTGTCTTTATAATAAAATAATATTTTTTGTTATTCCAAAGGTGCCCCTCTCCTCCCTTATAAAAGGGAACCTCCTACCTCTCTTCCTCACACCACTTTGAGCCTTCAAGCTCGGCCAACCACTGTCAAATTATATTCTCCACTTCCCTAACAACATCCTAGAGGTCCTGGTCTTCTTCAAAGACCAATTTTATTACCCTAAGAGGAGGACTCAAAGAGGCGCTTCAAAGAAGAGGTAATGTCCGTTACCGATTCATTCAACTTTATTTCTTCTTCCACTTCTTATTCTTAGGTTGTTTCATTATGAAGTAATAACATCAGTATCACTAATATACTTATATGTTATTATAAGTATGAAACAACCCTATTTCACCATATATCCATCCTACGGAAAACGAAATCATCGCGCGTGCATACGTACGGAATACCGTCTCCACGCCGTGGTGTAATCTATTTTCCACCACCACCTTACTTGGATGGGTATAATGGTGTAAATAATAACTATATATTATTATTGTAAAGTGATATTGATTCTTAAATAGTATACATACACTCCAATACAATTCCACGATTATGAGAATGATATCATCGCTCGTGCGTACATACGGACTACCGTCTCCACGACGCGATGAGATTCATTCTCCATGTTAACTATTCATGAATGATTATAAAGTATATATAATAAGTAATCATGAAATATATGACATAATAATGATACTGGATTTATGTGTATATATATATATGTCATCTACTTAATTCCATTAAACTCAATAAGGAAACGAAAACAGCGTTCATACGTACGTACGACCTACCGTCTCCATGAACGGTGTATTTCATTCCATTTACTGATCTATTATCTATATGTATATTCTGAATATATATTATATATAAATCATGTTTTATATTCTGGAATTATGTAATCATGATCTAAGTAATCATATGAATAATTACAAGTCAAAACACGGACGACAAATGAAACGATTTTACCCAAAACGCTCTTTAACATGGAATTTACAAAAGAACGGGTAAAATAAAGTCATAAGTGAACCGTATATGATATCATAACAATGAGTATGTTTCTGTAATAAGTAAATGACATTATTTAAATCATTATACAAGAGGTTCGGACACTTACGAATCAAATCTGACCTAAGGTAAGGGAAATATCACAATCTCATTTTTATCCGAGATTGTTTATACTTTGGTATTTACTGGGGTGTATTTTATCATCCACATCCATGTTTCCTCAATATGTAATATTATTTCCATCCACCTAAAATTTTTTAAATCCTATTTTACCCTTCTGTGAGTTTTTATTAAAAGATATGAAAGGAATCTTTTGTCGTTTTTCGTACGAGGTACTTTTTTTGACCTTTCCGACAAAAGTACGAGAAGAATGTTTTTTTAACTTATATGGCATGAATGGATTTTTAAAACATTATTTCTAAGAAGATTCCTTTACATGTTTTCAAGTTAATTTTTAATCAACTTCTTTTAGTTTAAAATTATATGACATGTTAAGAAAGGAAAATGTTTTTGAAGTAGAAAGGATATTTTCCTCAAGAATGGATTTCAAGTGTTTTATCAAAATTATTTTCCATCTAAGATAATATAGGGTTCTATTTCTATCCCTGTTATTACATTGATTTGATTATGTTGTGATGGAAATATTTTTATGAATTACTTTATCACATATGAATTGTTTTATGATGTCATGATGTTTAAGATTACCATTTTTATTACATGGGTTATGCTATGATGTATGGTTTATGATTTTGTGGCACACATAATAATGGTATCATTATGAGATGGGTGGGACCTATATCTCCGTCAAATGCATTGGGTAATGATTTTATATCTCATGAGATAAACATGGATGGAACAGCAGGTTAAACCGGTTCAGTGAAACCGGACTGAAATGAGGAATGAACTCGGTTCAGAAATGGACTTTGTCCACTAAGATAGTCTTGGAAATGAGTCTTGACTAATAAGAAATGATTCTATATGATTATGTGTGTATGACACAAAGTTTCATGTTTTAAGTTATGATTATTGGGATTACATTTCACTACTATGATTTATCCCATGTTATGATATTATGATCTCTTTTGCAGGTTAAGATTTCCAAAATGTTATGTTCTTATAAATATGATGTGATTGATATTTCTTTTGTTTACCCTTACTGAGCATTTGAGCTCACCCTTTTATGTTTTCTTTTCCCCAGGATATAAAGAAAGGTTTTAGGTAAAAAAAAAGATCTCTATGGGAGATGTTGAAGATCTTTCACCATGATTAGAAGATTATGTTCTGAGTTTCCAAAGACACTAAACTATTACGGTCCTTGTGTGTGTGTTTTTGTTATGTACTAAGTATTCCGCAAAAGTAATGAAATTTCCATGTACGTTAAGCTTCGGGTCTCTACAGTTGGTATCAGAGGAAAGGTTTAGTCAACCTTTGGAAACTAGGATGCGAAAATGTTAGTGAGATCCCTAGAGATATTTCTAAGGTATGTCTAGGGATGTCCCTAAGGATAAGTATACGTATAGGATATAGTACTAGAACTACAGTGACGATATTAGAATTTAATATAAGATGTTAGATATTGGGGGTGCTCCCCCTTTACTATGTTGTTTTCCCTAGAATGATTTTTTCTTCTCACACTATTCTTTTTGGGTTTTAGAAAATGGCTGGAAACAGGAAGATTCATGATAATGGAGGATATGATGGACAATGGAATGATATTCTTCATGAGAAACCAAATGAAACGGGATTTGGAAGTCTAAACATCGTTATTATGACTAATCATAAATCTCATAATATGATCAATAATCTCAACTTTGGTAAGTTTCCCGACTCAGATAATAAGAGAAAGATGGAGTTTCATGATGATCATAGAGGAAAGAAAGTTCAATTTCCCTCATGTAAATCATGTGGGAAGAGGCATCTAGAAGATTGTTTCAAGGGAACTGGAAGATGCTTTGGGTGTGGAAAAGGACACAAAGCCAGTAAGTGCAAAGGAAAAGGTTCAGTTAACACCATGGATGAGGATAATGGTATTGCTACGACATCAACAATGGTTAAATGTTTTAAATGTGGAATGTACGGGCATTATGCAAACCAATGCCCTAAGGGAAAGTCTCATGAGGAGAATCAGTACGGCCGTATGGGTAGTATTTATGTTGATGATGATGAAGAGACTACAAATGATATGTGAGATGAAAGAATTGTTGAAGCTCAGTCAATGGTTTAAGAAGGTAGTGGAATGATTACATGTTTATCAAGTGTAATGTTGTATAAGTAATCTCATGGTACTATGGAATAAAGAGACAACTAAGGATTGTTACACTGTTGTCTTTCCTTGAGTTTTGAAAGTGTATGATTAATGGTACCAGTATCCATTAAAGGTTATTCAGATATTTTTGGAATATAGATGATATGCGCATAATGAAGGGATAAGGATAAAATTAAATATTTGATAGTATTCATGAACTCATGACTGATATAAGGAGAAGGTTATATCATGGTTTGAGTATATAGAATTTTTGGATTTTGGTATGTGGAAAGAGTTAACATTTGACATCATTCATGTTTTCACTAAGGTTTAATGGGTATTAATTTTTCAAGAGAATACATGATTAAGGCATTCACATGATTGGAATGTGACCAACAAGATATATGGGGGATAAATGATGGTATTCATATGCTTGGTTGATGACATTTCAAGTAATCGTTTTCTTTATACTATGAGCTTGGACCGAAGAATTTTAGATAAGCCTAAATATTGGAATGGATTATGTTAGACATAAGTTAGTATTGTTTAAGGATAGAAATTTTTTTTTGATATTATTGATGGGATGTTATAGTAATGTAGTTTTAGAAAAAGGAAAACCTGCAGGACGGGCGACATCCCATCACGTCGGACAAGGCTGTGGGAATCGAACCCACAACCGAAGTGCGACTGGCCTTTATCACCTACCACTAGCCTACAGGAAGTCCCTGTTTAGTAGAAACTAGTTTTATTTTATTAATCAGTATGATATATGAAGTATAAGTCCATTTTAGGAACCATATATGCTTAATCTCACTATAGATGGACTTATGTAAGTTTTGATAACTTTTCTACCTTTTGTTTGAGACTGATGGAATGACCCATCATTCTATCACATGATCTTCTAACAAATCATGAATGACAAATTCAACTTCATTTCTTTAAGAGATGAAGTGGAAATTTTCCAAAGAACGACCAACGGTGAGACTATACCAAAATCACGAAAGTATTTCTTCTAATTCCAATTTCATCAACTTTAGGGAAATGATCTTGAAAACCAAAAATGTTGTCCTAATGCTCTTATATCTGATGAATCAGATGGTACCTTAGATCATCACAAATTTATGGCTTTGTGATTGCTGGATTTTCCATAGCCATGTTCTCTACCACTCCCCATCAGAACATGATGGTTAGATTTCTCTTCCATATCCATATTTTCACCTATGTGGAAACCCAGTGATTAGTTTATTTGGGTAACCGTTAAGTTTCATACTTTTTTTTTAAAGATTGGTTTTGGTATTCCTTTTTACGATGTGGGTTTATATTAAAGAAACTTTCGAGTAGTAAACCATTTATAACCCCGACGAATTTCTAGGGTGAAATTCATTTTAAGGGGGTAGAATGTAATACCTCGGGATTTTATGAAAAATATTCTTTTTAATTTCATTAATGTCTTGTGTTGTACGCTACACCAAAAGGAG
Organism: Viscum album; assembly: GCA_963277665.1. Taxonomy (NCBI): domain Eukaryota; kingdom Viridiplantae; phylum Streptophyta; class Magnoliopsida; order Santalales; family Viscaceae; genus Viscum; species Viscum album. Next base: position 137,983,023 of record OY728123.1, on the reverse strand, counting down.
CTTCCACAACATGCATCCCTTACTTGCCTTTCATTACACGCAATCACGACCTTCCTCGATAGCGTGTGTAGTACGCAATACCGAGTTTCACTAAACGAGATATTATTATAATATTATTATGAACTAGCCGTTATGAATAGTAATACCCACTTTTTGAAATTTTATAAATTTTATCATTCAAAATGGACTTCATTTTTGGATTTGGAATATTGAAATTAGCTTAGGGTGAAATTTTGGTACTTTTCGGATAACTTTAATTTTCTGATGAATAGTGAAAATTAGTAAATTTTAATTAAAAACAACCTTTTTAATCGAAATAATTAATAGTGATAAATTATTAATTTGAGTGGTTTAAAGTATATTTATAATATATTTTTACAATTTAATAAAATGTTGGTCATTGGATGTAATTTCACATTTAAACCAGACATAAACAAGTGTCAATCTGTTGATAGTTATTATCTCTTAAGAACACGCTATTTGTTTTGACGACGGGAATTAATTTTTAAATTAAGTAATTCAATTGATATGTTTTGAATTTGGTAAAATAGATATCATTTTTCAGTTCATAATATCAAATATAGCTTAGGCCTAATTTTGGTATTTTTCTAGAAACTTTCATTTTTTGATTAATAGTGAAACCACTAAGTGGTAGTTAAAAAAATGAATTTTTCATAAAACTTAATTTTACCGCTTCTATGAGTCGAATTTAAAAAATACGAGAGACACGATTGATTTCAGTAAGTAAAATGTGGTTCAATGAGATGAAAATAATTTTTGGTGAATAGTAACTTTTTACTTTTTTTACCACGGTTAAAAGTAAATAGGGTAATTAAGGGTAAAAATGATATTATTATTACCCTAACACATGTCATAATTATATTGAATAAGTTTGATTCGACCAAAAACAATCTTAGGAATAAAATATGACCATTTAGGCCCACTTGGATTAGATTAGGACATTTATTATTAATTTATTTAAAGAAGGGATAAAATAGTTAAAATCAAAGTTTAATAAATAAATCATTTTTAATATAGGGTTATATATAAGATAAATTCGACTATAAATATTCATTATAAATCTAAAAAGATTTCCTACATAATGAGATTTTATTTGTAATTTTTAGACTTTAAATAAGTTAATTTATTTATGAAACAAAGATGATGCAGTAATTATCTTATTAATGAAATATTGATATAATTGATGTTATAAATACCCAAATAAATGTAATTTGAGACTTTTTATGAATTACACTAATTTTCTAGGTTAATATGATATGTTAGTATTGATTTAATTAACATCTTTCGAACTAATCATTCTGTTATGAGTTTTAAAAAAATCAATTACTAAATAGTGTCAAAATTCACATAAAATAGTTTTTTAAAACAAATATTATATTATTAATTGTTATTTTATTCCTAAAAATCTATGTTTCGGAAAAATTAATTAGATAAGGTTATATATATTAATAATAAACAACTTGGGGTACGTTTGGATTTTTATAGTAAGTTTATTAACCTTATAGTGTAAGAACACAAAAAGACACGGTAAAAGTAAAATTATCTAACTTAAGGTTAAATATAAATGATAAGGTTAAAATAGGAACCTAAAATTGTCTAAATTATATTGGATAATATTATTTCGACCCATCCCCACCTTATCTTCTAAATAAATTAATTTGGAGCTATTTAAAACCGAATTTGTCTTTATAATAAAATAATATTTTTAGTTATTCCAAAGGTGCCCCTCTCCTCCCTTATAAAAGGGCACCTCCTCCCTCTCTTCCTCACACCACTTTGAGCCTTCAAGCTCGGCTAAACCCTGCCAAATTCTCTTCTCCACTTCCCTAAAAACATCCTAGAGGTCATGGTCTTCTTCAAAGACCAATTTTATTACCCTAAGAGGAGGACTCAAAGAGGCGCTTCAAAGAAGATGTAATGTCCGTTACCGATTCTTTCAACTTTATTTCTTCTTCCACTTCTTCTTCTTAGGTTGTTTCATTATGAAGTAATAAAATCAGTATCACTCATATACTGATATATTATTATAAGTATGAAACAACCCTATTTCACCATCTATCCATCCTACAGAAAACGAAATCACCGCGCATGCGTACATACGAAATACCGTCTCCACGCCGTGGTGTAATCTATTTTCCACCACCACCTTACTTGGATGGGTATAATGGTGTACATAATAACTATATATGATTATTGTAAAGTGATATTTATTCTTAAATATTATACATACACTCCAATAAAATTCCATGATTATGAGAACGATATCATCGCTCGTGCGTACGTACGGGCTACCGTCTCCACGACGCGGTGAGATTCATTCTCCACGTTAACCATTCATGAATGATTATAAAGTATATATAATAAGTAATCATGAAATATATGACATAATAATGATACTGGATTTATGTGTATATATATGTATGTCATCTACTTAATTCCATTCAACTCAATAAGGAAACGAAAACAGCATTCATGCGTACGTACAGCCTACCATCTCCATGAACGGTGTATTTCTTTCCATTTACTGATCTATTATATATATTTATATTCTGAATATATATTATATATAAATAATGTTTTATATTCTTTAATTATGTAATCATGATCTAAGTAATCATATGAATAATTACAAGTCAAAACAAGGACGACAAATGAAACGATTTTACCCAAAACGCTCTTTAACATGGAATTTACAAAAGAACAGGTAAAATAAAGTCATAAGTGAACCATATATGATATCATAACAATGAGTATGTTTATGGAATAAGTCAATGACATTATTTAAATCATTATACAGGAGGTTCGGACACTTACGAATCAAATCGGACCTAAGGTAAGGTAAATATCACAATCTCATTTTTATCCGAGATTGTTTATACTTTGGTATTTACTGGGGTGTATTTTATCATCCACATACATGTTTCCTCAATATGTAATATTATTTCCATCCACCTAAAATTTTTTAAATCCTATTTTACCCTTCGGTGAGTTTTTAGTAAAAGATATTAAAGGAATATTTTGTCGTTTTTCGTACGAGGTACTTTTTTTGACTTTTCTGACAAAAGTACGAGAAGAATGTTTTTTTAACTTATACGACATGAATGGATTTTTAAAACATTATTTCCAAGAATCTTACTTTACAAGTTTTCAAGTTTATTTTTAATCAACTTCTTTTAGTTTAAAATTATATGACATGTTAAGAAAGGAAAATTTTTTTGAAGTAGAAAGGATATTTTCCTCAAGAATGGAGTTCAAGTGTTTTATCAAAATTATTTTCCATATAAGATAATATAGGGTTATGTTTCTATCCATGTTATTAAATTGATTTTATTACGTTGTGATTGAAATATTTTTATGAATTCCTTTATCATATATGAATTTTTTTATGATTTCATGATGTTTAAGATTCCGATTTTTATTACATGGGTTATGCTATGATGTATGGTTTATGATTTTGTGGCAAACATAAGAATTGTATCATTATGAGATGGGTGGGACCTATATCTCCCTCCAATGCATTGGGTAATGATTTTATATCTAATGAGATAGACATGGCTGGAACGGCAGGTTGAACTGGTTCAGTGAAACAGGACTGAAACGAGGAATGAACTCGGTTCAGAAATTGAATTTGTCCACTAAGATAGTCTTGGCAATGAGTCTTGACTAATAAGAAATGATTCTCTATGATTATGTGTGTATGAAACAAAGTTTCATGTTTTATGTTGTGATTATTGGCATTACATGTCACTACTATGATTTATCCTAGGTTATGATATTATGATCTCTTTTGCAGGTTAAGATTTTCAAAATGTTATGTTCTTATGAATATGATGTGATTGATATTTCTTTTATTTACCCTTACTAAGAATTTGAGCTCACCCTTTTATGTTTTCTTTTCCCCAGGATATAAAGAAAGGTTTTAGGTAAAAAAAGAAGATCTTTATGGGAGATGTTGAAGATCTTTCACCATGATTAAAAGATTATATTCCGAGTTTCCAAAGACACTAAACTATTACGGTCCTTGTGTGTGTGTTTTTGTTATGTACTAAGTATTACGCAAAAGTAATGTAATGTCCATGTAAGTTAAGCTTCGGGTCTCTACAGTTTGAACCTATAACCACCTCCTTCCGCCCAGCCTACTCCCATGCCACATCATCCACCCTACAGACTACCCTAATCCTTCTTCTACCACTACCTTAGTGGCACCTCAACTATCTTCTGACCACTTGAACGATGGGTCATGCAATATAATGCCAGATGTCCCCAACCATCACACGAGTAACATATCCTATCTCTAAGATAACTCGAGCCTCCCTAGGATCCCTAAACTAATGATCCTATGTCCTGGGATCATCTCCCAAAGTTCCTAACCTGATTGGGTCCTTCTGATTTCTGTCATCTACCTTCTGCCAAGGTCTCAGCTACTTGGTGCCTACTGGTAGCTCCTGCTGTCGATGCCTACTCTTCTAGAATGCTCTCAACTAGAAGGGATCTCTCAATAACCCCACCAAAAGTAGGAATGATATGTGATGTCAAGGATTACATAATCTCTTAGAATAATCCCAGTTCGAATTCCTGATCCCTGAAGAACTATTCTCATACCATATTTTCGGAGTAGTGTGAAATATTAGAAAATATCACCAAATAATCTACCATAGTATGACTTCCCTACTATAGATACAAAAGATTCTGTATGCACACTGACCACAACGTGGCCAGAAATAACTCCTCTCTGAAGAGACGCTAAAATTATTCCCAAGAGAGAGTCTCCACCTCATGTTTCTGGGTAACTAAGCTCCAAAATCTCTACAAAGAGCCCTAAAAAGACTAGTAAAAAGGACTACCATATGATTGGAAGGTTTCCTCATAAGGAAGAAGACACAGGTAACTACCCCTAACCAATACTTAGCTACCTAGGGGTATGGATCACCCCAAAATCTGGGAGGTCGCTACCTCTGAAACTCATGAAACATGATCATTCTTCATGCATCCTCATATGGTAGTGCTGGTAGTAGTTGTTGCTCGATGGGTGGTGGTATAGTTGGTAAAATACCAAGAGGTGTTATCTTTAGTACATGCCCCTATACTGATGCCTTGTCTCTAGGCAGATAATCCTCATGATCATGCAAAATAATCCTAGCTAGATGTCTATGTGGCAGAATCTTGTAACAAAACAAGATGTACCATGGTCAATAAAGTGTATTTAGAGAGATGAATCAAGAAGGACATAGAATTCACAACCCATTCCTATATGATGCATTTTGCATTATTTTCCCTACAACCAATGTTTTCATGTACTGAGTTGAAAAGAAGGTTCCCATAGTCCAAGTGTATGGATACATCGGTCACCCCACCAACAATAGATTCCCTGGCCTAAAATCTAAACTTGAAACACTTAACATTGTTTCCCCAAACCAACCTCACAGACTCTTGGTTCTAAAGTATAACTGACCTGCTATGATACCACTCTATCATGACTTGTCCAAGAGGGTCACTATGTAGTGACTACCCCAATCCCACCTGCAATAGGCCATGGTATGGTGACTTGAACTAGGTAGGCATATCCTACAAATGGGAGACATTTTCCTATGTAACTATACACACACACACACATCTCCAAGACACAAATGATGAAATGAAAAAGCACTAAGTAAACAATGCATGCAAACCACTATATCCCACAATTAGAGTAAAATAGTGAAAGAATTGGAAAGTAAAAAAGGGACAAAAAAATACCACCAAAAGAAAAGAGTTGGCAACCAAAATGCCAACATGTCAAGTAAGAGGTACTCAGATTGTCATCGAAAAAACTTTCATAACACACCTCAGCCTGTCCGGTCTCACAAGGCATAGCCTGGTCCTGCTCTACTTGGAACTCTATTGAAGAGTCGATTGCCTAAAAAATACATGAAACATGTGGGAAAAGCCTGTGTAGGGGTGAGTAAAGCAATACTCAGTAGGATACTCTGAAACCACAAATGAATACCACAAAGGAGATACCACAAAATAATTACCATGAAGGAATACCACAAAGGAATACCAAAAATAAAATACCATGAATGAATAAAAAAAGGAAATAACATGAAGGAATACCACCAGGGAATAACACAAAGGAATACCACAAAGGAATACCACAAATTAATACCACAAAGGAATGCATAGTCAGCTCCACATAGATATATTTCTACAACTAATATATCACGAACATCCAGATATACTCAATCTAATAAGACACATAGTCTAAAACGAATACATAGTCTCCATAATACAAATAGTCTCGATAATACACACATCCTCCATAAGACACACAGTCTCCATAAGACACATAATCTCTATAAGACACACAATATCTAGGTCACAACTATCCACAATTTTTTTTTCTCGAAGTGTTCTCATTTTGGGAAAACTCACTACTCAAGCCATCAGGTAGTATTCACACTCCCACAAAAACCCACTTTGGATATCTCAAAAAAACCATCTCATCGTAAGGGTCCCAACACTGTATATGGCTTATCAAATGGACGTACGATTTGAAATTTATGGCCATTTGAAAATTTCAAAAGGGGGGGGGGTTCACTGGTCCAGGGACCGACGTGGCAGTCGACCGCGCCCTAGTTGTTATGGAAGGTCAATCAATTGTGGCCTGATCCACCCACCCAGGTCTGACTAGACCCTCTAGATTGACCCATCCCACTAGGCCCATCCCAATCCAGATGGGATTGGACCACTTCACTAGACCGACTCTCCACTCCGACCCAACCCACTCGCCAGACCCTATTTGCTTGTTGGGATGGTTTAGCTCATGCGTTCGCCTATGGTTACCGACACTAGTCCACTTGGTTTCCATGTCCCATGTGGTGCTGGACGTGCCACACCACCACCTTCCTTGGCCACTAATGCCCTTGCTTCCACAATCCTTTATTCTTCCTACAGTTCTCCAATCTCTAAAAAAACACTTTTTTGATCCTTAGTTCTTGAGCTACACTAATCCAGTCTCTATTTCATCTTGCCTCTAATCCGAGGGTCCGATCATGTTCAAAGCCTCCCGAAAAAATTGAGCTATGATCATGAGGATCCAATGACGAGGGACACAAAGAATAGGGAAGAGAAAGCATAAGAACACCCAAAGAATAAACCTTGGCCTTTTTTCATTTCAGCCTCGATTCATTCTCATTAGAAGGATAAATGAAGAGGAGAAACTAATCTTATGATAATCCCACAACAATAACCCATCCCACAAGAATGACTGAAACATGGATCAATATTTTTGTGGATTGAACCGCATTAATCATGGAAATTAATAACTAGGAAAGGAAACAATGAAACTGCCACCCTACATGGAATATGGATCATTTTCTATCTATGGTTGATTTCCGTTGGCAATGGGTCAATAATGATTTCCAATCCTGGTGTTTTTCCTCACTATTGAGATAATTATCTAAGGATTCTCTCTAGAGCCTCCAGGGAATTTCAAGGGTTATGAGCCTAACCATGGGTCCCTTAGTAGCTCTTCATTTAAAAGAAACATTGTTAATGCGTCAATGTAATGTTAAAATAAAATAAACTCACAGTTTATTTTATTCATTAAAACATCTAAAAAATATTTTTCACAGCCGATTCATGCCGACTAATGTTAGACCTATCCTAGGAAAAAAACATTTCAAACTCAATAGTGGTATCAAATTTCAAATACGAGTCACCGTTCATGAGTTATTTGTATTTTAAAATAAAATAATTTTATTTAATAATTTTATTTACAGTTACATCCTTGGTGAATTTTTCTTCAGATGACCCATTCAAACCAAAGTTAGGTCGCGCCTAGGGTAATGCCGCCATTATGATCTAAACAGTGACCTCATGTTTCTAATATGGGAACCCATTTAAAAGATATTCCACTTTTTTCTGGAAATCCACGCATTCATGATATTAAAAGATTAATATTTTTCAATGAATTTTTATGGTCACACTGGGCCTCAGAATCACTTTACATCTCAGTACCTAGTCTCACAATTTTCACAAATAATTTGGAAAATTAAAATAAGTAAAATTTGTGTAATTACATTGTATATGGAATAAAATGAGTTGGAGGGAAAACTTTAAAAAATTATTTTTTCAAAATAAAGTCCCTTTCCTTAAGCCCGACTCATAATGCGTGTTACTAATCTTCATAAAAAACCAAAAAAATATTTAATATTTAATTTATCAGTATCCTTTTTTCCCTAGGATTCATCTCACTTGACAGCGGCTCTATCGGGTCTCAGTGAGGTCTCGAGTTTGAGTCTCACTAAGTTATTCCCTATTGGTTTAGAGTATGATTTTTGTTGTATTTAACCCTCCCCTAGAACTGTTGTAATAATTTATTAATATAAATTTTCAAGTTTATTGTTACTTTTATTTCACTTATTACCATGTTATATAAAATTACTTAATCAATTAAGTTCACATCAGATGTTTCGATGATATTCGACTCATATGTCCAAAATGACTTCGAGAAGTTGATTATGGTCTGAGAGGTCATTATTTCATCATATATAGAATAAAAAACATGAAATAATTATTATTTTATAAATAAATTATATTTTTAAAACCAACCATTAAATATGGTTATGAAAAATTAACTATGTTACAATCATGGAGGTAGTGAGACGTACCTACGAATGAGTAATGTTTCCATTTTTCAAAGATCATAATGGAAGAAGGTAAGTTTTATTTTTTAGTTATAGAATGATAATTATATCATAAATATCACATAATTTCTTTAAATTCATTTATTTATAGAAACCATGTGATGTGGTTATGAAAAACGAATCACATCACTTCGTGGAGGTGGTAATCCATACATATGCATAGACGATATTTTCATTTTTCAATGAATAAAAATTTAAGAAAATATATGATATATAATATTTAAATAATTTTAATTATTTAATGAATATCATATATCACTACTAAAAACGGGGCCTATAGAAACTGCCATTGGTGGACTCTATAGCCCTATAGCGACCACCTTGAGGCCGCTAGTGGCGGTCGCATTTGGCCCGTTGCTATAGGTGACTGGATATTTTGTAAACCATGACCACATAGAGGTCGCAGTTGGCTGGGCCTATAGAGACCCCCAATGGAGGTCACTGTAGGAATTGATCACCAATGGACGTCGCTGTTGGTATTGACCAATATTGATCGCCAATGGCATCCGCAAACTTGAAATGTTTAAAAAAAATTAATTTATCTATCCCATTTCAAACAATCACAAAAACAATTTCCAAGTATAAGAAACACAACTAAAATGACAAACTAAAACAATTAAAAACATCATAAATATCATATTCCTAAAAAATGAAGGACATACTTCTTCACATATAGTGATCCAAATAGCTCTAATCCATTCCGATCTTCTGCTTCAATAAGCCTACAATAAGATACAAAAGAAACAACTAAAAAAATCAAATGCAAATTGGACATATTTATTAAGTTAGTATATATATAAATCAAATTGGGCCATTAGGTCATTACTTATGTTACACTAATATGCCATTAGGGCGTTAGGGTGGCATTAGCGCGTTAGCCCCCCGAACACCCCCTTACTCTGGATAGCCCCCACCCCCTAGACCGCCCCCACCCCCCAAATTTCCCACCTCACCCGAATAGCCCCGAACTCCCCCCCCTCACCCTCAGACAGCCCCCACCCACCAGATAACACCCCCACCCCCCAGACAGCCCCCCACCCCACAAGTTCGTGTGTCATAAATGAAAAAAACATGCGTTTAACAGTCAAATTCATACCGAACAACATTATCATGACGTGAAATTACACGAGAAAACCCTAATTATTATTGGTGAGGTGTAAGAGGATACAAAATGTCATTAGGGACACATGGTTTGCATGACACAACTGGATATGTGTTTTTTAGGTGTATGCCGCGCTTGAAAAGCATCCATGGGGTGGTCAAAACTGGACAAACAACCTCATAATGACATTAAATTGGATGAAAACAAAGGGTGGGTGAATTTTGAAATGGTCGGGCAGACGACATGTCAATAAGAGATGTCGTGTGACCACGGTGACCAAAAACGCACTCTCTGTGTCGTAAATGGCCAAAACTTGCGTTTAATGGTCAAATGCATAACGAATGACATTAACATGACTTGAAACAACACGATAACACCCAAATTATTATTGATGAGATGTAAGAGGAGACGACACATCATTAGGATGCGTGGTTTGCGCGGAATGACTGAATATGTGTTTTTTAGGAATTCGGCACGCTTGAAAAGCATCCGTGGGGTGGTCAAAATTGGCCAAAAGACCTCAGAATGCCATGAAATCAGACTACAACAAATGGTGGGTAAATTGTGAAATGGTCGGGTAGACAGAATGTCAATCGGAGGTGTCGTGTGACCGCAGTGACCAAAAAACGGACTCTGTGTGTCGTAAATGGCCAAAACATGCATTTAACGGTCAAATGCATATAGAATGACATCGAAATGACGTGAAATCACCCGAGAACCCCCTAATTATTATTGGTGAGGTGCAATAGAAGATGACACGTCATTCGGACATGTGGTTTGCACGACACAACTGAATATGTGTTTTTTAGGTGTTTGGGGCACTTGAAAAGCATCTGTGGGGTGGTCAAAACTGGCCGAACGACCTTAGAATTCCATGAAATCGAACATCAAAAGGGTGGGTGAATTTTGAAATGGTCGGGCAGACGACACATCCATCAAAGGTTTCATGTGACTGCGGTGATCGAAAATTCACTCCGCGTGTTGTAAATGGACAAAACATTCGTTTAATGGTCAAATGCATACTGAACGACATCGACATGATGTGAAATCACATGAGAACACTAAAATTATTATCGGTGAGATGTACGAGGAGATATAACATCATTCAGACACGCGGTTTGCACGACACGACTGAATATGTGTTTTTAGGTGTTTGGTGCGCTTGAAAAGCATCCGTGGGGTGGTCAAAACTAGTCGAACGACCTCAGAATGCCATGAAATCGGACAACAATAAAGGGTGGGTGAATTGAAAAATATTTGGGCAGACAACACATCAATCAGAGGTGTTGTGTGACTGTGGTGACTGAAAACAAACTCCACATGTCGTAAATGGCCAAAACATGCGTTTAACGGCCAGATGCATACTGAACGACATCAGAATGATGTGAAATCACATGAAAACACCCTAATTATTATTTTTGAGGTGTAAGAGGATACAAAACATCATTAGGAGGTGCGGTTTGCACAACACGGCTAAATATGTGTTTTTTAGGTGTTTGGAACGCTTGAAAAGCATCCGTGGGGTGGTTAAAACTGGCTGAACGACCTTAGAATGCCATGAAATCAGATGACAACAAAAATTGGGTGAATTTTGAAATGGATATGGAGATGAAACATTAATAGGAGGTGTTGTGTGACCGCGGTGACCGAAAACACACTCCGCGTGTCGTAAATGGCCAAAACATGTGTTTAACAGTCAAATGCATACCGAATGACATTGACATGATGTGAAATCACACAAGAACACCCTATTTTTTATTGGTGAGGTGTACTAGGAGACGAAATGTCATTAGGATGTGCAGTTTTCACGTCATGGCTGAAAATGTGTTTTTTAGGTGTTTGGCCCGCTTGAAAAGCTTCCGTGGGGTGGTCAAAATTGGACGAATGGCCTCGAAATACCATGAAATAGTACGAAAACAAAGGGTGGGTGAATTTTGAAATGGTCAAGCAGACGACACATCAATCGGAGGTGTCGTGTGACCACGGTGACCGAAAACGCACTCTGCGTGTCGTAAATGGCCAAACATGCATTTAACAGTCAAATGTATACCTAACGACATCATCATGATGTGAAATCACACGAGAACACCCTAATTATTATTAGGGAGATGTATGAGGAGACGAAACGTCATTCGGATGTGCAGTTTGCACAACACGACTGAATATGTGTTTTTTAGGTGTTTGGCGCACTTGAAAAGTGTCTATGGGGTGGTCAAAACCAACCGAATGACTTCGGAATGCAATGAAATTGGACGACAAAAAAGGGTGGGGTGAATTGTAAAATCTTTGGGTAGAAGACACGTCAATTAGAGGTTTCGTGTGGCCGTGGTGACTGAAAACGCACTCTGCATGTCATAAATGGTCAAAACATGCGTTTAACGGTCAAATGCATACCTAAAGACATCGACGTGATTTTAAATCAAATGAGAACGCCATAATTATAATTGGTCATGTGTATGAGGAGATGACATGTCATTCAGACGTGTGGTTTGCGTGGCACAGCTGAATATGTGTTTTTTAGGTGTTTGGCGCGCTTGAAAATCTTCTATGGGGTGGTCAAAACTGGCCGAATGACCTCAGAATGCCATAAAATCAGACAAAAAAGGGTGGGTGAATTGTGAAATGGTCAGGTAGATGACATGTCAATCGGAGGTGTCGGGTGACCACGGTGAACGAAAATGCACTCTGCATGTCGTAAATGGCCAAAACATGTGTTTAACGATCAAATGCATACTGAACGATATCAATATGACATGAAATCACACGAGAAGACCCTAATTATTATTGGTGAGGTGTACGAGGAGACGGTACGCCATTCGGACATGCGGTTTGCGCGTTACGGTTGAATATGTGTTTTATAGGTGTTTGGTACGCTTGAAAAGTGTTCGTGGGGTGGTCAAAACCATCTGAACAACCTCCTAATACCATGAAATCGGACGACAACAAAGGGTGGATGAATTGTGAAATGATCGGGTAGAAGACATGTCAATCAGAGGTGTTGTGTGACCATGGTGACTGAAAATGCACTCCACATGTCGTAAATGGCCAAAACATGCGTTTAACAGTCAAATGCATACCGAATGACATCGACATGACATGAAATCACATGAGAACACCCTAATTATTATTGGTGAGGTGTAAGGGAAGACATTATGTCATTCAGACGCATGGTTTGCACGGCATGACTGAATATGTGTTTTTTAGGTGTTTGATGTGTTTGAAAAGTGTTTGTGGGGTGGTCAAAACTAGTCCAACAACCTCGGAATTCCATGAAATCAGATGATAACAAAGGGTGGGTGAATTATGAAATGATTGGGCAGACGTCACATCAATCGGAGGTGTCATGTGACCGCGGTGACCGAAAATGCACTCCGCGTGTCGTAAATGGCCAAAACATGCGTTTAATGGTAAAATGCATACCGAACGACATCAGAATGACATGAAATCATAGAATAACACCCTAATTATTATTGGTGAGGTGTAAGAGGAGAAAAAATTTAATTTGGATGCACAGTTTGTGTGGCACAGCTGAATATGTATTTTTTAGGTGTTTGGCGTGCTTGAAAAGCATCCATGGGTTGGTCAAAACTGGCTGAACGACCTCGGAATGCCATGAAATCAGACGACAACAAAAGGTGGGAGAATTGTAAAATTTTCAGGTAGATGGAACATCAATCGGAGGTTTCATGTGACCACAGTGACCAAAAATGCACTCCATGTGTTGTAAATGTCCAAAACATGCGTTTAACGGTCAAATGCATACCGAACGATATTGGCATGAAATAAAATTACACTAGAACACCCTAATTATTATTGGTGAGGTTCATGGGGAAACGGAATGTCATTTGGATGTGTGGTTTGTGTGTCACAGCTGAATATGTGTTTTTTAGGTGTTTGGCTTGCTTGAAAAGCATCCGTGGGGTGGTCAAAACCGTCCGAACGACCTCATAATGCCATGAAATCGGATGACAAAAAAGGGTGGGTGAATTATGAAATGGTCAGGCAGATGACACATCAATCGGAGATTTCATGTGACCAAAGTGACCGAAAATGCAATCCGCATGTCGTAAATGGCTAAAACATGCGTTTAACGGTCAAATGCATACCAAACGACATCGACATGATGTGAAATCACACAAGAAAACCCTAATTATTATTGGTGAGGTGTATGAGGAGACAACACGTTATTTGGACACTTGGTTTGTACAAAACGACTGAATATGTGTTTTTAGGTGTTTAGTGCATTTGAAAAGCATCCGTGGGGTGGCCAAAACCAGCCGAAAGACCTCGGAATGCCATGAAATTGGACGACAACAAAGGGTGGGTGAATTGTGAAATGGTCAAGAATATGACACATCAATCAAAGGTGTCATGTGACCGCAGTGACCGAAAACGCACTCCATGTGCTGTAAATGGCCAAAACATGCATTTAATGGTCAAATGCATAACAAACGACATCGACATGATGTGAAATCACACGAGAACACCCTAATTATTATTGTTGAGGTGTATGAGGAGACGACGTGCCATTAAGACGCGTGGTTTGTATCATGTTATTAGGTACATTTTTACTCCACTTATACTTACTATACATCTGAAGGTGTAGAATAAATCATAGGTTATCAATCAGATGGTTTCTTACAGAGTTGTTCCATGAGAGATTATACAACAGGGTGTCTTAAGGATTAATTTTTTTGGTAGTGGGTTATAGGTTTTCAGGTAGTCAGGGTTACAGCTATTGAGGAACTAACTGTGGTATATCTATTTCCATCTCTCTAGGGTAGGTGGATTCTGAGTACCTATTAGAAGCCTTAAGTTTTTGTTATATGTATTTGAAAGACATGGTAACCACCGGTCTCAATGTTCTAACACCCTGGACAGCTCTTCCACCCCTCGGACAACCCACCTCACCCTTGGACAACACCCCCCCGGACAACCCTCCTCCACACCGCGGACAACCCCCCCTCACCCTGGACACCCCCACCGCCGAAAAACCCCCACACCCCAGACAGCCCCCACCCCCGGACAACCCCCCCCCCCACCCCAGACATCCCCCCTCACTCCGGACATCCCCCTCACCCCGGATAGCCCTGCCACCCCCCGGGACATCCCACCTCACCCCCCGGACATCCCCCCACCCCCCAGACAGCCCCCTCACCCCGAAACAACCACCCTCACCCCCCTGAATAGACCCCCCACCCCGGATAGCCCCCCTCCCCCCGGACAGCCCCCCCCCCCCTGATAGCCCCCCACCCCGGACAGCCCCCCGCACCCCTGGACAACCCTGCCACCCCTCGTACAACCCACCTCACCCCAAACATCCCCCCCTGATAGCCCCCCTCACCCCCCTGATACCCCACCCTCACCCCTCAGACATCCCCCCACCCCGAACAGCCCCCACCCCCCGGACAGCCCCCCTCACCCCAGACAAACCCCCCACCCCGGACAGCCCCCCGCACCCCCAGATAGCCCTACCACCCCCCAGACAGCCCACCTCACCCCCGGGAAAACCCCCACCCCTCAGACATCCCCCACCCCCGGACAACCGCCCCTCACCCCGGATAGCCCCCCCCCTGACCCGGACAGCCCTGCCAACCCCCCCCCCCCCCCCGAAAAACCCACCTCACCCCTGAAATCCCCCCTCACCCCGGAGAGGCCCCACCCCCAGAACAACCCCCCCCACGTCGGATATCCCCCCACCCCCCGGACAACCCCCCCTCACCCCCAAACAGCCCCCCCCCCCCGGATAGCCCCCCCACCCCAACCCTGGATAGCCCTTCCACCCCCCAGACAGCCGCCCCACCCCAACCCCCGAAATCCCTTCCACCCCCCGGACAACCCCCCTCACCCCCAGACATCCCCCCTCAAAAAAATTTACATTTAAAGTCTAAAACAATATATAACATTAATTCAATAATAAATATAAAAGAAACACACCTCGTGCATATGATGTGTCATGCGTGGTCATGGCTACTACCTCCATCTGGTGTGTCAGTGTCCTACAAACAATAAAAATTATAAAGATTTAATAACAAAAATAACATAAAGTAAATAAATAAATTCAGTATGAACCTGCATCGTATGATCTCCTTCACAAGTACCCAGACACACATATTCCCACAGTGTTCTAACCTCAGTGATCAATTGCACATTTATCTCCTCCGAAGCGCGCAACCGTGCCTCGAAATCTGAAAGCTGTTATTTCATTTGAGCAACAATAGGACCGAGAACCTCATCATGTGATACTACAGAATGAGGAATCCCCATTCCCTAGGTCAAACTATATCTATGTCCGTCACGACCATAATGAGATGGAAGATCTCATCACTTTGCATGGGGAAGTTGTCATTGATCCTCTAGCAGCTGTTCTAACTCAGCATCAAATTGATCTTGTTCAATATTTAAATATATATACATATATATATGTTTATATACAGATGCATGTAAGTATTAGTAATGAGTACTAGCACTTACTATAAGAGCTGCAGCCTCAGGATCATTTCGATCATGAATCCTCATCCACGCCGACATTTTATCAGTCAGTGCACCTTGCTCCTATAACTGTATACCAATAAAATATAATAGTATAACACAAAACCATAATAAATAATAAAAAAATTAATAATAAATACCTCATGTCGGATTTGAGACACGTGATGAGTCCCGATCCTATGAGGTAGTCCCTGCAACGCTCGATTCTCGGAATGGCATGCTGGCACCTCCTACATATAATTAATTCAAATTTCAAGAAAATATAATGTCAAATTTTTTTTGAAAATATATATACCAAAAATAAATATTCTAACTGCGGTGGCCTCAATAGACCAATATGTAACTAAGTCACGCCACTGAGACATGAGAACACTTCTCGGTACCTTTTCCAGAATGTTTGTGGCACCCATATTTGGTACTCAGTGCTCCCTCTTGACTTTGCCTTTATAATCTTTCAACATCTTATGAAATTTTCTCATAAAAACAGGATGAAAATCATCAGGGAACACTTTCAAATTAATCTATTTAAGAAAAAAATCACACATGTTAGTATTTTTTTAAACATAGGGAAGAAACTAAATTGGTCTTTTTACCTTAACTTCCCTCCAAAGCTGATCTAATGTATCCTAAGGGATAGAAGCCTAGTAAAGTGTGGACAATGTAAATCGATGTGGTTTGCATATGATATGACCTAGATGATGAATAAATTCAGGGGAAGTCAGTGCCACAGGATGAAATCTATCATCAAATGAACACATCATAAATCGTGTCGGAATTCCATGATAAAATC
Organism: Viscum album; assembly: GCA_963277665.1. Classification (NCBI taxonomy): domain Eukaryota; kingdom Viridiplantae; phylum Streptophyta; class Magnoliopsida; order Santalales; family Viscaceae; genus Viscum; species Viscum album. The sequence continues at coordinate 137,965,931 of OY728123.1, read as the reverse complement.
CCATGACTAGGGCCTCTCTTACAAGAGGAATAAGCAGTCGAGTTTCATCCAGTTGAAAATAATTTATACATAATTTTATAGATTTTAATATAATATATATAATATATATATATATATATATATATATGTTTAGAAATTACATAAAAAATCAGAAACAGTTACATTCAAACATACCTCGACCCTAAGACGTAGATGGCTCAAAGATGTGGATCTACTGCCTGTTCCCCTAACATGCCTCTGATCGTACAAAACATTAATAAGGGGACCATACACAATGTAAAAAAGATAAATTGGATTGTTTTTAAAAAAATCAAACATGTATAGTAGTCAATAAAACAATAAGGGATAGAATAATTAGTTGTAAATGGATTTTAAAAAATCCAAAAATTAACAAAAGAGAAATAAAATTATGTAAAAAAGGCTTGTATTTAGAGGGGGTGTTGTGGGGATGTTTGGGGTGGGGTGGGTGTCTGGGGTGGGGGTTGTACGGGGAGGTGGGGGGGGGGGATGGGGGTCTGTATGGGGGGTGGGGGGGGGGGCTGCCCGAGGGTGAGGGGGGTCTGTATGGGGGGGGCTGCCCGAGGGTGAGGGGGGGTCTGTCTAAGGTGGGGGGGTTGTCTAGGGGGGGGGCTTGTCCGGGGGTGGGGCTGTCCAGGGGTGTGGGGGGGGCTATCCGGGGTGGGGTGGAGGGCTGACCGGGGGGGTGAGGGATGTATGAGGTGAGGGGGAGGACTGTTTAGGGTGGGGGGGGGGGGCTGTCCGGGGTGGGGGGGGGGGGCTGTCCGGGGGGTGGGGGGTATCTGGGGTGTGTGGGGGGGGGGGAGCTGTCCGAGGTGGGGGGTGTCCCGTGGGGGGGGGGATGTCTGCGGTGGGGGGAGCTGTCCAGGGTGGGGTGGGGAGCTGTCCAGGGGCGGGTGAGTGGGGCTGTTCGGGGGGGGTTGTTCGGGGGGGGGGGGGCTGTTCGGGGGGAGCTGTCTGGGGGGGGAGGGCTGTCCGCGATGGGGGGGGGGGCTATCCGGGGTTTGGCGGGGAAAACAATTACACACCTTTTATTAAAATTGAAAATCGACCATTTCTGCTTCAAAGACCACTCTGAACTAATAAATATCTTCTTTATGTTGAAGTACAGTATGTTGATCAACCTGTTGGGAAACAAAAGGGATCAGTCTTGGGTTCATCTTGTTCAAACAGAAACACTCCTCATCGGGACATTTTCACAACACCTTGCCAATTAGGATTTGAAGGCAAAGTGACAAAGAATACTTGTTCTTTCTTGTGATGTTAAAATGAAAGGTTCATTATCAACTCATTCATTTCTTTATAACATATAGTTAAAATTCACCATTGTAAACTGATAATGATTGACTTTACTTCCATGCACTGGATCAACCCAGTTACTCTTTAACAATATGTACTTCAACCCATGTGCTTATAAAACTTCAATGATATCTGTCAATTGACCATAGTAATAACTAGAATCAATGAATGGACAACCGATGCCATTGTTTTTTTTTGCTCGTTTTTCATCAACATATTTAATGCAAAATCAAAATCCATTAGAATCTATAGCTTTATAAAAATGAGCCGTTATAGATGGACCCTCATCTAGTTGGATAAATTCTTCAGTTACTGTGGGGTCACCTAATTCCCTCAGCTTATGAACCTATATAATTCACAAAATTCAATAATGATTTCTGCAGAAATAAATTATTATAATACTTCACTCATAATAAAAATCAATTTATACGTACAAAATCCTTGAACCAATCATGAAATGACGCATAATGGGATTGTTGAATTTGATAATCCATCACACGATACATCTCTTCTTTTAGATCATTAATGTGTTTCCTGAAAATGAACAATATTGATGTTTAAATGAAAAACTTATGAAAAAAAACATGTAAAAGTTAAATAATAAAATTGATAAGACACTGCATTAATGGTGCAACTGATGGAGTATTTAACAAGATGTATCGATGCGATTGTATCTACTCGATGTTGTCCATATCAAATGTGGTTCTTTATCCAACTGGACCATCATGAATCTGAGAGGGTTTATCTAATTTTTTTTAAACATCCATAAGATATTCTGCACAAAAATTAGTACACTCATCCATCAAATAAGCATTGGCTATTGATGCCTCCAAACGTGCTCTGTTGCATACAAATCATTTCAATGTATTCAGATACGACTCAATAGGTTAGATCCACCTAAATTTCACTGGACTAGTAGCCATTACTTCATCAGTTAGGTGCACTGTCAAGTGAACCATAACATCAAAAAATAAGGGGGGAAATAGTTTTTCAATGTGAAAAAGCGTAAGTACAATTCGGTCCTACAAAATTTTTAAATCACTCATTCATTGATTTTTTAAACAAAGCTATCTAAAAAAATTACTCATCTCAATCAATGGTTGAACAAAATTGGGGGATAAACAATAAAAAATTGCGATTGGAATCAACTGCTAAAGTAGTATATGATTGTTGTGACTTTTCAACCCTTGCAATGTCTTTCTCTTCAAATTCACACACATTGAAATATTAGAAGAGTAACCATCAGGCACCTTGAGCATCTTCAAAATGGAAAGAAATTTCTCTTTCTCCTTTGTATTCATCGAATACTGTGCAGCAGGCATATATGCCTTGTTTCCCTCAGCTAACTGTAAATGAAACAGTTTCCTTAAACCCATTTCTTCCAAATCACGACGTGTATTAACATGTTCTTTTTATTTTCCACTAACACCTAAAATAGTCTATAATATATTATCACAAACATTTTTTTCAATGTGAAAGACATCCAAATTGTGCCTTATCATGATAGTTTTCCAATAGGGGAGATTGTAAAAAATACTTTTCTTTTTCCAATTGTGACTGTGTTTTCTACCTTCACCACAAATATTACATAATGGATGAGCAACTAAATCTTGAAATTCATATACCATGCAGATGTCTTCTTCCTCAATTTGCGATAACATTTTGACTCCTGTAATGATCTTTGGCACTGGGATGAACTCTCTAGAACCATAAAATGTCACTCTATCCTTTCTGAACATGTGCTGAGGGGGGAGAAAACATCTATGACCCATGTATGCCCATTTTTTGGAATGTTTAATCCATTCAGATATTTTACTTTTATTGCAACAAGGGCATGAAAATTACCCTTTCGTACTCCAGCCTGATAAATTTGCTTAAGCCGGGAAATCATTGATTGTCCACAATAAAGAAGCCAGCAATTTGAACATTTCATTTGTTTCATAGTCATAAGTCATCACACCATCGCCCCAAAATTTATTCAACTCGTCAATCAATGGATGAAGGTAAACAACAATCTTATCCCCCAGACTTTCGGTCTATCAATAAGAGTGGAAAGTAATATAAATTGTTGCTTCATAAAAATACAAAAAGGAAGATTATACGAAACCAACACCACGAGCCATGTGCTATAAGTTTCACCCACCATAGACTTGAATGGATTGAAACCATCTACTTCCAACCCCAATCGGACATTATGAACATCTTTATCAAAGTCAGGGTGTCTCTTATCGAAATCCTCCCATGCACGAGAGTCTGTCATGTGGGTTAACATATCACTTTCCTGATTCCTTTCTGCATGATATCTCATTAAATTAGAAACTTTAGATGGCATATAAAATATTTTCAACCTCGGCTTTATGGGAAAGTAACACATTTTCTTTACGAAAATCGGTTTTCCCAGTTTCCCAGTTTGACTTTGATGAGTTTTATTTCTCATATTCTCTTTCCACCTGGAAGTGCCACAGACCGTAAAAATATCCAAATGTGCAGTTTCCTTTCTAAACAACATACAATTGTTTGCACATGCATATATTGTCTCATATGTAAAACCTAAGTTCTCTGTCAACTTACGAGCATGATAATATGACTCCGGAATCTTACCACTGACAGGATGAACCTTTTTCAATAATGCCAAGAGCATGTCGAACGATGTGTCTGACCACTGATTCAAAGTCTTCAAATGCAATAACTCCATGATAAATGACAATTTATTGTAAGAAGTACATCTAGGATATAATTCCATTTTTGCATCATCAAGTACTTCATAAAACCTTCTCGAATCACGATTTGCACCAGAGTGCAGATTTATCTCACCAGTCTCAACGTTCTGAATTTCAATGCCTTCAGGAGCCAACCCACGCACCATTTCAGTAAGCATTTCATGCATTGGATCATTCATCCTCACATCAACATTCATCTGAACTGCATCTATATTTTGACAATGAATATATTCTTCCCCATGATGAGTCCAACTCTTATAATTTTTCAGAAATCCATTCAAAAAAATGTGCTCTCTCATGGTATCTCATGTGAATTGATATTTATTTGCACATTTTTTACACAAACAACTAATATAGTCACTTTTAAATCCTCCAGTGAACTCAATGAACTACATAATGCCTTCAAAATATTCTCTAGAAATTCAATTTGGAAGATCAATCCAACTCTTATCCATAATAATATCTGTATAACATACATTTACCAAAATGTGGTCAAGCCTCAAACATTTTCTCATGTGATACACACACAGACTCAAGAATTCTATAAATCAAATAACAACATAACTTAATATTAATCCAGTCAACATATACATGGATTTTACATTGTATGTTACTTCCAACCTCAAGTAAAGTGTGATTTATTCTTATAAAAACACTGTTAACACACATTGTTTCATAATTCTTCATGAACACAAGCACGTATACACATGAACTTCAATTTCCACAATTCTTATTCACACAAAATATTCATATAATCTTCATGCATTCCAACTTTGTGCTGTAAAATGCCTAAAATAAAAACTCCTAAATGGAGGTTAGGGCATACCTGATAGTGCTACAAATATGGAAGCGAGGGGAGCAAGAGGTGCTCCTGTGAGAGAAAGGAGGGGCAGCAGAGGGTAGCTGGAGTCTGAGGCGGTGCGGCGAGGGAAAGGATGGGAGACGACGACAAGCCGGAGGTGGTCGTGTGGCATCGACGGTGACTGGTGAGGTGCGGAGACATTGCGAAGAGGGAGAACATAAGCTTTGGGTAGGGTTCAGGCGTGAGGGGCTTTCAACCGAGAGGGGGGCGGAGTCGGTCGCTCGGCGTCGGCGGTGCGGTGTCGGCGGTGACCGGTGACGAGCAGCGGCGGTGCAACGAGGGAGAACAGGCGCTGCAGGTAGGGTTCGGGCATGAGGGGGGTTCGACCGCGAGGGTGGGGGAGGTCGGGGCAGAGGCAGACGACATCGGCAGTGTAACAAAAAAGGATGGGCATGAGGGCGGCGACGGTCGGCGCGAGGGCGGTGGAATTCGGCGTTGTAGGGTATGGTTCCGCTGGGGAGAGGGGGTGCATGAGGGGGGTTAGACCATGAGGGGGTGGGGGTGGGGGAGGGTGGGGTAGAGGCGGATGATGTCGACGGTGCGATAAGGCAGGATGGGTGCGAGGGCGGCGGCGGTCGGTGAGAGGGTGGCGACGGTCGGCGCTGCAGGGTAGGGTTCCGGTGGCGCGAGGGGGATTCGAGTGTGAGGGGTGGGGGTGGGGGGGGGGGGGGGAGGGGGCGGGGAGGGGGGAAGATGGTGGGGGGCGCATATGAGGTTTTTTTAAGCTTAGTGACCGCCATTGGAGGTCACTATTGGGTATCAATAGCGACCGCCAATGGTGGCCACCCATGTTAGGGGGGCTCCAAATCCCCCTTTTCTAGTAGTTTATATACTTTAAATCCATAATTATAACCATACATGTGTTAATTGATGGTAAAATAATCACATATGTTCTTGAAGTGGTAGTCGGCCGTATACATGAACGATGGTTTAGTGTCCCATTTGATGGAAGAAGGATATGAATATAGGTTACTAAATAAACATAATAATATCTAATTATATGTAATATACTTATTTTATTATATCATCATAGTTTAATAATATTTGAAGGAGATATAAGAAGAAGAAAAACTAAAACATTCAGTTAAAAGCTATACGTCTTCTTCAGACAACCTACCTTGCTTTACACCTTAAGACCTCTAAAGTTTGTATTATGAATTAAAAATAACAATATAATGACATGAAAAATTCTATGATGGTATTATTATAGGTATTAAAAAATTATTTTGAAGTGAAAAAAAGAAGATAAAATGTCCCTTTTATAAAATAGGGTGGGGTACTCTTGTAATTTCTTAAAATATGAAATTATTATAATTTAATTTCCCAAATAAATTCTACAAAATTATATAATTATAATATAGGATAATTATGGGTCTAAATAATATCATACAATAAAATTTTTACAAGTTTATATTATGTTTTTACCCTTATCTCTTTGTTTTATCCCATGTTAACCCCTTTTGAAAATTACCGTGGTAACCATGTTTTTACAATTTAGGGGTCAATATAGTTATTATAGAAGTAAAATTGGTCCATAAATGGACCATAGTTGATATTTTTAAATGAACTAAAATAAATTGGATGAATATATTATTTTTAATATTTTTTAATCATTTAATAAAATATTATTTATTATAAAATAATATTAATGTCATTTTTGGAACTATTTAGTTAATTTGACTTTGAAAATAATATGAAAATAGTGGAATTAGAATATAATCAATTAAAACCTAAATAATAAGTTAGTTTTATCTAATTTTTTAGAGTATAGTAATTAATTCATGTTATATTACTTTGAATATTTTAAGAATTATTTAATTTATTTTTCTATTCATTGAATAAATGTCATGTCAGTATTGCGTAAGTATTTAAGAATATTATTCCATTCCTCAAAATTAAAAATAAATTACCATGATAAAAAAATATTTATATTTAAAATAAAAAATTTGTACCACACATATTATATCTACATCCTTATCACAAAATATTATATAAATTAAAAGCAATAAATTGAAATTTTTGACTTTATCTTTTACTTAATTGTTATAAAGGTCAAAATCCAAGAAATATGGGACCAAGATTCCTTTTTTTAAAATATTGTATGGAAATGGATGAACCAAAATCACAAAATAGGATAAAGGCAAGTGAAAGGGTCATTTTTAGCCCCTATCATATTTTTTTCAACATTAATTACCCAATTTACCCTTACCGTGGTGATAATTGTTTACTCTGGTTACTTTTCATAATGAATAAAAATAAAAGGGATGTATTTAACGAAATTTGGACATTTAAATTCATAATTTTTAATTATTTTTTTAAGATTCAATTCATAAAATTAACATAATTTAATTTAAAATTAAACACACAAAACGTGATGAAAAGTGAGTTTTTTAGAAAAAAATCCCTTTTAAGTATAGAAATATTTTTATACCATATTCAAGTATAAAATTCATTCAAGATACCATAATTGGATTATTTTTAATAAAAATTCACTAATTTATTTTTAAAACGAATCCAATTTTTTTAACTTTGTAATACTTGAAAAGAAAATACAGTTTTCAATTAAAATCAGTATTTTTACTATTAATTGAGAAATAAATATTTTTATAAAAACACCGAAATTTCAACCTAATATAATTTTGAATTATTATTTCAAAAACTATATCCTTTTTACAAAATAAAATTTCCAAAAGTGTAATAATTTCATTATATTGTCTACTCACAAAAATAAATAAATAACATTTTTGAAGAAAACATATTTTTGAAGAATAAAATGATTTTAATAAAAATTGAATGATTTTTATTAAGAATTTATCAATATATTTTCATTGATTACAAACTTTTTATATATTTCATATGTCATTTAATCCTATTCATACCTTCCATTTTAACGACTAGCTGTTGGGGTGTTATAAGTGGACTCACAAATCCTAAAATCCTATTTATGATTTCTTCATTGATTTCCTCCAAAATGTATTGAACAGTCTATAACCATTGAAATCAATAAAAATTTAGTTAATTTAAACTATTATATTTATTAGGACTCCATGATAATTGAAATTATCTCCAACCATGGCCTGTCCAACACATTATCTATGGTTGTATCTCCACATAGAAGATAGAAGATAGTGTCTAACATAGTATTTTCTTGAAGGATTTTATCTATCTTATGCATAAATAATATTTTATTTATATTTTTACATACATATTAATATTATTTTGATTTTATATAATTAATTGATCATGGATTGATAAAAAATTTACATATAATGCATTTATTTTATTGTATATTACATGATTATTAATTCATTTACTTTATATGATCACATTTAAATATTCAATAACCACATATCACATAACTAAGTAAATAAACATGCACTAGAAAAAATAAAATAAAAATGTGGCATGATTGTAAAGACCCGTAAATTTCAAAGAAATTTTTTTCTTAATTTTCTTTGGAATTTTACAAGAACGCAGTTTCTGACGGCACGTGATTCCGAGGCCCTGTGTGCTCGGAATCATTTTCCGAAGTTTGGCTCGGGTACGTTCAGTGAACGAACAAGCGGGTTTTTCTAAATTTTGAACCGGTGCTCGGAATTGAATTTTGAGGGCACCGATGGAATCGCAGCGCCGATACTTGCTTAGAAACGCCTCTTCCGGAGTTGCGTTTTCTCGGGTGTGGTTTCTAATTTTTTGGGGGTTAAGTGAAGAAAATAAAATAAAGTGGTGCGACAACTTTATTTTATTTCACTTAAGCCACTTAAAGCCACTTAAAGCTGCTTAAGCTGAGTTTAAGCGGATAGGGTGGAACCTAAAATATCATACCCTCTTGGTAGGATATTTGTGAGGTGGGGCCCGCACGAGCCCCACCGTTTTCTTTTCCCCTAAGTAACGCACCCGCAACCCCCCCTCTTTAATGAAAGTAAACTGACGCGTTTTCTAAATTCTTAACACCCCTTTTAATTGGGCGGTTAGTTTCGTTGTAATTAATTCTATGAATTAATTTGTTCATTACTTATCTTTAATTTTCGTTTGTTGGCATGTAATGAAATAAGACCAACACATGTCTTCTTGAGGATTTGACAGAAACTTTAAGTCCTTCATCCTCCTACACGAAGAACACGAAGAACACGAAGAACGCGAAGAACTCCGGCCTCCGACGAAGGGCGATGAAGAACGTCAGACCCTCGGAGATTGACGTGACGCGACGCCGACGCTTCTTCCGCGACGTTCCATCCCCGCGACAATCTTCGATCGACATCTTGAGGTAGGGGATTTCAGTCCTTTTAATTCTTTTTGGATTATAACATCAACATAGATTTAATTGTTATAATTAAATCTGTATGTTCTTGATCCTCGGAGTTTGTCTACGCAACTCCGAGTACCGCGCGACAGCGACGCCCTTCCGTGACGCGACGATCCTTTTTCTTCCGCGACGGTCAATTCCGCGACGAACTCGCGTCCGACGACGACGTTGAGGTAGGGGTCATTTTGAAAATGATAATACCCATGTTTGTTTTCCTCCAAGGAAAGAACGCGGACCAACCAATTAACAATTTGGTCCGCGGATTATTATTACGGGTCGAGGTTTATCAATTGCTGGGAATTATGGTGTTGTTTCAAACCGCTAACGCGGTGGGTGTGGACCAACGAACAAGTCCGAACCCACCGCCCTTTTGTTCTTGGTGTGCGGAATGGAGGACGATGACAAAACGGGCCGCAGAGACGATTTGTTGATTCCGCAGTGAAGAACGGGACCCGGGATGAGCTACGGCGCAGACGGAAATGAAATCGGACCGCCGGAGCAACTCCGGTGGCCCGTGGACTCCACCGGCGGCGCGGGTCGCCGGCGGCGCCCTGGCACGCAGCCGGACGGAGCCGCGGAGGCAGGGTGCGGTTCCGCGACCGCGTGGAACTGAAGGCAGGGACGCAGCCGGCTTCCGCGTCCGTTGGCGAGAGGCGGCCCCAACCGGGGCCGCAGATCCTTCACGCGGGGGCAGCGCGCCCCCGCCCGCGGTTTCCCTCGCTCGGCCGCTCGGCCGAGCCGAGCTGAGCCGACCCGCCAAGCCGGGTCGCACCCAGGCCGGGCCGAGTCGCGCCCAACGGGTTCGGACCCGGGTCGGGTCGACCCGGTTCGGGCCGACCCGAGGGGGGGGGTCGGTCCGGGCCCAGACCACCGTTTCAGGACCTTTTCGGTCTTTTGCTCATAACTTGAGATACGGGCCTCCGAACGGCGCGCTGTCAGTGGCAATGCGATCCTTGGATCGAGAAGTTCGTTTCGGTATATCACACTCAAGGTATAAGAATACTTTGAGTTCGGCCGGGTTGGTTCGTACACGAAACCAACTGGGCCCTCAGAGCGGAAACACTCATATCTTGAGCTTCGGACATCCGATTGACGTGCCGTCGACTTTGTCGAATTCCTATAAGTGAGACGGATCTTTTGGCTTACTCCACCCGAGGTTTGGATGCAGGTGGAGTATGTTCGGGTTGGTTTTTCCTTAAAAACCAACCGGGCCTCTGGGACGAAAATGGCAATAACTCTCAGACCGGACGTCCGATTGACGCGCCGTCTGCGACGTTGAGTTCCTATTGACGATACGGAACTTTTGGATACATCAACTCTGGACTATGTTTCAGTTGATGTATCAGCCTCTCGGCTCGTGGAGCGGACCCTCCCGAATGAGTTTGCTGTGTGCGGGAACCCTAGAGCTGGCTGCAACTGCTACTGTGACGACGACGACTGTGCAGAGATCCTCAGTGGATTCGACGGCGATGATTACAGCACTCAGCAATCCTTTGTGGGTCAGTGCTACCGATCCTGTGTGGGTCCGATCCTGTGTGGGTCAGCGCTCAGCGGTCCTGTGTGGGTCAGCGCCTACAGATCCTGTGTGGGTCCAATCCTGTGTGGGTCATTGCGGGGGTTAGTTACCTATCGATCCTTTGTGGGTCAGATCCTTTGTGGGTCATTGCGGGGGTTAGTACCTATCGATCCTTTGTGGGTCAGATCCTTTGTGGGTCATTGCGGGGGGTTAGTACCTATCGATCCTTTGTGGGTCCGACGGCTTAGATGAATCAGTGGAAATATCTTGTCATCTTTATCGTCATACAAAGAAGTATTCCTGTGCTGGACAGACCCTGGGGAGTCAGCACTTGTGGGACCAGAGATAGTCCGGGCCACGAGAGAGAAGGTCCAGGTCATCCAAGAGTGGATGAGGACAGCTCAGAGCCGGCAGAAGACTTACACTGACACGAGGCGGAGGCCAATAGAGTTCGAGGATGGCGACCACGTCTTCTTGTGTGTCTCACCTCGACGTGGATTACGGAGATTTGGCCGAGGCGGAAAGTTGTCTCCATGCTTCATCGGACCTTTCCAGGTCCTCATCAGGATCGGCGAGGTGGCTTACCGTCTGGCTCTACCACCTCAGTTGCACCGGGTGCACGACGTCTTCCACGTATCTCAGCTGAGGAGATATGTGCACGACCCGACGCATATCATTGACCATGGGGAGCTGGACGTTGATGATGGGGCGACTTTTGCGGAGGTCCCGGTGGAGATCGAGGATCGACAGGAGCGGGTCCTACGTGGACGATCAATTCCTCTTATGCGCATTAGATGGCAGTACGGGAACCTCCAGGAGAGCACTTGGGAGCGGGAGGCTCAGATGCGTGCTCAGTACCCACATTTGTTTCCCTAGCTTATGATGTATCTTTACGGGGATGTAAAGGCCTGAGGTGGGAGTGATGTAAAGACCCGTAAATTTCAAGGAAATTTTTTTTCTTAATTTTATTTGGAATTTTACAAGAACCCAGTTTCTTACGGCACGTGATTCTGAGGCCCAGTGTGCCCGGAATCATTTTCCGAAGTTTGGATCGGGTACGTTTAGTGAACGAACGAGCGGGTTTTTCTAACTTTTGAACCGGTGCTCAGAATAAAATTCCGAGGGCACCGATGTAATCTCAGTGCCGGTACTTTCTTATAAACGCCTCTTCCGGAGTTTCATTTGCTCGAGTGTGGTTTTTAATTTTTTGGGGGTTAAGTGAAGAAAATAAAATAAAGTGGTGCGACAACTTTATTTTATTTCACTTAAACCACTTAAAGCCACTTTAAGCTGCTTAAGCTGAGTTGAAGCGGATAGGGTGGAACCTAAAATATCCTACCCTCTTGGTAGTATATTTGTGAGGTGGGGCCCGCACGAGCCCCATCGTTTCTTTTCCCCTAAGTTACATACCCGCAACCCCCCCTCTTTAATGAAAGTCAACTGACGCGTTTTCTAAATTCTTAACGCCCCTTTTAATTGGGCGGTTAGTTTCGTTGCAATTAATTCTATGAATTAATTTGTTCGTTACTTATCTTTAATTTTCGTTTGTTGGCATGTAATGAAATAACACCAACACATGTCTTCTTGAGGATTTGACAGAAACTTTATGTCCTTCATCCTCCTACGCGAAGAACGCGAAGAACGCGAAGAACGCGAAGAATGCGAAGAACGCCGACCTCCGACGAAGGGCGACGAAGAATGCCAGACCCCCGGAGATCGACGCGACGCAACGCCGACGCTTCTTCCACGATGTTCCATCCCCGCGACAATCTTCGATCGACATCTTGAGGTAGGGGATTGCGGTCCTTTTAATTCTTTGTGGATTATAACATCAACATGGATTTAATTGTTATAATTAAATCTGTATGTTCTTGATACTCGGAGTTTGTCTACGCGATGCCGAGTACCGCGCGACAGCGACGCCCTTCAGTGACACGACGATCCTTTTTCTTCCGCGACGGTCAATTCCGCGACGAACTCGCGTCCGACGACGACGTTGAGGTAGGGGTCATTTTGAAAATGATAATACCCATGTTTGTTTTCCTCCAAGGCAAGAACGTGGACCAACCAATTGACAATTTGGTCCGCGGATTATTATTGCGGGTCGAGGTTTATCAATTGCTGGGAATTATGGTGTTGTTTCAAACCGCTAACGCGGTGGCTGCGGACCAACGAACAAGTCCGAACCCACTGCCCTTTTGTTCTTGGTGTGCGGAACGGCGGACGATGACAAAACGGGCCATAGAGACGATTTTTTGATTCCACAGTGAAGAACGGGACCCAGGATGAGCTACGGTGCAGACGAAAATGAAATTGGACCACCGGAGCAACTCTGGTGGCCCACGGACTCCACCGGCGGCGCGGGTCGCCGGCACAGCGACCGGAGGCGGCGGCGCCCCGGCGCGCCGCCGGACGGAGCCACCGCGGCTTCAGCCGCGGCGGCAGGGTGCTGTTCCGCGGCCGCGCAGAACCGAAGGCAGGGACGCGGCCGGCTGCCGCGTCCGTTGGCGAGAGGCGGCCCCAACCGGGGCTTCGGATCCTTCACGCGGGGGGCAGCGCACCCCCGCCCCGCGGTTTCCCTCGCTCGGCCGAGCCGACCCGAGCCGACCTGCCGGGCCGGGTCGCGCCCAACCGGGTCGGACCCGGGTCGGGTCGACCCGTTTCGGGCCGACCGAGGGGGGGTCGGGCCGGGTCGGTCCGGGCCCAGACCCCCCATTTCCGGACCTTTTTGGTCTTTTGATCATAACTTGAGTTATGGGCCTCCGAATGATGCGTCGTCAGTGGCGATGCGATCCTTGAATCGAGACGGTCGTTTTGGTATATCACACTCAAGTTTTCGGAATACTTTGGGTTCGGCCGGGTTGGTTCGTACACGAAACCAACCGGGCCCTCGGAGCGGAAACGCTCATATCTTGAGCTTCGGACGTCCGATTGACGTGCCGTTGACTTTGTTTAATTCCTCTAAGTGAGAAGGATCTTTTGGATTACTCCGCCCGAGGTTTGGACGCAGGTGGAGTACGGTCGGGTTGGTTTTTCCTTAAAAACCAACCGGACCCCTGGGACGAAAAAGCCAATAACTCTCAGACCGGGCGTCCGATTGACGCGCCGTCTGCGACGTTGAGTTCCGGTTGACGATACGGAACTTTTGGATACATCAACTCTGGACTATGTGTCATTTGATGTATCAGCCTCTCGGCTCGTGGAGCGGACCCTCCCGAACGAGCTTGCTGTGTGCGGGAACCCTAGAGCTGGCTGCGACTGCTACTATGAAGACGACGACTGTGCAGAGATCCTCAGTGGATTCGACGGCGACGACTACAACACTCAGCAATCCTTTGTGGGTCAGTGCTACCGATCCTGTGTGGGTCCGATCTTGTGTGGGTCAGCGCTCAACGGTCCTGTGTGGGCCAGCGCCTACAGATCATGTGTGGTTCCAATCCTGTGTGGGTCATTGCGGGGGTTAGTTACCTATCGATCCTTTGTGGGTCAGATCTTTTGTGGGTCATTGCGGGGGTTAGTACCTATCGATCCTTTTTGGGTCAGATCCTTTATGGGTCATTGCGGGGGTTAGTACCTATCGATCCTTTGTGGGTCCAACGAATTAGATGAATCAGTGGAAATATCTGGTCATCTTTATCGTCATACAAATAAGTATTCATGTGTGAGCTGAATCCCTTTTGCTTTCCTTTGTGGATTGTGTTGTGCTATCCTGTGTGGATTTACGTTTTGCTCTCCTATGTGGACTGGGTTGTGCTTGGGCTCGGATGTTGGATCCGAACGAGATTTGATGACTTAGGTATATGTATGGGCATATACCTAAGTAGTGTCGGATGTTACTTCGTGATTGTATATTTCCTTTGTGGATTATCCTTTGTGGATTCTGGGAGACCTTCGGGGGTCTCGGGGTCCCTACTGAGTAGCTTATACTCACCCCTGCATGGGCTATGCCCGCACTATGTTGTGTTGGTTGCAGACGACGGACAGCGCTGATCGTGGTGGAGGCTTGCGGAGCAGGACGGTACCTGGAGGTGGACCACTGGGTGGGACGTACTCGGAGTGGTCGGCTGGACCCGAGGAGCAGTGGAGGATTTCTGTACCCACCCTTCAGGTGGGATTTCCAGTGGGAAGCTCGACATTGCAGATTTACTTTTCAGTTTCTATTTTCCCTTTCCAGTTGTACTTTACTTTCAGTTTGGGTTTGTATTATGGCCCACTTACTTTTCCGCACTTACTGTTGTACTCAGCTTTTACTTAGTGTTTACTTCTGCCTGCTTACTCTATGGTGTTTGTTGTTTACTTTACAAAGGCAATGCCTTCCCTTTACTGGGATTTACGCCTTGGTTCTAGTCGCCAGCCCCTGTCCTATGGAAGGCGGGCTTGGGGTAGTCACTGTACGGGCCCCGAGGACGGGTCGTGACAAATTGGTATCAGAGGAGTTCGATTCTACCACAGACTCTGATATTTCTTCTATGTGAAGCAATAGTGTTAAGCGTATTGAGTGTGGTTATCAGTCCAGGGAGCCCAGTGTTGGTGCGGCGGCTGACGTATCCATACACCAGGACCCTGACTTATGATTTCCAACTTAATGCACGAAAACATTGATTGCATGTGTGTTTCAAGTTTTCTTTGTGATTACTTTGTATCAGCCCACCAGGTATACTGTTCTGACCGTGGCGCACCTGTTTCCTTTTCAGGATGGTCCCATGATGGTAGCCATCTAGGGTTTCGAGAGTTGAGCGTGACGATAGCCCACCGAGCGACGAGGCCTCGGTACAGGGCCCTTTGACAGCTGAGGCACCAGCGGTAGCTCAACCCGCCGAGCCACCGATGCTTCCAGCCCCAGCCGCTGACGATGTACGTCGCCTTAGTGCACTGTATGAGTTCCAGCGCCAGTGACCACCCAGGTTCCGCGGGGAGACGGACCCCCAGGCAGCCGAGGACTGGCTGGAGGCAGTGGTGTGAGTTTTCAGGCTAGTGAGGACACTAGCAGACATCATGGTGATCCTCGCAGCGAGCCTACTGCACGCAGCAGTGGGACGATGGTGGAGCTTGATGCTCCAGGTGCACGATGAGGCATCTCTCCTCTGGATAGACTTTAAGGGTCTCTTCCGCTCAGAGTTCGTCTCGGCCACCCTCCGTGCGGTGCGCATCCAGGAGCTTCTTCAGCTGCGGTAGGGCAGCTTGACAGTCGCCCAGTACTCGGCGAGATTTACCGATATCTCATGTTACTCGACAGACATGGTACGGGACCCATTCTTCCGAAACCGGACCTTTGATCAGGGATTGAGACATGAGATCAGGGCATCTCTGATCTCCCTCAGCATTCCGACTCAGGCAGGAGTATTGGAGTGAGCCCTTTTGATCGAGAGCTTCCTTGCTGATCCTTCATCAGTAGCGAGACCTACCGCGGGGCGGCACGTAGCAGAGTCTTCTGCAGAAGGTAGTTGACGGATGACTCAGGGGTCCAGTCAGACCAGAACCTCACATAAACGGCCTTAGGACACTGGCTCAGCAGTGTGGGGCACACAATGCGGAGTCAGTCTTTCGAGAGGCAGGCAGTGCTACACATGCGGCGGGCAGGGCCACATGGCTCGTGACTGCCCGACCCACCATGCCGAGGAGAAGCAGACGGTTAAGGGGCCACCCAGGAAGAGTCAGAGGGTCGACCGTGGCGGTCCGTAGGGAGGAGGCGGACGAGGTAGAGGATTTGGACGAGTAGCAGGTGGTGGGCGACGCTTTGAGGCTCTACCACCACCACCACCAGGAGGTCCACCCCGACCATAGGGAGCTGGCGGGCAGAGATAGGCACCGCTCCAGGAAGCGGAGGCCTACGACCACGGCGCACCCGAGATGATTCGTGGTACCATCTGTGTCTATTCCACCCTTTCTTCAGTTCTTATAGACACAGGAGGGAGTCACTCTTTCGTAGCCGCTGCCCTTGTTCGGAGCTCGGAGATTCCGATAGAGCCGTTGGCTCAATCCTTACGGCTATAGACTCATACGGGAGCGGACTCGACGATTACGCACTGGTGCCGACAGTGTGAGCTTACTCTAGGAGGCGAGAGCTTCGGCTGGGATCTTCTTGTAGCGGCGTCGAGGCCTTACGACGTCATCTTGGGCATGGATTGGTTATCTACAGTTCATGATCAGATCGACTGTATTAGGCGCAAGGTGCGATGTGTGCGCACCGACGGGAGCAGGTTCACCTTCACCGGCGAGAAGGGAGACTTCGCAGCACAGGATGGACTTCCACAGAGGAGAGGACAGCCCATCACTCATCAGTTGGCTAGCCTCATCCTTGGAGTAGTTGACGTGCAGAGTCCTAGTTTTCCTACAGTGGTGGATCAGTATGCGGACGTCTTTCCCGACGATGTCCCAGGTCTACCTCCTCACAGTGAGGTAGACTTTTATATTGATCTATACCCCAGGACAGCCCCGATATCCACTACAGCATATTGGATGGCCCCCACTGAGCTTCGAGAGCTACGGGTACAGTTGGAGGACTTGCAGGGCAAGGGATTCATCCGACCCAGTGTTTCACCCTGGGCTTCCCCGATATTGTTCTCCAAGAAGGCGGACGGGAGCTTGCGACTTTGTGTCGACTATCGTCGCTTGAACCAGGTGATGGTGAGGAACAAGTATCCGCTACCGAGGATTGATGACCTCTTCAATCAGCTCAAGGGAGCACGGTGGTTCTCGAAGATAGACCTTAGGTCAGGCTATCATCAGCTCAGAGTTCAGGACGAGGACGTGCAGAAGATGACCTTCAGATGTCGGTATGGCCACTATGAGTTCTTGGTTATGCCATTCGGCGTGACCAATGCTCCAGCAGTGTTTATGGGCCTCATGAATAGGATCTTTCAGCCATACCTTGATCGATTTGTCATAGTCTTCATAGACGACATTTTGATATACTCGACGACTGAGGAAGAGCACACATGCCACTTGCGAGTTGTACTAGACACACTCCGAGAGCACCAGCTTTATGGAAAGATCTCGAAGTGTCAGTTCTGGATACGTGAGGTCCACTTCTTGGGACACGTCATATCTGAGGCATGAGTTGCGGTGGATCCTACGAAGATCGAGGCAGTGCTAGCTTGGGAGCCACCCAAGAGCATGGCGGAGGTGCGGAGTTTCTTGGGACTAGCTGGATACTATCGGAGATTTGTGCCAGACTTCTCCAGAGTTGCGGTACCACTCTCAGCTTTGAAGAAGAAGGGGAAACCCTTTGTGTGGCTAGACAGATGTCAGCAGAGCTTCCTGGGGCTGAGACAGAGATTGACCAGCGCCCCTATATTGAGGTTGCCTGAGGAGGGATTAGGTTACGTAGTCTACTGCAATGCATCAGGGACCGGACTCAGATGTGTCCTGATGCAGGAGCGGGCGGTGATCGCCTATGGATCACGTTAGTTGAGGCCACATGAGCAGAACTACGCTACCCATGACCTGGAGTTAGCAGCAGTGGTCTTCGCTCTGAAGACATGGCGACACTATCTGATGGGCGAGCGCTTTACAGTCTTTTCTGACCATCAGAGTATCAGGTACATCTTCTCTCAGAAGGACCTGAACCTGAGACAGCGGCGATGGATCGAGTTCCTCCAGGACTATGACTTTGAGATAGTCTATACTCCTGGGAAAGGGAACGTGGTAGCCGATGCTCTCAGCCGGAGGACGGGCATTCAGCTACTCAAGGAGGCGACAGAGCAGCTAGCTGCTTTGAAGATATCCTTTGTGGATAGATATGGAGCATCCTTCCTTCAGTCTCTCACAGTCACCCCTCCACTACTATAGTGGGTCAGAGAGGCACAACGTGGGGGCGCTGACTGTGAGATGCGGCGTGCACAGATATCCTCAGGACAGGCACCTGATGGCTTCTCCTTTGGAGCAGAGCACGACATCCTTTTTAGAGGACGTACCTTGGTACCAGTTGCTTTACAGGAGGAAGTTCTGAGAGAGTTTCACACTTCTCCCTTAGCGGTACATCCTGGAGTGGCGAAGATGTACCAGGATCTTAAACGACAGCACTGGTGGCCAGGCATGAAGAAGGCTGTGGCAGAGTTCGTTTCACGATGCCTCACCTGCCAGCAGGTGAAGGTAGAGCATCAGGTACCAACAGGCTTGGTACATCCCTTGGAGGTCCCGGAGTGGAAGTGGGACGGGATATCTATGGACTTTGTGACTGGACTTCCACGCACTTCCAGAGGTCACGACTCCATCTGGGTGATTGTCGACCGACTCACCAAGTCGGCTCAATTCTTACCCATCAAAGAGCAGGGCTCAGTGGAGAGCTTGGGGCATCTCTACGTTCAATAGATTGTACAGCTTCACGGTGTGCCATCATCTATCGTCTCCGATCGAGATACTCGCTTTACTTCCCGGCTTTGGAAGGGGTTGCAGGAGGTGTTCGGGACGCAGCTACGTCTGAGCATCGCCTTTCACCCTCAGACGGATGGTTAGATGGAGAGGACCATTCAGACTCTCGAGCACATGCTCCGCGCATGTATCCTCAACTTTGGTCGCAGCTGGGAGGACCACCTACCCTTGGTGGAGTTTTCGTACAACAACAGCTACCACTCCACCATCGGGATGGCACCATACGAGGCGTTGTACGGCAGACCTTGCAGATCTCCTTTGTGCTAGACAGACCCTGGGGAGTCAGCACTTGTGGGACCAGAGATGGTCCGGGCCATGACAGAGAAGGTCTAGGTCATCCAGGAGCGGATGAGGACAACTCAGAGCCGACAAAAGTCTTATGCTGACAGGAGGCAGAGGCTACTAGAGTTCGAGGATGGCGACCACGTCTTCTTGCGTGTCTCACCTCGACGTGGATTACGGAGATTTGCCCGAGGCGACAAGTTGTCTCTACGCTTCATTGGACCATTCCAGGTCCTCAGCAGGATCAGCGAGGTGGATTATCGCCTGGCTCTACCACCTCAGTTGCACCGGGTGCACGACGTCTTCCACGTATCTCAGCTGAGGAGATATGTGCACGACCTGATGCATATCATTGACCATGGAGAGCTAGACGTTGATGATGGGGCGACTTTTGCGGAGGTCCCGGTGGAGATCGAGGATCGACAGGAGCGGGTCCTACGTGGACGATTGATTACTCTTGTGCGCATCAGATGGCAGCACGGGAACCTCCAGGAGAGCACTTGGGAGCGGGAGGCTCAGATGCGTGCTCAGTACCCACATTTGTTTCCCTAGCTTATGATGTATCTTTACGGGGACGTAAAGCTCTGAGGTGGGAGTGATGTAAAGACCCGTAAATTTCAAGGAATTTTTTTTTCTTAATTTTCTTTGGAATTTTACAAGAATGCAGTTTCTGACGGCACGTGATTCCGAGTCCCGGTGTGCCCAGAATCATTTTCCGAAGCTTGGCTCGGGTACGTTCAGTGAACGAACGAGCGAGTTTTTCTAACTTTTGAACCGGTGCTTAGAATTTAATTCCGAGGGCACCGATGGAATCATTGCTCCGATACTTGCTTAGAAACGCCTCTTCCGGAGTTGCGTTTTCTTGAGTGTGGTTTTTAATTTTTTGGGGGTTAAGTGAAGAAAATAAAATAAAGTGGTGCGACAACTTTATTTTATTTCACTTAAACCACTTAAAGCCACTTTAAGCTGATTAAGCTGAGTTGAAGTGGATAGGGTGGAACCTAAAATATCCTACCCTCTTGGTAGGATATTTGTGATGTGGGGCCCACACGATCCCCACCGTTTCTTTTCCCCTAAGTAACGCACCCACACCCCCCCTCTTTAATGAAAGTCAACTGACGCGTTTTCTAAATTCTTAACACCCCTTTTAATTGGGCAGTTATTTTCGTTGCAATTAATTCTATGAATTAATTTGTTCGTTACTTATCTTTAATTTTCGTTTGTTGGCATGTAATGAAATAAGACCAACACATATCTTCTTGAGGATTTGACAGGAACTTTAAGTCCTTCATCCTCCTATGTGAAGAACGCGAAGAACGTGAAGTACTCGAAGAACACTGACCTCCGACGAAGGGCAACGAAGAACGCCAGACCCCCGGAGATCGACGCGACGCGATGCCGATGCTTCTTCCGAGACGTTCCATCCCCGCGACAATCTTCGATCAGCATCTTGAGGTAGGGGATTGCGGTCCTTTTAATTCTTTGTGGATTATAACATCAACATGGATTTAATTGTTATAATTAAATCTGTATGTTCTTGATCCTTAGAGTTTGTCTACGCGACGCCGAGTACCGCGCGACAGTGACGCCCTTCCGCGACGCGACGATCCTTTTTCTTCCGCGACGGTTAATTCCACGACGAACTCGCGTCCGACGACGACGTTGAGGTAGGGGTCATTTTGAAAATGATAATACCCATGTTTGTTTTCCTCCAAGGAAAGAACGCGGACCAACCAATTAACAAGTTAGTCCGCAGATTATTATTGCGGGTCAAGGTTTATCAATTGCTAGAAATTATGGTGTTGTTTCAAATCGCTAACGCGGTGGGTGCGGACCAACGAACAAGTCCGAACCCACCACCCTTTTGTTCTTGGTGTGCGGAACGGCGGACGACGACAAAACGGGCTGAATAGATGATTTTTTGATTTCGAAGTGAATAACGGGACCCGGGATGAGCTACGGCGCAGACAGAAATGAAATCGGACCACCGGAGCAACTCCGGTGGCCCGCGGACTCCACCTGCGGCGCGGGTCGCCGACACGGCGGCGCCCCGGCGCGCCGCCAGACGGATCCGCCACGGCTGAAGCCACCGCGGCGGGGTGCGGTTCCGCGGCCGCACGGAACCGAAGGCAGGGACGCGGCCGGCTGCCGCGTCCGTTGGCGAGAGGAGGCCCCAACCGGGGCCGCGGATGCTTCACGCGGGGGCAGCGTGCCCCCGCCCCGCGGTTTCTCTCGCTCGGCCGAGCCGAGCCGAGCCGACCCGCCGGGCCGGGTCGCGCCCAACCGGGTTGGACCCGGGTCGGGTCGACCCGGTTCGGGCCGACCCAGGGGGGTCGGGCCGGGTCGGTCCGGGCCCAGACCCCCGTTTTAGGACCTTTTCAGTCTTTTGATCATAACTTGAGATACGAGCCTCCGAATGATGCGCCGTCAGCGGTGATGCGATCCTTGGATCGAGAAGCTTGTTTTGGTATATCACACTCAAGTTTTCGGAATACTTTGGGTTCAGCCGGGTTGGTTCGTACACAAAACTAACCGGGCCCTCGGAGCGGAAACGCTCATATCTTGAGCTTCAGACGTCCGATTGACGTGCCGTCGACTTTGTTGAATTTCTCTAAGTGAGAAGGATATTTTTTCTTACTCCGCCCAAGTTTTGGACGCAGGTGGAGTACGGTTGGGTTGGTTTTTCCTTAAAAACCAGCCGGGCCCCTGGGATGAAAAGGCCAATAACTCTCAGACTGGGCGTCCGATTGACGCGCTGTCTGCGACGTTGAGTTCCTGTTGACGATACGGAACTTTTGGATACATCAACTGTAGACTATGTGTCAGTTGATGTATCAGCCTCTCGGATCATGGAGCGGACCCTCCCGAACGAGCTTGCTGTGTGCGGGAACCCTCGAGCTGGCTGCGACTGCTACTGTGACGACGACGACTGTGCAGAGATCCTCAGTGGATTCGACGGCGACGACTACAACACTCAGAAATCCTTTGTGGGTCAGTGCTACCGATCCTGTGTGGGTCAGATCCTATGTGGGTCAGCGCTCAGTGGTCATGTGTGGGCCAGTGCCTACAGATCTTGTGTGGGTCCAATCCTGTGTGGGTCATTACGGGGGTTAGTTACCTATCGATCCTTTGTGAGTCAGATCCTTTGTGGGTCATTGCGGGGGTTAGTACCTATCGATCCTTTGTGGGTCAAATCCTTTGTGTGTCATTGCGGGGGTTAGTACCTATCGATCCTTTGTGGGTCCGATGGCTTAGATGAATCAATGTCAATATCTGGTCATCTTTATCATCATACAAAGAAGTATTCCTGTGTGAGCTGAATACCTTTTGATTTCCTTTGTGGATTGTGTTGTGCTATCCTATGTGGATTTACGTTTTGCTCCCCTATGTGGACTTGGTTGTGCTTGGGCTCGGATGTTGGAGCCGAACGAGATTTGATGACTTAGGTATATGTATGGGCATATACCTAAGTAGTGTCGGATGTTACTTCGTGATTGTATCTTTCCTTTGTGGATTATACTTTGTGTATTTTGGGAGACCTTCGGGGGTCTTGGGGTCCCTACTAAGTAGCTTATACTCACCCCTACACGGGCTATGCCCGCACTACATTTTGTTGGTTGCAGACGACGGACAGCACTGATCGTGGTGGAGGCTTGCGGAGTAGGACGGTACCTGGAGGTGGACC
Source organism: Viscum album (assembly GCA_963277665.1). NCBI lineage: Eukaryota > Viridiplantae > Streptophyta > Magnoliopsida > Santalales > Viscaceae > Viscum > Viscum album. The sequence continues at coordinate 137,942,870 of OY728123.1, read as the reverse complement.
ACTGGGTGGGACGTACTCGAAGCGGTCAGCTGGACCCGAGGAGCAATGGAGGCTTTCTGTACCCGCCCTTCAGGTGGGATTTCCAGTGGGCATCTTGACGTTGTGACTTTACTTTTCAGTTGTTGTTTTCCCTTTCCAGTTGTACTTTACTTTCAGTTTGGGTTTGTATTCTGGCCCACTTACTTTTCTGCACTTACTGTTGTACTCAGCTTTTACTTAGTGTTTACTTCTGCCTACTTACTCTGTGGTTTTTGTTGTTTACTTTACAAAGGCAATGCCTTCCCTTTACCGGGATTTACGCCTTGGTGCTAGTCGCCAGCCCCTGGCCTATGAAAGGCGGGCTTGGGGTAGTCACGACACGGGCCCCGAGGACGGGTCGTGACAATGATTGCTTTATTTTTCTACTTTTTAGTTTATAGGGTAGATAATAATCTAGCCGTTGAAAATAGGGGATATCTTATTGAGTCTGGCTATGTCTGAGTTGTAGTATTCCTCCTTTAACCTTTGTATCTCCTTGGTTTGTTTCACCTTGGATTAGTTTGGAACCATATCCTATCACCTGGGATCTCTTAATTTTCATACTCTTACACAATCATTAGTGAGGGGAATGACGAGTTTGGGGCTACATAGAAGAAACCTTGGACATAGAGTCCAATACATAATTAAGAGGACTGGATGATAGAAAAATCATCACATTTAATTTAATAATAAATTATCACAAAAACCTGTAATAATAATTAAATTAAATAATTAATTAATATATACATAGGTTTTTAATCTCATGAACATTCACACATGTAACATATATGTATTTAAAACAAGTTAACATACATTTCAATTTGTTCTTTATTAAAGAAAAATTCTCTAATTAATAATTAATCTTCATATTAATTAATTAAATAATTAATTAATTTTTCTTATTTATACATAAAAAATGTCCTTGTTATTTCCATAAAATTCAATTTCAAATAAATTAAATTAATTAATTTTAATTAAAATTATTTAAGTACATGACGTGTATTGGAGGAAATATGACGTGCAACCTTCTTCTTCTACCTTAAACCCATTTCTAGATTTTAACTTTTACATGGAATGTTCCATCATATGACATAGAGTATGGATAATGTTGTGTATGGTTCCTATCATTTAAATTGTACTTACATAGAACATATATATTCATGACATCTCGTGGTATACACAATGTGTTGTTTCGTGAGTCATTTTGTGCGGTCTGTGCAACATTTGTAACTACACGACACACCCTGAATATATGCAGAATGTTCTGTTGGCAATGACTATGAAGTACAAGAAGTTTTTATTACTATACACATACTGTATCACCATAATTATTCATAAATAAATAATTAATTATATTAATACCACACATTACCCTCTACAAAACTCAACATGTAATCAGTGCATTAAAAACCTATCATAGGATGTGTAGGTCAAACCACATGACATGTACATTGGTATCTTTTAATTATCCACTCCATGTGTTAATTTTCACTACATTCCTAGTGAATTGAATTTTTTTTCATGTGTTATAATATGTTACAAAACATGTACAACCCATTAACCATCATGTACTTTTTTTATTATCATGTCTCTTGGATGAAAGTCATTACATGGTATGTATTAATTGCATGTCACTTAATTTGACTACATGGTTTCTTTGATTCCTATGGTGTAAAACTATGTTGGGTTACATGTTGTGTATGCTATCTACACACTGTGCACCCCTGTCAAACCACATGAAAACTAGCAGCCAATTTTTATCATGTAATAACATCATGTACCGAATTACCACATGATGTGTTATGATTTGTGTGGCTTATATTTGTGTGGTTGACCGTGGGTATAAAACTTTTACATTTTTGTTACACATCATGTATCTATTTAATGTATCCAGAATCTCTAGAACCTCTAGATGGGATCCTGAAGCATTCTTCATCTATTCTTGGATTGTTCTTGGTCATATAAAATCAAATGATCAAGATATCTCCACTTTAAGATTAAATAATAAAAAACATGAAATAAAATTATAGTACATTAATTAAATAATTGGACAATGATTAATAAATAATTATAAATTAATATGTGACCACTCTGATACCATTTTATGGTTTTCATTCATAACCAACATTGTTGTCCCAATGCCCAATAATCGCCTTCATCAGTTTATTCGGATACATTCTCAAAACCAAAAGATAGAAACCCTATAAGATTCGAAGAGATTATCTTGTCACATGTAATTTATAATTAATTTATATAAAATAATTAAAAATTATTGAAATTTATTATTCACTGATTAATCTTTTTTATGTTCTTATTGTATCATCATTGCAATGATGGATCCAATGCAGAATCCCTCTAGTGGTATACACATGTTCTATAGAAATCACAAAACACCATAGATGTATATCTAGGTGCTAGCATAGAGGTATTGGTTTTCTTACATCATTCTTCATCGATCATAATAATAATTCCTTTTGTCTTGAAGGATTATTTTTTATTCTCTCAATCTTGAGATGGAGTATGAGGATCAGAGTCTCACATTCGTGGGAGAGTTCTTGATAGAAATATCTTAGATCTTGAGAGAATCCATAAGAGAGGATTGTTTTTCACAAAAATTATTATCCTCTAGAAATTTTATAAATGGGTTAATATAATTAGGGTTTAAGAATCAGTTATTTCACATATGCCTTTAACTAATATCTATATTCAAATTAAACATCATTGAGAATAAAAACAATAATAATATTTCCTTGCTATTTAGTACCTCCCAAATTATTTAAATATCATTTTCTTAACTAAATAAATTCATATTTATTTAAATTATATTGAATAAAATATATCATTTCTATATGGACCCTTAACTCGGCCCATCAATCCTCCTCATCATTTATCGAATCTTGAATAATAAATATTTATTATAATATTCATTTAATAAATAAGTAAATATTATTTATGCACTAACTGAAGAAAATATATTTATTTAATATTCAACTCACACATATTCCAACAAAAATAACTAGTGATTGAATTTATGAGATCAACATAACTCAAATAATTATTATTCCTTAATCTTGAGAATAATTTCACTTCTATATTAAATTCATATTGAATTTAACTGATATTCTAGATATATTTACTTTGTGAACCTATATGCCATTTTTTTATTGATATTAGGCGAGCTATCCTAAAGTCCAAGATCAACATCATGCAACATGTCAAAAAAACAGTAGAGGAATACATTAATGTCACAATGACAATAACCTTAGATGAACACTTACTATTTAATATAATCTCATTGTCTCAATATCTCATCACACTGGTTTCATACTTGTGTCACCAACCTATATGCTTGAATATATTTTTTTAATCTTGGAAATGAACTTGTCAATAAACCCTCATGATCGTGGACTTAATCAGGTAGTTCTATTTCAATCAAAGGTCCTGAGATGAAATATTTCAGTATGGGGAGGGCCAAATCATTTCATGAATTATTTATCAATGTCATATCACTTATAAGGAAGAAAACATATCCTACTTCACCATGAGAATATATCATCATGATTTTTAGAATTGCATCAAAGTATATGATTCATGATATACATTAACAATAATTTCAACTATAAGAACAAATACACGTATCTGTAGATACAAATATTTAATGACACATAGAATATATGGAATTCATATTGGAGGGTATTTCCTCATAACCTATTGTCTTAGAGATTACTAAGAGTTAAAACTTCATGAGTCAAAGCCTCATTTTCTTAGGAGTATCCAATACATGAATGTATACAATTAATATGTTTCTTATTAGAAGATGTATTCTATACTATGTGAAATATATTTTAGAATATTGTAATATCACTTCAAGGTTTTCATCATAGTATGGAACTACTATAACCTTTTGATGTGAAAAAATCACATTAATTCTATACATAAGAAAACTCATCATGTGATAATATATTTATTAATGTTTATATATTTTAATATATAGGTAAGTGAAGGTAAAATTTTAGTTGGTTATAGGTAACTAACTATAAAATTAAAAGAATAATAATCCAACCCAAAAAATAGTTATGATTAAGATCATAAGAGTTATCTCAAGATATCCCATATAGGGGTGAGAACAACTACCCAAATGATCATCACAAACACTAGATCAAACCAAAATAATTATCATGTGCATGAAATTAATTATATGAATGTTAAAGAAGAGTGTGATCAATATCCAAAAATCATATAACAATACAATGATAAATTTTGTTGAGAATCCCATTTAAAAATTAATTCAATAGAATTTCATCATTGGGAAATCACACTGGTGGATACATATCTCCAAAATGAATCCTCCCAACATCAATGTACAAAACATGGAAGAAAACACCTTCAGTCTAATTACCGAACCTAGTATCTCATACACAAGACTGTTAAATCCAACTCACACAAAAATTAAACTATAATTATAAAGTAGAAGTGAAATCACGTAAAGGACATAATAAAAATTTTGTAGTCTATACTTTCATCTTATATCCACTGAGAGAAGAAGCACAATATTTTTTTTGGACTCCACATGTGTTAATCATGTTTTAATGATCAAAAATCCTATTACTGTTAATTTATCTCAATCTTCATTACACATCTTACTAATGCTCTTCAATCTCAATAATAACTACACATCATGTTTTAATGATAACAAATCTTATGGATGTTAATTACTCTCTTTATTATTTACAAGTCTTATACATGATCACAAATCTCACATATATTATCAAGCCTTTATGTTTATGATTCAAGTTCTCTTACTCTCTAATGATTAAACTTAATCCATATTCTGCATATTACTGTCTAAGTCCAAATATAGATATTTGTCTAGGTATGGACACACCGTGAAGGACTCACCATGACCCACTCACCGTGACCCAGACACCGTGAACCACTCACCGTGACCCAGAAACCGTGACCCAGAAACCGTGACCCATACAGCATGACCCAGACACCGTGAACTAGACACAGTGAAGGACAAACCATGATCTAGACACCGTGAGCTACACACCGTGACATGGACATACCGTGAAGCTCATACCGTGAACCTCATACCGTGAAGACTATACCGTGAAGAATACATTGTTTACTTAATCACTGTGACACCGTTTCTTAACTTTTTGTCAATATTATTTAAATAATTCTAACGGTCATATTTGATGTTTTTAATGCAATTAATGTTATTTAGTGATAGTTATTGGCATGTCAGGAAACCGTATCTCATACCTATGAAAAGGGAATCATTCCTACTGCCAGAACTCATGGAATATAAGGAAGTTTGAGATGAAGTACACGAGTGGTGTGCAAGTGTGAATATACAATGAGAAGAAATTACATACACCCGAGAGTACTGTGTTGAACGAGAAGAACAATCCTGGGCAAGAAAGAGATTGCAAGACTTTCAAAGAACTCTTATGAATGCAATCCAACACCACTGAAGAACACACGATGAATCAAGAGATCATTTTAATTCCTGTAGAATACAAGCTTAACTACGACACTCTGTTTTTCAACAGAAAAACCAGAGAAGGACTCAGAAGCATTCCTGCTAAATCCAACGTGTCCAGAGCTGCATTGATAATCACTAGAGCTTTCTAAACTCTTATCTGTTCTCTCTAAGTGATTTATTTATTAAGTTTTGAGAAGTGTGGTGTACTCTATATTTCTTATACACACACTGTCTCCTGCACTGAACTAGAGGATATCAAAATCCTCACTCCAAATCTCTTAACTCTTGTTTACCCACGTCAACTGTTGAAGAGGTCTTTGTGTGGCCTGGTCTTTGTTTTGTTTCCCATGGAGAACAGTGGTAGAGGTCCCTGCATGGCCTGGACAGTTTTGTAAACTGTTGTTAACCCCAATCCAGGGTGTGGATAAAATTTATATAAATTTGAGAGGAATAAGTCTCGGCTTGAGACTGAACCTCTTGTTATATTTGTTGTTCATCTTTAGTTTAAGTTCAAAGTATACTACATATATCTTATTTATTCCACTACTATTACTTTGAAATACAAAACTATTTTAAAGGTACTTTGATAGTTAAATTAGTAAGTGTTTACACTTATTGTAAATCAGTAGGTTAGTTTCAAAAGTTAGTTTGATCTTGTGGTTAAATTAACTGAGATCCAATCAATCTTTGAGAAGCTAAGTGAACATTTACAATCTGTATAAATTCACTACAGTTTAACTTATGTTATAAATTAGGGGATTTTAAATAGACAATATTTTAACAGAAATTTTAATTGGAACTCAATTCACCCCCCTCTTGAGTATCCACTCTGACCAACATTTGGTATCAGAGGTTTTGTTTTTGTTTAAGGACTTTTGAAATACTCTGTTTTTCAACTGTGATTTTAGTTGCATATTTAAAGATCTTAAATTTCTATTAGTTCTAAATTTTATCTCTTTAAATTATCTTTCTAAAATATAGTTATGGATAATAAACTAGAGGGTTATGCTACTAACAGTCCACCTTTCTTCAATGGTACAAACTATGCGCAGTGGAAACTTAAAATGAAAATTCATTTAGAAAGCATGAGTTTTGATATCTAGACCGCTATAGAGTCACAATATAAAATTCCATAAACTAAAAGAGTAACTTGGGATGAACCTACAAAGACTGCCTACAATAATAATTGTAAAGCCATGAATGCCTTGTACTGTGCTCTAGGAGATGAGGAGTTTAACAGAATTTCTGCTTGCAAAACAGCTTTTGAAATATGGGATACTTTGGGTGTTTCTCATGAAGGAACAACCAATGTTAAAGAAATGAGATTAAATACTTATACTATTAAATATTATAATTTTAAAATGAAGACTGATGAACCTATTTCTGATATGTATCTCAAGTTTAATGAGATAGTCAATACAATGAATTCACTCAGAAAGTTTGTTCCAGCAAAGGAACAAATTATGAGAATCTTGAGATGTTTACCAGACCGATGGAGAGGCACATCTGTTTCAATCAGAGAGTCATGTGACATTGCTGATCTACCTGTCAAAGAACTCATTGGTAAGATTATGATGTATGGGAAATAACTCAAGGTGAATAAAGAGGAAGATGATGAACCTAAGAGAAAATCTATGGCTTTCAAGACTACTGCTACAAAGAATAAGGACAAAGAAAAAGTTCAAATACAAACTAACAGTTTAACTAGTGAAAATTCAGACTCTGATAGTGATTCTGAAATGGCTCAGATAGCCAGAAGGCTTAAGAAATTTTATAGGAAGAATAAAATTTTCAGAAAATCAAATTAAAAAGGAAAGTATGACAATAAGGGACATTGGAAGAAGGATTGAAAAAATCCAGATAAAAGTGATGAAGTTGTTTTCTATGAGTGAAAAAGGAAAGCACACATTAAAGCAGACTTCCCAAAGCTAAAATTCAAGAAGAAATATGATTACAAGGATAGTAAATACAAAAAGGCTATGAAGGCTACCTGGAGTGCTTCTTAAGACAGCACAATTGAATTTGAAATGTCTGATTCTGAAAGAAATCATGCCAACATGTGTTTCATGACAAACACATCTGAGGTAATCTCAGATACTCCTGTTTTAAATTATTATTATTCTGGAGATGATGCAGAATCTGATTCTGATTCTGAAAACATGACTAGTGAGGAATTATTTGAATACTGTAATATGTTGGAAGAGACATGAAATGAACTTAAGGATAAATACAAATCATTAAAGAAACAGCATGCTCTCACTACTATTGTTAAAACCGAACTTACTATTGAAAAAGAGAAAAATGCTCAATTGTTAAAGGAGAACACTGAACTGAAAATGTCTAATGAGCAACTTATAAAAGACTTAGAGAAGTTCAAAAATGGAAAAGATACACTAACTCAAATGCAAGGAAAGAAGGTAGCGCCAAAATACACTACTGGAATAGGCTACAAACCTAGACAGAGACAGATTACTAAGAATAGATTTATTCCTAAATCTGGACAGAATACTGCTAGTTTTAGTTCTGGACATTCATATGCTTCAACTAGTTATTCACATAATTATAAATCAAATAGAGTTTATCTTTCAAAATATTTTGATTATATAAATTATATGAGACCCATAAGACAAATGTGGGTACCGAAATCTTTGATTGCTAACCTTTCTGGACCCAAGAAGATCTAGGTACCAAAATCATTTCCTATCTAAATATGTTTTGTAGGAAGCCTGCTTAAAGAGTTCCCACAAGAAGATATGGTATTTGGATAGTGGATGTTCATGAAATATGTCTAGGGATTACTCATGCTTCAAGAGTTTAATAAAGGTTGATGGAGGTCATGTCACCTTTGGTGATAATTCTAAAGGAAAGATCATCGGCCTAGGACAAATTGGTAACACTGATTCAGTTTTAATCTCTAAAGTTTTATTTGTTGATGGACTTAAATATAATCTGTTAATTATTTCTCAATTATGTGATGATGGTTTTAATGTCAAATTTGAAAATGATTCTTGTAATTTTTTTAACTCTAAAAATGTTTTAGTATTTTCTGCTCTAAGAAATGAAAATTTTTATGCTGTTGATTTAAATTCCTTAGCTAAGAAAAATGTTACCTGTTTAAATGCTTTTCATAAAGAGTCCTGGTTATAGCATAGAAGATTAGGACACTGAAATATACACTCACTTATAAAACTAACTAGGAAGAACTTAGTTAGAGACCTACCTAAACTTGATTTTCCAAATGACAAAGTTTGTAATCCCTGTCAAAAGGGAAAGCAACATAAGGTTTCTTTTAAATCAAAGAAAGAAGTTTCAGCTTCTCAACCTCTCGAGTTGGTTCACATGAATTTGTTTGGACCATCTAGATTTTCTAGCTTAAATGGGAAGCACTATGTCTATGTCCTAGTAGATGACTTTTCTAGATATACTTGGGTATACTTCTTAGCTCACAAAAGTGAAGCTTGTTCTTACTTTGTTAAGTACTCCAAATCTGTAGAAAATCTTAGTGGAATTAAGATTAAAACCCTAAGAAGTGATCATGGTCGTGAGTTTGAGAATCATGAGTTTGAATCCTACTGCTCGCATAATGGCTATATTCATAACTTTTCTGCTCCCAAGACACCTCATCAAAATGGTGTAGTAGAAAGAAGAAATAGAACCCTGCAAGAAATTGCTAGAACCATGCTTAATGAATATGACCTACCTATTTACTTTTGGGCTGAAGCTGTGAATACAGCTTGTTATATTATTAATAGAGTCTTAATTAGACATGTTCTTAAGAAGACCTCATATGATTTGTGGAACAATAGAAAACCTAAAGTTAGTTACTTTAGAGTCTTTGGATTCAAAGTATTTATTCTCAATACAAAAGATCATCTTGATAAGTTTTCTTCTAAGAGTGATGAAGGAATCTTTTTAGGATATTCTTTAACCAGCAATCTTATATAGTTTTCAATAAAAGAACCAAGTGTGTGGAAGAATCTGTTCACATCAAATTTGATGAAACTAATCCACATGAGCCTAAAACCTCTCTTGAAAATCTTGAAGAAGATTTATCTGTTCTGGACCTTAATGACAAATCTAATGAAACTGCTATAAAGACAACCAGTTCTGGACTTATTCCAGAATCTGATCCTAATGAACCTGAACCTAGAGAAGAACCTGAAATTTCTAGTCCTACCTTTACTAGATCATCTATAATTCTAAAGAATCATCCTTTAGATGCTGTTGTAGGAAATCTTGATAGAGTGACACATACTAGAGCTTCTCTTAGAAATCAGGTTGAACATCAAGCCTTTTTGTCACAGCTTGAACCTAAAAACATTGATGATGCTATTAATGATGAATTTTGGGTAATTGTTATGCAAGAATAAATCAATCAATTTGAAAGAAATAATGTTTGGAATCTTGTTGAAAGGCCTAAGGATACTTTCACAATAGGCACTAAATGGGTGTTTAGAAATAAAGTAGATGAATCTGGAAACATAGTTAGAAATAAAGCTAGGATAGTTGCACAAGGATATAGTCAAGAAGAAGGTATTGACTATGAGGAGACTTTTGCTCCAGTAGATAGATTAGAAGCTATTAGGATTTTACTTGCTTATGTTGCACATCTAAATTTCAAACTATATCAAATGGATGTCAAGAGTGCATTCTTGAATGGATATATTGATGAGGATGTTTTTGTTGAACAACCGCCTGGATTTTCAAACCCTCATTTTCCAAATCACATTTTCAAATTATCAAAAGCTTTATATGGTTTAAAGTAAGCTCCAAGAGCTTGGTATGATAGATTAAGTACTTTTCTAATTTCCAAAGGTTTTAAAAAAGGAATAGTTGATCCTACTCTGTTTATAAAACGAATTTCTAAAGATGTTTTAGTAGTACAAATTTATGTAGATGATATTATTTTTGGATCTTCAAGAAATTCCATATGTACTGATTTTTCTAAAATGATGCAAAATGAATTTGAAATGAGTTTAATGGGTGAACTAAAATTCTTTCTTGGATTTCAAATCTTTCAAAATGATGATGGAATTATTTTAACTCAAAGTAAATATACTAGAGATATTTTAAAACATTTTGGATTGGATGACACAAAAGGTAGTGACACTCCCATGAGTACCACCTGTAAGATGGATCTTGATGAGGATGGTAAATCTGTTGATCAAACCACTTATAGAGGAATGATTGGAAGTCTACTCTACCTGACTGCTAGTTTTCCTAATATTATGTTTAGTGTGTGTATGTGTGCTCGCTTTCAAGAAAACACTAAAGAGTCACATTTAAATGATGTGAAGAGAATTTTTAAATACCTCAAGCATACTCCCAATTTAGGACTGTTCTATCCCAAAGGAAAATCATTTAAATTAGTTAGTTATTCGGATGCTGATTTTTCTGGATGTAAGTTAGATAGAAAAAGCACCTCTGGAACATGTCATCTTTTAGGCAATTCACTAGTATCATGGTGTAGTAAGAAACAAAATTTTGTTGCATTATCTATTGCAGAAGCTAAATACATAGCTGCTGGAAGTTATTGTGCACAAATTTTGTGGATGAAACACACATTACTAGAATATGGATATCAATTCAGACATGTCCCAATAAATTGTGACAACACAAGTGCTATTAATATTTCTAAGAATCCTGTTTCTCATTCTAGGACAAAACATATTGATGTAAGACATCACTTTTTGAGGGATCATTATCAAAAAGGTGATATCACTTTGGAATTCATTGGTACTGAATATCAACTTGCTGATATATTCACTAAACCATTAAATTCTGAGAGATTAGACTACATCATACATAATATTGGTATGATTAATCATTAGTAAATATCTTACTGATCTTAATGTTTAATACTTTACTGTATTTTAATTTACGGTTTCATGTTCACTATTTCTAAGTTACTGTTTTATGCTCACGGTCTCACCGTCAAGACTTTATGCTCACGGTCTGTCAACTCACTGTCTCACCGTGACTACACAGAATTCTCACTATCACACCATGACGACTACCAACTGTCTCACCGCGATGACTAGTTTTCATCACACCGTAATGCCTACTCATGGTCTCACCGTGAAGATTATCTATATTCTTATTTTAACCTGTATCACAGTAATTTTTATTTCACCACTATTTGATTTCCTGTGTTTTTGTTTTTATGAAGTTTGACATTCCCAAATGATAAAACTTAAGGGTTTCATTCGATTCCTTACCCAAACTCTCTCCTAAACCTTCTCTTCCCTCTCGCCCGAACCTTCAGCGAATGCCAAGGATGAAGCATCCATATTCACCCTCATCTGAGAAGCACCACTCTAAGAAATAGAAGAGGATACCGAGGATAGCTCCCAAAGGTCCTCTAAACCCAAACCTGGTAATCCGTATAGTTGTACCTGAAAAAGAGGTTTTCCCAGAGTGGTTGTTGTCTAGCAGGTCTTTAGTTTTGAAAGTTTTAAGAGAACATGGATGTATTGAATGGTTCACTGGACATAATAGACCGATTTACCTGAGATTTGTATCTCAATTCTATCAGTATGTGAAGTTTTCCTTTGAGGTTGGAGAAATCTTTATGGTGACAAGATGGATAAATGGCAAGAAGTGCTCTTTCTCTTCGAGGTTGTGGGCTGCATGCCTAGGGATTCCACATGAAGGAGTTTGTGAGGATTATCAGAGAGACCCTCTTCCAACAACTGACATCTTTTACCTGGAGAATGATTTGGAAATCCTGACTAGAAATGGCACCAAGTGAAGGTCCATAGCTATTGAATTGGATGGGGAGACTAGACTTATGTTCAAGTTTGTTCAGAATTTGATTAGTCCGAGAAAAGGATATTTTGTTGTGATGAAGTATCAGTATGTGTTCATGATTCACCTTTTTAAGAATGGCCATAAGATCAACCTTTGTAAGTAAGTTATTAACCATATCTTTGAGCTGATAAAATTCACTTCCAAATACACCTCCTTGTTTTACTCAAGGATGATTTCAGCTATTTTAGTTGCAAAAGGGATGGTTGGACCAAATGAAGAAAAGTTAGATGAATTTGATTTCTTCTTATCCTTTCCTATCATCAGAAGGATAAATATTAGATGGAAACCCTAGAAGAAGTAGTGGGTTGAGGATAATGATCAACTCTATAAAAATTTTAATCCTGTTGAATATCCAAGAAGGCCTAAAAATCTATCTGATCCTGGTTTGGAACCAGATGAAGTGGTTGAGTATTCATAAGAAGAATAAGAAGAGGAAGTAATAACTAAAGTATCTCCTAGAGAAGAAGCTAGAAGACCTCCAATGGAAACAGATCCTGTTGAAAAAGAAAGGATTTTTTTCCCTGATGTTATCCCTAGTGGAAGACCTCAAGGAGAATAAGTTGTTGTTAGTCTGAGAGAAGAGGAAGATCCTGCTTCTAGTGCAGATGTCAATCCAGAATCTCATCCTAATACTGCAAGAAAATTGGTTTTTCCTGATTCAAAATGGCAAGCAACCTTAGAGGCAGATCTTGTTGAAGAGGATCTTTCTGTTGAGAAAGAAGCAAGTCTGGAAGCTCAATCAGTGGAACAATCGGTTCCTAAGATTATTCCCTCTGCTGAAGAGAGGATGGAAATTTCCTTTCAGCTGGAAAGGAAAGAGTTTGATGAAGATATTAGGTATGATCCTATGGATCTTGATCATGGTGATCCTATATTCTCTGAAATGGAAGCACAATTTGAGGGGGAGGAACCTCAAAACCTTGAGATTATAGAAGATGGATTTGCTGAAGCTTCTCAACCTTCTGTCACATATTCTATGTACACTCAGTATGAATTCCCAAGCTTTTATGATGTAAATGAGTCATAGAAAGTGACTACAACTGGAATGGATCTTTCTTCTCTGTTTCAACTAAAGTCTATAGCTCATCCAGAACTAGAACCAGAGCCCCAACCTCAATCTGAATCAGAATCCGAGTCTGAAGATGGCTCTGAACCTCAACCAGAATATGAACCTCTGTCTTTACCTGCACCCTTACCTGAGCATCACTCCTTTGTGACCAAAGATGATCTGAAAATTTTTGGAGAGACTTTGTTAGCTGGAGTTGAGAAAATTGTCTCCACTAAACCTCGTCCAGTGACTCAGTTAATTCAAGAAGATGCATAAATTCTCTTGGAAAATATTATCTTGCATATTCAACCAAGGATGATCTGAGAAATTCAAGAAGTCGGAGTTGAGAATAAGCTGTTGAGTGCTGATGTTGCAAATCTGAAAAATATGATAGCAAACTTGCAGAATGAGTTATCTTTGATATCAGTGCCTGCTCCTGTTTCTACCCCTGCACCAGTTGCTACTTCTCCTTATCCATATAATTCCCTCCTTCCTAGGGAAATTGTGTCTCAAGTTCATCCATATCTACTTTATTTTGATGAGAAGATTGGAAAAAGACACACCAAAATGTTGGAACGCATGAGGGAGCTTGTAGAAAATCTGAATAAGCTTACAGTTGAATACACTGGATGCCTTCAAAAAGTTCTCAAACAACTAAAAGTTCCAACCGAAGCTGTCAAGGCTTCACTTGCTTTTGGTCAGACCTCCAAATATTCTTTGGATGATTCTATGCTGAGATCCACAATCAAGGAAGAACTTCAGAGTGCCTTCAGTGGCTTGGATCTATCTTCTTTGTTAGAAGTGGTTAAGAACAGTGATGGAGAATTGTACTTGGTTAGGATTCATTCTAAGATAGACAATGATTATTAACAAGAGATCACCGAGAAAATATATTTGTATCTCTCCCGGATTTTCTCTAAAATTGATATGACAGATCACTTTAGATATCTTGTGGAAGATTTGAGAATCCCTCCAGTGAATCAAGCTTTTAAAGCTCAAGTTTAGAAACTTACAGAGTTCACCAGATTGTTGGACAGATTTATGGAGAATAAAGATGATTTTGAAAAGGCTATGAAATATGGTGGTGAAATAATTACTGATTTCATCAATCTTTTGAAGTCGTATCTTCATGTGCAGAGTACTGTTATAGTTTCTCCAGCTGCTGCACCCCTTAGACCTAGTCTACCAACCTTAGCCTCAACTGCCATGACAGTTAGCCATGCTCTTTCTCAGATCCAACCAGTCTTTCTTGACCAACCACAACCTAGATATTCTACTACTCCTACTTTGGATCCATCTATTTTTTAAGGTCTACCCTTACCCTCTTTGTCTACCGCATCTATGCCTTCTTCTACTTCAGCACCAGCTCCTACTGTGGATAAAGGCAAGGAAAAGATAGATCCCTGAAGAGTCCAAGGACTGTTTTCTTTTTGATGGGATGTCATTTCTTTATTACTATTTGTACTTCTTCTGTATTCTCTATTCTGAACCTTTTTTTAATGCAAACTGCAGTGTTTCATTTCATTTTCTCTACTTTTTGATAATCCCAAAACGGGGAGAAATAAAAAAGAAAAACTACAAGTGTCAGTACTATAAGGATTTTTGCTATTCTAATATGCTAGTTTCTTTAATGTTACATTTCATTTATATTTTGACTATATATGATTTGTGATCATCAAAAAGGGGGATATTGTTGGACTCCTCATGTGTTAATCATGTTTTAATGATCAAAAATCCTATTACTGTTAATTAATCACAATCTTCATTGCACATCTTGCTAATGCTCTTGAATATCAATAATAAATACACATCATGTTTTAATGATAACAAATCTTATGGATGTTAATTACTCTCTTTATTATTTACAAGTCTTATGCATGATCACAAATATCACATATATTATCAAGCCTTTATGTTTATGATTCAAGTTCTCTTACTCTCTAATGATTAAAATTAATCCATATTCTGCATATTACTGTCTAAGTCCAAATACAGATATTTGTCTAAGTATGGACACACCGTGAAGGACTCACCATGACCCACTCACCATGAACCACTCACCGTGACCCAGACACCGTGACCCACTCACCGTGACCCAGACACCGTGACCCAGACACCGTGACCCAGACACCATGACCCAGACACCGTGAACTAGACACCGTGAAGGACAAACCGTGATCCAGACACCGTGAGCTACACACCGTGACATGGACATACCGTGAAGCTCATACTATGAACCTCATACTGTGAAGACTATACCGTGAAGAAGACACCGTTTAATTAATCACTGTGACACCGTTTCTTAACTTTTTGTCAATATTATTTAAATAATTGTAATGGTCATATTTGATTTTTTTAATGAAATTAATTTTATTTAATGATAGTTGTTGGTGTGTCAGGAAATTGTATCTCATACCTATGAAAAGGGAATCATTCCTACTGCCAGAACTCGTGGAATATAAGGAAGTTTGAGATTCAATATACGAGTGGCGTGCAAGTGTGAATATACAACGAGAATAACTTTCATACACCCAAGAGCATTGTGCTGAACGAGAAGAACAATCCTGAGCAAGAAAGAGATTACAAGACTTTCAAAGAACTCTTATGAATGCAATACAACACCACTGAAGAACACACGATGAATCAAGAGATCATTTTCATTCCTGTAGAATACAAGCTGAACTACGACACTCTGTTTTTCAACAGAAAAACCAGAGGACTCAGAAGCATTCCTGCTGAATCCAATGAGTCCAGAGCTGTATTGATAATCACTAGAGCTTTCTAAACTCTTATCTGTTCTCTCTAAGTGATTTATTTATTAGCTTTTGAGAAGTGTGGTGTACTCTGTATTTCTTATACACACACTGTCTCCTGCACTGAACTGGAGGATATAAAAATCCTCACTCCAAATCTCTTAACTCTAGTTTACCCACGTCAACTGTGGAAGAGGTCCTTGTGTGGCCTGGTATTTGTTTTGTTTTCCACGGAGAATAGTGGTAGAGGTCCCTGCGTGGCCTGGACAGTTTTTTAAACTGTTGTTAACCCCGATCTATGGTGTGGATCAAATTTATATAAATTTGAGAGGACTAAGTCTCGACTTGAGACTGAACCTCTTGTTATATCTTCTATGCATCTTTAGTTTATGTTCAAAGTATACTAAATATATCTTATTTATTCCACTACTATTACTTTGAAATACAAAACTATTTTAAATCTACTTTGATAGTTAAATTAGCAAGTGTTTAAACTTATTGTAAATCAGTAGGTTAGTTTCAAAAGGTAGTTTGATCTTGTGGTTAAATTAACTGAGACCTAATCAATCTTTGAGAAGCTAAGTGAACATTTACAATCTGTATAAATTCACTACAGTTTAACTTATGTTATAAATCGAGGGATTTTAAATAGACAATATTTTAACAGAAATTTTAATTGGAACTCAATTCACCCCCCTCTTGAGTATTCACTCCGACCAACAATTTCATATCATCAAAGTAAAAAGTTACAACATATTATGACTAGGAATCCACATATATTAATAACTCATATAAATGATTAACACATCTCAAATGTGGTCATATCCCCTTTATAGAGGGTCCCACCTAGTTTTTTGGTTTCACCAACTTCCTAAAACTACAGTTATCCATTTATTTCCCTGTGAAACTGTCGGTTAAAAATTTAATTTCTTAGCCTAACCCCCAATCATAAACAAATCAATAGTTCTCCCAATGCCTCACTATTTACCTGAAAAATTCATGTTTGGAGTGATTATAAAGCATACAATGCTTCCTTCTGGTGATCACAACAAATATCAGACATCTAGTGATTTAAATAGAAATATGCATCCATTAAAAAATCATAATGCTTGAAAAACTCACTAGTATATGATGAAGATCAATTCCAACACTCTAATAAAAAAACAATACTCTACAAAGCTTCTCCTTCTAGTGAACTTAATCAACCTCTAAGGGAGACTTTATATAATCCTAACAATCTCCAACTTAGATACTTCTTTAAATATCATACTACATCCTCCAAAACTTTGGAAAGGGATAACCTTCCTCTAAACTTCTATTGTATGTGTTTCTACTGATTTTCCTTTCATTCAACCAATTAAAACTTAGGAACAATGCTTCGTCAGTCTCTCTTAGACTAAAACCTATGTGAACATATCTAATATATTTTTTCCTAGTTATCTTCCATAGATCCAACTCTATATCTTATATCATCTTTCAAATGTAATGGTATTTATGGTCGATATGCTCTATCCTTTCTTAGAACACTAAAATTTTGGCCAAATTTATTGCACTATAACAATCACAATATAGTAATGCACTTTGTTGAATAATTTTAAGATTATCAATCATACTTTTAAACCACACCATTTCCTTACTTTCTTCTATTGTTTCCATATAATTTTCTTCCATTGTGGAATCACTGGTTGTATCCTCAACATCTAGATGACCATGGTTCCACTGAAGGTAAAGACAAACCCTATTGGGATTTTTTCATAATTTTAGTCTCCTTTAAATTGTGGGTCAATATACCCAATAAAAGGATCACTATCTTCAAAACAAAGGTTTATATATTCAATTTCAATATGACATCTTAGGATCCACTTCATAACTTACAAATGATCTTTTGTCACATTTGACATGAACATAGTAATAACTCCCACTATATGGGTGATATATTGTCAATTTTACACCATGACATACATAATACTCGCTACCATTTATGTAGAAAACATTCTGTCCATGTTCTTATCCTATTATTACATTCATGGTTCTTGTTCCTTAAATAATTTGAAGTGATTAACAATAGGAGTTAAAAATGATTTTCATCCTATCATCACAAATATCTCTATGATATTTTAGATATAATCTTTCCATGTTAAAACAGAAAATGTAGTTTTTTTATCTCTCTCAATCCTCTTACCTAAGATCTTCTATGTATCTTCGAGATCTTTAATTTCAAACTTACTCAAAAAGTACTTATTTATATCATGAATACATTGAATTGAAGAACTAACTAGAAGCATGTCATCATCATGCAATAGTAGAATGATGAAATTACCATCACTATTATCCTTTTAGTAACAAAAATTATTTTATTTTCCCCTCATAAATGATTTTTCCTCTATAAAAGAGTTGAGATTCTAGTTATACTCTAATGGATATTATTTCAAACCATAGATAAATTTCTTGAGATTACACACTAATACCTTTTTTTATTGATCCATGAATCTATATGGTTGTTTCATATAGATTATACCTTGTAGATCCCAATAAAAAAAATCCATCTTCACTTTTATTTACACCACTTTTAAACTGCTGAAAGAAACCAATATCAACATGGTTCACATGGTAGTATGCCTTACTAAAGGAGAGGATATTTTATAAAAGTCAATTGCCTCATTTTTCTAAAATCCATTGACCACCGACCTCTCCTTTTTTTACACACTTCCATAAACTACATATTTTATAAAAAAGCCTACTTTTTCTCAAGAGCCTTCTTTTTTAGCGATAAATCCATTTTCCTCCATGTTTTATTCATGTGCATTAAATCAAAATTCTCTTAAAAAACCAAGTCCCACTTACCAGATTCACCAAGGATACTCACTTCTTCTTGGATCTCTAGTTCTCCACAATTTATTAAAATTAAGATGTTTAATTTAGTACCATAACTCTATGCTGATAATCTGACTCTTGTAGATTTCTGAAAGTATTCCTGTAGTTCCATCCTTTCCAAAATATAAACCTCTGTAATTTTATTCTCCATAAATATGGACCAAGCCTTACCAGTTCTTGATATTTTAGGTATATATTATGATGGTCTCATCTTTGAACCTTCAATGATATCCCCGTAACATTCCTTTGGAATTTGTAAGCTTTTGGTAGACTCAAATCCATATAAACTCACTGAAATTTATGAACTTCCAGGGCCTCCATCTAGATCAATTTAAATTAAATTTTATTTTGTTCCTTTAAGTTCCCTTTCCTTCATGTTCCTATCCTTATAAAGAAATTTCTCATTAAATGAACATTTTTTACTTTTGATTATTTTTCTCTTCTCATCATCCCATATTTTAAAACCGAGATCTTCATCTCAATATCCCATAAAGAAACATGCACTAGATTTCAAATTTGTCTTATCATGATCCTTTTTATCCACATTTTCACTGGATAAACATCTAAAGACCTAAGGTGAGAAAAATATGATAATTTTCTAGTCTAAAAATATTTTGTAAAATTATATCCCATTGGAACTAAGGGGATTTTATTGATTAGTTATGTCATGACACTCACTGCATATACCCAAAAAAACATGGGAATTCTTTAACGAAACTTCACAATGTGCACCCTTTCCACAAAATTTTGATTCATCCATTTATCTATGTTATTTATCTTATTCATTCTACGTATAGTTATCTCATTCCTATTTTCTCTATTTTTACAAAAGTTCCATAAACTTATTTTGGTGTACTTTCCTTCATTGTATGATATCAAGAATTTATACTTACTTATTATTTCCATTTAAACCATCACTTTCCATTATAAAAGTGCTCTAAAAACATCAGATATATGTTTTATGAAGTACATTCATACTTTCCTAACAACAAAAATTATTATGAACTAGTGTAGGTACTTAGACATCTATACGTACTAGCTATAGCTTCCAAAATTTTAGTCTTTTCCACTCAAGTTAAATATAACCTTCTCATTTATTTATGAGTATACAAATATCATAACTTTATTAGACCGAATGATCTATCTTCAACATTCATTTTTCTACTAAAAAATTCATACCTTTCTCACTGAAGTACCCTAGTTTGTGGTTCCACTGATCAATTTTTTTGATAGTCTAAGTTCTATCAAGTGTAGTTACTAGTGTCCTCCAGTCATATACAACTTTCCATCCTTTGCACTCTAGTTGTGACCATGAATCCCCATGTGATTTTCCATACTCCATTAGTAAAATTAGTTCCATATATATATTCATCCAACTAACCAATAGATATTAGCTTCATCCAAATGCCTTTGGTATATAAAAAATCTTTCATCCTAAGGAAACATCCATTATTTAACTGAATTATAACATTTACCTTACCCATGATATCAAGTGATTCATTATTAACTTGATTCTACCTTACAAATCTTCTAGACACATAATTTTAAATGTATCCCTTTCCTCTAGTAAATTGGTCAGAGGCTATAGAATCTATAATCAAAGGTTCCACTTGAGTGTTCACACTCAAAAATAGATATACAATACTTTCACCAAATGATCCAATAGAACTTAAAAATTTATAATTTAGTATTTCAGAATATACCTTACATTCAAAATAATTTTCTTAATATAACCTATTTTACCATAGTACCAATAGGTAGGACTAAATATGGTAAATTCACCTCTAATCTTATCTATTGACTTTACTAATGATCATATCTGACCTCTTAGGTGAAGTGAGTTCCATATTATATCTACACTAAATGCATCAACGTAAGGTGCATGAATATACTTCCCCCATAGATCTTTATTCATAATCATGTTCTAGACTTCCTCGAAGATCTAGTCATTTTTTCTATTATACTTATTTACTGCTATAACCATCCCATACCAATATTACGGTAATGAAGATAAAAAAAATATGACCCAAACATCATCCAATAATTTCACCTTCACGGACTTAAGTTGGACTCTTATCATGTTTAAATCATTTACATGATTTACAACAAACCACCATTTTGATATCCTCATACTGAATAGTCTTTTCATTAAGAATACTTTATTGAGTGCTTTAGGATTCTTATATACATCTTTAAATGATTCCATAAAATCCATAATAGTTTTCTTCTCTATGATGTTGAAGTCCATATTTCATTCCAAAAACATCCTCACCAAACCTAAAGACTTTTTATCCATCATTTCTTGTTCTCATTTTTATATTGGCTAAACCCCCTTCAATGAAACATCCAGGTCCTTCTAGTTGAGGTATTACTCTAATTCCATACTATAGAATCC
This sequence comes from Viscum album, assembly GCA_963277665.1. Taxonomy (NCBI): domain Eukaryota; kingdom Viridiplantae; phylum Streptophyta; class Magnoliopsida; order Santalales; family Viscaceae; genus Viscum; species Viscum album. The sequence continues at coordinate 137,921,481 of OY728123.1, read as the reverse complement.
AAAATAAATTTCATTTAAATTTTCAAATTGGGAATTTAAATCTTCCTATGCCATCACCTTCTGACATAATTAATCCCTCTGAATAAAAAATCATCCAAGAATGTAAGAGTGCTACTTGAGTTATTTCCATGTAAACTAATGAACCTCTATAAAAACCAAATTCTTATTAGATACAAATTATTTTGAATTCCACACAAAACATTGTTCATAGGAATTTTTTCATAGGAATATTACACTAGAAGAAACAAATATCTGGAAGAAATCCTCATAACATCACTGTACCAAAACTGGGAAGAAAATTCTTTCACCCTAATCATCAGACTGAGTTTCACTTACCAAATCCTATTAATTTGAACTCCCATAAACATTAAAATACAAATATATAGGATAAATTAAATCACATAATAGACACACTAATATTTAAGTGATTTCAGACTTTCATCCTACATATATAGGGAGAAATGTGATAATCATTGACATCATCAAAAGTAAAAAATATTAAATATATTATAACTATGAAACCATGTAGATAAATAAATCATATGAATGATTTTAACATCATAAATATGGTTCTATCCACTTTATATAGGGTCTCACCCAGTTGTACAGTTTCACCAACTTCCTCTAACTATGCGCATCCATCAATTACACTATGCAACCATCAACTCCTTGTTGTATTCCTTGGATTGACTAAAAATCAATGTTAAATCAATAATTATCACTATGACTCACTCTTTTACTAAAATGTACATACTAAGAGTGATTCCACCATATAAACTACCTCCTTCCATTGATTGCAACAAATGTTAAACTTCTAATGACATGAACACCAAGTTGCATCCATTTGAAATTCATAATTTCCAACAACATCACTATTATCTACTGAATATCACTATCACTACTCTAACAAGGAAAAAGTGTTCTCGTGAGTTTCTATTTCCAGTGAATTTACTTTAGATCTTGAATATAATTTACATAATCCCAATAATTTTTACCTAGGTTAGAATTTAGGGTCTTTCTAAAACTATAATTTTTTGATGGAATAAGACCTTAAAATATCCAAATTTTTTATCCAACATTTTTTATGTATATCGATATGTTAATTGATGATTAACATTTGTAACAATTATGAGATGACATGACTTATGAATTCATGATTCATAAATATTGGTGAATAGATCAAGAATATCTTTTTGAATTCATCTTCAATAGGATAGATGAAGATGATCAACATAAATAATATAATCATATATATGACATATTTCTTTAGAATATGAAAATTTACTATTTAAAAACAACTATGTAAAATTACAAAATTAAGTAAAAAATGGAAAAAATTATTAAATAATAATAATGATATCAAGTAACAATGGATGGATCTCAATCATGCATAAACCATATATAGTGGAAACAACATTAGTAACTCTAAATTCAAAACCACAATGTAAACTTGGTGAAGGGGAAAATGAAAATTTTACACACCCCCAAAAACCTTTATCTAAGGTGTGCACCCACCAAAATCTAATCAAAAAATTGTAAACATCATTACCAATACCTCCAAAAAAGAAATTTATAATAAGAGCCTAACAATAAAATGAAAGTGTTTTTTTAAAACATAGTGCATTGTACTTTTTAGCATCTTTACAATGAAATAAGATTAAAAAAAATGGCATGAATATAACATGTTTATTTGATACATAGTGAAAAAAACTAGAAAAAAATCCAACCCAAAACTAGTTATAACTAATATCTTATACTAATATATCCTATATAAGGGTAAGAACTACTACCCAAATGATCTTCAAAAACACTATATCAAACCCAAAAAAATATCAGGCGCATGAAATTCATTATGAATTTCAGAGGAGATAATTCTCAACATCCACACGTTACATCCGAATCCATTGGTCATATTTACATAGAATAACATTGTATCTCAATGTAAAAAATAATGAATAAATAATGTTCCATGAACATATGTATACATATATAAATCATCAAAAAACTAAATATAGATCTTAATAAACTAAACTCTTAACTATGAAAAAAATAATCACATAGAGAAACAAATGATTTCATCCTATCTCTAGAGAGATAACTATAACGACCACCAATTTTAGAATTTTCATTCGATGATGATAAATATATTAGACACACTAGATGATATTTCATTATAATAAGAATTTGAATAAATTTTAAATTTTATGTGACCAAACCATATAAGTGTTTTGGTGAGGTAATGTCAAACTTTCAAGGTAATGGAAAGAGGCTCTATATAGAGCTTGAGACCATCATATTTTTGGTGATATTCCATTGAGGTTCTGGTAGTGGTACTAAATTTTTATTGGGTTTCAATTAGAGTTTTAATATACTATGTTTGGTATCATTTTAATAGGGACACTTTTTGTTTCCTTAGAGAAAAAAAATTAAAACCCCAAATAGGTTTTAGATTGGGTTGTGGTGAACTCGGGGGTTCCTTCTTGTGACATCATGACCCCATAAAACCTTGTTTGGGTAACCCAAAGGTATAAATAATGGAAATACCCTTTTCCTTCACTAGTATAGTGGATAATAATTAGTTTTGGGGATTATCACACATAAAATGAAGAAATTTCCCTTTAAATTACATTGAAACTGAAAACCATGTAATCTCATCCACAATGAATCAAATAAAAACATCCAACCACCTGATATATAAACATGCTTCAATGTTACATTTCTAAAAAGTGTGATATCATGAGAAAAACTCATAAAATATAAAAACTAAATATCTTAATCGAAACAAATAATATAAAGTAAAAATAAACACATTTAATATCACGTGTGAGAGACCAAACATAGATTTAAATCAATTACTAAAAAATATTCTTATAATCTAATATCATTCCAAAACACCTAATATATAGCCCTACCAAAATTAAAAATTCTATAATGAAAAAAATTAAAGCACATATGCAATGGTGAATAATAATACTCATGTATGGATTTATTTTGTAAAACTAGAAACTATGTGTATGATTAATACAAAAAAGTGTATACCATTCAACTATTGGGTTATAAGGATTTATTCACCCTCAATCAAACACTACTATAAATCAAGGTTATACCCATGCCCATACACTAAAAACTAAGCTAAACCATTAGTATAGGGGTCTCTACACCAATGGTTTACATAAACTGTTAGTATAGAGTGAAAAACAAACACCTATACCAAGTATTTTAAAGAATAATTAATATAGATGACCCCAATACCCACTATTTTTTAAAACTATTGGTATAGGGTTTGTCCAAAATTCCTTGCATGCAACCCCCTACCCCTGATCCCTGGTTTCTCTTCCTTTATATCCATGATCCCACCCAAATATCCCTTGATTAGCACATTAAATCTCCCCCATTATTCTGTTTGTCCATTCAAATATTCTTTGAAATCGGATTATTTTGTTCTGGGTCTATAGTCTCTACTATTGGGAGTTAGTGTTATTTTTTTCTTATTATTACATGACAACTGAGATCCTATTATTTTTCGATTCTTCCTGATTCATAAAACCAAGTTTATTTTAGAGTATTTTTGTTATATTCATGAAAAATAAATTTTATTACAATCTTTATATGTTTTTTAAATATTATTTACTAGTTTTTTATACCTTAATATAGTGTAAAATTGTTTTTGTGGTGATTTATATTGAAGTATTATAAATTTAATCAATACTGGGTGTGTTTTTTTATTTATTCTCTATGTAGAATATGACAAATGAGATCCCATTAATTCAAGATTCTTCTATATTAATTGAACCAATGTTTTTTAGATTATTTTTTATAGTATTAGAAACTAGATTTGATTGTGGGCTATAAATTTTTTTAATCTTAGTTACTCACTTCCTATACATTAATCTAATGTAAACTTATTTTTTAATTGATATTTATTACAGGAAAATGAAATTAATAATTATAGTATTTTATTATTTTGTTAATGTATTATGGGGTTATGAATTTATTAATTTTATTGTTTAATTTTAATTAAGGAGTTATTACATATTTAGAATAATTAATATCAATATAACGAGTTGTGGATTGTTTGAAAAAGAAAGATATTATTGGATATATTTTTTATTTTTTAAGTATTATGATAATTAATTTCATATTTTAAAATAAACACTTGAAATAAATATAAAGGAAGACATGTTGTAAACACTTATTCAACAAATTAAACCATTATCCCTAAATTAAATAAAAAAATTCAAATCCTACTCTTAAAATTTCAATTCAACCTAAACATTCGATAACATACCAATTGTATATTAAATCAATTATCAAAGAAGATTCTTACTAAATAATTTTCATCTAAAATAAATAACTTTTGGAAATAATCCCTTTATCAAACAAGATAAAGGGAATAATGAACCAAATGAAATACTTGTAATTTAACTAAAAGGAGTACTAGAATATAATATTATAAAATTTTAATATATTTTTGAAAAAAATCATTTACTTTATAGTATTTAATACTTTTAAAAAACTATTATACATCTATATTTATGTAAATATATAATATTAATAATAAAAGTAGAATCATTTAATAAAAACACGTATCTATATAAATATTTTTTTTGAGGTAGAGGATATAAAAATAAATATATTGATAGTTTTAATACCAACAAACCTTTAAAAGTATTCCAAATGTTATTTATTTTTATGAATATTCTAATTATTGTGAAGTCTATTGACTTTTATACTAATTTTTTTTATATCAGAATGGATAAAATGTGAATGTATAGAACTGAAAAAATATGAATCGAGTTTTAAAAAGTGAGTTACCATCTAAAAAATGTTGGTTTTCAAAATAACAATTATGTATGGTATCATAATGAAGAAGAAAAACAAACACAAAAATTTGATGCCAGAAATTAAAGGAATGGATTGGAGAATTTGATAATTGATTGGTTTCTATTTAGTCATCATATTGAGGATGAAAGTATGCCAACAAAATAAGAAAATATCATGAGTACACATTATAAATGTAATAATAATTATGATGTTGAGAGGATGAAAAAATTGATGGATAATGCAAGGGATCCAGTATATCAGGCATGTGTTAAAATAACTAAGTTAGGATTTTTAATGTGATTCTATCATTGGAAAACCTTGTATACAATTCTGAATATAGTGATTGATTATATTCTAAGAAATGTAAAAAAATATGTGATGGAATGATTCTAAGATAAATAAGGATATTGATAAATTATTTTATCCTACTAATGGATTCTCATGAAAGACATTTGACACATGATATCTTGATTTTACAGCTAAATTAATTAATGTCAGGTTGTGTCTATAATGTGATGGTTTTAATACATTTGGTAAAATGCTTAATTTACCTAGTACATTTTCAGTTTTCATTCATATTAATAACCTTTGTCCATATATGTGTATGAACAAACCATTTACTTTTATGAATATACATATATCTGGACCTTCCAATCTTGGAAATTATATAAACATGTACTTAAAACCTTTAATAAAAGATTTATAGTATATTTGGAATGAGGGTTTTCACACATATGATGCTTCCTTTGAAGACGCATTTCTAATGTGTGTTGTTCTTATGTGGATGATAAATGATTTTGTCACTTGGGGGATGATATTTGGTTAGTGTACAAAGGATAATATACCTTGTCTTATTTTAATGAAGAATACATAATAATAAGGCTTAATTTCATTGTAATTTATTTTCATGGGACATTAATGATTCATTATGTTGAATCATCCATTCATGAATATTCATCTAAAGTTTTAAAATACCATTGAGATCGAGTATCCAGCTCAGAATATGTTAGGAACTGATGTACTTAATGAATTGTAAGATGTCATATGAAATTTTGGTAAATGTTTTATGGAATATAGAAAGTGGATGAATGTTTCTATTGAATCCAATTATAATTGGATTAATAAAATCACTTTCTTTGATTTTCCATATTGGTCAACCAATTTTCTACAACATTGTTTATACATAATTTACATTGAGAAAAATATATGTGAAATATTTATTATATTACTTATAATGTTTATGGTAATACCAAAGAATATTTATTATCTTGGTGTGACTAAATGGATTGGGGCATCATACCTGAACTACATCATGAGTTTATTGGTTATAATAACTAGATAGTTCCCAGTTCTTTATATGTGATGAAAAATTCAGAGAAAAAAATTTATGTAAGTACTTGGAACTATACAGTTTCCAAATGGTTATTAACAAAACATATTTAAATTGTTCAATATATTAGATGCTAAATTGAAATCTGTGAAAGCTCATGACCATCACATACTTATGCATAAGTTCATTCCAATATATATTTAAAAGTTACTATTAAATAATATATGGGTAAAAATGATTTAATTGTGTTATTTTAATAGATATATTTGATCTAAAATGTTGTGAAAGAGTTTTTTGAAAAAAATGTAGCAAGAGGCACTATTAATTATATTTTAGTTATAGAAATTTTTTCTTCTATATTTTTTTACAAACATGTTGTATATGACTGTTAAAATTCATAATTAAGTTCTTCTAGTGGTCCCTATACCTTTTTTATGGATGTATATAACCAAAAAAATATGACCACTATGAAATCATTTTTCAAAATTAAGAATCCTCCCAATGGTTCCATTATAAAAGAATATTTAGCTTAAGAATGTATGAATTTTTGTTCAATGTATTTGGGTGATGTAAGAACAATATGTAACCATAAAAAAGAATTTAATATGATAAATATGAGAAAATTGATCCCACTTTTTCCATCACATCTCAAAGAGGTGGAATTTATTTATCAAAGTTGTTAAATAATTTAATCCTTGAAGAGTGGAAGATCTCACATCACGCGATTTTGGTGAACTTTGATTTGTTTAATGAGTACATCAAGTAAGTAATTTTACTATTAATATGTTATATGATACTATGAAATTTCACATATATATAAATCATTTACTATTATATTATGTTGGAAATATAGAAAAATAACTAGTAAAATTCACCATTCTTAACATTTGAGAATGAGAGAGACTTTACATAGTAAATAGTTTCCTAACTGGTTAAAATCAAACATAAAAACAGAAATTTTGTAAAATAAAATGTCGATAGTCCTTATTAATTTAGTAATATTTTATATTTTAGGTATGGAGTTTATCTGTTGATGTAGTCTCTCTATAAATAAGAGAGTTAGCTTTTGGATCCAATTGTGTGGTTTATGAATGTACACCACTGGTTATCAATAGAATTTTTTTTGTCTTATAGGTATTTGAGTAGTGTAACTGAGAATAAAAAAGAATGGATTTATGTTAAATATAATGATAAATTGTTATATCAATGAATTATATATTTGATGTTGATATCAAAGGGTTTATTTTTATGGATTTGTTGAGAGAATTATAATTTTAGATTATTACTCTCATGGTTGAGTCGCTATGATGAAATATAAGTATTTTGATTCAATGAAATGAAATTTAATATTTATAGATAATTGAGGATTTAGGGTTATTTACATGAATTTAGTTTTTCCAACTGATGATACATATATTTTGGAATCAATGGTGAAACATGTGCCTTATGTAAGATATTCTATAAATGCTCAGTTCATTGTCATCATTGAAGTAATCACAAATCATATTTTCAATGATGGTGGAGATGAAATTAAAACTATAAATGCACCTATTTATCTTGATAAAAATGTTTCATATGATGATTTAAATAGATCAATTGTTATAGTTTATTGTGGACCTAAAGTAGTCATGGGAAATTTCCAAAAGAAATAGTATGTGCTCTTCTATTGGTATTAAGTACGTAATTAGTTTTAGGAAAAAATATAAATTATTTCTATAATGTTTAAAAATAAAAATTTAAAATAAAATTAATTTTAAAAGGAAATTGAATCATAAAATTTTGTTTTCCCACTAGAATGGTATAACTAAAGATACGAGTATGAAAATTCCATCCATCTTGAACACCCACTGCACACCAGCTTAGCTGCAACTTTAAGGAACTTTCTGACTATGAGAACATCATAAATAACAATTGATCATATTATTAAAGTTTAATATTACATTTTCAGCATTTAAGGGACAAAAAACCATATTCAGATAGAATAAATCAATATATCATTAAAAAAATTAAATTAAAAAATTTATAAAATTATAATTTGGATAGAAAAAAAGGAGCGATTTCAAGGAAAATTATGAATACCATAGCAATAAAACCATTCTTGGGTGTAGTTTAATTATTGGTAGAAAAATGTTTTACCTTTATAATGAGATAATAATCACTCAATTTTGAAATATTTAACTCTATATATAGTAAAAAATTAAGGTAACACAATTTGAAAATTTTACACTATAATACAATCACTTAGAACATTTGGGGGTTTTCACATAATTTGGAGATACAAAAACACATTTGATAACTTAACATGGTATAGAAATGATTTAAAATTCAAAATTAGTAATATGAAAATAATTTCATTAGTTATCATTTTTTAAAAACATTTAAAATAAAAGTAAATATTAAATTTTATAAATAAAATATATTTATGTTTTAATATACATTTTGGCATGAAATTTATTTCTGAAATTAATTTTAAATTTGTTAAACACTACATGAAAAAAATTATCCATTAAAAAGGTCATAAATTCTCTTAATCCTTGTTTCTATTTCTAATTAGTATGTGTTGGTTATGTCATGTGACCTTTTATGCTTTATTAGTCTTGCCACTAAATATGACATGGTTATGTTATGTAACTACCTATCCCTTATTTGGATTGGAAATTGATATTCCTTAATTATGTTATGTAATATATTATGAATTTTTTGTATTACCCATTAGTAATGGATTGATAATTAAATACAAATTTTATTTTCCTATGCAGGAAATAAAAAATATTGAAGAGATACACAAAAAGAGATTGTTTAAAATGGTCAATTCATAAGCGAGATGGGAATTCATAATCCTGTTCCCATGGTGATTATATGTTTTCATATATATATATATATATATATATCAATTACATAACATATAATTTCACATCATTAATTATTTCTAAATTTATATCAGGAACCACCATCTTGGAGACAACCTTTCTCTAACTAGACTAGTAACAATGGTAACTAGCCTTACAATTTATGGGGGTGGATACTAGAGGTACTTATAGAAATCATCATACTTGATCACACCCATACTATTCACTAGATGTAACATCTAGTTAACTTTATCATTCCACATTTCCCCTTTAGGCACTAGGGATATTGTACTAATTATGTTGTAAGAACTATTTATGTAAATCTATAATTCTCATACACCCTTTTTATAGTATGATGATGGATCCTACTCCACAACCATATTATACTTTCCACTAAATTATATACTATCAATATCTCGTACTACTCGAATCTCTTTAGGATTTTATGTTCACGATCCTTCAACTTCTTCTCCCATGAATTTTTATCATCTAGAGCATACTGATCATCAAAAATATACATTATAGCCTAGTACCACTACATAGGATACCTATCCTTCATAGCATAGGGATCCATCAGATCCCAATGATCATATGGACTTAATTATATGTATACAAATCTATAATTTTTTATAATAGTTTATTTTCATTGTGACATGTATTAATTTTATATTCTTTTTCAATACTGGATCTACTACTATTAGGAGACATGGGAGTACTCACATGAAAGATGTATGGAACCATGAAACATAAGTAATGGTAGAGTAAAACAAGAACAATCAAATGATTAGTAAACATGATTGAGAATGAAAGAGTTTTATGTCAACTCTTTTGAAATATATTGACATTATTAACATGAAAAGAGTCTCCTAGAGAAACAATATATATTAAATCAAGGAAATTCATGGGCTTAGATAGTGGTAAGAAAATTTATTATATAAAATTGTATATTATTATTATATTTATAAGAATTAATATTTTAGTAGAAACAACACTATAATTTTCTTATGGTCATGTTAATAGGGCTATAAAATTGATGCAAAAAAAAATCAGTTATAGCGAGAATATAAGCATGAGTTATATAATGGTGGATGATAGATATGGATCAAATATGGAGGTTATACCATCTCTCAAGTATTCTTCAGTCACAAAATACTAGTAGATGATTTACTTTTTGAAGAATCACCAATTTAGTGTATTATTAAAATTTTATGGTTTTAATTAAAAATAATTATGATTTCTATTAAAACATTGGTTTATAATATAATAATTTTCATTTATAGGATTCTACAAAAAGAAATAAAAAACAATAGTTCTATTAATTATGTGTATAATTTGGGATAAATGACTATTCTAGAACATGATCAAAACTATGTATTTTTAAATTACAACTAGGAATGATTTTGTTTTTATTTGATTTATAGAATAAGAAATATCATATTATGATTGTATTATTTCTTGTTCAAGTTTTGGTCATTAACAAAATAATTGAATATTATTTTCTTAAATTCATTGAATTTGGTAGAAAGTTTTGTTGAACATTGAAGGGTGTGTACCTAAATATAATTTTTTTCTTGAGAAAAAAATAAGAAATATGTATGGGATGTTAATTATGTTATACAAGAAAATATTATAAGATTTATTATATCCATTAAAATTTTAAAATCTATTTCTTACATATTGATCAAATTTATATTATAAAAAGTTTTCTTAAGAGACACTTTATGGGAAAGAATATGATTTTCCACCAATGATCATTTGTGATATATATTAGGTGAGGATCACTAGGGGAGGGTCTATTACAAACCTTAAAAGTCTATCATTACCACAAGGTATTGACCCACTTCAAGTAATTCAAACAAGTTTTTTAGTACCAAGAAATAATTTTAATTTTCCATCTAGAAGTACTAAATGAAGATAAAATTTTCAGTCCAAGTGTATGAAAGGGGTAAAAAAATCACCAAGAAGTTCATAAAAGAAATTATGGATATGTGTACATCACTTCTGCTAGATATTTATATGAATTTTGATACTTGTATTGTAACAACCCCAAATATGGTTACCTAGAGCTAGTTTATAATTTAATACATTATCATAACATACAAGGGATCTCTACTAAAGAACTGATCGTCTTAGTAGTCTTAAAGAACCAGAATAAAAATGATCCCCATTTTACATTAGAAATAAAATATAAAACACAGTGAAAGTAAATATTCTTCATCATTTAACTAATTCAAATATTCTTTCTTCAAATCCCTTATAAAGGAAAACAATATAAGGGTGATATCAAATGCTCAGTAAGGGTTATTTATAATGAAATATATCATGAGTAAATAGTACCTAATCAATATTGAAAAGTAAATAGCCAAAAACATATTCCATGTAATCAATAAATTTATAATGAAATGAATCCATGGATAATATCAACATAGTAATATCATGGATAATAATAGTTGAATTCTCAATGAAGGAAATTATTAATGTTCAATGTCATTATTTCATACATCATTATATCTTTACCATTAAGACTTATGCCAAGATAGTTTAATCAATGGGATAAAAAACCCATTTAATAATTTTGGAAAACCATTTTTTCTCATGAAAACAATTAATATATCAAGGTTATATATAATTACAGACCCCACACATCACTGCAAATCCAATTAACTCCTTATATATTGAGTTATCAATTTAATTCATGAATTATATGCTTTATTAACCAATATTTAGATTGAGTAAAGAATACTAAAAATAAATATTTCCCCTGTCAATCAAATAACTTTCCTAGTAAAATACCATATATATAAATATTATATTGTTTAATTAATAATCCTATCCATGAAAAATTAATATATATATATATATATATTAAAGAGAAATGTAATTTACATAGAAAAATGATTACAAGAAAGTGAATTTTTTGAGATAAAATTAATGACCACAAAATTAAGAGATAAAAGATGAAAATCAATTCATAAAAAATATAGGGTTTTTACTAAAATCATACATTTTAAATAATAGAAGAAAATGGAAGAAAAAAATTTAAAATAATTTTTCATAAAATAGTTTTATTTTTTAAATCATTGAAATACTATAGAAGAAGCTAAAGAGTATAAAACTGTTATGGTGGTAGAAAATTCCATTAATACCTTTATGTTAAATAGAAACCATTCATTTTGACTTCATTATAATGAAAGTTAAAAATGACCATTTTTAGAAGAATTAGAAATATTCCTTTATTTTTTTTTAAATTAAGGATAAATTAAAATTTTCTTAATAAATATTTTGAGTAAATCAAAATGACTTTTTTAAAACAATTTTTAGAAATATGGACTTGGAATAAAAATATACTCTATTAAAAGAGAAATATGATCAAATTTTCTTTTAAATATATATTTTCCGAATTAATGTTATAAAGAGAGGAAATGTTGTATTAAAACTTGGAAAATCATTAAATATTCTTATGATAAAAGAATATACAGTGTTTACAAAGGGTATTTTATAACATTCCTTTAATGAAAATAAGAGCAATCCAAAAAATGAGATTGTAAAATTAATTCTACCCTATTTGGTAACTTTATAATTGGTAACCCTTTAAATATTAAATGTGAATTGAAACTTTAATCAAAATTAATCAATAATGGTTCTTTTTAAATTCATCAATGGGGTAGTATATACACCGTATAAAATAAAATAGGTGTATAATACCAAATAAGTCTCAGTGGAATGGAAATTGTGATAAAATACCTTACAAAGATAATATTGTTTAAGTTAGAATTAAACCATGAGGTGATTATATATAAAAAATGTAAATTAAAAAAAACAAGTGGAAATACAACATAAAATAATCATATTTAATTACACACATAATCTTGTCTTAGCGTAGATAATGAAGAAGTAATATAACCCAATGAAAATAAATTGAGTTAAGAAACCCCTTACCTCATGCCCCCCTTTGCTGAAAGTTCTTTAAAAACATTTACGATGGTTTTCAAGATGTAATTAATTTATTAAATAACCATATTTATATTTATAATATCATATATTATCCTCTTATAACATATTATCACCCGTTTGTTAAAAAAAATTCACTATCATTATTCTTTATGGTGTTATATTCTTCTTTTTCGCATGCAAGTTTTTACAAATAAGTTCGTATCCCTGTACTTTTATTATGGTTCCATAATATCCAAAATGTTAATCATGATTTAAATATTATATATATTCATTATATATTTATTTATGGTCATCAATAAAATTTAGAGATATAAAAATGAATTACACCATTCATGGAGATGGTAGGTCATACATACGCATGAACACTATTGTCACTTTTTGACAGATGAAATAAAATAAAGGTGAATAAAAATTCATATTTACATAATAATCTTTGTATAATATATATTATATATATTTATTAAATTTATTCTTATAACCATCCATGTAATGTAGAAATGAAAAATGTATCAAATCGATTCCTAAAGGTGGTAGTCCACACTTACACATGTGCGACATTATAATTTTACAATGGATTGAAAGATAAGAAGGTAGATATGATATTATAATTATATAATAATAATCATGTAATAAATAACATTTTTATTCATTAGATACATTTTTATACAAAATCATAGAATATGGAGATAGAAAATAAATCACATTGCTTTATGGAGATGATAGATTATATGTACGCACGAGTGACACTTACACATCCCATTTGATGGAAAAGAGGGTGACTAATGGTGGTTACATAATCATAATACAATTTTATTATATTGAGGATACTGAATATATTATTTTTTAATTAATGAAAAAAATTTAAAGGAGTTAATAGAAGATGTAAAAATGAAAGTGATCAGTTAAGGTGATTACCACTTCATTGAATGAACTCCTTTATATCTTCTCTTAAATACCCTAAGGATAGTTTTTTGGGGAAGAAAAAAACCTCTATAACATGTATAAGGATGATAATGAGATATTTTGGTAGGGTTTGGTTTAGATAAATTATAGTTAACTAAGACTTTTACACATACTATTACATGATTTTTAATATAAACATCCATTAATTACAACCCAAAGATCGTGAGGAATTATTGAGACCACAAAACCAGTAGCCCAAAGCCAGTTCTCACTTTATTATAGTGTCATAAGATACAAGGAATATCATCCCTAAGGTCCAAATATTTAAGTAGTACTGGTAAACTAGATATATACTTGACTCTTACATTATAATTGAATACAAAAATTACAATATAATTTTTTTATAAAGTATCATTATAGCCATTAGAATATCCTTACATATATTTCATAGTATACTTCATGTATTCAGGGGGAAAGAAAAAAAGGGTGATCTTAAATGCTCAGTAAGTGTTATGTATAATAGAAGCTATCATAAATCAATAAGAATAAATAATATGTTAATGTAAAGAATTAGAAACACATTACATTTATATAATAACATAAATATCATAAATGGTTATGGAATAATCAATATGGAAAGGTAAATAATTGAAAAACAATTCCATATAAATAATAAATTAAAAATCAAATTCATCCATAGATATTGTCATAGTGAATATCTCCTAGATGAAAATTACTAAAATGAAGGAAATTCATAATTATTGGATGTCATATTTCCTAGGAAAATGATACCTTTACTGTTAAGACCTTTCATAAGATGGTTTAGAAGATACTGGGTAAAAAATCATCTAACTAAGGCTTTACAAATGATTTATCCCATGAGACTACTGATGCATCAATGATCATTATATAAATGGTCCCCAACCCATGTCTTGCATGTCCAAAGAATTAATCATATATCAAATAATAGATTTAATTCATAAAAATACTCCTTATCATAAAATAACTATATTTATTAAATTTCAGACATATATTTTTCATTTTCATCCCTTTTTCTACTTTATCTTTTAGATATTGGTTTTCCTTTTGTAAGAACTTGAGTTTTTGGAATAGGTCAAAAATCCCGACCCTATTTGAATTTCGACTTGTTTTTGAGAAAACTAGGAAACTCTGGGAAGTTTTGGAAATTTCCGGACTACACGCCTTGTACTCTAAAGTACACGCCCTGTAGGGGTTAGGCAAGTACCAATCATGTGCTCGCTGAGTACATGTTGTGTGATGACTGTGTAGAAATTTTCTACTACATGGCGTGTAGTGTTGCTCGACATGCCGTATATCCTCTTTTCGGCATACTGGCTAAGTTTAAGCCATGTGTCAACCTGTGTGGAGCATCCATGCCATGTGGCTACCTCCGCTTAAGTTGTAGTATAGAAAAGGCTACAACATGGCATGTATTCCTTAATACACGTCGTGTACTTTTATTTTTATTTTCTTAAATGAAAGGGCATCATGTCTTATTCCAGAAAATACCTTCTTCTTCCCCATTTTCAGACCTTGATGCTCCAAAAGGACAAAAACATTTATTATCATAGATTCTTTATCTGTCATCCGTTCTTCAATCCATCACTAGTAGTTTTTTTAAAGGTTGGGGCCGAAGCCTCATTTTTATTATTAAATCAAAGCAAAGACCTCTTTTAACTGGGTAGAGAGAAACCCATTACATAGCCCGAAGGCCCAGTGGGCTTGTAGCCCATTACATAGCCCGTAGGCCCAAATTCAAAGGCCAATTCACATTCTGTGAATAGTAACCTGCTGCTACAGTACCGCACAGTATCGCCGCCGCTACAGTGCCCTGCCGCCGCTACAGTACCCGCTGATGAACAGTGCCGCCGCTGGCAGTGATATCGCAACAACAAGGCTAAACCTACACACCCTGTTTCGTTCTAGTTTCTTGGCCTCACGCGTTGCAGTTTCCATCCGAGTGGAATTGCCGGGATTTGACAGAAATATATATCTATGAATATTGGATTCTAATTGGAGCTCGATATCGGACGTGCCTATGTCTACGCATCTCAAGTAAGTAGTGCATACCTCTTTTTGTGTTTTTGCAGACTTTTGGGTTGCATGAAATTTGGCTCATTTTCTAGTATTTTGAGCGTGACCCTATTTTTCCTGTTATTTCCTGTTTAATTGTTATTTGACCTATCAGATGCCTTTGGGTATTCCATGTTACCTATTTTTCTTGAGCAGGGCTAGATGAGTGGTTGTTTCTCATCAGGTCATTTTTGCAGAGGGATGCCAAAATGGTTATAATTGAATTGTATTATTTTCAACTGTTGAGTTTAGTTTATTGAACCTTGATATGAATTGTTGGAGACTTTAAAGACCTCAGTTTTGGTATGGGACAACACTTGGTTAGTGCGTTTCAACCATTTAGTTTTTTTCCTATTTAAAAGTGATTCTTTTTATTTTATATGTAATTACTAAATTTCATATGTTAGAACCATTTCGTTTATGATGGGCATGGCCCATATATTCTTTGGTGATGCTGATCAGAGGTTAGGCTTGGACCGTGTTACATTGGCTGGTTCTGGCCATGAGATTGGGCATCATGGATGTCAGCTTAAGGTAGGGTGACTGTTAGGTTGGGCATGGCCCAAGTTACTGGGATGGCGAGACAATCAGACTTGAGTGACATTGTCGTAGGGACACGAGGTGTCAGATATGTTGTGGCTTGGGTACTATTTTGGTGATTACCGCTCACTCAGAACTTTGAGTAGTGTGCACATAGAGAGACTCTGTGATGAGGTGGTTTTGACCACTCGTGTGGGTAGAGGCCCTTGTTAGTTGCAGTTTAGGTACTATTGGTTTGAGGGTGCTTTCCGTAGGAATCCACGGAGAAGGTGAGGAGACTTCAGGGGATAACATTGAGGATATCGGGTTGGGGGCAGAGGCTCGCCATTATTTGAGGGTAGACATCGTTGTCCCTCCGGTTATATTATTTGAGGGAAGACATCGATGTCCCTCTAGTTATATTATTTTAGGATAGACATCACTTTCCCTCTGGTTACTTTATTTGAGGGAAGGCATCGCTATCCATTCGGTTAATTGTTTGAGGACAGGAATCACTGTTCCTCCAAGATACTATTTCTTGGGCATGCCTTCGGGACGTCAGTACTTGAGACACGCTGTGTCAGGGGGTACATGGTGTTGGGTTACATGACAGAGATTCCAGTGTTGACCAAAGAAGGTGACACTCAATGGCAGCTGCTGAGAATTAGTGGAGTTTGTGTTTGTTTGTGTCCATTGTACTATTTACGATTTTCTTCATAATTACAAGCCGACTAAAACACTTATATTAGGTACGAACCATTGGGTGGTATCCTACTTAGATTCATCTCACACCCTGCATGGGGCCTTCAGGATGCATGTAGATTTTATGGATTTACATGCAGGAAAGAGGAAAACTTCAGGAGTTGGACTTTATTAGTTGTTGCATGGAGATGATATGGACCTTGAGGTCTTTCTGAGATGGAGATTATTTTTTTTTTCTTTCTTTCCTGTATCAGCATGCTTACTTGTTATGTAGCTACATTTGTTTATCCATTGTCTCCCTTTATATGTATATATGGATATTTATTACCTACTTTGGATGCATGTTTTGTTGTTCCGTAGTAGTTACAAGTGATTATCATGCTATTCAATTTACTTTCTGATGCTGTTGTTTATATTTATTGCTTCAGATGTTTATCGATATTGAATGCACTTCTGCTCTGCAGGTTTAGTTTGAGTCTTTTTAGTCATTTATTTCGCTGCATATTTATTATTATACTCAGACCAGTACCATTATTTTCCTTCGATAGGGTATAACCTCCTCACTATACCTATAAGACCATCGCTACTAATTGGCAAACTTTGGAATTTGGGGAGGTGTGCCTAAAGTAGTAACACTTGACCCGTTTAGCACTGTTTGGGTGGCTTTTCAGGTCCAGGTCATTAAAAAGTGGTATTAGAGAAGTTATTGACAAGGATTTAGTGGTAGTGTTTTTCTGGATACTAATGAGATTGAGGCTTCTATTTTCATTTTTGCTGGTTTTACTATTTGGGATATGGTAGAATGGAGATAGGTTGTGACTGGAACTAGGTTTATAGGTTGTTCTTAGGTGCCTATAGCCCCAGGTATGAGGGATTGACCAAGCTGCCGGGGGTGGGAATTTCTGTTTGATTTTTTTCTTAGATTACAGTTTATAAGATTTCCACCTCAGTGGCTCACTTGGTGTGTGATGTTAATGATTGTGATATGTAAAACTTGACGCAATGTGGTAAAAGAGAATTGGACCTTAGCTCGATATGGAAAGTCTTGTGTGCTTGGATTTTGATAGGTACATTTTTAGGGTATTCAATTTCATAATTGCATGTATGCTTTGTGAAGTGATAACGCCATGTGAATAATATCAATTTCCATGCGTTTTATTCTTTTGAAATGTGAATATGTGAAATTCCTAATATAATTTCTTATTTATTGCAATGTGTTATTCCATGCTTTTTATATTTTTAGAATTGCATGTGGCATGGTATTTGGGCCTAGCTCTTGTACAAGTAGGTAGGTATTATGGTTGAGGTGATTTTGATCATTAGGATTGGGTGACTCAGTCGTCAGTTTGAGGAAACATTGGTTGTTGGGATGGGCATGGCCCAAGACACTTTTGATACTTGGCTTTGTTGAGGGAGGGTAAGGAGGCCATGAGGCCAGGATTCCATGGGCATAGGTTGAGATAGGGGAGAGTAAGGGTAGTTTTTTTATACTGCCTCTTTACTGGTTTCCTTATCTGCATTGAATATATATTGTTATATATATATATATATGGGTTGTCTGACCATTTATGGTATTCAACGGGTTCCTTTTAGCCGAATTAGATAGAGCATTAGGAGGGATATGGTATAGTGCTGCAAGAGCAGGATCCGGTTTAGGATCTGGTGCAGGAAGAGTAGGATCCGTAGGTACATGCTTAAGGACAGGAACAGGTCCAGGATCCAATGCAAGCAAAACAACAGCAGGGTTTGGCAGTGTTCATACCATGGCTCAATGAGAAGCTCTGAGCTAGCCTGGTACGTGTCTTGCAGGGGATTGACAGAGGTGCACAGGGGGCAAAGCCATCTATGGAATATCTGACACGGAAGTTCCAGTCACAACACCCGTTACTTTTTCAGGGTGAGGGTGGTCTGTAGGTGGCTGAGAACTAGATAGAGAGCATGCAGATGATATTTGAGAAGCTCAAGATTCCTCTAGGGTGGAGGGTCAAGCTGGAGACGTACATGCTGCGAGGACTGGAAAAGCACTGGTGGGATGTGCAGGTTTAGGATCATAGACACGAGGGACTAGCATGGAATGACTTTGAGGATATGTTCTTTGAGAACTTTTACCCAGTGATACTGAGGGATGAGAGAGATTGAGAGTTCTTGAGCCTTCAGTAGGGAGACATGTCCATCATGGACTATGCAGCTACTTTCACTCAGTTGTCCCACTTTGCACCTAGTATGGTAAGCGATGACACGACAAGGGTGAGGCGCTTTGAGGATGGCTTACGACACACCATTCGAATCCAGGTAAATATCTTCAGGCTGGACTCTTTCTTAGAGGTCGTAAATCTTGCACTCATAGCAGAGGGTAACTAGAGGGATAGGCCCTAGGTTGGTCAGGTGACAACTTTAGGTGGTTGTTTAGATTGCAGGAAGTGGGGATGAGATGAGTTTCAGCAGGGAAGTCAAGCCAAGGACTTATCTATACCACCTCGTAGCAGTTCAGCAGTGGTTTTATTTCAGTGTGGGAAGCCAAGAAATGTTCAAACTTAGTGTGATAGGCCTCCAAAGGAGTGTTGGGCATGTGGATAGTCCAGACATCTTGAGAGGTTCTGCAAGCAACCTTCTCAGACAGCTATCAGATAGGGACTAGGATAGACTGTGGCATCTAGAGTTGGTTCAGGTTTGGTACTAGGAGAGGGTAGATGAGTTTCAGTTGCACACATAGGACGTGACATAGATAGTGGTACCTAGATGAGGGGTCAGTGGCTGGTGACTGGAGCAACATTTCAGGGAGGTCAGGAATTAGGCAGTCGTGCTTCTGGACAGGTGCATGCAGTGGAACTTCCAGAGGTTGAGCAGGCTAGTGAGCCGATGACGGTTATAGGTACACCACGAGTTTGGCCGTGACTTCTTGTTTTCTCTTTAGCATGACCTATTGACGCATGTCTATTTGAGTGCACGAGGTGTACATGATATTTTTGGACTGACTAGATGTTGTTCAGTGGGATTGGCACCATATCAGGTGCGTGATATATATATATGAGGTGCTTCGCATCAGGAGCATCATTAGATGTAGGTTACTTGAGGTTCCATGGGCATCAGGGCATCAAGGATGTGTGTTACATGAGGTTCTAGGCACTGAGTTTATCTTTGAGAGTCAATGGGATGAAATACCTCATAGAGTCGGACACCGATGTGGTGTAGGATACGTTTGGGGTGTTAGAAATGACATAGAAGCACCAATGAGGCACATGAGTATCGATGCATTATAGGAGGACCATGAGTCCAAAAACAGGTTAGTGAACTTTTGCTTTGTTGAGTTTTGTAGGGTTGAGACCAAGTTAGGCAATTCCTATGGTGGGGAGACCCTTAAAGAATTTATCCAGAACCTTTGAGACTGGGGTAACCCAGGTTACCTTGATCGGAGTGGTATGTTCGGTGCGATCTCCAGGTTTTGTTTGATAGCTCAGGGATGAGCTATGTTAAGGTGGGGAGATTGTAAGAACCTAAGTTTTTGGAACGGGTAAAAATCACAACCCTGTTTAAATTTTGACTTGTTTCTGAGAAAATTGGGAAAATATGGGAAGCTCTTTAAATTTCTAGACTACACGCTGTGTACTCTAATGTACATGTCATGTAAGTGTTATCCAAGTACCAGACGTGTGCTCGCCGAGTACATGCCATGTGATGACTGTATAGAAATTTCCTAGCACACAGCGTGTAGTGTTACTTGACACACTGTTTATCCTCCTTTCTACGTAATTTCTGAGTTCAAGTCGTGTGTTGACCCGTGTAGAGTTTCCAAGTCGCGTGGCTACCTCCTCTTAAGTCAGAGTATGAAAAAATGCTACTACACGACATGCAGTCCTTAATACATGCCGCGTAATTTTATTTTTATTTGATTAAATGAAAGGGCGTCACATCTTATTCCAGAAAATACCTTCTTCTTCCCCGTTTTCAGACCTTGACGCTCTAGAAGGCCGAAAACATTTCTTCTCCTAGATTCTTCATCTGTCATCCATTCTTCAATTCGTCATTGGATGTGGGATCGCAACAGCGAGGCTAAACCCGTGCACCCTGTTTCATTCCCGTTTCTTGGCCTCACACGTCGTAGTTTCCATCCAAGTGGAATTTCCAGGATTTGAAAGAAATGTTGATCTATGAAGATCAACTTCTAATTGGAGATTGATATTAGACGTTCCTACATATTTGAGTCTCATGTAGGTGGTTCATACCTCTTTTTGTGTTTTCAAAGACTTTTGGGTGGCACAACATTTGGCACATTTTTGGGTATTTTGAGTGTGACCCTGTTTTACCTTTTATTGCATGTTTAATTGTTATTTGACCTATGGGATGCCTTTGGGTATGCCCGGTTACCTGTTTTTCTAGAGCGGGGCCATACGATTGGTTCTTTCTCATCAGGGCATTTTGGTCGGGGGATGCAAAAATGGTTATAATTTAATTGTATTGTTTTAAACTGTTGAGTTTAGTTTATTTATCCTTGATATGAATTTTTTGAGACTTTAAAGACCTCAGTGTTGGTATGGGACAACACTTGGTTAGTGCAATTCAACTGTTTAGTTTGTTTTTCCTGTTTAAAAGTGATTATTTTGATTTTATATGCAATTTATGAATTGCATATGATGGAACCCTTACGGTTGTGTTGGGCATGGCCTAGATATTCTTGAGTGACGCTAATCACAGGTTGGGCTTGGCCCGGGTTACATTGGGTGGTTCTGGCCATGGGATTGTGCATCATGGACGTCAGCTTGAGGTAGGGTAACTGTCAGGTTGGGCATGACCCGGGTTACTGGGATGGCAAGGCCATCAGACTTGAGAGACATGGTCGTAGGGACTTAGGGTGTCAGAGACGTTGTGGATTGGGTACTATTTTGGTTATTACCGCTCACCCGAAACTTTGAGTAGTGTGAACACAAAGAGAATCCGTGATGTTTTGGTTTTGAACAATTAAAATGATTTTTTCCCTTAAAATTATATAACTATCATAAATAATGATGATATATCTCTTTTATCACATTATAAGATTCCCATATAGCTTATTCGAATTTCTCATTCCCCCAGAGAACTTTAAATAGGAGAGAAGTCTTATTCCATATCACTTTATCTCTATTATCCAATATTTATACCATTTTTTTATATTAATGATCATGATCCATTGGTATAACCTATGACTTCAGTAAATGCGAAGGACCAATTATGCACTTCCTTAGAAGAGACAATGGAACACATTAGGAACTTGAGAGAGGTTTGATGGATGTGCTAACTGATAAGCTACAATCCCTACTCGATCAAGAATCTTTAAGGGAACAATATAACCAGTGCATAACATTACTTTATTTCTGAATCTCACAACCTTATTACATATATGAATTTACTAAAATATCATCTCACAAAATTTGAATTCTAGATCTCACTAGAGATTGTTAGCATGACTCTTCTATTGAATTTGAGATCCCTTGATGTGATACTAAATATATCTAACCTTTCCCACCATTTCCTTAGCTATATCAGGTCAAAATAGATATTTCTTTCCATTTTTATCCCATAATTTTATATTTCCCCTCTTCCTTCCATATAGTTATTAATAAGGATCTATATGAATACTTGAGTGAAAGTTATTGTTTTAAGAAAATTCGACTAGTGGAAGATTTTGATCCCAAACAACTTTGAAATCCATAAAAAATGATCTGAATATATCATATAAGGTTTTAATGGTACTCTAAGACTAATAATATTTTTGAGGATGATAGAAAATACTAAAATAAAACTCTATATCTAGATCATACAAAAGAATTCTCCATGACATTGAGGTAAACCATGGATCTAGATCAAATATAAAAGAATGTTTTAATCTACAAAACCTTACCTGATACTTAAAGTACACCCTAGAAATTTGATCAAGAGATAAATATTCTATGATAAAAATAATGAGTGCTGACATTGTAAGGTGATAAACTAAATCCAAAATAGCACATGACCTTTATAAATTTTGGTGAGTCTGATGAAAAAATACATGGAAATGTTTTCACATTTCCATTCTGGTATGGGTAATGTTTATAAAATCCCATTGTAATTTTTTCTCTTGGCTTTAACTTATTGATATACCAAGAACTAAGATACAAAATCTAGAATATATCTCTTCATGTTGCCCCACTATAAATACTCTTTCAGAGCTCTATACATCTTCATACTCTCAAGATGAATAGAGAATGATGAGATATGAGATTTATCCAACAAATCCTTCATCAAGTATGGTATTTTTGTGACACATACTTTATTCTTTAACCTTATCATTCCATCATAATCAAGGTATCACTTAGAAAAAGTTTCACCTTCTTTATGACCTCTATATATTCCTTCTGATCCTCTTTAATCTTAACATGGATAGATGGTCGAACACTCATTTGAGAAAGATAAGATTTCTCCCCATATTTATCATAGTTCTGTCCTTTTAAAATTAAGAAATATTGGATCTTTTTTTATCCTCATTATAGATAAGCTAGCATGATTTTTTCGACTCCTAACATCATCCACAATATTCTCCTTCCAAAGGTGGTAATGTATTGGACAATAATAATATTTAATCAATTCCAAACATATTATCTAGAACATATTAAAATTTATATGAGTGAATATATAATGTAAACATTTATGATCATTTTATATGCCACACATTTCTATAAAAATATAATGATTCCATATCTTTAATGAAAAAATTACTGCACCTAACTTCAAATCATGAGTTGGGTAATTTTTCTAATGAACCTTCAATTCATACATGGCATAAGCTATCACCATATCATTTATCCCGAGGAAGAATCCTACACCCTTCTTCAAAGAATCACTATTGATCACAAACCATTCTACACTACAGGGTAGTGTGAGAATAGGTTCACTAACCGAACTTATCTTTAGTTCCTTGAAATTTTCCTCAAATTCAGCATTTTAAAGAAACTTGAATCCCTTCTATGTTAACTTTAGGAGTAGATTATATTGAAATAGTGGGTTCCCTAGACCCAACTAGGCAGTAATTTTGATTACCATATCGTGTATACAGTTAGATATACATGATGTTTTCTTACCATAACAGTGTAGATATTTCTGCATCCACTACTTAATGGTAATTTCCTAGATTAATTGTCATATCAAAAGGTTATAGTTGATCCCATGATATAATGAGAACCTAAAGATATTATGAAATTAATATTGAACAAAAGTCCTATGGTTTAGATACATCTTACCGATTGAACAGAGTAGATGTTTGACTATAAAGTTCTCGGGGATTATAAGCATTGAGGCTTCTTCTCATGAAGTTCGCACTTAGTGATCTCTAGTAGTGAGATCATAATGAAAGACCCGCTAATAGGAACACCACATGTTTTAAGTGTCATTGGTTGTTACTATCTATATACATGTGTATTGGTATCCTGACTTGAGATCATTACCAGTGTGTACCATTTCATTGCGTTCTTTGATGCAAGGAAAAAACCATGGCATTGAAATCGTGGTGATGTAGCTTGTGTTGGGTGCATCGTTGATGATATGACATTGGTTGGATGGTCAAGAAAGGATTTGTAACTTCCTAGTTATGGAAGTTGTATATCTCAGGCCTGGTTGATCAGGATGGTGCTACCTTTATAAATCTTTGGCCAAAGTAGTCAAAAGAAAAATCCATCATGTTAGATAAAATAATAATAAAGAAAGAAAAATGATGATGACATGAGTGTGCATCCAATTTTATGAGATATTTAATGATAAAGAGATTATAGTACATAGTAAGTGTTTGTAGGTTGGTTGTCGTGGCTATGAAAATCCGTATTTCTTTAGGGGCCTTGATGGGTTGCTAGACTCCACTCTTGGTTTGTGGATTTGTTCACTGCTATCGTGATAAGGTCCTAGAGGGTCACACATAACAACACATTCAAGAACCCACCCTATTCTGTTGAATAGATATATTGGACATGGTGGGCCCCACTAAGGGGTCCGAGTGTTGTCCAAGGTATCAATCACCAATAAATAAATAAATTCATTTTACTCAAGTTATGAATATTTGGGATTGAATTTATTTCATGTAATTACATGTTTAGTAAATACGAGATATTATTAATCAAATAAATATTATTTTAATATTCAAGGTTCGTTTAATATTAAGCGGGATAGCGAGTTGAGTTAAATGGATCCTTTTTTATCATGTAATACATTATATATATATATTACAGGTATGTGATAAAATAATAAATAATATTAATGTAGTTTAGTTCGTCAAAATTATTTATTTAGTGGATATTGAAATAAATGGGGGTCGAGGAACCCAACAGGGTATTTTGCCACTCCATTATAAATAGAGGGGAGAATCTCTTTCTAGGGAAATATTCATTCATTTATAGAATGAAAACCAGAGCCTCTCTCTCCTCCCGCTCTTTAGAGAGAGAAACTCTTGATCCAAGAACTTGGATCAAGATATCCCTCAAGCATCGAAGTCATCTTGATGAGATTATCATGGGGACATTGAAGATATCATTGGGACACCGTGCTAGTACCTGAAGTTTGATGATCGGCGCTACCATAGGTTTTTGAAGCATGTGTGGATGATCTAGAGAGATCTAGTTATAGATCTTTTAAGAAACGTTCACTGTAAATGAGTTGAAATCGATCGAGACTCCAAATCTAAAAGGTATATTTACTATTTGAGTTTTTTATCTTAATAATTTAATGTGAGACCTGCAGACCTAACCAGAGCTCAAATCGCTGGCGTCAACAAGTCTTGTCAGCCCGTCGATGAAAATTTTTAAATTACCCGGCCCACCGGCTTCTGCTGCGAGCCCTAAATCCTTACAATGGTATCAAATGGAACCACATATATTTTATGATCCAAATAAAATTAATTTGCATAAAATTAAGTATAGAGTTTGAAATCTGTCTCAACGGTTCAAACCGCACGTCAATCTGATTTTGAATGGAAAAGTTATGGTCATTCGAAATTTTTAGAACGGATCAATCTTTGCGGTTTGAGTTTGGGTTTTAAAAATTTATTTCTCTTCAAAATTTTCAGAAACGAATACATGTGAAAATTATGATTTTTCAATTTTATAATTTTCATAATAAAATTTTATTATTATAATATTTTTTATTTTATTCCTATAATAATAATATAATAATAAATTATTATTATTAAAATAATAATTTAGTATTATTATATTTGAAGTCTATTTAGACTTTATAATTTTAAAGGGAAGAGACTTTAATATTATAAAAAGGAGAAGAATTGAATTAAAAAATGAATAAAAAAGGAGAGGGGGTGGGGTTTGGCTGGTGGGGCGGCGACACAACAAAAAAAACTTCTTCCCGCGGGTGGTGCCTCCCTGTCAGCCACCCCACGGGGTAGTTTCTTCCCAAACTGGCGACCCTTCGGCCTCGGTGAACTCCTCCTTCAGCACCTCCCGAGCGACCTGCTACAAGCTGCTGCTGCACCTGCCTCACCCCGGCGCCCTTCCGCCTCCCTACCAACCAGTACAAGCCGCCGACGGGGCCTATGACCTCTTACATTACGCCTACCCGCTCTGGCCCCCTAGCGGCTGCCACCCTCCTCCCAACGAGTTATTTTTTTTTTTACATTTTTTAAAAAAAATAATTTTAAAAATACATCCAGGTTTAAATTATTATTTTTTTTACATCCTAAAGGCGGCACATGGTGTGCCGCCTTCGGTTCGGTTTACGCCGGGCCAAAGGCGGTTCTCCAGGAACCGCCTTCCACCACTGGGGAAACGAAAGGCGGCACAGCAGTGTCCGCCTTTCGATTTTCTTTCTGCGAAAGGCGGCTCCGGAAGAGCCGCCTTTCATGTTTTAAATGGCCGAAGGCGGCTTCCTAGTTGCCGCCTTCGCCAAAAATTTCCCTATAAAAGGGAGCCGCCCCTCCCACCCTTCCTCACTCAAAAATCCCTCTTCTCTCTAAAATTTTGAGAGCTCCTCTCTCTTAGTTGAGTTTTTTCCTTCGTGGTGCTTCCGGAGACGCAAAGAGTACAAGATTTTTGTGTCAAGCTTCATTTAGAGGTATTTTTTTTTAAAGTTATTCATTTATTTAATTGTAATTAGTTAATTTTAATTTAAGTATGTAGTAGTAGTTATTTAAAGAAAAGAAATAAATAGTTATAGTATTAATGTTTTAATTAGTTAATTAGGGATAATAATAATTTATTAATATTTTAGAGATAATCATAGACTAATTAGATAATGATTAAGGAATAATTAAGTCATGATTAAACTAATTAGATAATGATTAAGGAATAATTAAGTCATGATTAAAGGGGTAATTAACCATGGATGATTAATTAAGGAATGTTTAAGGGGTGATTAAGTGATGATTAAGGGATGATTAAGGGGTCATTAAGGTAATTAAGGAATGATTAGTTGATGATTAAGGGGTAATTAAGGAGTGATTAAGGGGTGATTAACTAATGATTAAGGGGTAATTAAGAAATGATTAAGTGATGATTAAGGGGTAATTAAGGAGTGATTAATGGGTGATTAAGGGGTAATTAAGGAATGTTTTAGGGGCGATTAAGTAACGATTAAGGGGTGATTAACTAACGATTATGGGGTGATTAAGTTGTAACTAATGATTAAGGAATGATTAGGGGATGGTTAAGGGGTAATTAAGGAATGTTTAAGGGGTGATTAACTATGGATTAAGGGGGTGATTAAGGGGTCATTAACTAATTAAGGGGTCATTAACTAATTAAGGGGTAATTAAGGAATGAAGGGGTAATTAAGGAATGAAGGGGTAATTAAGGACTGATTAAGGGGTTAAGGGGATGATTAAGGGGTAATTAAGGAATGATTAAGTGATGATTAAGGGGTAATTAAGGAATGTTTAAGGGGTGATTAAGGGGTAATAAAGGAATGTTTAAGGGGTGATTAACTAATGATTAAGGGGTAATTAAGGAGTGATTAAGGGGTGATTAAGGGGTCATTAACTAATGATTAAGGAGTGATTAAGGGGTGATTAAGGGGTAATTAAGGAATGAAGGGGTGATTAAGGACTGATTAAGGGGTTAAGGGGATGATTAAGGGGTAATTAAGGAATGATTAAGTGATGATTAAGGGGTAATTAAGGAATGTTTAAGGGGTGATTAAGGGGTAATAAAGGAATGTTTAAGGGGTGATTAACTAATGATTAAGGGGTAATTAAGGAGTGATTAAGGGGTGATTAAGGGGTCATTAACTAATGATTAAGGAGTGATTAAGGGGTGATTAAGGGGTAATTAAGGAATGTTTTAGGGGTGATTAAGTAACGATTAAGGGGTGATTAACTAACGATTAAGGGGTGATTAAGGGGTCATTAACTAATGTTTAAGGAATGATTAGGGGATGGTTAAGAGGTAATTAAGGAATGTTTACATGATGATTAAGGGGTAATTAAGGAATGTTTAAGGGGTGATTAACTAACGATTAAGGAATGATTAGGGGCTGATTAAGGGGTAATTAAGGAATGTTTAACGGGTGATTAACTAACGATTAATGGGTGAATAAGGGGTGATTAACTAGGGATGATTAGGGGATGATTAAGGGTTCATTAACTAACGATTAAGGGGTCATTAACTAACGATTAAAGGATGATTAAGGGGTCATTAAGTAAAGATTAAGGGATGATTACGTGGTGAATGACCAACTCCTAACTGATTAACCAGCACTTAAGTAGTGATTAACCAGCACTTAAGTAGTGATTAACCAGCACTTAAGTAGTGATTAACCAGCACTTAAGTAGTGATTAACCAGCACTTAAGTAGTGATTAACCAGCACTTAAGTAGTGACCGACACTTAACTAGTGATTAAACTGCACTGTAATGAATCTTATTTTTTAGAGATCATTGAACATATCTTTAGGAAAGTTAAAAAATTGTTCTACAAAACATTAGTGGCTTAATTTAGGAAGGTTTTAAAATTTTGGTGTCATGAAAGTTTATGTCGTTATCTAAGCAATTAAATCCCTGTCTGGATACTACAAGTGGATGATGTGGCTCTGGCACAGCTGTACCTAGGGGTGAAAGCCCCGACAAGGAGTTTCGGGCCTGACCCGGGGTATCCTGGTACACGACAACGGGCCTTGCTGCACTCCTGGTTTGACACTCCCGGGGGATATGTTTTAGATGATTGATATTTACTTCATGAAGTACTAAAATACCTTTAAGAAGATAAAAAAATTTATTTAACACATAACAAAACATTATTGACATATTCAGTGATCAGTAAACATTTTTCATGTAGAGAGACATGTTTGCTTGTGTTTACTGCTATGGAAAGGTAATTCAAACCGAGCAAGGAGCTTCTTATAGTATACAGCCAACATCTATGGTTAACACATCTGATTGTGTTACCATAACTGATCTTCAAGATAGAATTCGTGGTTGCTTAAATCTCGGTCCTCATCAAGAGATAAAGTCTATTAGTTATAGACATTTGCAATTCCCTGCCACGTTATGGCATCTTGCTTGTCCATTGGCTTCTGATGAGCACTGGGTCCAAGCGGGAACTTTATTTTCCCAACGGTCTGATGGTGCAATGATGGAGTTATATGTTGAAGTTTCTAATGTACAAAAACATCAAAATGTTCGAAGTCGTAGACATGCACAAATAGTTGTTGAAGAAGCTTCATCCCAAGAAATTGAGGATGTTCGCCCTGTTGTGGAGGAGGACAACTTAGATGATCTACCGGATTTACATATAAATCATTCTTCAGATGAGGAATTTAATAATGATGGAACAGACGGAGAAGACAATGATGATGGGGAGGGAGCTGGAGGTGGGGAGGGAGCTGGAGAAGATAAGGTAGTAGTTTCTCGAAGTAGAGTAGTTCAAGAACATTCTCGACCAACATTAAATCATCCACCACCCTTTGAATCTTGGTCCGAAGCAATGGAACGTGTACCTGAATTTGACAACAATGTTCTGACACCTGCAACAGAGTTCCCTGGAGTTATAGTGGACAGGTTTAGTGAGTTGGACAAAACATTATATAATGGAAGGGATTTTCCAAGTAAGGATGCGTTGAAGAGCTTCTTAAAAAGATTTCATATTGAGAGGCATTGTAGATATGTAGTTGAGGCATCATGTCGAAAAAAATACGTTATACGGTGTGATAAATTTGATGAAGACTGTAGATTCCGGTTGAGGGCGATTCCAGACATTGCATTTGGTGGATGGAGAATTTCAAAGATTGAGGCAACTCATTCTTATGTTCAGCCAAATTTGACACAAGATCACACTGCTTTGGATGCCGAATTTGTGTCAACTGTTATCGTTGAGATGATTAGGACCTGTCAAGATGTTCCTATAGCCCTTGTGCAAGAGAGGATTCTTCAAACTTTTGGTTATAAGATTTCTTATAACAAGGCATGGATAGCGAAACAGAAGGCAATTGTGAAGGTCTACGGTGATTGGGATGACTCGTATCGGGTGTTGCCGCAATTATTAGCCATGCTGAGCCACAACAACCAAGTTGTCTACCATATAAATACGAAGGAACATGTGTTTGAAGATAATCGATTGGATCAATCTCGTGTTCAATTTCATCGGTTATTCTGGGCATTCCTCCCATGTATTTCCGCATTTCGTTTCAGTAAACATTTCATACAAATTGATGGAACATTTCTATCTGGAAAGTATAAGGGCGTATTGTTGATTGCGGCAACCCAAGATGGGAACCGTTCACCACTTCCGCTTGCATTTGCAATAGTAGAGAAGGAAAACTATGAATCTTGGAGCTGGTTTTTGGCATGCATCAGCAACCATTTCACACGCATTCGAGGTGTATGTTTGATATCTGATCGACATAGGGCAATCAATGAGGCAATCAATGCGGATCCTGATTCATGGAGGCCCCCAAATGCACATCATCGATACTGCATTAGACACATTGCTAGTAACGTGCGCAAAACCTTCCATAATGAGGCTATGAAGAATGCAATCACGAGGCTTGGTAAGCAATGTTGTCATTGATGTTTACTATTTTAATGTAAATAAAAATATATTTTCTATGACCTGTGATCATATTTATGTAGCATATGAGCCAGATCAACGAAGGTTTGAGGCGCGTTACGAAGAAATCCGCAAGGCTAACCAAGAAGTGTATGATTATATGATGAAGATTCCAAAAGAGAAATGGACACTGGCCTATGACGGGGGGAAGAGGTATGGACACATGACCACAAACATTGTGGAGTGTATAAATGGCATCTTCAAAGGGCTTCGCAAGCTACCAATTACTGCCCTAGTTCAGGAGACATTTTATCGTTGTGTCAAGTACTTCGTTGATAGACAAAAACTGGCCTCAGATGGGATTCAACAGGGGTTAAGATTTGGAAAAAACTTTCAACGAGATATTGACAAGAACATTGAAGAAGCTTCCAGTTATCGAGTGTGTTTATTCCGTCGGGAAGACTCGGCATTTGAAGTTCAAGAGTATTGTAACCCCATTACAGGTAACAGCGGTGAAAAATTAGTGGTACTTCTAGAGGCAAAACAATGTCAGTGTGGAAAGTTTCAAGCATTAAGGTTTCCATGCGCACATGCCATCGCAGCATGTGCGTCTGTGAACGTATCATGGGAAGCTTATGTTGATCCAGTATACCGATTGGAGGCCATTGCTAACTGTTATGCTGCGCCATGGACGCCTGTTGGGGAGTTTCGATATTTCCCAATGCCTGAAGATCAGCCCATACTGATTCCTGACATCAGTAGATTACGACCACGGGGAAGACCTAAGACCAACAGAATACGAAATGAGATGGATTGGCCTCAAGAACAAGGGAAAAGGTTGAGATGTCGTCTATGTCATCAAGAAGGGCATAACCGGAAACGATGTCCTAACATTGCTGGATCGAGTTCACACACTCAGCCACAATGATGTGTTGTATCCAACATGATCTTTTCATGTAGTCAGTTATATGTTGTTAATATCAGAGATGAACTTTTTAAGAATTGTTTCACATTTCCAATAAGCAACTTCTCTCCTTCCAATAACGAACCTCTGTATTCAATACTTTTAAATCCATTAATCTGAACGTAATCTTAGAGAACAAAAACATTATTAAAAAAGGTTATTTATCATCAAAGACAAAAAATTATTAAAACATTTATCATAAAGGATCTTCATAAATCATACATAACCCGGATAAAATGTTTATATATATAAATGTATGACACCATATCTTAAAAAACATAATTTTCATGGTAAAAACATATATAAAGACACGATAGATAAATGTTCTCCAAAATATGACGACATTCCATTAATGTTTTCCAAAAAAACATCACATATTGTTCATTATACCAATCATTAAATTCTATTAAGTTTAACATTATATTTATATTTTATAGTGAATACTAATTTCCTTTTCTGGCTTCCAGATGGATGATGCACCACTCCTCACCGAGAAGCATAGGCATGTTTCTCGTGATGTGATAGAGGGTCGGGATGTTCGGCGGATTAGGGTGCGGAGAGCACACCATTTTCGACACATGGCGCCTTCAGCTGCTATTATACCATAATTACGTCGTGCTGGCTTCTACGGCATTGCCGTTTCTGATTTCACTTACACTGATCATCCCCTTCTTGCTGCCTTGGTCGAGAGATGGAGACCAGAGACTCACACATTCCACTTGCCAGAGGGAGAGATGACTATCACCTTAGAGGATGTGGCAGTGTTACTCGGTCTTCCTATTCAGGGAGATGCAGTTATTGGACCCACCATCGGGGATTGGGCTGAGCTGGCACAGAGATTATTAGGTGTCGATATTTTGGCTGATCATACTGCTACAGATGGTGGGTCCATATCTATGCCTTGGCTTGCTTTGCAGTTTGCACATTTACCTGCTGATGCTGATGAGCAGACCATCATGTGTTATGCTCGGGCATATATCTTACAACTTATTGGAGGTACATTGTGTTCAGATCACTCGGGTGTGCATGTGCACATGATGTATCTTAGTTTACTGGAGGACTTTGATCGGATCGGGAGATACAGTTGGGGATCTGCATGTTTGGCCTACACTTATAGAGCATTATGTACGACATGCCGCTCAGATCACACAGATCTCGGAGGATGTGTCGTCCTTATACAGTTGTGGGCATGGGAGCACATCCCTGTCCTCGCCCCTGTTATTGTTGGTCAGAGGCTTCCTATAGATGTGCTACAGGACGCTCCACGTGGACGATGGTATGATCCGTCATATTTATTTGTTTCTGATTGTATTATGATTTATTATATTTAATTTCTGATTATTTATCACTTTCAATGTTGTATTTGATAGGTGGAGTCAGGCACATCGTTTCATCGATGCTCCAACCCACAATTTGGCTGCATATCGTCTCATGTTGGACAATTTACTACCTGACAGCGTAAGTATATATCATCATTTTTGTTTTTTGTTAACAAATTTCTCTGATGAAATGTCACATGTCATTACAGATTCATTGGATGCCATACTGGAGTCTGGTTCAGGACTTACCTACATACTGTACTGCTGGACTTCATGAGGTTATGGCTGTAGTGCCACTTATTCACTTTCATATTATTGAGTGGCACCAGCCCGATAGAGTTATGCGTCAGTTTTGCTGTGTTCAGCTGATTCCACCTGCACCACGACAGTTACCAGCGCTTCATGGCTTGAAGCTCACGGGGAGACAACATGTCGATTGGCGACGACGACATGCCCAATATGTCGCCATCTGGGACAATCGAGCAGAGCATCGTATCACAGGTGTACGTACGATGCGATTCTACCTATCAGATCAGGTAGAGTATGAGACATGGTATAGAATGAAGTCTATATTGTATCTGACTCAGCATGGGAGAGGGATTCAGGATCTGGTAAGTCAATAAATTTCACATAATATATTTATTATGCTATTTTATAATTTATTTTGAATCTCTGTACAGCATACCAGACTACGACGACTATGTCGCATGACTGATCCAGAGGAGGAGGAGGTTGCTAGTTTATCTTTGATCCATGCTGCTTTGGAGGAGACGATGCCGATTTGTCGATCTATTCATGAAAGTATCATCCATCCTAGACCCCAGAGACATGATGTTCCTGCTCAGGAACATGATGCTCCTATCCCAGGAGATGAGGGTCCTACTCAGGAACCTGCAGCAGCAGCTGGTGCTGTTCCCCAGCGACGACAACGGCGACGGAGACCGCGTCCTGCTGCACGTGAGCCCTCACCTGTTCCAGAGGCAGAGGTCGGTGCTCTATCAGTCCAGCCTGACCCGTCTGGGTTCGTGCAGCAGGATGCAGCATGGGATCCATCTTTTTTGACCGGATATCCACAGTATTCGCCAGATATTTATTTTCCAGGGATTTATCAGGGGTCATCTCCCATGCCGCCATCTTTCATACCAGATCCTTCACAGCCTATATGGTTTCCCGAGGGTATGCTGACAACCCCTTCTACTTACGTAGTGGGAGAAGGATCTCGTGCACACGATGAAATCCCTCCGACACCTCCTTCCATTCAGACTACGACAGAGGCTCCCGTGATTGATGTTCCAGTGCCCGAAGATCATCCCTCTCCAGGTCATCATACTCCATCCCAGCATGGAACACGTCGCTCTCGATATGGACGTACCATTCGCACACCACCTTGTGGGACAGAGCCTCACCATAGACACTGACATTACTTCTTCATGTAAGGTGAGATGAGAAGGGAGGTATTATACCATCAGGAAGAGAGATTCTAGAAATGTGCAATGCTATGACAAACCTTTAAATGAAATGTGTCAGTTCCCCACTAGATGTGCATGTTCCTTCAAAATTTTCAGGCTGGAGATAATCCACCTTAAGTTTCACATAGTCTTATGTCTTCCATGTATTAATATCAAACACTTCAACCAATTTGTTTACTTTATGGGGAAGTAAAACCTCATTCCTTTGAATATGCACATTACCATGAACATATAAGATCATCATTTTGCAAGAAAAACTACTAATCTCATGTTCACTGAAATACCCCTTAACGTAAGAATGATACAAATAGTGTAAGTACCCAATAGCAAGATTCCAATCCATTTTGACTGGGCTATGTGGAATCATTGGTGTTTTCATCTGATTAATAATTTAAAAGGTTTCAAAACCACCTTTCTAAAACTCAAAAATGTTTCAAGTAAGTGACTTTGAAAGCCCATAAAATATAAACCATAAGATCTATTGAAATGAAACTTAAAACATGGATTAAACATATAATAAGTAATTGAAAATAAAAACCATTTCTTAAAAATTGCTGATGAAATACAATTATAAGCTTTCAAAAATACTTCTTTCAACTCAAAAATATTTTAGATATGAGACTTTGAAATCCTATATAATATAAACTTAATGACTCATATAAATGTAACTTAGAACATAGATTAAACATATAAGAACTAGTAGAAAAGTAATTAGTTAATTCTGGTGAGGGGGAAAACTGTTAGATCCTGGAATTGAAGGATAATGGGGATGACAAGGAAACATCAACCCCCACGCCCACCCCTTCCACCCATTCAACCAACTTCGGTAACTCCTATAGAAGTAGCTTTTCAAAAAAAATGAAATGTCACCCCACCACAGCTTCCTACATCCATATTAACCCCCCAATTCAGTTTCATTAAATGTGGACAGCCCCCATTTTTACCAAAGTCAATGATGTACTATTAAACCATCACTTTTCAACCCCCGCCTCAATAATACAAAATGCTTTGAGGGATGAGAAATGATTCGGTGCATTTTAGAACATTGAAATGCGTCGAATCATTTCTCATCCCTCAAAGCATTTTGTATTATTGAGGCGGGGGTTGAAAGTGGTGGTTTAATAGTGCATCATTCACTTTGGTAAAAATGGGGGCTGTCCACATTTAATGAAACTGAATTGGGGGGTTAATATGGATGTAGGAAGCTGTGGTGGGGTGACATTTCATTTTTTTTTGAAAAGCTACTTCTATAGGAGTTACCGAAGTTGGTTGAATGGGTGGAAGGGGTGGGCGTGGGGGTTGATGTTTCCTTGTCATCCCCATTATCCTTCAATTCCAGGATCTAACAGTTTTCCCCCTCACCAGAATTAACTAATTACTTTTCTACTAGTTCTTATATGTTTAATCTATGTTCTAAGTTACATTTATATGAGTCATTAAGTTTATATTATATAGGATTTCAAAGTCTCATATCTGAAATATTTTTGAGTTGAAAGAAGTATTTTTGAAAGCTTATAATTGTATTTCATCAGCAATTTTTAAGAAATGGTTTTTATTTTCAATTACTTATTATATTTTTAATCCATGTTTTAAGTTTCATTTCAATAGATCTTATGGTTTATATTTTATGAGCTTTCAAAGTCACTTACTTGAAACATTTTTGAGTTTTAGAAAGGTGGTTTTGAAACCTTTTAAATTATTAATCAGATGAAAACACCAATGATTCCACATAGCCCAGTCAAAATGGATTGGAATCTTGCTATTGGGTACTTACACTATTTGTATCATTCTTACGTTAAGGGGTATTTCAGTGAACATGAGATTAGTAGTTTTTCTTGCAAAATGATGATCTTATATGTTCATGGTAATGTGCATATTCAAAGGAATGAGGTTTTACTTCCCCATAAAGTAAACAAATTGGTTGAAGTGTTTGACATTAATACATGGAAGACATAAGACTATGTGAAACTTAAGGTGGATTATCTCCAGCCTGAAAATTTTGAAGGAACATGCACATCTAGTGGGGAACTGACACATTTCATTTAAAGGTTTGTCATAGCATTGCACATTTCTAGAATCTCTCTTCCTGATGGTATAATACCTCCCTTCTCATCTCACCTTACCAAGAAAAATTATCTAGAGCTTTTGAGGTTGATTTATACTCAGGGGCATGACAAAATTGCAAAGATGTTTCTATTGTGTGTAAAGCACATAAGCTGGTTGAGGTTTTCATTGTTGGAATGCATCTGAATGCTACGACAAAGTTAGAAGAACTAAGTTAAAATTAAAAAATTTATTAATTTCTTATATATTTAATCAATGTTTAAAGTTTCATTTATATTGGTCTTATAGTTTATGTTTTATAGTCTTTCAAATTCGTGTACTTGAAACATTTTTAAGTTTCAAGTAGAATGTTTTGAAAGATTATAAATTAATTTTTATGGACATTTTTTAGGAAGTTTTTGTTGTTTTCAACTATTTCTTATATGTTTAATCAATGTTTAATGTTTCATTTCTATTGGTCTTATAGTTTATGTTTTACAGTCTTTCAAAGTTGGAAACTTGAAACATTTTTAAGTTTCATGTTGATGGTTTTGAAAGCTTATAAATTGTTTTTGGTGAACATTTTTTATGAAATTATTTTTGTTTTCGACTATTTATTATATGTTTAATCAATGTTTAAAGTTTCATTTGTATTGATCTTATAATTTATCTTTTATAAGCTTTCAAAGTCACGTACTTGAAATATGTTTAAGTTTCAAGTGGGTGGTTTTGAAAGCTTATAAATTAATCTGTATCAACATTTTTTATGAAATTATTTTTGTTTTCAACTATTTCTTATATGTTTAATCAGTGTTTAAAATTTTATTTGTATTGGTCTTATAATTTATCTTTTATAGTCTTTCGAAGTCGCGTACTTGAAACAGAATCACACATCGGAAACGCAGAATGTACTGTGCAGGAAAAGGAGAACCAGAATCCCACATCGGAAATGCAGTATTGTTTTCAGGGCAAACCCCCTTATAAAAGGGAGTCATGGGTGAGGGTATCAGTTAGAATCCAGACTGCTGTAATGGTAGAACCGCTGGATAATAAATAGCAGAAAAATTCTGCTGAAAAGTTTTGTTATATATATATATATATAAAACAAAACAAAACAAAAAAAATAAAAAAATAAAATTTAAAAATTTTTTTTAACCAAAGGCGGCACCTGGTGTGCCGCCTTTGTTGTGAGTTTTTGGGCAAAGGCGGCACATGGTGTGCCGCCTTTCCCTGGGCAGAAAATTCCCCAAAGGCGGCACACCAGGTGCCGCCTTTAGGGGGTAGAAAAATAATTTTTTTAACCTAGACTTATTTTCAAATTTTTTTTTTGAAAAAATGTATATAAAAAAAAAACCCCCTCCCAACCCGTATCCGGCCGCCACCTGCACCTGCCGCCAATCGCCACCCATACTCGCAGCCATGTACGCCTACCTCCCCACTACAGTAGCGACACCAGTATCCCATTCACGCTCGGCTTTGGCGACCCCATCCCTCAGCTCCAGCCAGTTCCCTACCCAACCTGGTGCGCCCAGACGTCCACCGACCTCCTGTGCTGGAACCCCAAAGTGGCACGCCTCCCGTTCCCGGTGACACATGCAACCAGGCACCATCCCCCTCTGCTCCGCCCTACCGACCTGCGCCGAGGCCACCGCTCGGACCTCTGCAACCCCGGGCTGACACCCTGTCGACCTCCCTTGTCCGGAAACCCAGTGCCACCAGCCAATCTCTTCCCTCATCTCCTCGTCAGACGAACCATCCATGCACCAACAAAACCCTAGTGCAGGTAACTTATGATGGGTTCAACAGGGCCTTGTTTGCCTCAAAACAGGACTATCCAGATCTTCCTGACCAAGTATGGGTTTTGGCGGACATGCCTGACCCTGATAATCCCAACGCAGGCTTTCCTCGGCTTGTTGGGTGCGACCCGCAACGAGCCAGAGCAGGGTTTCGAGGCTCGGGTTACAATTAAATTAATACAATTAATTAATTTAATTTTCTAAATTAAATTAAATTGATTAACATTTTAATTATGGTTGAAAATTATAAATTTTAATACCTGAGATATAAATTAATTTAATTTTAAAATTAAATTAAATTAATTAGTGGACCGATAAATAATTAAATTATTTTAATTTATTAATTCATTTAATTTAATTATATAACACTCATACTTATTTAATACTATTTAATTTCTATCACGCATTATTATACCTATCTACTGGTCTTGAGCACCGACCTGTGTATGTTTTTATTTATTTAATTAAATATCTTAACTGTGTGTAATGTTTGTAATTAATCAAATAGATGGTCTGCGCATCGTCTTTATTTTCAGTTAAAATATATAAGGGTCTGCACGCCCAATTTTATCTTGTGTACATTTATATCCCAAGTCCCCCTCTCCTACGTGAGATTATTTTTGTACTTCAGATGAAGACGGTGAATGATGTGGACACCGCCGAGATGAGGTGGTGTACCTTGATCAAGATGGTGCAAGACGACACGTGGATCCCGCCAAGATGAGGTGGTAATCCAAGATGTGACGTGGACCCTGCCAAGATGAGTTGATACTCCATATGTGAAGAAAATATACAGGAAGGGGGTGATCTACATCAAGAGTCAAGCTTCGACTTAGGTATGATGCCCCTAGGTCCTTTAGAATCTCTAGACCATTCGGGTAGTAGTTTACCTTTATGAATTTATTTATTATTTTATACATTTATAAACAATTGGAGAAATACAAAAAATAATGAATAATCAAAGGCATAAAGAAATGACATATGTTTTCTATTAATGTTTAGTTATGATCATGACAACATAGATGAACAAGATTAACATAGATGGATTACATTCGTCGAGAGAAAAAAAACCTTCATAGAACTTTTAAGTTCTTATCGCCTTCCACTATTCAAGTTTAAACAAAGCTGGGTGTTTGGGGTGTTAGTCATGCCACAGTTGAGTGCACCTCTTACTATCGGGGAGTTTTTATGAGAGTGGTGGGTCGAATTAACTAAAGTGGTAGTGAGGTTTATCCATAGCTAAGTTGGTATCATTTTATAGGCAAGTGTTGAGTAAATCAAGTAACGATTTTTGAAGTTGGGACTTCACTCAACAGAACAAGGAACTACAAGTTAATGCGGTTGGATAGCCAAACACCTACCTTGAACTCTCCGAGTAGTGGCATAGCCATAACTTAAAGATAATGAGTTGAGATTAAGGGATCCTTACCACTAGAATACTCAAATGATAGAGTATTTCGATTCTATAACATATGGTTCCTAGAAATTGATAAATTAATGGGAGACATTTAATGATTAATTTAATTTGTAATGTCCAATAAAACAATCAATATAAAAATTACTATTCTTCTAATGTTTATTTTTAGAGAATAGAAAGTAATTCCACAAGTAAAACTGTGATAAATACTGGACAAAGTTAATGTCCAAACCATCACTGAATTTCAAGTGTAGTATAGGTGCTTTCACAAATTACTACTATAATGGAAATTCAAGGTTCTTGCGTCCCTACCTATTAAACCACATCAAGAAGAGAGAGGGAGAAATTTCTTATTGGAGACTCATGAATTAAGCATATGATGTCTCTATCATAATGTTATCATCGATGTCTGATGTTAGTTTCGGTTGCTACATCACGACATGGATGATATTACATGAATTCTCATCTCCATGAACCTTGCGAGGTGAAAGTGAAGCAAGTTTTGAATGTGATGTTAACACTGGCTTGGTGTAAACATGAAAGGAAGACTATGATATTTCATGACATCTCATTATTACACCCAATTACTCTAGTTTCATTTAAGAGTACCAATGAACATGACAAAGTAGATGCTTCATTACCTTTTTAGTATGGTTCTCCAAGTAATAAGAAAATTAATGAAAGTACCATCTTTTATTCTAATAAAGAATAAATTGGAAGACAATGCGAAAAGGCCAATGAAAAGTTACATCAATTGAACTTTCGTACAACTCTTCAAATAAGAGAGGTTGGTTATTAAATGAGAGTTTTTTTGCAGCGCATATAATGAAATAAATTTATGGAAGTTTAAAAATATAATGAACAGAAATAAAAGAATAAATTACCCGCTTCTCGTTCAGGTAAATTCATCAATATAAATTAATGTTTCTAACATACTTCTAGGGTATTGAATACAATATTCCAATAAAATATGTGTATTTAAATATAGTAACCAATTAAGTATAGAATCATTATAAGAATTAATGTGTCTTCTCCAAGTAGCTGAGAAAGGGTGATTCCTAAGTCAGCGGTGAGAAACACAAAACTTATAATTTACAAGTGAATGATTTTAGTTGAAAAAGTTGTTGAGTATAACCAAAACATTTATCTCACATGACCTTTTGGTCATAATGATACATTATTCCATGTTTAGGAATGAATGTAGTTTGTGGTGTAACATACTCAACAAATACTTCATACATACTTGAATCAAAGGTAATACGCGATGAATATAAAATTTAAGACTTACCTAGTTGTGGAAATAAAATTATTTTTAAAGTAAAACTAAAATTGGACATCAAGAATATACCCATTATGGTATTTAGGATCGACATAACTAAACACCTTTGGTATAATTGACGTCTTTAGTTTGGACAAAGAAACCTTAGAAACAAAGGTATGCCACAAGGATTTTATAATTAGTTTAAAAGGTGAGTGTGAACTATTCCAAGGGAAATATAGTGGTAAAGAAAGTTCATAAGATTATTTTAAGTCATTATGTAATGTGATAGTGAAGTATATACAGGTTAAGAAGATATGAGTTGCTTCAGATCAGTGTGCCGAAGAATATATTGACCAAGCATTCATCGATCATGATAATTTAGCATGGAGTAATTCCTAAATGTACATTACCTTATCTATATCATGACATTGATGTTAATACGGAGAATCGATGACGAGTCTTACCTGTTAACATTGATCAAAAAATGTAGCGTGAAGTAATTACTAAACACACCTTTTATACATCAAATTCATGATATAAGTAGTATCAATGTTACAACTTGAAGAAATTTACATTGTATTTCAAGACGTGTTTTGAAAATAACAAAGAAAACCCATAACAAATATGCCAAATAAAAATGAAAAATGGATATCATACGAGTATGTATGATGGAAATACACTATTTCTTAGATCATGTGTTAGGATGCAAAGAGTTTTTTAATATATAAACAAAAACGCATCAAGCTAAAAACATGGTGCATCTAAGTAATTATCCTAATAGTTGCTTAGGATATTACCTAAATCCCTAAGATAGAAAAATTGATATTCAAGTAATAGAGTACATTTCTATAAAGAGGGTGCACTTCTCTACTTGAGATAGTGGGAGAAAAATTGACTTGGGTCTAGTCAATGATCGAGATACACAAATGGTTAGCATAGGAACAAGTTATATAGGTGCACATGGAAAAATATTGTTTCAAAGAAACATACTACATAGGAAAGATAAAACCATTGTGATGGTTTTGAGTTTACTGCAGCTGGTGATACATTATTTATTGAGAATAATAATTCCTATAAGCAGTATATGACTATTATCTAAGATTGACAAGATCAATTAAAATTCAATAATGGATTCCATATATTCAATTTCAATGGGGCTTAAAAATTGAATACTATGCTGGGTATTCATACGAGTTGATACATGGTTGGTACAAGCGTGGTACCAATAATGCTTGATTGGTTATACCAATATGGTATGTCTTAATCCATTAGAATTTTACATGTAATAGCTAACTTCTATGATCATTATATTGGTCATTGGATTTCAAGATCATATTTTGTGGAAGGTGTCTATACGATGCAACGAGAAAGGGATGATGCCCCCATCAAATGCCAATGTAGCTTGACAGTTACTAAAATACAGTTTAGGATTAAAGTAAGCAACACGATATTAGAGCATTCATTTCAAATGAATCTTTTACTTGTGTCTACCAAAGGTTATTGGGAGTTCCAATGTTTTCAAGAAAAATATTTTTAGCAACATATGGAAAACATATATTGATCTTACAGTTAGTTAAGATCATTATAAAAGTAACACTCCAATGATTGACTTAAACTAGAAACTCATGTTCTAGGGAACTAGATATATCAAGGTAGATCTAAAGGTTTCTTAGACCTAGTTAATCGTACATATGGTGACATGGTATTGAAAAATAAAATTTGCAACAATCCAAGTACAAAATTGTTGTCAATTTCATGTGGCTTAATCTCTCTTGGTTGACATGTTTGGAACATGGAAAGAGATTAAAGTAGTGAGTTGAGTTACATATGCTTCAAAGATGGATTAATCATGTATTCCAAGATAAGTAAAATAATTATTACTGCCAATATATACTTTGTAGTAGGTAGAGATCAATTATTTCCAAGAGAACTGTAAGTTTAGCAGTCAAAACTATCATACTGTACTTTGGAAAGTGAAAATGATATGTACCTGGTAAGAGGATAAAAAACATACTAATTATGGTGGCACACAAACTAGTAATCCTTAGATCAATTTCATCTAGTATTTCAGTTACGCTAATGTGATGAGAAAGTCATTCTCTTAAAAGTGAGTGGTAGAAAAACCTACAAATACTAGGTATGTTGCAACTTCTAAGGCAGCTAAGAAGCAGTTATCAACTGCAACGATTTGTTCCAGTTCTTGGAATCA
Organism: Viscum album; assembly: GCA_963277665.1. NCBI lineage: Eukaryota > Viridiplantae > Streptophyta > Magnoliopsida > Santalales > Viscaceae > Viscum > Viscum album. Next base: position 137,877,844 of record OY728123.1, on the reverse strand, counting down.
CACCAAGTAAGTAAAGTATTATCATAATTTAAATTATGATATTCTTACTAGCTAGGATGTCAAGTTATGACAGTGGAAAAAAGGTATATACTCAAGGACACCATGCCTTGAGAAGTTTTACTCAATGAGATGAGGTCGCATATAGCAGAATAGCCACATGACAAAAACGTGGCAGACTCAGAAACTAAAGTTGTGACTCACCAGAACATGATCTCCATCATGTGAGTAGCTAACAAGTATTGTTAGAAAGTTGGCCCTAGTGAAAGTGGGGGTTTTGAAATAGTTGGTTCCCTTGAACCAACTATGCATTACTTTTGATTACCATACCATGTATACAATTAGATATACATGATATTTTCTTACCATTATAGTGTAGATATTTCTACATCCACTACTTAATGGTAATGAACTAGATTCATTATTGTATAAAAAGGTTATAGCATATACCAATCTATAATGATAACCTCTAGATACTATTAAATTAATCTTAAACTGTTAGAACCAATAGGGGCCTATATACCCTGAGAGGGGGGTGAATCAGGGTATGAATATTCTTTTTCAAAGTTCTTCCCGCCCCACTGGATCTTGACCTCTTTATTACAAGGGTCACTTTTTTTGCACTTGTGTGTTTATTATGATCACTTATTTTCTTCTTTATCTAATGATGAAGCTTTAAATGCAATGCAGGGAAGTAAGCAGGCAGACACAAATATTTTTACTTGGTTCACCCTCATTGGGCTATGTCCAAGGAGCATACACCGACAAGTTGCTGGTCATACCAAATTCCACTATTCTTCACTAGATGTGGATACAATGGTTCGGGAACAGTCACTCTGTCACAGGCTCACTGCCTTTACAAGGTTTAGGGTCAGCTCACTACTTCCCCAAGGGTCACTCCCTGTTTCTCTCTCTCTGGCTCACTGCCGGTGGAGAGGATCACCTTCTTCCTCTTCCTTTTCTCACTGCTCCAGAAAGGATCCACTCACAGTTTATAGACTTGTAGGTCTCTTCATTTGCATGAAGGAATGCATCTTCCTCTATATGTAGATGCACTATTGAAGTAAAACTTTCACCCGTAGATGAATCTCTCTTTGCACCGAAGGTATCAGGCAATATTCCAGCTTTCACACAATCCTGAATTACCACTGTGAATCAACCTTACTTGGCGTGCAAGTCTAATCAGGCACGCAAGTCAAAACTAGCACGCAGGTCCACCTCAACTACCTGTGCGACACAAGTCTCTTCTCCTCCAAACTTGCGCGACACAACTCCTTTTACTCCCAAACCAATATTGGCACGCAACTAACACCTGTCGCGCAACTTCAAACACTGGCGCACAAGTCCACATGCGTGACCACACACCACTTGCGCGACCACCACATCTGCGCGACGGGAGCTCTGATTTTTCTAAGTGTTGAACTCCATTGAAAATGAAGAGGGGTGGTCCTATATTTATAGGTGTTTGAAAAACCTACGTGGCAGCGCACAAGTCTCCCATCAGCGCGCAACTTTCGGCACTCAAGTCTTCTGTCCCCCTAGACACTTTCACGACTAACTTAAAAACTTGGGTGCCCCTTCTTCCTTTGCCATATTTTGATGATCTGATCGCGAAGGACAAATGGCGCGCAAGTTTCCAATCCTTCTAGGCAGTGACACACAAGTCTCTTCATAACACACAAGTCACATGCGCGACCAACCCAATACTTGCACGACCCTCTTTCCTTTGCCATATTTTGACCTCCTGATCTTGAAAAACATTAGGTGCGCAACTTTCATCTACTTCAAGTACACGACATGCAAGTCCCTTTTCCAAAAACCACTTTTCATCATTTGTCGATTTTCAGGCCCAAAAATTTGGCAAACACTGGAAAATGGTGCCACCTTATATCTGTTCTTTTTGTACCGCCTCCAGATCATCCATTCCTTTGTCAGGGTTCTTGAATCAAACATGGATCATTGACCACAACTCTTGAACTCGACATTCCACCATGAAATCCCCTTTTTCAAAAAATTTGTATGTCATGGTTTTCTTTGTCAACAATCACAACACAATTGTCCACTTTGTCAACAAACAAAATCACCTCAAAAATGCTTCAATGATACCTTGAGGGATTTTTTCCCAAAAATATCCCCCTTTGGGTTTGTTGAAAACTCTTGCATAAAAAGATACAACGTTAATTGTTCAGCCACCATTCGACTTTTGCGATTCTGATAGCGATCAAGGATTTACTCAAAACATACTCTAATCCAACATGATAAGTGCTCGGCGTGAGAAACAAGAGTAAATGAAAAGTTCATCAATGAATCACTTCAACTCTGACATCCATTGTTGACACAAAACTAATACCAATTTTTACCAAACTGATACCATTTTTTGGAAATATTCTTACCACATTCCAACATAACTCTTCTGCTTTCATCACAATCCTCAGCTATTGTGATATCTATTCTTTGATCGATCACTTCTAGCATTGTCTGATTTAATACTCTCCCCCTTTCTTCTTACAGCTTTAACTCTTGTCAGCTGCAAATCCTCTTCAGCATTATTACCTGTGTTGTCCAAGCTAAGCTCTGCCTAAGAACATGAAACTAGCTTCAACTCCCCCTATTTGGATGCTCCACCTGTCAACTTCTCCCCATATCTATCATGATTTATCAAAATGCCACACTGTCTCCCATTGAACAATCACTATTTTCTCCCCATTTGTCAATGAACCCAAAGGTCACTCCTCTGCAGTCTGGAACAGAGTAGATAACACATATCAGCAAATTTAGGAAAAAACACATCATACCTCAGAGAGGGGGGGGGGGGGGGGGTCCACATCTACACTCTTTCAAGTGCGGGGATTCGACTGGACTCTCAAAGCCAATCGATGTCTCGCAAAATCTTCCTTGGGTAAGGCCTTTGTCAGAATGTCTGCAGCTTGTAGCTCTGTAGGCACAAACTCCAACTTCACAATCCCTTGCTTTACCTTCTCCTTTATGAAATGATATTTGATCTCAATGTGCTTAGTCCTCGAGGGATGAATTGGATTTTTTCTCAGATTTATAGCACTTGAGTTATCGCACTAGATTCCGATCAGAGACTTCACTTCAACTTCCATATCTTCAAGCTGCTGCTTCATCCATAATAACTGTGTGCATGCTTGACTGGCCGAAATATACTCAGGTTTTGCAGTGCTCAATGAAATGCAATCTTGTTTCTTGCTTAGCCAAGAAATACACAATCCACCAAGATAGAATGCACCTCCTGACGTTGATTTTCTATCATCTGTTGATCCAACCCAATCTGCATCTATGTAACCCAATAACACTGACTGAGATTTTTCATTATACATCAGAGCAAAATCCACAGTGCCTTTGATATACCGAAGTATTTTGTTCACTACGAGAATGTTGCTTTACTTGGTATTACTCTGATATCTTGCTGCTTGGCATGTGGCAAAAACAATGTCAGGCCTTGTTGCAATTAAGTACAATAGACTTCTAATGATTTTCCTATATTCGGTGATATTAACTACCTTTCCATCCTCATCTTTTGATAATTTAATCCGGGTAGCAACCAGAGTCTTCATATCCTTGGAATTATCCATTCTAAACCTTCTTAAAACCTCCTTGGAATATTTGGTTTGAGAGATGAATGTTCCATTCCTTCCTTATGTCACCTGTAGACCAAAGAAAAATGTTAGCTCTCCAATCATTGACATTTCAAACTCATCTTTCATGAATTCGGAAAACTGTCGGCACTGAGCTTCATCTGATCCGAAGAATATTATGTCATCGACATAAACCAGAAACATCATCCTCTTATTGCTACTGTTGTTGAACTAGAGATTGTAATCAACTCCACCACATTGAAAGCCAAGTTTCTTCAAAAACTGATCCAGCCTTGAGTACCATGATCTTGGTGCTTGTTTCAACCCATATAGAGCTTTCTTCAGCCGGAAAACTTTATTCTCATCTTCATGAATTAGAAAACCATCTGGCTGCTCAATATACACCTCCTCTTCCAGAACTCCATTCAAGAATGCAGATTTGACATCCATCTGGAACACTTTGAACTTTCTTTGCACTACTATGGATAAAAATAATCTGATTTTCTCCAGCCTTGCAACCGGTGCAAATGTCTCATCAACATCTGTTCCCTCCATATGGGAGTACCCCTTTCACACTAGTCATTCTTTTTTCTGAATCATTGTGCCATCTTCATTCATTTTGTTGGGATAGACCCATTTATTTACGATGACATTCTCATCTACTGTCCTTGAAACAATCTCCCATGTTTGATTCTTGTCAATCTAATCTAGCTATTTATTCATGGCCTGAACCCAGTACTAATCTTCACCTACATCGGAAAACCATTTTGGCTCTTCTTGAGATAAAAACGATGTTTGCTGCAGTGATTTCATTCTTCGAGTCTGAACTGGAGCTGATTGATCGTTAATGATATTTTGCCTATCAATTTCAGATCGAATCCTTGGCTTTTGTACAGATACAGATTTTACTTCCTCAAGATCATCATCAGTATCTTTTTCTGAATCAACATCATCCACTTCTTCTCCCCCTAAGTCTCTCAAAAATTCATTACTTTCAATAGACAACTAGTCATTGCGTCATTGTTTAGTGGCATCATTTATTTCGACTACTATTCTGATCTTCTTGTTGGAATTTGTTGATACTTTCTCGCAGCTTTTTGGTATCCTAAAAACAACCAGATGATACCACATTGTTAGAGAAAAATAGATAAGCATGGAATTATTGATTATTGCTGCTTCTCCCTCAATATGTATTACCTTGATAGACAACACCTGAGCTGAGTCATCTAATTATTGGATTGATGGCTCTTGCATCTTATTTTGTCATTGAATACTCCCCCTATGCTATGAAACACTTCCTGAGGTTAGGCTGATTATTTAGACTCATAACCATTTTCCCCCACCTGCATCATTTATACCAATCTGGCACACGACATTGAGCCACTAACAAAATCTCTAAGCCTACTGAGTTGGAACTCGGTGTAGGAAACAAGAGAAAAAGTTAATAACACAATCACTTCCTATTATTATATGTTTCTCCCTTTATTCATCACATTTGGTACCTGATTTGAGTCAATTAAAACTCTTAATCATATCACTTCTCCACTTATCATCTTTATATGCCACTTCCCCTTGGATCGCATCTCCCTAAAACCTGACACATTTGAATCATCAATCAATAGCATTTATACACATAGGGAGAGGGGTTCTTCTGGAATCCTCAAGAAGAGGATTGCGGTTTATCCTGAGAGGTCAACCCTTTGATTCTTTCTTGAAGAGAATCACACTCTTTCCTTGCTTCTTCTAGCTGCCTAGCCAACTTCAACTGCTCTGGCCATATGACTAAGCATTCATTACTCACATGCTGAGTCTTTTTCTGATATGAAGATTCTGTAGGCCTGGCCTTTCTCACCATTTGGGGTTTAAACCCACTAGTACACATTTCCATCTTTGATGTTTCACCAAAATTCCATTTCCCTTTATTCCTTCTCGGAGATGGAATCTCTCTACTTGTCATCTTCCCTTGCTTCTTCCACCATTGCAAGGATCTTGCACCTTCCTCCACTTTTCGCTGTGGAACACGACATGCGAATTTTTCAATACATTCTTTGTTCATATTTATTTTATCAGATGTCTGAGTCACCACACTCTTTTTCACTGGTGGTGAGTCCTCCATTGAACGTTCATTCTTCTTTATCACAACTGGAGTAGATCTCCCCTTAATTTTCCAGGTTTGTTCACATTCTCTCCTTGAGAGCTATTGTGAGTATGAAAGAGGAGGTGACTGATACACCTTTCATTCATCTCCATGTGATTCCCCTGAGGATCTAAGCCTATTCTTCTCCTTACCACATTGTCTCCTAGTGTAGAATTTCTCATTATGCATCATTGGAGTTGAGAATCTCTTTTCGAGTTCCTTTTCCTTTCTTGCGTTCTTCTTGCTACAATTTCTTACCAAATGCCCATAATCTGAACATATAAAAAAATTTCAATCAAAGAAATACCTCATTTCATCATTTCTCTATCGATATGTTGAAATATCTTGTGTTCTTCCTCTGGAATTGAGCTCCTGAGCTTCCTGAAACATACTCATTGTGTGCCCCTTTCTTCTACAATAATAACATCTGATGAATGTTTTCCCTTGAGAGACTCTTATCTATGATTTCTCATGATGCTTATTCTTATTCTTAGATTTAGTAATGTTTCTGTTTTCACAGCCTAAAATGTATTCCAGAGCCTCTGAACAAAATCTTGATGTGTGGCCATGAATCTCGCAAAAATAGCACATGTCATCACTTCTTTTTATAACTGTCCTCTTAGGCCTGTCTCCAACACCTATAGGTTTTTCTCCACTCCTAGAACGGTTCAAGACTTTCATTATATCATGCATGGGATGGGATTCATCAAATCCAATTCCATATTTTCCCAAACTATATGGTCTTTGAGCTGAGAAAATATTTTTTTTGTTTCTCCTAAGAAATCTCATACTTCCTTTTCATTTTATCATCACCTTCCAAAGTACAATCTAATAGTAAGTGTAGTGCATCCTTCAACTTAGGTTTTCCTTTGTCCTTTGATATATACATTTCTTTATTGTATTTCTCTATCACTTCCTCCAATTTTTTAATCTTCTTATTTCTTGATTCAAGTTGAGCATTGAGTTCTTTCCTGAGATTCTTCCCGCTACTCAACTCATCTTCTAGTTCCCATGTGATCTTTTCCGCCATGTCACTTTTCTCCTTCACTTTCAATTTTTCTACTTCAATAGAATCAAAACAACATGCATTATCTTGTTTTAGCCTTTGATTCTTTAGAACTAGTTCAGATAGCTGTGTAGCAAGATCAACATTTTTAGATTTCAAATTTTGAATCTCATCTGAGTTCAGATTCTTCCCCTTTTCACTAGCTTTTGATTTTTCCACCTTTGTAGATCTCTTTCGCAATTCTTCATCTTGAGAATAATTTTTCTCCTTCAGATTAGTAGTTACGTCAATAAGCCTTTGATTCAAACCTCTTAACTTGTTGATCTCAGTTTCCAGTGCTTAGATTCGAATATCTTTAGTTTTCATCTCTTCATCCAATTTTTGATCCAATTCCTTTTCCTTATGGAAAACTTCCACTTTTCGACTTCTTGGTGTTTCTTCACCATCAGTGATTCCAACATCACTTGGAAAATCAGGTTATTCACTCATTCCTTCAGCATCATTGAATGAGTAATTATTTTCAAAGTATGATTCATCCAAACCATTCTTCTATTCACTACATGATTCCTTTAACTGAATCACACTCTTTCTATTGACACTTCCACAGTGGGTAATACCAACATCCTTTCGTTTCTTCTTTGATGTTCTTCCCTTTTCCATGGCACAATATGATAAGAACAGATTGGATCTTTAAATTAAGCAATCGACTGAACCAAGTCAGAGCAAATAAATCTGATAAAAGAAACCTTCCCTCTGATACCAATTGTTAGGACTAATAGGGGCCTATATACCCTGAGAGGGGGGTGAATCATGGTATGGATATTCTTTTTCAAAGTTCTTCCTGCCCCACTGGATCTTGACCTCTTTATTACAAGGGTCACATTGTTTGCACTTGTGTGTTTATTGTGATCACTTATTTTCTTCTTTATCTAATGATGAATTTTTAAATGCAATGAAGGGAAGTAAGCAGATAGACACATAGATTTTTACTTGGTTCACCCTCACTGGGCTACGTCTAAGGAGCATACGCTGAAAAGTTGTCGATCATACAAAATTATACTATTCTTTACAAGATTTGGATACAATGGTTCGGGAACAGTCACTCTGTCCTAGGTTCACTGCCTTTAAAAGGTTTAGGGTTAGCTCACTGCTTTTCCAAGGGTCACTCCTTGTTTCTCTCTCTCTGGCTCACTTCCGGGGGAGAGGATCACCTTCTTCCTATTCCTTTTCTCACTGCTCTAGAAAGGATCCACTCACAGTTTATAGACTTTTAGGTCTCTTCATTTGCATGAAGGAATGCATCTTACTCTATATGTAGATGCTCTGTTAAAGTCCAACTTTCACCCGTAGATGATTCTCTCTTTGCACCGAAGGTATCAAACAATATTCCAGCTTTCACGCAGTCCTGAATTACCACTGTGAATCAACCTTACTTGGCGCGCAAGTCTAATCAGGCGTGAAAGTACCGGCGCACAAGTCAAAACTGGCGCGCAGGTCCCCCTCAACTACCAGCACAACACAAGTCTCTGCTCCTCCAAACTTGTGCAACACAACTCCTTTTATGCCCAAACCAATATTGGCACGCAACTAACATCTGTCACACAACTTCAAACACTGGCGCGTAATTCCACCTGTGTGACCACACACCACTTGCGCGACCACCACATCTGTGTGACGGGAGGTCTGATTTTTCTAAGTGTTGAAATCTGTTGAAAATGAGGAGGGGTGGTCCTGTATTTATAGGTGTTTGAACAACCTACGCGATGACGCACAAGTCTCCCCTCGGTGCACAAGTTTCGGTGCGCAAGTCTTCTGTCCCCCTAGAAACTTGCACGACTAACTTAAAAACTTGGGCACCCCTTCTTCCTTTTCCATATTTTGATGATCTGATCGCGAAGGACAAATGATGCACAAGTTTACAATCCTTCTAGGCATCGATGCACAAGTCTCTTCACAGCGCGCAAGTCACTTGCGTGACCAACCCAATACTTGGATGACCCTCTTTCCTTTTCCATATTTTGACCTCCTGATCTTGAAAAACATTAGGCGCGCAACTTTCATCTCCTTCAAGTACATGGTACGCAATTCCCTTTTCCAAAAACCACTTTTCTTCATTTTTCGATTTTCAGGCCCAAATATTTGGCAAACACTGGAAAATGGCACCACCTTGTATCTATTCTTTTTGTACCGCCTCCAGATCATCCATTACTTTTTCTAAGTTCTTGAATCAAACATGGATCGTTGACCACAACTCTTGAACTCAACATTCCACCATGAAATCCCCTTTGTCAAAAAAATTGTATGTCATGGTTTTCTTTGTCAATAATTATAGCACAGTTGTCCACTTTTTCAACAAACACAATCACCTCAAAAATGCTTCAATGATACCTTGAGGGATTTTTGACCAACATAAACAAAGTTCCTATGGTATAGATACATATTACTGATTGAACATAGTAGATGTTTGACTATTTGGTGCTGGGGGCTCATAAGTATTGAGACCTCTTCTCATGAAGTTCACACTTGGTGATCTCTAGTAGTGAGATAATGAGAACAAACCTAATAATAGGAAAAACACATGTTTTGGGTGTCATTGGTTGTTACTATCTATGAACATGTGTATTGGTCTCCTGACTTGAGATCATTACCAGTGTGTACCATTTCATTATGTACTTTGATGCAAGTAAAAAACCATGGTACTAAAATCGTGGCGAGGTATCTTGTGTTGGGTGCATACTTGGTGGTATGACATTGGTTGAATGGCCAGGAAAGGATTGGTCGCTTCTTGGTTTTGGAAGTTGTATATCTTAGGCCTGGTGGTTCAGGATGGTTCTAACTTTATAAGTCTTTGGACAAAGCAGTCGAAAGGAAAATCCATCCGGTTAGATCAAAAAATAATAATGAAAGAAAAAGGATGATGACACAAGTGTGCATCCATATTTATGATATATTTAATGACAAAGATATTATATTACAAAGTTAGTGTTCGTAGGTTGGTTTTTGTTGCTATGAAAATCCTTATCCCTTTAGGGGCCATGATGAGTTTCTAGATTCCACTCTTAGTTTATGGATTTTGTTTACTACTATCGAGATAAGGGCTTAGAGGGTCACACACAATAGTGTATTCAAGAATCCTCCCTATTCAGTTGAATATGTATATTGGAAATAGTGGGACCCACCATGGGTTCCGCGTGTTTTTCAAGGTATCGATCACCAATAAATAGATAAACTCATTTTATTCAAGTTATGCATATTTGGGATTGAATTTATTTAATGTATTTTCATGTTTAGTAAATACGAGATAATATTAATTGAACAAATATTATTTTAATATTCAAGGTTTGTTTAATATTAATTGAGATAGCAAGTTGAGTTAAATGGATCTCTTTTTATCAAATAATATATTTTATATATATTACAGGTATGTGATAAAATAATAAATAATATTGACACAATTTATTTCGTCAGAATTATTTATTTAGTTGACGTTGAAATAAATGGGGGCCGGGGAACCCAACAAGGTATTTAGAAACTCCATTATAAATAGAGGGGAGGATCTCTTTCCATGGAACTATTTATTCATTTATGGAATGTAAATCAGAGCCTCCCTTTCCTCCCACTCTGTACAGAGAGAAACTCTCTATCCAAGAACTCAGATCATAATCTCCCACAATCATCGAAGGAATCTCGATGCGGTGATTGTTGGGGCATAGAATATATCACTGGAACAACATGCTAGTGCCAGAAGTGTGATGATCGACGCTCTTGTGGGTTTTTGAAGCACGTGTGGATGATTTATAGAGATCCTTATATGGATCTTTCAAGAAACGTTCGCCAACGAAAAGTTGCAATCGAGTGACACTTTAGATCTAAAAGTTATGTTTACTGTTGGAGTTTTGTGCTCTTAATAATTTGACATGAGATCCTCAGACCTAACAGAGGCTCGTATCGCTGGAATCAACAAGACCTGTCGACCCATCGATGAAAAATTTTAAATTCCTCAGCCCACCATCTTTCGCTGCGATCCCTAGATCCTTAAATATTAGATATCCGTGAAAAATTATTCCAAAATCTTTGATAATATACAGCCAAACCAAGAACACAGTCACCATGGTTGGTTAGGGAGAATGTTCAATTTCTTTTATTTTTGATAGATCCACCAATATACCCCCAATTTTGATTATATGATCCAAAAAATGAAAATTTATTAATCCAAAATTAACACTTTGCAATTTTTTCATATATCTTCTCCTTCCATAAGGTTTTTAATAAAATTATTAAGTGATCTTCATGCTCTTTATCTTAGAATATATAAGAATATCATCTATAAATACCAATATAAATAGATTATGGTGACATCGAAATACACTATTCATTAAATCCATAAAGATATTGGGTGAGTTAGTAATAAAAAATAAAATAAATATAAATTCACAGTTTACATACCTCATATGAAAGGAATTATTGCGCATGCATTTACATTTAAATCTGAATTAATAGTATCTAGATCGAAGATCATGTTTTGAAAAATATTTATCTCCTCATAATTGGTCAACCAAATCATCAATATTGAGTATATGATACTTATTCTTTATTTTGATCTTGTTAAGTTCCCAATAATCAATGTAGAGTTGAATTATCGCATATTTCTTCTTCAAAAATGAATAGGTGCACCCCATGATGATGTACTTGGCCAAATGAATATATTATCAAGATTCTATTAGAGTTTTTTTTCAATTATTATAATTCAATCAAGGTTATTCTATATAGATTCATTGAAATAGGTGTACCACCAAGTATGAGTTCTATTGAAAACTCAACTTCATAGTTCAGAGTAAGAATAGGAAACTATTTGTAAAATACATAAAAAACTCTCATCAAATAGGCATATCTTCTATGTTGAGTTCCTCCCCAACCATTCGAGATAAATAAACTCTTTGTATTGGAACCCAGACCCATAAAATGGATGTCATTTTTATTTGAAGTTCATATTTATCCTTTCACTAATAAATATTCATATGCTGTTTTAAAATATAGAATGTGGATTCAATTCCTCAATAATTTATTTGGGATTTATATAAATAAATACATTCCATGCACAAAATAACTTCAAATTTAACTAGAGGGAGAATAATGTGATTTCCAAGAAGAAAATTCTTATAAACATCAATATGATAAGAATCATAGTCCTGATATGTGATCATCATATCATTAAGAGTTTTCACTACTAATTAAACATATAATAATTGAGGTGGTACTGTGATACCCTTAGAAAATTCACTACTACAAAATAAGCCTATAGATATGGTTTTAAACCATGGATATATGCCCAAAAACCGTGGCTATATTTTACAGCCATGGTTCCCTCAACCGTGGTTGGTATTGGCATGGATATCGGGTAAAGCCTATAGCCACGGTTCAAACAGTGGCAACACCCCTATCACCACGGTTTGGAAACCATGGCATAAGCTAAAGTTGCTCACTGTCTACATCCACAGTTGAAAATTATGGCTATGGACATATAGCCACAGTTGGGAACCGTGACTATAGAACTATATCCATGGTTTAAAACCATGGCTATAGGACTTCACATTTTCTAAAAAAACTAGCACCGTTCAGCAGGTGCTGGCCCCGTGCATCCTCCCCACTGCCCCGAAAAATCCTCCCCACTCTCCCCCTTGAGCCCACCTACACCTTAAAACCCCTACCAATCCCCCTGAAGCCCCCCTTCCCACCCTAGAAATCCCCCTAGATAGACCCCACTCATCCCCTGGACAACACCCCCATACAGACCCCGCTACACTCCCATGCCTCCTTTCACCCCTCTTTCCCCTTGCACAAACCCCCTTGCACCCCCCTACACACCCCCACTACACCACCTCTGTTGGAAACCCCTTGCACCACCCCTACTGGACACCCCCACTGCCCCCTCTTGGACAGACCCTCCCTCCCTCCCCTCTGGATAGACCCGCTCCCCCTGGATAGACCCCCTCCCCCTGGATAGACACCCCCCCTGGACAGACCCCACTCATCCCCTTGAACACCCCCACAACACACCCCTCCCCCTGGATAGACCCCCTCCCCCTAGACAGACACCCCCCAAGGATAGAAACCCCCCAGACAGACCCCCCTCCCCCCGGACAGCATGCCCCCTAGACAGATACCCCCTAGACAACAACCCCCCCACCCCTGGATAGACACCACCCACCCCTGGACAACAACCCCCCTAGATAGAACCCCCTCCCCCCAGACAGTAGCCTCCCTGGACAGACACCCCCACCCCCTGGACAGAAGCCCCCCCCACCCTTAGACATACACCCCCCTACACCACCCCTACCACTTTCACCCCCTGCACAACCCCCCTGCACACCCACACTACACCATAGGTTTTATTAAAATCATTAAAAATAATTGTGAAATGATACCAAGTCTTTTGGATATGATCTTCATATAAACAACCTCAAACATTGGGAGAAAACATTGTACCAAAATTTTGAGAAACCGGAAGCCCTGTACGGGCATTTGGGTGGACATATTAGAGTTGTGAAAGATGATAATATATGTTTAGGAGGTGGATGAATAAATAGTGATGTGGCCATAGAGATGGTTGTTTTTATTGATGCTTAACTACTTAATGCTACAATGTCATTAATAAGGGTATTTCATTGGGAGTGAAGTCTTGAGAATCACTCAAAATGATATGGTAATTTTGGTTAAAGAAGATATGACAATATAGTCTCATAGGTGGGATTAACACTACCCCCCTACACACCCCATGCACCCCTACACACCCTTTTCACAATCCCCCACCCCTTGCACCCTCCCCTACCCCTTGCACCCTCCCTGTGCCTCTAAAAACATAACCCAGCACACCCCCTCCCCCTGCCCCCAGCACACCTGACCCTGCACACCCCTTGCACCCTCCCCCTGCCCCTAGCAACATAACCCAACACACCCCTACCCCTTCCCCTACAGACCCCCCCTGTACCCTCCCCCCTTGCACCCCACCTGCACCCTCCCCCTCCCCCCTACAGACCCCATGCCCTTTCAGACACCCCTTCACCCTCACCCTTACTCTAGGGATATTATTTCTCTTACTTGGCCCAACACCAGGGTTCTCTACTATAACATCACCACCTCCTATTGTTCATGAAGAATCACCCTCTATTAGTAAGATCTAATAAAGTTATAAAATGTAATCTTTTGCCTCTGATAATCTAAATGAGTTTGATAATATTTGAGGAAATTATAATGAGTTGAAATAGGAGTTAAAATATAATAATAATGAGATTAGAGAACTTAAGAAGTCCTATATTCCCAAGGTTGATTTTGAAAAGTTGTTTGGGTTAACGACTACCCAAACAAAGTTAATTAGGAATCTCCAATCATTCCCTCCTATTAAAAAAGTTGTTTATGAAATACATTTCAAAGAGCTTAAGGATGTGAAGGTAATCCTACACACTTTATAAAGTGTTGTATTAAGCTAGTTTGATTTCATCAAAAATGTTTCAACCCTATATAACTTTCACCTCAGAACCTTCAGTTATTCTAGTTTTTTAGAGTGGATTTGATCAATTTCGCTCAAAATTAAATTATGTATCCTTACAGATTCAGTCCCTATTGTGTGATATGTTCACACCATTCCTTATTCAATATTTCAATAGGAATATTATGGGTGAGTTCCATGATACCATAGAAGATGTTAGGAAGCTTGTTATTGGAACTAATAGATCTATAAAATTAAGTAGTGGTCTTTTATGATGAATTTGATGGGAAGTTGAATGAGATCATGAATGTATCTAAGGATGATAAATGTATGGTTTTTAGATCTCTTGTTCTAGTATCTAGAAACTACTATAATTTTTTAACCTATTTGAACAAGGTCTATAAATAAGTTCAAGGGATATATTCATATTCTTCCTTGACAAATCTAGTGATTATTTGAAAACCATTTTTTAAAACAATAAAGCAATTATGGAAACAAGTTTTTAAAACAATCAGGAAATTATAGAATTCAAATTAAATGTTTAGGTAGAGGGAACCTACCTCAACCTCAAGGTGCGTTGCTTTTGATGATGACAACTCGAATCTTCCTTTTTTCTACTTTCATGCATATGAAACTTCACATATATATAAGGACACCTATCCCCTATGTATATATTTTCATGGCCAAATATGTACAAGGGGGTCCTTAGATATATGTTTATACTTGCATATACCCCTTTACACTTACACATGTATTCATTTTTCATATATATATATGAGCACACCTGGACCCAATATATATATTCATACTACCATTAGTGAATATATATAAAGGGTGAACTTATATATGTATATGCCTACCTATGCATACACATGTAAGCCTTCATAAATGGTGACTCGAATCCACCTCAACAAAATCCAAAACGCACTGCAAAAATATAAGGAACCCAAAAATCACAAATGCCCTAATTAAAATTGGGTCAAAGAATAAAAATGGAATAAACCTTACCCAAATCTGATGTTGAACTCACTGTTATCGATGGTGGTGTATAAAACCGAACTCGTCATAAGAAACCACCTATAAAAAAATATTGGGAAAAAATAGATATAACGACTTCTTATATATATGTGATCAGTGTGTCAACTATACATGATAAATGATACCAGAATCCATAACCAACAATGAACAAATAATATTCAGATTGATATGTACATCTCAATACTAAATAATAGGATCATTAATAAACCTCTTTATTTTTCAAACATCACATTCAATTTCCTATTCAAAAATCAAAAATCACCAAAATATGGGAATAAAGTAAACTTCCAACATCACATAAATGCGAGAAATAGGGATTAGACATTGTTCTTAACATGAAAATCCATTACTTGAATGTATAAAATGCCTAAAACTCTTCATTACTATATCCTTCTTGATTTTTTAGATTGAAATGTCATTTTTATCATGTTATTCTTCTAGAATTCACCTTTATTCTTAGTTTATATAGCTTTATCAATTTTATAAAGTAGATAATTTTACTTCTTTTATTCTTACTCAATCCTCTTGGATTTTCAAACTAGTTTGATAATATGATTAGACAATATTTTGGTGCATGACCTTCCTTATTCTTGATTGTGTATTCCTTCTTTGTAGAAACTATTTCCAAACATGTGATAATTGGTTCTTTCCTTTTATCTTTCAATTATTTTTTATTTTTATGGAATTGTTCATAAATCATTTTAAATAATATATTTGCAAATGACTCTTATTAAATTGCAATGAACCTTACATAACATATATATCATTCATTCCTTTTATAATATTTAGTTCAATGACAATCCTTATATAACCTAGATGACTCTTATGAATTGAATAATGACTCCTATAGTGAGTCCAACGACTCTTATAGTTTTCAACATAACTCTCATGGAAAGTTGAAATAGAACTAACACAATATCAATGACTCTTATGAAATTTTGAAGCCTTTGATGATTCTATATTTCAGAGCTAAAATGAATATTATGATCCTCATGGGTCTTCATAAATATTACAAATATCACCACTCATTTGTATGAAAATGAATATTAGGGATTCAGACTTAGGTAATTTCCATTGATACATAGTTTCTAGAATTGAACCAACAATATTCAATAATTAAATTAGGTACTTTCGGAGAACATTATACTTATTGACTATCATTTGTATACACAAGAGTTTCAAGTCTAAAAATTTCTCATTATAATTTATTTATAAGGGATCATATAGTATTGGGAAATGCAATTCTATGTAATAGAGTTAGCTATTCATTTTTAATAGTGAACATTACACATCATTATGTTCTTATTTTGTGTATGGGTATGGAAAAGGATTCACCATTGATGAATAATAAAAAATAAATTTTCACCTACTCACCAATCTCTAGATGAATACTTATAATAGGGACTCAATATTATTGGTGTTGTTTTCATCTATAAAAATTCAAGAGAATTAGTAGATTATTTATTAACCAATGTTAATGATATTGGGATATCTATCATATATTTTTGAGAAGCTCTATAGGATTCAATTATTATAGGGAAGTTGTTTCATATCTTTCTAAGCAAGTTTGATGCTAAAGTTTAAACTTTTTAAGATCGTGATTTTAATGGGAAGGATTATAATGTGGTTAAGGATGAAAGTAAAGATTCATATTTAGATAGAGATGTTGAGGTATAGTCTGACAAGACAATGTCACTTATCATACGAATTTCCCAAAAGGGAAAAGGTAGATATACTAGTAAATTTACGTCGAAGTGTTTTAGTTATTGAGTAATTAGATAATTTTCTATATATTTTCCAATGTTACAGGAATAGGAGAGTGAATATGAAGATATTTCATCAAATAAGTTCTATTGGATGAAGAATTCCGAATTCAGTAATAAGATGTAACCTTCTTAGGGAAGTGAAGATAAATTTTTAAAGATTAAGAAGATTTGTTATCTTTTAATGATGTCTGAATAAGATTATGATGACACTAAAAGTGACGATAATTGATTACCATGGGATCATAGTGAGAATTTTGATATTTCTGAGGTGAATAAAGAAAAGTTCTCTTTCAAAGAAGATAAAGAAGAAACATAAATTGAGATAATTTTGAAATTTAGATGGAGTGACTTATTAAAATCTCAACCAGAGAAGGATAATAATAAATTGGTTAATATGTTCTCAATGATATGGTGTCTATGGGAATTATAAAATGAATTTATATATGAATTAATTATATTAAATATAAATATATAAATATATATATATCAGTTTTAATCTAGAAATTTAGGTGGTAGATAACCCACTAAAAAAATGTTTAGAAAATGGTCGAAAATTTTAGAGTTCAAACAATGAATTAGTTTCATGTTTTGAATAAAATATCTTGAGTATATGATCTACTAGGTTCATATGTTAGAAACCAACTTCCATAAGTGAGGTGTAATCCAAACATGAAGTATAAGTCACCACCCTTCCCCCCATACTAGCCTCCCCCCAAACCAGCCCCCTCTCCCCCCAAACCTGTCCCCTCCCCCACAACCATCCCCTAACCCCCCACACCAGCCCCCCCAACCCCCACCCCTACACCAGCCCCCCTAACCCCCCCATTCACCCCACCCCCTGTACTAGCCTCCCCCCCAAATCAGTCCCCTCCCCCACAACCACCCCGTAACCCCCCTACACCACCCCCAGCCCCTAGCCTGCACCAGCCCCCTTAACCCCCTTACACCACCCCAACCCTTCCCCTGTACTAGCCTCCCCCCCAAACTAGTCCCCTCCCCCAAAAACCATCCCCCAACCCCCTCCCCCCTCCACCATCCCCATCCCCCTAGACTGCACCAGTCCCCAACCTCCCTAGCCTGCACAAGCCCCAAACCCCTCCCCCCTATTCCAGCCCCCTAACCCCCCTACATCACCCCATGCACAACCACCACCACTTTCCCCATACTAGAATCCCCTCAAACCATCCCCCTCCCCCCCAAACCAGTCCCCTCCCTAATAACCATCCCCCCAAACCAGTCCCCTCCCCCACAACACAACCATCCCCTAACCCCCCTCCACCCCCAGCCCCTAGCCTGCACTATCCCACAAATTAACATCCCCATCCCTAAAAAGTCTATAACTGATGAAGTGACCAATTTATATAATGTAATCAATAACTAAAGGATATACGGGGCCTTAATTTTTCTTCTTAAATTTTCAAAACAACAGTTCAACACAAGTATTATTCTATAAATAGAAGATAGAATCACGAATAATTGAATAATAAAAATCCTATAATGTATTAAAATAAAATTAAATCTATACATATTGATTAAAAAATATAACCTCATAAGAACAAGACATTACAAGGAATAGATTCATATAAAAATTATAGCAGCTTTACATGTTGAACAGAAACTAAAATAACCATATTGATTAACATCAAATAAAAAATCATGATTAGTATGAGAAAAAAGATCAAATAGAAGTGATAACCAAAAACACCAATAAATATAAAGTAGTAAAGAAATCATAAAAATAACACTGATATTTTTATGTGCTTCACAGAATCGGAAAGAAAGAATCACCATAACCAGGTTTCTCCTAACACGGTAGAAGAAAAAAAGGTTAACCTCATGGACCCTCAGTGGTGTTGTAGTTCCCATTATTTACCTCTTTTTCATCATCGGTAACTCATCATTTTCCATCATACCTAGTTTAGGTTTAAAAAAATATCATCAACTATTATTCATTATATAACCCAATTTGGTGTCAGGAGAATAAATCAGGAACACGGTGGGTAGTAAAAAACGAAGATGGGGAGAACCTTGAAAATTACCATCAATTGTAGAGGTACGGCCGAATGGTCACTAGATATGGGTATGAATTTCTTTGGAGAGAAGCTATCGTGAATGAGTAATTGCAGCAATATTTGTAGAAATTTTAAGGGACAGCTCATGCGGATCCCACTCATGGAAGGTCTCAGTTAGACCGATGAAACGATTGGAGGAGGAATGCGCGACGAAGGGGGTGTAGGAGGAGACAAACATACGATAAAGGGGATGGGAGGGATCACACGAGGGAGGGGTAAACCGAGTAGAGAATCTGGAAAGATTGGCCGAGGGAGAATTGATCCGTCGGGGAGAAGGTTTCCTGGGTGGGAGATGAGTCGCGACGAGGGAGATGTGTGTGGGAGATGAATCACGATGGATTAAAGAAGATTGAGGAGAAGTTTCCATAGTACAAGGTTAATCCATCAGGTTATCTTCTCTAAATCTAGGATTTCCAATTACCCATGGCTATATTTTAACCTATAGCCACGAAACAATTAAACTGTGGCTATAGGTTTGTGGCTATAGGTCATTTTTCTAGTAGTGATTCTTAATATATAAAAAATTAGGTAGATCTAGAATCAAATAAGATATTAACATCTCTAGAGTGTACGGTAAGTGTGCCTTTCAGAACTTCATTATTGTACCCCACGTTGAAAATTGTGATCTCGTGATATTTACCTTTTTCTATATGATTAAGAGGTTATTGATGTTAATGATAGTCAATAACCCTGATATTCAATCACTATTTATCATAAATCATATACTCCTTAAATATGAAACACTAGAGTGTAGGTACTTAATTTTTTTCGATATTTATTTGTATTCACATCATTATCTAAGTTATTTCAATAAATTCAATATTAGATTCCCAAATTAACTTCCTTTACACACTTAAAGAATTTACTAGTCCCCTTAATATAATTTTCTCAATGTTTATTTTTATACTTATGGCATAAAGTAAGACTCATATTATTCCCTCCATTATTTTTATTATTATAATTTCATTTAAAATCCATATTTCTTTTCTTATCAAATCCATGAGAATGATGGGTAACTCCGATAGCTAAATCTAACTTGATAAATTTTTGAATGATATATTCATAGCTACTAAATCCCCTTATTACTAACACCCTTCAAGGATTTGGTTTTAATCCAATGAATAATCAATCAATATTACTTTATGGTCTAATTATAATACTAGTATTGTACCTCACAAGTACTATAAAATTTTCCCCATAAGTACCATTTGGATTCATCATACATCTAATTTAGGTCAAGGAATCCCTTATTCATTTTCATATATTGAATACAAGGAATGTTATTATTAAAAAATTACCTTCTAAATTCATCCCACTATATTGATCCATTTTCTTCTTGTTGTACCATGTTATTGATGAGATTCCACCATTGATTTGATTCACCTTCAAAATGATAAATAGTCTAAATAAAATATTCAAGTTCCAGACACTGGAAAATAGATTATATATTTTCAATAGAACTGATCCATTTCTCAACTACTAGTGGATCAACAGAACCACTACAAGAAGGTGGAGGATACCTCATTAAGGAATCAATAAAACATTGTAACCTATTTGATTGTTTGGAAGATTATAATGATTAATCGATTGATAAGTTTGTGTAATCATAACAAAAATAATTTTCATTCTAGATCCCATAACATTTGGTTTCTTTTGAGTAAAATCATTGAATGTTCTATCAAATTAAATATTAACATAGTTACTTCAGGTTCCAACCATTGACTAAAACCAAAAATTATAGTGTAAGAAAACAAAATTAGTGTGACAAACCATATAATCATGATAAATCATTTATAGGATTTATAAATCATGACAATTTTTTTTCACTTTATGACACATTAGGTTTAACCTATGTAATCTATGATCATCATCTATTAAAATCCATCATAATGGTTCATATGTGTAATGTGAATTAACCCACACATATACCACAAGAGTGTATAGCTGGGTGTGTTGTCTTATATCCAATAATCATGCACTGGTGATGATCAAGTTAATACCCAATCCAGCACATTCATAGTTGTTGCACCTATATAAATCTATGCCACAGATGCATCCACTTTGTAGTATCCAGATATGAATGTATTTTCTAGGAAAACCACACTCTTTTCTTTATCATAAGTTAGGATGTTCTACTACACTTAGTCTTATCCTAAGGATTATCATTAAATTTTTTCATCCTAATTTTTTAAAAAAACTAAACCTTTCTATGATACTAATTAAGGTGACTAGAATATTTAATCTATAAATATTTCATCTCATTAGACGAATATTCATTACATATCATTATAATCCACACAAGAACCATAAAGTTTTATTGTCTTTGGAAACATGGAAGAATAAACAATTGGTACATAAAATATCTACTTCATCCCCAAAATATTTCTTCACAACTATCACCCTTCTTAGACATATCATACTTAAGATATTTCTTCATATCTTGGGGAAAAATAAACATAATAAAGGGTGAGCTTATATGTTCAGTAAGGGTAAATAAGGTATATATAAATGACAATTTAAACATAAAATTAATATAAGGTTATGAGAACATGATATTAAAATCACACCAAACAGTTCATAGATCCTAATAATGAGTCATTGTATAAATCTTGGTAGTTCATAAGGCATGAATCATAAAGGAATAAAAAAACATGAAATATGATAGAATAATGTTAATATAATATCATTTTGTAAAAGAGTTTAATAAAGTGTATCATAATCAGAATTATAGGAATATCATGTCATGGATATCCACCAAGTCAATTATCACATGTTAGGTTTGGGATAACCACCGATTTACTTACTTTAGGATTGGGATAACCTCCCATGTACCCTCTTATACTCTTGGGATAAACACTTGTGCACAATATTTTAGGCTTGGGATAACCTTTTATATACCCTTTTTGGGGATTGGGATAACCTCCGGTATACCATATTTTGGGATTGGTATAACTTCCCGTACACCCTTTAAGATAATAAAACATTATATTCAACTAATTAATTATAGGGATATAGAATACCTACTGAGTAAATAATCATAATCCACTAATATATATTCAAAAATATTATGAAATCATTTATAAACTCCACAATTTTTTTAATTTTATTGAAAATCCACTTTGAGGGTAAGTGGGAACATAAATAACTATTCCTACAACATCAAGACACACCCCCTCATAAAAAAAACATAAAAAAGTTCCGGATTCAAAAAATAAAACAACATCAAACACTGGTCCTCCTATTTAAAAATTGAAAAGAAGCTATCATCACACTGAAAATCCACGTCCTTCATTTATCTTGACTCCATAATGCCGCCACCGAAAAAACCAATTCAAAATTGGAAAATCATAAACCATCCAAATATTTCATCATTATAACCATAAAAAATCCAAATAAATAATAAGTATGGTGTTGTATAATCATATCCCCAT
This sequence comes from Viscum album, assembly GCA_963277665.1. Lineage (NCBI taxonomy): Eukaryota > Viridiplantae > Streptophyta > Magnoliopsida > Santalales > Viscaceae > Viscum > Viscum album. Next base: position 137,855,312 of record OY728123.1, on the reverse strand, counting down.
TGAACCATAAGTAACATCAAAGGATGTTATCATAGATAAAAAATGTATTTTAGAATCACTGGAATATTTATTGAGGAAAATACCCTTTTAATTTTAAAATTACTTATTTAAAATCTAATAAATTTAGATAATATTAAGGAAAATTTTTTATTTGAAAATAAATATGGAAAATTGAAAAGGGAGATTACAATTATTGAATAGTCATGATGGTAGAAAATTCCACTCATATTGTGCACATTAAAGAAAAGGTACTTTTCACATTTTTAGTAAACATTCAAAAGTACCTCATTCAGAAATTGAATACTAGATTCCTTTTAATTTTTTTTATATAATGCTAAAAATGGGTAAAAATTACATTAAAAAACAACAGGACAATATTAAAGACATAATATAATTTTTGTTAAAGAAAACATGGACATGGAATAAAAATATTCCTGACCAAATAATAAAACAAAGTCAGTTTTCCTTTAAAAATATTCTTTTAGTCTCTTGAGTACATAAAGAGGGGAAAATGATAGAAAAAAATATAATTTATATAAATAAATTGATGGTAGTAAATTAAATAAGATTTTTTATATAAATATCATATAATTTCATCATTGAAAATTTAAGTATAACAATCTTGATAAAAATGAGATTGTAACGTAAAACCCTTACCTCAAGTTTGATGTTCTTCATAATCACTATAAATTAATTTATAATAAATTTAAATATATTATAATTCAATACCCTAAAAATATTAATGCTTATAATATTATATATTATCCACTTATAACATTTCAATACCCATTTATTAATAATTCATTATTATAATCATCATTTCTAGGTGTTAACTATTTTATTTTTTTGAAAAGCATTGGTTTAATAGTTATGGTCCTTATATATTGATCAAGGTTTAATAATATCTATAATTTTAATAAATATATAAATATATGATATATATATATATATATTGTAAACATATTTATAATCATCCATAAAAGGTAGAGATAGAAAAATGAATTACACTTTCCATGGAGACGGTGATCCATATGTATGCATGAACGTTGTTTTCATTTTCTAAAGAAAATAAAGAAAATAAAGAAAATTAATATTTTAATATTCCAAAATAATTATTAATTAATAAATATAATATATATTTTAAATAAATTATTATAAATATCCATTTGAGGTATTTACGGAAAATGATTTATATCACTGTGTGGTGGTGGTAGTTGACACGTACGCACGAGCGACACATCCATTTACCATTTGATAAAAAATTGGTGAAAAAGGTTGTGGAATATTCATAATAACATACTAGTATATTGATAATACTAGATTCAACATGTTATGATAGATATAACTAGTTTATAGAATGTGTAATAATAAATAAAGTTGAAAGATCTCGATTAAGAAGTATATCTCTTCATTGATAAACCTCCTTTGGATTATACCTTAATCCTTGAATGAATGGTATTATGATAAAAAGTAGGACATATATGAAATTTATAGGGATATTATAATGGTATTAGGGCATGTATTAGATTATCTATAAGTTTAAAACTTTGTGAATAATTGACAAGAGGTTACACCCTTTTATAAGTGAGGGGAGGGGAACCCTTGGAATTACCTAAAGTATTAAATCAATATAAATAACTTTTTCTATTAAATCTACCCCAAAATGATATATTTGGAATTTATTATTATTATTAGTGGAAATAATATCATCCAATAAAATTTAAACTAGTTTAAGTGTTTTTAACCCTTATCCTTTAGTTTTAACCTCCATTAACCCTTTGATGACTACCGTGATATCAATGTTTTTTACTCTTTAGTGGCCATGAAAGAAAATATTAAAGGAAAATCCACCCATAAGTGGATAATGGTTGATATTATAGACCATGTAACATTCAATTTTCTAAATATAATATTTTATTAATTTTAAATCATTTAATAAAATATTATTTAATATAAGATACCATTAAATTCATTTTTGGGATTATTAACATCATTTGAATTTAAAGGAAACACGATAGATTTTGGAATTCAAATAAAAACTTTTAACAAATCAATAATATGTTATATTTATATAAAAAATTATTTTAACTCAATAATTCATCCAAATTTTATTACCTTTAATATTTGTAAAATTATATATTATATTTTTATATTACTTGAACATATAATGTGTCAGTGTTGCATAAGAATTTATGGTAATTATTCCATCAATAAAAATTATAAATAAATTAAGATGGTAAAAAAATAATTAATATTTCAAATAAACATTTATAAATATATATAAACTCTTTTTATCCTTTTGAAAAATTATTAGAGTTATTAAAACAAAGAGAGTGATATTTTGGATTTATTCTTTACTTGAAATAAAATTAAGGTCATTATCAAAGAAAAATTGAACCATGTTGACATATATTTTAATATTTGATGATTATGGTTGAAATAAACACACCAAAGTGAAATAAGTCAGGTTTTTATAGGTTTTTTAAGTAATATCAAATTATTTTTAAACTTAATTACCCGATTTACCCTTACCGAGGTGAAAAACATCACTATGGTTACTATTTATAATGAACAAAAATAATTTCTTATTATTTTAAAAATTTAAAAATTTCAATTAAAAAAATGGAATATATTTTTCAAGGTTAAATTTATATAATTGGTAGAAATATATTTTAAAATAAGTGCACAAAATGAAACAAAAACCCTTTTTAGAGAAATTCATTTTTAATTGTAAAATTGGATTTATTATTATCTCATGGATATTAAAAGTAATTTGATGAATGTTAATTTTTTTATTTAACATAAAATTTAAATATTTCATTAAAATCATTCACCAATTGTTATTAATTTATGTTATTAAGATAAAACACACAATGTGCATAGAATAATTTATTTCTTGAAAAACAATTGTTTTTACCTTAAAATACTTTTATCGATATATAAGCATTGAATTCCCACTATACATATCTAGAAAATATATTTTTATAATTTAGTCAATAATATTCATAACCACCAATTCAATGGATAGATGATAACTTTCTCATTAAATAATAATTATTCAATAGTATAATGCTGTCTATTTAAACACATTGCTGCATGCAAAGCATTCAATAAAAAACGTAATGTTTTTTTCAATGAAAATACATATAAAATAATTTTTTTTTCTAAATTAATCATACTAACATAGTACATGAAACCCATTTATGTAATGTATTATAATAAAATCAAATAAATAATCTTCAAAGGTGTAAGATTGGAGTGATAAATTGAAAACCCCCACTTTTATAGATAAGCCATAAGCCTCCCAACTAGGGAGTACTCTGACCCAAAGACCGTTTTCTCAAGGATAAGTTACTAAAGATAGAATTGAATACCATAAATATTCTAACACTTAATATAAATAAAAATTAATTAACTTTAAAATTCAGTAAATACAATCCAAAGTCAAAGTAGAAAAAACTAAATCAATTATCATACATAGAATGCAACTCCTTAGATGCATGTATGAAAACATAAAAGCAGTTTAACAACGTAAAATAAAGCATAAATATTTTCATAATTTAAAAATTATAGTGATGATATAACCAATGACTAAACCAAATAAATGAATGATTCATAAATTTAAGCATGAGATAAACATTTTTCAAAAGTTCATAAATAAAGATAATTATAAACATTTTATAACTTATCCATGCTCAATGAACATTAAAAAATTAAATAATTATAAAAAAATTAATTTTTTTTCTCTTGTATGAACTCTTTAATATTAATCATTATATGACACCTGTAGAGTAGAACCCCTACTAGTTCCCATCATGTGCTCGTGCAAACTCTCATGACCAACATCCCTCTCTTCCTCGTTTCTCCCTTCCCTGATCAGATGAATCACAACTAAACTGGGTTAGTTCAACCTATAATGGGTTAAGGTGAGTCTTCTTGACTAGGAACATCCCAACAAGGGTTTTTTAGAAGCAAAATAGGCTTGAGTAGTTTCTTCCCGACCCGCAATGGGCCTTAATGGGGTTTGGGGGCTAGATTTTTTTTAAATATCCCTAATATTAATTAAATAATATTTTTAATTTAATAATAATAATAATAAAATATATTTAATTTTGTATAAAAATTAAATTAATTGATTAATTTTATTTCGGAATTAAAATTATTTTTTTGGAGACCAAACAAATTAAATTCTTTGAATTAAAATAATTTATTTAATTGAACTTGATCATAAATTTATTATAATTTAATTTTTTTACGCATTTATTTTATCTACCGATTGGTCTTGATTTGTGATCAACCTTTTTGCTTGAGTTTTATTTTATTCAATTAATTACTACTATTGCGTAAGATGTTTGTTTAATTAAATTTTTTAATGGTCGGTGTATTTTCTTTTCGTTTAATATGTATAAGGATATAAATGTCCATTAGATTAATTTTTGTATGTATTTTGTGCGTCCCAAGAACCCCTCACCTTAGTGAGAGTATGTTTGTACTATTGACGATGATATTCTAAGACATGGACCACGCTAAGACGAGGTAGTATCTTAGATGAGAAGTGAAAACACTAGACCATGGGCATGATACAATACAATTCAATACTCGAATTATGTATTATACCCCTAGGTCATGATTGATCCAGTGAGTTTAAATGGATCGACCCATCAATGAAAATTTTGAAATCCCTTATCCATCAGCTTTAGCTGCAAGCCCCAATACCAAAAATTGGTATCATAATGAATGAATTAATCTTCTATGTTTAGAAAAAATTAATATTATTTAAATTAATATGGTGGATTTATTTCAGTACCAATGAAATTGACCACACATTAATCCGATTTTGGACGGTGAAGTTACAAACATCTGATTTTTTTAATTTTAGATTGAAAACACGTGTGTTGCATATTAAATTTGAAAATCAATATATATATATATATATTCTTGTTAATTTTAAGGTGGTTTTGGAAAATATCTAGTTTTTTTGGCCAGGTTCTAATGGTCGGAACTATTTCGGCAGGTGGCTAATTCATTCCCCTCAGTTGTGGATTTTTTTTAAAAAAAACTAAGCTGCATTGGATATTGAAAATTTTCAATTTAAAAAAGGAAAATGTCCTATGGGGGTGTTTGGTTTGGTATTTTATGTATAATAAAAAAATCATTGAAAAATTTTAATGGTGGGGGGTGGCTTGGGTCAATAAAAGCTAAAAAAGAGGCTGGATTACAAAGAAAGCCATCTTGTGACCATCTCCCACCTCTTTATCATCACAAATCACACTTTTATCCAACCCTAATCCATTGTGGCATTGTTCTATAGCATTTGAAACCCCCTCCTCTAGTTACCACCAACATCATTGCCTCACCCAACCATTCTCCATGTCCCAATGCATCACTACCTCCATTGTATGTTTACCACAGGCACTAGAACCCATCAACTTATCCTTTACTTGGAACCCACTGAACCGCTATCAGGTTCCACTATAGGTTCCTGATCGCATCTTCCTTTCCCATTGTTCAGACACCTGTAGAGCAGAACCCCTGCCGGTTCCCATCATGTGCTCACGCAGACTCTTATGACCAGCATCCCTCTCGACCTCATTTCTTCTTTCCCTAATCAGATGAATCACAACTAAACTGGGTTAGTTCAACCTATAATGGGTTAAGGTGAGTCTTCTTGACTAGGAACATCCCTACAAGGGTCTTTTTGATGCACAATAGGCTTGAGTAGTTTCTTCCTGACCTGCAATGGGCCTGAATGGGGTTCAGGGGCTAGAATTTTTTTTTAAATATCCCAAATATTAATTAAATAATATTTTTAATTTAATAATAATAATAATCAAAAATATATTTAATTTTGTATAAAAATTAAATTAATTGATTAATTTTATTTCAAAATAAAAATTATTTTTTTGGGCACCGAACAAATTAAATTATTTGAATTAAAATAATTTATTTAATTGAACTTGATCATAAATTTATTGCAATTTAATTTTTTCACGCATTTATTTTATCTACCGATTGGTTTTTATTTGTGACCAACCTTTTTGCTTGAGTTTTATTTTATTCAATTAATTACTACTATTGCATATGAGGTTTGTTTAATTAAATTTTTTAATGGTCGGTGCATCATCTTTTCATTTAATATGTATAAGGATCTAAATGTCCATTAGATTAATTTTTGTATATCTTTTGTGCTTCCCAAGAACCCCTCACCTGAGTGAGAGTATGCTTGTACTATTGACGATGATATTCTAATACATGGACCACGCTAAGACGAGGCAATATCTTAGATGAGAAGTGAAAACACTGGACCATAGGAAAGATACAAAACAAGTGAATATTCGAATTATGTATGATACCCCAAGGTCATGATTGATCCACTGAGTTTAAATGGATCAACTAATATTATATTATAAAGACAAGTCCGGTGGTATATTTTATTTATGGATTTTTTATTCTTTTATTCATGTGCATGTTCATTGTAACACATAGAGTGATAAAAATAAAAATGAATAAATACATGATGATTGTTTTCTATTAATGTGTGTTTTGTTGTCCACATAGAAAAATAGTATAAAAATATTCAATAGAAAAAGATTACATTCATCTAAAAATATTAAAAACTATCAAAGTAATATTAAGTTGTGAATGAATTCCATCATTTATATTTGAACAAAACTAAGTGTATGAGGTACTCATCAACCCTAGTTTAGGTTTCCTCTACTAAAGGGGAATAACTTTGTAAATGATGGGTTTAATTAACTAAATATGGAAGAAAATAAGTATCCATAGATTTATTTATACCACTTTATAGGTAAATTATTGAGGGAATCAAGGTTATGATTCCAAGAATCTAGGACTTCAATCAATAGGTTAATGAACCGTGAGTCAATGTAGTTGGAATATCTAGTGCCTACCTTGGAAATCTCTAAGTAGTAGTGTAGAAATATATTGGAATATGATTAGGGGTTTCAAAGATCATTTTCCCTAAAATAATCTAGTGACTAGGTATTCCAAATCAAGTAGCTAGGGACACTAGTTTTTGATAAAATATTTGGTGAAATTAATGAATTAATTATTCAGTAATGTCTAATCAATAATCAAGATGATAATACTATTTTGAAAAAATATATAATTCTATAGAAAATGGAAAGTAATACTATATATATACTACCATTACTATTATAAAAAGAACATGTACTTTACAACACAAGTTTCCAAATAGTATTACAAGCACTTTCAAAAAGTACTATGATATAGAAAATTCATGGTGCTAGAGTTCTGATTACCCATAGATCCACCTTAGTAAGTAAAGGTGAAAAAGATGATTATAGGAGGATCTTGTATTATTTATTTTAAGTTTGAATAATAGTGATATCATCAACCTCTGATGTGATTCGTGGATACAACATTAGGACATAGATGATATCACATATTTTCTCATCTCCAAGAAGTCTATGAGGAGAAAGTGAAGTGACATATCAATGAGGTAAAGATTATAATATATATGTGTTAATTGAAAGGTGGATCATGATATTTCAATATATAACTTTTCTAATATATTAATCACACATATACACTAGTTTCATTTAAATATTAAAAAAATAATATTGTAGAGAAAAATCTTCATTACCTTTTGGGTAAGTTTCCCCAATAAAATAAAAACCTAAAGAAAGATTGATATTTAGTTATTATGGTGGAAATAATTAATGGAAAGGAAAAATATCCATTGGAAATTATGAAACCAAATGAACCTTTTTAATTTACATTAAATAAAAGAGTTTTATCAACTTACATGATGTTATTTTAATCAAATGTCATGAGATAAGACTATGGAAGTTTATATAAAATTATTTGAATTAATAAGCACTTACTCGCTTCTTCTTCACTGTATATTCATCATTATTTGTGATGTTCCTATCATACTTAATGGGTATTAAATTAAATTTTCCTATCACATATATCTGTTGAAATACAATAGCCATGTTATAATATAAACATTACAACAAGTATAGTGAATTATCCAAGTGGCTGAGAAATGGTTATTCCTATGTCAACAGTGAGATGTACACAAATTCTAGTAACCAAGATTAATGAATTTAGTTGAACTTTTATTGAGTATAAACAAGGAATTTATCTCATGTGTACTTTGGATATAAGGATTCATTATTATATTTAGGGAATGAATATTTTTTGTCGTATATATTACTCAACTAATATTCCAGTAATAATTGATTCATTGGTTATAATAGATGAATATAAAATTTAAGACTCAGTTATACCTTATTGTGGTAAGATAATTTTTTTGTAAAACTAAAAGTAATTTTCAAGGATATTTCTAGTATGGTTTTAGTATCTTTATATTTAAACACATAAGGTATTATCAACACTTTTACTTATTTAGTTTTAGATAAATAGAACTTTAGAAACAAAAGTAATCCACAAATCATTTGAAATTAGTTCATCCAGAGAGTGTGAACTATTATAAGGAAGAGTTAGAGGTAATATAGTATACTTTATGAGATTCAATTAATAGATTTAGGTACTATGGAAGTGAAGTATGGTCTATTCATGGTTATAAGATTTGAGTTTATTTAGGCCAACATACTGAAGAATATATTGAACAAGAATTCATCGATCAATATAATTTAGCCTAGATTTATTCCTAAATTAACATTTCCTTATACACATAAAAGCTATTATGTTGGAAAGGAGGACCAATGAAGATTCATACATGTTAACATTGATCAATAAAATTTAGGGTGGAGTAATTCTAGAATTCATATTTCCTTACCCTCATTGGAGTCATGATGTAAGTAGAAGGATAATCAATGTTAAGATTCATTTATATTACTAATACTTCCATTAATTTTCAGGAAATACATCACAAATAGTGGAATTATCCCATAACTATATGCCAATTATACTAAAAAATGGATATCATATGATTCATAGTATTATATAAATCCATCATGTCATAATATGTGTTAAGATGCGAAGTGTTTGTTAAGTTATAAAAAAACACACATCAAGACAAACACATTGTGCATATAATGTATTTATCTTAATGTTTTTAATGATATTATAGAATTCCCTATAATATAAATTTTATACTCATTTTATAGACAATATTTCAATAAAAGGATGAAAATATCTATTTGATATTATGGGTGAAATTTTTACTTAGATTTATTCAATACCAAAGATCCAAAAATAGTTGGCATAGGAACAAGTTCCACAAGAGATTGTGGAAATGGTATGTTGTAGAGACATAGAATACATCAAAAGGATAAAACCATGGTGATGATTTTCTATTCACCATGGATGGTGAGACTTTATTCATATATAATACTTAATACTACAAGTAATAAGTAAATGTAAACCACTTAAGATTGACACAATTAATTAAAAATTCAATAATGGATTCCATGAATCATTGTATAGGGGCTTAAGAATGTAAATAATGAAATGGGAATTAATGTGAGACTATAAATGGGTGGTACAAGCATGCTACCAATAAGGATCGATTGTTTATACGAAGTCTTCATGAATAAATCCACTAAAAATTTCAACATTTCATAGCTACTTTCTAGGAACATTATATTAGATATTGAATGTCAAGAAAAACGAAAAGGGTTGGTGACACCATAGAATTCTTTTAAGGGGTGAAAGTTACTAAAATATAGTTTTGGATTTATGTAGAAAACTAGATCATAGAATATTAATTTGGAATGAATTCTTTCCATGTGTCTATAGAGGTTATTGGGAGATCCACTATTTTCCATGCAAAATATATTGATAACACATGGAAAAAACTATTGGTATTAGAGTTAGTTAAGACCATAATGAAAGAAACTCTCCAAATATTGACTTAAAGTGGAAACCAAAGTTTTAGAGAATATGATCTACTGAGGTAGATCTAATGGGTTTCTTGGACCAGGTCAAAAGTACATATACTGAAAAGGTATTATTAAAAATACAAGATGGAACAATTTGAAGGATAATTATTATCAATTTCACATGGAATAAATCTATCCAAGAAGGCATGTATCATACATACGAGAACATTAATGTAATAAGTAGAATTACATATACTTCTGTGATGGATAAATTAAAAATTCCAGGCTATGTACTATATGTGATATTTTCAATATATACTTTATGGTAGTCATATATTAGTAATACGCAAGATACTTTCATGGGAAGTAGTCAAAACTACTAAGTTGTACTTGAGGAAGTATAAGGGATATGTACCTTGTACTTATATGGGAAGGGAAACTTGTTTTAAGAGGACACATAGTAGTCTTCATTTAGATAAATATGATCAAATATCAAAGTCTAAAAAATTTAAGGAGTAAGAGAATCTCATTCAAGACAATGGTTTCCATATCTCTAAATACCTAGTGTTTTGAGGATTATAATGCAGTTAAAGAAGTAGTTGATAATAAAATATGATTTATTACAGTTCTTGGAACTACACCAAGTAATGTTTTATCATAATATAAATTTTGATAATTAAACTACCATAAATTTTCAAGATGTCATGTGTTGACAGTGGAAAAAATGGATATACTTGAGGATACATTCTTTTGAGGGATTTAACTTAGATAAGTGAAGTTGCAGATTGTAGAATAATAATGTATCGGGGATATGGAAGGACCATAACTAAATCCATAAATCAGTTGAAACATGATCTTATCATGTGAGATATGATAAGGTTAGTTAGAAAGTTGGATCTAGTGAAAGTGGGAGTGTTGTAAAAGTGGGTTCCCTAGACCCAACTTGAACATTACTTTTCAATTACCATATCATGTCTATAGTGAGTTATTCATGATGTAAAACTATGATAATAGTATAGATATTTTTATGTCTTCTATTTATATGGTAATGTCGATAGATTATTTATTGAATAAAAATGTTATAGTAGTTCCAAGCTATAATGAGAACATTGAGATATAATGAAATTAATATTAAATATATATAATATGATCTAGATACATCATGTTGATAAGAAATAGATGATGTGTGACCACCAAGTGTCAAGGGATCATAAGTATTGAGACTTCTTCTCATTATGTTCTCACTTGGTGATCTCATGTGGATGAGTTCATGAGGATGACCCACTAATAGGAACAACACATGTTTTAGGGTCTGTTGACAGTTTGTATCTATGAACATGTGTATTGATCTCCTAAATTGATATTGTTATAAATTTGTACCATTTTATTGATTACTTTTGTTGGGAAAAAATCCCTTAAGGTATCATTGAAGATTTTTTTAGGTGATTGTGTTTGTTGACAAAGTGGACAACTGTGCTGTGATTGTTGACAAAGCAAACCATGACATACAAATTTGTTGAAAAAGGGGATTTCATGGTGGAATGTCGAGTTCAAGATCTGTGGTCAACGATCCATGTTTGAGTCAAGAACACTGACAAAGGAATGAATGATCTGGAGGCGGTACAAAAGGAATAGATACAAGGTGGCGCCGTTTTCTAGTGTTTTCCAAATTTTTGGGCCTGAAAATCAACAAATGACAAAAAGTGATTTTTGGAAAAGGGACTTGCGCACCGTGTACTTGAAGGCTTGGAAACTTGAGTTCTATATGGTTTCAGGATTAGATCATCAAAATATGGTAAAGGGATAAGGGTCGCGCAAGTATTGGGTTGGTCGCTTAGGTGACATGCATGCTGAGAAAGGACTTGCGCGCCAGTTCCTATGAAGATTGGAAACTTGCGTGCCTGTTGTTTTTCAAGATAAGAATAAGAAAATATAAAAAAGGGAGAAGGGAAACCAAGTTTGGAAGTGGGTCGCGCAAGTGACTTGTAGGGGAAGAGACCTACGCACCGAGACTTGTGCGATGAGGTTAGACTTGCACGCCGTCGCGCAGGGTGTACAAATGACTATAAATACAGGACCACCCCTCCTCTTTTTTAACGGAGTTCAACACTTAGAAAAATCAGAGCTCTCATCGCGCTGGTGTGGTTGTCGTGTAGGTGGTGTGTGGTAGCGCAGGTGGACTTGCATGCTAGTGTTTGAATTTGCACTCCGATTGGTAGTTGTGCGCCAATATTGGATTGGGAGTAAAAGGGATTGAGTCGCGCAGGTTTGGAGTTGCAGAAGATTGTGCCGTGCAGGTGGTAGAGGCAGACCTGCGCACCATTTGTCACTTGCGCGCCGATACTTGAGCACCGGGTTAGACCTGCGTGCCAAGTAAGGTTGATTCCCTGGCAGTGTTTTTGGGCTGCGTAGAAGCTGGAAGTTTTCCTGATACCTTTGGTGCAAAGAGAGATTCATCTACGGGTGAAAGTTGGACTTCAACAGAGCATCCACATACAACAGATGATTTATTCATTAGAGATAATGAAGAGACCTACAAGTCTATAAACTGTGAGTGGATCCTTTCCGGAGTAGTGAGAAAAGGAAGGGGAAGAAGGTGATCCTCTACACCGGTAGTGAGCCAGAGAGATAGAAACAGGGAGTGAACCTTGGGAAAGTAGTGAGCTGACCCTAAACCTTGTAAAGGCACTGAGCCTGGGATAGAGTGACTATGCCCGAACCTTGTAATCCACAACTAGTGAAGTTTAGTGGAATTTGGTACGACTGGGAACTTGTTAGCGTATTATCCTTGTACGTATCCCTTAGAGGTGAACCAAGTAAAAATTACTGTGTCATGTGCTTGCTTTACCTTCTGTTTATATTGTTCAACCAGAAAGAGAGAGAATATTGCTTTGCTTAACAGCGAAACAAGATCAGAACGGGCTTTAATTTTAAATTAGTCATACCCTGATTCACCCCCTCTTAGGGTATTCATCCTTGTGGACCTAACAACTTTTATGAAAGCTAAAACCATGACATTGATGTCATGGAAAGGCAACATGTGTTGAGTGTGTCTATAAGAACTCGATTTTTCTATGATGTACAGATCCTTTTATATTTAGTTTAATTCCTTTTTTTGGCTTCATATGAATGTGATAGATCAAATATTTTCAATTAATTTAAATTGAATATCATTGTTTTAAATCCCACGAAAGTGTTACTTTATGATAAATTTCTTCATTTTATGATATTGGAGATATTTTGAGCTTAATAGTAAAAATGGACCATTTCAGATTTTTAGCTTTTTAAAATTATTTAAGTATTTTGGCCATAAATTTTTTTACACTACTCCAAATTGAAAAATTATTTCTTTTCCAGATTATAAACATCCATGGTTTCATTTCATCCTTCTTTACCAAAAGGTGAATCGAACATATAGAAGCTCAAAAGAAGCTCACAAGTTGGACAATGAAAACTATTTACAGATCAGCCGAGTTTTGGTGTGGGGTCCATAATGCATTCATGGTGGGCCCAATTGATGTGAAATTTGGTGGATAGACTCCAAATACGTTTTGTAACATATTTAATATAGGATATTTTTCGTGAAGTGTCCATTTTAATGGACATTAAATTATTCTAATCCGGAGATTTTCGATTTGGAGAATCTGACTGGACAGAATAAATTGTTAGAGTAAAATGGGAATACCTCTTGAAATACTTGTCCAACTACGCTAAGATTTTGAGGGGAAATGGACAAGATAATTATGAACAATATTTAATAATGGTTCAACATGTGAAGATGTCATTTAATGGGTCTAAAACATGTCAACCTTCAGGGGACAGATTCTGGCTATAAAAGGAGGGGAGCTCCTCCCTCTCAAAGCATCTCATTCTATCCCATTCCTTTGAGGACAACAAGGAGGAGAAATTTTCAGATTTCTCTCTTTTGTTTATTTTCTTTTACATATATTTTCAATGCCTTATTATTCCCCATTTAGCTATATTACACTTACCATGGTGGGGAAAACATTTTGAGTGATTGGGGAAGGATTGGTTTTCTATTTTGTAATGCTTGAGTTCTTGGACGTAATTTAATAAAATTTCTTTCTCCTTAAAAGTTGTTTTCAATTTCATATAGAATATTTTATTATAAAGTGCGATCATTCTTGAATTTTAATTCCGTTATTTATTTTTTCCTTAGTAAAATAATCATTATCTCCCTCACCTGATTTCTGGTTTATATATGATGGAATCAACCCGGGATTAGTGGTGAGGTACTCGATGATCGTCAGTACGTATAAAAGGGGCAGTGAATGTTCATGATTGTTTGGGATAAAAAATACCTGATCAAGTATTTCCCATGTCAATTGAGTATATTTAATATAACTATTTTTCACATTGATGGAGAGTTGACCAAACTGAGATCTTGGTAAGGTTTTCTATCACCATCATAAATTCACCAAGGAAGTGAGAGGAAACAATTGTGGAAACTCAATTTAATCAACTAAGAAGAAGAGGTTTGAATTAAATTGAACAAGGATAGAATTAAAATTGGGAAACCAACCTAGACCTAATCATTCATTTAATATTATAGATTTTTAATCATTTGAATTTCAAACTTCCTTTCAATCACTTTATCATTAATTTAATCTAAAAAACACCATTTTTACCTTCATTTTAATGTGACAAACTATTTTGTGTACACTCCTCTTCAAAAGACTTCCTACGGTTAATCAATAGACTACACTAGAGAATATATAAAATTTTTTCCACACCCTACAACAGACGTACGCCAAACATGGTGCTGTTTCCAGGGAGGCAGTACAACAAAAAAAAGAGATTTTCAAAATTGAATGACCTACAACTCAAAAAAAAAAATCATTAATTAAATTTGATCCAGAAATTGAAAGAAAATTAACCCAATTAAGAAAAAGAAACCCACCAAAAATATTTGAAGAAATAAATATCTCAGATTCAAGTGAAACTCTTAGTGTTCACTCTGAACCTGAATTCATGGATGGAAATCCAAACCCAACCTTACGTGATCTATGTGAACCTCAATTTTCCATTCAAAATAGCCAACTCATTGCACCCACTGAACCAAATGATTTTGAATTACATGTTAATATGATTCCTGTGCTTCCAATTTTTCATGGTCCTGTATGAGAAGATCCAAATTGTCACATGGAAGAATTCAGATACACTTGCTCAAACTTCAGGCCAAGAGGAGCACCCGAAGAACAATTTCAATGGAGGTCATTCCCCTTCTCACTAGAAGGAGCGGCTAAAGAATGGTTGTAAAATATACATCCAAGAGAGATCAGTGATTGGGAATACCTAAAAATATGTTTCATGCAAATATTTTTTCCCATATCGATGAGAACTTCCATCAAGAAGGAGATTTACGTCACACATCAATCAACTGGAGAAACCCTATATGAGTACTGAGAGCATTTCAAGAAGCTATGTTCCCACTACCCACATCAAGAAATGAAGGAACACCAATTCCTTGTGTTCTTCTACCAATGAATTCTGGATAATGATCTAAATCTTCTAGATGCCTCATCTGGGGGATCACTGATTGACAATTCACCTGCAGATATCTGAGTACTAATTGAGAAGATTACTCAAAACTCACAAACATTTGGAATAAGAGGAATGGGAACCAGGGGGATACATGAGATAAAAATATACGATTCATATGCATTGATTGAAACCAAAGTTAATGACCTTTAAAGGTTATTCCATCAAATGGATGTAACTCAAGGAAATGGACAACAATATTTAGCTCCGGTATGTGGTTTATGTTATTCTTCCACTCATTATATTGACTAGTTCCCTAAGATACATGGGACATAATACTACGCTAGAACCTTTCAACCAAGACAATTCCATAAAAATCCACCGCATCAACCCCAATCCCAACAAGGATATTAGAACCAACAAAACTAGATGAGATCATTTAATCCTAACCAGCAACCTAGTAAACCTCCTTGACAACAATTTCAATACTAGAAGCCCCCTCCATTCTGACCGTCCTATAATAAGCTTTTCCAACAATAACAATCCTTTAATCCACCACCATTCCAAATAAATACATATGAACAACCATCCACCAACACACAACCTTCTATATAACAGCTACAATCCAAATATGAGGTCCTGGAAGATACGATTGGAAGTCTTGTTGAAATCATGTCCATGAATCTAGGGAAGATTACATCCCAAACAATGCCAAATCATAAATAGAATGTCAATGAAATCATAAAAAGAAGTGGAAAAGAAATCCCACCTCCATCTAACCTTGAACCTGAAACAATACCTTCTGTTCTGAGGGGAATGATGTTGAAAATTCAAAAAATCTTTTGAAAATCCAACAAGAAGAAGAAAATGAAGAGGAGGAGGAGAAGGATAGGTGACAGAATCAGAGGTAAGAAATTCCAATGCAAAGGTAAAAAAGGTAGAAGAAATACTTACCCCCACTATTTCCATCAAGTATGATTTAATCAAATAAATTTCATGAAGAAACACTTCAAAAATAAATTATAGAAACTTTTCAGAAAGTGGAAATAAATATCCCCATACTTGAAGCTTTCAAACAAATTCCAAGGTATGCAATTTTTTGAAATATCTTTTCACCAAAAATAGAAGACTTCATGGGAATGAATAAATCAACTTGGGGAGAAGTGTCTTAGCCCTTATCACACCACGGATTCCAACCAAATGTCGAGATCAAGGGACATTTTCCATTACATGCACCATTTGTTCATTAAATTTATCTAATTTTTTATGTGATCTTAGTGCTTCAATTAATGTATTTACTCACTCTGTATACACTTATTTAAATATGGGAGACTTAAATTCCACAAGAGTGGTGGTCCAGCTCACAAACAGATCCACAGTTCTCCTAGCTGGGTTCTAGAGGATGTCCTGGTGAAAGTCAAAGATCTCTTATTCCCAACTGACTTCTATGTTATAAATATGAAAGAAGATAGGATCCCTTCACACTCACTAATAATTTTTTGGAGACCTTTCTTAAAGATAGCTAAAACCATCATCAATATGAATGAAGTTACACTCACCATGGAATTTGGATATAGCACTATCCACGTCAACATTTTTGAATCCATGAGGTACCAATCAGATGATCACTACCTCTTTTCACACTCCCATGAAGTCAGTATTGAACCCATTGAATAATCAGGTATGTGCCATGAATTCTTAGACTTAAGAGATAATTTTTCCTTTAATGAACATATGAATGCCCAAAACAATCGAGATTCTGATTTTATGTGGGAAGAAGAGGTAAAATCTTATTTCTTTGATGATTTTTTGATTGATGAGGAATATGATACTGTTTCTTATGTGTAGGAGGTCCACCCTTTGGAAGTGGGGAATGTCAGTTTAATTTCATCCCTTTAGAATCCCCCTAAACTTGAATTAAAACCACTCCCCAATGATTTGAAATATGTGTACCTTATGGAAGGAGAGAAATTACGAGTGATAATTGAAAATAATCTGTCTAAAACACAAGAAAAATCATTTATTGAGATTGTGAGAGAGAATTTCTAGGCAATAAGGTGGATCTTAGGTTATATCCTAGGAATAAACTAAAAAATATGCTCACATAAAATTTTTCTAGAGGGAGATTCTTAGCCTATTAGACAGCCCCAAAGGGGGATGAATCCCACCTTGATGGAGGTTATGAAAAAAGGAGATCGAGAAGAACTTGGAATCTAGGATCATCTATCCCATTTCAGATTCACAGTGGGTTAGCCCTATTCATGTCATTCCTAAAAAAACTGGCCTGACCACTGTGAGGAATGAAAAGAATGAGTTAATCCCTATGAGAATTCAAAATAGCTGGAGATTATGCATTGATTTTATTTAATTTAACCAGGTCACTCGAAAAGATTATTTCCCCATCCCCTTCATTGATCATATGTTAGAGAGATTGGTAGGGAGAACTCATTATTTCTTTTTGGATGGATTTTCAGGTTACTTCCAGGTACCCATTTCTCTCAAGGATCAAGAGATGACAACATTTATATATCCTTTTGGTACTTTTGCATAAAAATAATACCATTTGGATTATGTAAGGATCCAGGTACATTTCAGAGGTGCATGGTGAGTATATTTTTTGATCACATTGAAAATTTGTTGGAAGTTTTCTTAGATGAGTTCACAGGTTTTGGAGATTCTTTTGACCATTTTTTGTAAAATATGGAAAAAGTTTTGAAAACCTACATTGAAAAAAATGATGTTTTAAATTTTGAAAAGTGTCATTTCATGGATAAAAGAGGAATTTTACTTGGACTTGTCATTTCCCAAAATGTAATTGAATTGGATAAATCAAAAACTGAAGTGTTAAATTCATTTCCTTACCCTACTTGTATGAAACATGTTGGATCTTTTTTAGGACATGCAGGAATCTACAGGAGGTTTATCAAAGATTTCAGTAAGATTTTCAACCCTCTCTATTTATTACTTTTGAAAGATGCTGATTTTTATTTCAATGGTGTATGTAGGTAATCCTTTTATGAGTTGATTAAGAGATTGATTTCACCACCAATGATGCAGCCTCCAAATTGGGAAGAACCATTTGAGCTACTTTGTGATGCCTCCAACCAAGAAATTGGAGCAGTCCTTTCTCAGTGAATTGAGGGAAGACCACAAGTCATTTAATATGCATAAAGAACCTTAGATGTCTCCCAATTAAATTACACAACCATAGAAAATGATTTATTAGTAGTTTTTTTTGATTTATAAAGATTTAAATCATATCTTCTTGGAACTAAAATCACTATGTTTTCTGATCATGTAGCTTTGAGGTACTTAATGGAGAAAGATGTTGCTAAACCGAGGTTAGTAAGATGGATGATAATACTATAGGAGTTAAACATAGAAATCAAGGATAAGAAGGGATCTGAGAACCAAGTGGATGATCACTTAAGAAGACTACCAAACACTGCTGAAATTGAAATTCTAGAAAGAGACCCACTAAATGATTAAATTCCATGAGAGCCGTTGTACATGATTGAAGGAGAAGTGCCTTGGTATGCTGACGTGGTCAATTATCTGGTAACATCTTAAGTCCCATCTCATTTAAATTCTCATCAAATTTAAAAACTAAAAGCTGAATCTAGGTATTACATTTGGGATGATCCATTCCTTTGGAAGATGTTCAATGATCAAGTAATAAGAAGATGTTTACCTAAAAGTGAAGTTAAATCTGTCTTTGAGTTTTGTCACACTTTATCTTATGGATTCCACTTTGAATTTAAAAGGACTACAAGGAAGGTTTTAGAATCTAGAATTTATTGGCCCATTATTTTTAAATATGTCCATGAATTTTTCAAAATATGTGAAAATGTCAGTTTTCAGAAAATATTTCAAACAAACAAATAATGCCTCAAAAGACACCAAATTTTTGTGAATTTTTTGAAGTTTGGGGGATAGATTTTATGGGACATTTCCGGATGTCATTTGGAAATTCTTATATATTTCTTGCAGTTGATTATGTTTCCAAATGGGTGGAATCAAAATCCACCAAGACTGATGATGCTAAAGTTGTTTGTGATTTTGGCAGGGCTAACATATTTTTTAGATTTGAAGTGACCAGAATAATCATCAGTGATCAAGGGACTCACTTCTTCAATTGGAGAATATTGAATTTTCTAAAGAAGTATGGGGTGAATCATAAAACATCAACTCCCTATCATCCACAGACTAATCGACAAGATGAAGTTTCGAATAGGGAAATCAAAGAAATTTTAGAAAATTATATTAATCCAAACAGGAAGGATTGGAGCCAAAGGATGGAATATACCTTATAGGATTATAGGAATGCCTACAAAACCCCGATTAGAATGAGTCCATATAGGCTGATTTATGGGAAAAGCTACCACTTACTTGTGGAATTAGAGCATAAGGCGTATTGGGCTGTGAGGAAAATAAATTTGGACCTTGAAAGTTCTAGGAAGGAAATAAGATTGAAGTTGCAAGAGATGGAGGAAATTAGAAGGGAAGCATTTTAAAATTAAAGTATTTACAAAGAAATAACAAGAGTGGACCCTGAAAAGCTGGTCCAACCAAAAGACTTCTCTGCTGGAGACAAAGTGTTGTTATTCAACTCAAGACACAAGCTGATGCCAGGTAAACTTCATTCCAGATAGGAAGGTCCATTTATAGTTACTCATGTATATCCTTTTGATGTTGTGAATATTTTTAGGGATGGAGAGAAGGATCCATTCACTGTGAATGGGTATTGGTTGAATAAATTCCTTAGGTCCCTGCCATCAGATCCAGTGGAGGAGATCACACTCCTCCAACCTGTTTATCAATAAAATCCATCAAGTCATACCTATCCTTTACACATTCTTGATTGATGTGATTCATTTTAAAATATTCTTAAATTTTAAATCCATTTGAATGAACTGAGGTCACTGCATCATTTATGTGTGGGCTATAAAACCTTTTCAGTTTAGGATTTTCATTTCTTGTTTGGTTTACTGTTTTTATAAAAAAATAGGTTTTCCAGAAATTTTTGTGTTTATTTTTAAAATGTAGTTTGTTGTCAAACCTTTTGAGCTATAATGATTATCATTCATATTTTTGAAACCCATGTGAATGAGTGAACCATTCTATTAAATGAAACTAAACTTAAATGAATGCTGAAATGACATTGTTTCAAGTTCAAATCTTTTGGGATTTCATTTAAAGTACTCTGATTTTTAAATACCATTCTCCATCTATTCCTTCAAGGCACCAAGGAGGAGATCTCCACCAAGGGAGGCTGGTCTAAAATCTTCCCCATTTCTTTTTAATTTTTTAATTTTCTTTATTTTTATTAGATTTCAATTGTAATTTATATTTATAATAAATTCATTCATTGTTTTTTATTTATGTGTCCAATCATCCACCTTCTTTTCTTCTTCTCATCATACCATCGTGAACTATAATACTCATGATCATGAGTAACTAATATGAGGAATATCCTGAGAGAGTAATCAGGTTATTGAACTAAAGAACATGTTTTTAATATTCTTTGAGTTAATTCTAAGGATAATTTATAGTGGGTGTAATCCTCATTGTGGTTGTCTATAATTTAAATTCTTAATCTACAACTATTTCCCCTCAATTGAGGAGGTGGATGAAGGGTGTTCTTGGTGATCACTAAGTGGAATTTTCATTCATTATCGTGGTAGAATAAGGTGTTCACACATATTATGGAGTGTTTTCAATAAGAATATTTAAATATGGTCAATGAAGGTGCTCCCTGAAAATTGTCTCAGGAGAACTTCCTTTCTTCTATAATTCCATTCTGTTTAGCATTGCATTGTAATTTATAATTGGATGTTAGTTTTGTATTATTTATCATTTCATTTATTTTATTAAATTCAATTTATTTCAAAAAACATAAAACAACAAAAAAATTTACTTCTTAGGTGAATTAGATTATGTAGGTGAATGAACTGAGAAATCTCTTCAAGTGAGACGACCCTGGTCAGCCTCTATGATGCACTAAGAAAACATAAAAATATGATTTTTCCATGCCCTACATTTTTTCACACCTTCTCATTGTCGTCATTTTTGAAATCAATTTCCTATGGGGATTATTTACCATTTTTTTCATATTCTTTACATTTACCTCATTTCTTGAGAGAACTAGACCGTGCTTGCTTTAACTAGAATTTGATTTATTCTTGTCAAAACTTTAGGGTTTGAGGTACTTGTGTTTTAAATGATTGAGGCATTTATTTTGTTTTATGCTCCCTTTTCCAAATAATCCTTTTTATTACATCCTACCATATATATTAATTCTTGTATCCCTTAAAATCCATGAACAACCTATTAGGTTAGCCACATTACAAGCCCATTTTCCCTATCCAACCTTTTCTTGAAGTAAAATTGGATGATATAGTTGAACTTAAGTGTGGGGGACGATGTCATGTGGTGTACTACCTCATTTAGTGATAATTTGGGTGGAAAATAAAATTTTGAAGAGGTGATGTTTCTATTGAAGAGTTCATTTTGTAAAAAGATGTTCCTTTCTGGAGCTTTCATGATAAAAGAAGTTGTGCCCTTCTAGAGCTTCCAAAGTAGAAAGATAGATAAGCCTATCTGAAGCTTTCAAGAAAAAAAATGTTTGAAAAGAAATATTTACTAGTGAAATGATAAATGACGTGAACATTACTCGAGTTCTCATTATGATGGATTCGATTTTCTACAAATGGGAAGAGAATATCATGTTTGAGTGAAAATTAGAATCTTGCAATTTTGCTTCAAAAAGAGCCAAGCCCTCCTTTTTCAGCCTTAGATTTTTTAACATCTAAATCCTACCAACCAGAAGCCACAGATCAACCCTAAAAATTCCACATGAGAAACACATGTCCTTGACTCACATCGGGTGGATATGTAGGAGTTTATCAAGCCTATGGTGACTCTTGTGTGAGTTTGGATGAGAAAAGCCTTGTTGAACATTTACAATTGTGAGATGATAGAAAATTCATGTGAGGTAAGTGTTTTGTGTGAATGGGATAATAAATAAAGTGGAAATATATTAAATAATATAAAATGGAGAACATGAAATAATTTTTTCATGAGGCGTGGTAACTTTTTGTTTCTTGGTATGGATTTGGTAGATCTCATGGGTATGTGTTTTGGATTTGATTTGATTTGATTTTGATGTTTACTTGTCCAGGAGTCCAAGTGCTAAGTGTGGGGGAATTGATAGATAAAATATTTTCAATTAATTTATGTTGAATAAAATTGTTTTAAATCCCACCAAATTTTTACTTTATGATAAATTTCCTCATTTTATGATATTGGTGATATTTTGAGCTTAATAGTAAAAATGGCCCATTTTGTATTTTTAACTGTTTTAAATTATTTATGTATTTTGAATATAATATTTTCTACACTAATACAAATTAAAAAATTATTTCTTTTCCAGATTCTACACATATAGGGATTCATTTCATCCTGCTTGACCAAAATCTTAATCGACCATATGGAAGATCGAAAGAATCTCACAAGTTGGACCATGAAAAATGTTTACAAATCTTCCGAATTTTGGTGTAGGGTCCATAACTCATTCATGGTGGGCCCAATTGCTATGAACTTCAGTGGATAGATGCCCAAGAATTTTTGTAACATATTTAATTGAGGATAGGTCATGTTAATTGGCCATTTTAATGGACATTAAAGAATTCTAATCCAGAGGTTTGTGATTTGGAGAGTCTGACTGGAAAGAATAAATTGTTAAAGTAAAAAAGGGAATAACACTCAGAATAATTATCCAAATATGCTAAACTTTTTAGAGGAGAAGACCAAGATAATTATAAACAACATTTAAGAAGGGTGAAACACATTAAGATTTCATTTAATGCGGCTACAAAGTGTCAACTTGTGGGGGATAGATTCTGACTATAAAAGGAGGGGAACTCCTCTCTCTCAAAGTATCTCATTCCATCCCATTTCATCGAGGACAACAAGGAGTATAAATTCTAAGATTTATCTATTTTATTTATTTTCTTTTAAATAGATTTTTAATGCCTTCTTCTTTCCCATTCATCTCAATTACCCTTACCATGGTGGGGTAAACATTTTGAGTGATTGGGGAAGGTTTGGTTTTCTATTTTTTAATGCTTGAGTTCTTGGACATAATTGAATGAAATTTATTTCTTCTTAAAAGTTGTTTTAAATTTCATATAGTGAATTTTATTATCAAGTGTGATATTTCTTGAATTTTAATTCCATTATTGATTTTTTCCTTAGTAAAATAATAATTATCTCCATCCATTTATCTCTAGTTTGTATACGATGAAATAAACTAGGGATTCGTGGTGAAGTACTCGACGATCTTCACTACGTGTAATAGGGGTTGTGAATGTTATTGATTGTTTAGGATAAACAAGACCTGATCTGGTATTTCCCATGTAAATTGAGGATATTCAACACAACTATTTTTCCATGGAAGGAGAGTTGACCAAACTGAGATCTTAGTAAGGTTTTCTCTCACCATCATAATTTCACCAAGGAAGTGATAGGAAACGATTGTGGAAACTCACTTTAATCATCTAAGAAAAAGAGGTTTGAATTAAATTGAATAAAGATAGAATTAAAATTGTGAAACCAACCCCGACCAAATCACCCATTTAATATCATATTTTTTCAATCATTTGAATTTAAAATTTCCTTTCAATCACTTTCTCATTAATTTAATCTAAAATCACACCATTTTTACCATCGTGTTAAAGTGACAAACTGTTTTGTGTGCACTCCTCTTTAGGTGACTTCCTAGGGTTAATCACTAGACTACACTAGGGAATATATAATTTTTTTTCCACGCCCTACGATAGGAGTGCGTTAGAATGAATAGTAATGATATTTAAGAAATGAGGGTGTGTTATATTTCTATGGAGCATGGAACCTTGGATTTTGGAGGAATCAGCTAGGCTGCGCAGTTAGAAGAAACAGTGCTTCCCAATCCGCACGGTTTGATGAAACCTGCAGGGTGGTTCTGAACTTTTTCTAGGGCTATAAGTTTTGATGAAATGGTGTACCCTAGGTTACATTCCCATGTGATAACACTAATGTTTTTAAAATAGACAAATCAAACAGTTTTCACACAGTTTCTTAAACCGTGTGCATGAATTGTATGAGCCCCTTCCTTGGATAGTAATCCAAGAACAGTTGGTAGAAATTTTTCCAACCATGTGTCCAAACCCTATACCCTTTAAAAGATGGATAAAATTTATATTTAACCCTTACCTACTTATAACATAACCTTCTATATTTGTTTCTTATTTCTAGAATATAGGAAGTCCTCTTTTCCTCCATTGAGAGCTCATCTTATGGAATTCACCTAGGATTTTCTCCCATTTCTCTATTCTAACTCATAATCAAGATTCATTCTTCATGTTGGTTTCATCTAGGTAAGTTCCCCACTCTATATGTTCCTTTCATAATTTTTATTTATATCGACAATGCTATTTTTGTGGAGTTCTTATGCCCTATTTTTAGGGCATTCATGTTTTCTTCCATTTTCCTCTGATATAGGCCAAAATAAGGGATTATATTGGTTGGGGAATCCACTAAAGACATAGGGTAGGTGGTCAATGAATTTTCCCTAAAAGTATAATGATTTATATATTGTTTCCATTATCCACATGCCAGTTTCACTGGTATTTTCTCCTTAAATTCATTGTCTTAAATTTAAATTGTCTACATGGTATTATAATTCCCTATTGACATCACTTGAAATCATTGGAGGTTGAGACTTCAGTGTTAATGAACCCATGTAGGGTGTCTTCTTCATTATAACCTCGGTGACCCCTATTAGATTTATCTTCAAAACTATACAAGTGATTTTGACTTGACCATTGATAAGTTAAGTGTTTTATCATAATCAATAAATCATAATATTCATTTTATAGAAATTTTATATTTATAAATATCACTTAGACTAGTAAAATTATAAATTAATTTGGAAATTGGGCGCATGTCCTTAATTCACCTTGTTATCATTAATGAAAGGTAATGGAATGAAACTATTAAATGATTATTTAATTGAATTGATAATTGGTTGTATCTCAGTAGTTCACCTTTTCACATATGATGAATGGTAAATGGAATGAAACTATTAAATAATTAAATGGAATGAGTATTACATGGCCTATGGTGAAATATGTATATAAATGAAATGAGTATAAGCTGACTACTGCTTTTGAACCTTTTTCATCTTATAGGGAGGTCCAGACTTGATCCATCTGTGGATTCCCGAGGAAATACCTTGAGCACTCAGAGTATGCCATTAAAATTCATTATGAATATTTTCAAGGGAGATACCCACTAAGGAATCTGGTCTTTGACTTATTATGTAAATTCCCAAGTGATTTATTGGTGATTCGATTGAATATTTTTAGAATATTATAATTCCTTCGATACAATCCTTGGATTCATCTTGATGTCTTCAGACACATTGTTTAGCGTCCTAACTTGAGTGCTACTAAAATCGGCCCCAAGATGGTGGGCCACAAGACCTCAAGTGCATCTCCCCAAACTCCAGAGGTTTTTGATTAACAACAAGGTCCATGGGTAAGTCTATGTGGATACTAATCCCTTATAGGATAATGTATTAAACAGTGGTAAATAATATATGTAACTAGTAGTAGAAGCATAGAGAAAAGCAGTCAACAATATAAGCATATAAATGAAACGATAGAATAAATAATAACTATAGAAGATGAATAGTCATAACAGATACAATGATGATGTCAATGTGTGATTTTAAAAGTAAATAAATCAAAGTGTAGGGGTATGGGGTACAAGAATAGGATGTATGCTAACAAAAACTACCAAAAAGACCAAAAAATATGACACAGAATCTAAAGCATAGGCTTGGTCCTCTGTGCCCAAATCTCCTTAAAAAACAAAATAATCAAGCATCAGAAGTGTTATTCTTCCCTATATACATACCTGCAAACAAAAATTCTACTTGGGTACCAAACGACACCCGAGCAGGGTGTGAGATATAATCTAAGTAGGCCAGAACCCATGGTGTCCAGACCTTTCCATTTCATGTTGTGGACAAATATCATCATGCCAATGCATAATAAAAGTAACCAATTTAAATAAATTAAAAATAACTATAACTTGGTCTGGGTTCCTAAATGGACACTCCTGCCGTACCACTTGCTTCGGCCTAAGTCGAAAGTCTGAATGAGATATTTGGTAAAGAAAAATATACATATGTATATACATTTTAGGGTGTAAGTAACTTGATAAAACAAAGTGAAGGGAATACCACCAAGCTTGTGATTTGGATTGGGGTCTAATACATATTTTAAAACTAGGCGCTATAAAGGCATAAGAGAGGTATCACAAAGAATAAGGAAACTATATATTGTATCAATAAAACCATCACAAGAATTTATATTTAAACAATAAATGTTAGAGGTCCAATCGAAGCCCGTCCCTAAGGTATCGCTATGGTACATTCATTCAAAATATCCAATGCCTCTTAGACCATCCAAGGCAATATTTTCGAAAGTCTAAGTATCACTTGTGGTATAGTAACTATGAGTCTGTCCTGGGTATCACACTTAAGGGGCCGAGTATCATCCGAGGCTTGGCGTATCAATTTTTTCAGTGGGTCCCTCTCTACCTACCTATTAGGGAACCAGTATCACCCAGTAGTATAGTAAAAATCCCGGTGAAAGCTCATTCCAAGTAGGCCTAAAACATCACTTTCCCGACGCATTGTGTGGTAACCTATCGATAATGGAGAGTCCAATTGTGGGTTCCCAATACTGGTCCCACATTCTCTCCCTAACCCGTTTTCATTTAAAATAAAAAGATAAGAATATATATATATATATATATATATATATATATCACAAAGTGGATATTCCTGATTACAACCCTTTAATTAACCATTTAATGCCACGTTCTTATTATTTATTCATGCCTAATAGTCACAAATAATACTAATAACACAATAGTAATAAAACTGGAACTTTATCAGTGTAAGAAGAGGAAACAACATTTAATAATCATAAATTATGAAAATAATTATAGAAATAATTATTTAAGAATAAAAAATAAAAGGAAAACCAAATTCATGGTTTATGATCCATCCTAAATAATTTATTCTAATTTAAAACATTAATACAAATTATTGCACATACACACGTAAATGATAATTTAAAGATTCAACATCATAGGTAAATAGGTTTATTATGTCAAAACACCCAAAAGGGTGTCCAACATCATGAAAAAAACCTAGGAAGGGGTTCTCCATAAACATAGGTCACATGGATTATGGAAAAATAGATTAATTAAATTAATACACATTATTTGTGATTTTCCAATATCCACCGACGAGCGGTACAACAGTGCGAGTTGAACGAAGAAAAAAATGAAGGTAAATAACATAAACACCCTAACTCATAGTCATAGTATACCCCACATCCCGTGAAAACCATTGATTTGACCTAAAATGGATGAAATTATAGGATTTAATAAAAACCCCAATTTTGGGTAAAAACATTCTTCGACAAATTACATGACACAGAGAGAATGAAACCTACAACTAATTTGTGTGGATGATAAGACTTACTAAGAGGTTTACAACACTTTTGATGGAATTGAAAATAAAGGATAATCGGAGGTGCAATGGTCTTTAGAAGCGACGATATGGGGGGGGGGGGGTGGAGTACCACATAGAGAGGAGGGGGGGGGGGTGCGACACATCCGAGGAGAGGAGAGGGAGATAAGAGAGGAAAAAAATAAATAAAGGAATGAAATAGAAGGGAAAAAATAAAAATAAAAGAAATAGATAAGGAAAAGTAAAATAAAATAAAAATAAAATAAAATGGAAGGAGAAATGAAATTATAATAATAATAAAAATGGGTTAAGCACATTTTTAATTCTTTTCACTTATCTTCTAACCACTTTTTATTTTATTTTTTATTTTTATTTATTTTTAGTTTTTTAAATTTATGTTATTTATTTTAATCTTTCTAATTTTTTTAACCAGAAATATTACGTTAGAGCATGGTGTATTATTTTTCATAAATCCTATGAAACCATAAAAAAATATTCGCTACTCAGGACCTAAAATAGACTACGTGGGCATACGTCCTAGGCATCTTTAAGGGATTGGACTAAAAGAAAGAAAAATTAAACAGTCTGTTCCTTGGTTAAATCCAGGATGTTACAACCTCCCCTCCTTAAGAAAACCATTCCTTGAGTTTCCCTTTAGAGAGTAGTGGAACGTCATCTGAGAAGAGTTTTGGCCATTACACACACACAACAGTCTCCCACTCATAGGTCTTATCCTAAATGCATCTGTGCTGCTATAGAACCTAGACCAGTGGAACATAACTGCCTCAGAGAACCTTTGTGTTATGATCAATGATATGTATCGGGCGCTCCTCAAAGGATGCATCCACTTCAAGATCGATGTTGTTAGGATTAAATGAATGAGACATGTATGGATGATATTTTCGAAGTTGAGATGCATGAAATACATATTTCATGGAACAATAACTATGATTACATCCAAAGATATTGTAACGACTCGAAATTTTGAATAAATCTTGTTTCCTAATTTTGTGTGTTATTTTATTTTATACTCAACAAAACTGTTTCATTTGATAACAGGAGTATAATTAAAATGAGACCGTTGGGTTTCGACTGTTATATGACCGTTGGTCAATATGACCGCTGGAAACTAAACGTTTTGATTATTGTCTGTAAATACAAGTGATCTTGGTTAATTAATGTAGAAAGAAGATTCGATGGCCTCATCCAGTAGTCTCGGGCCAATCGAATCCCATCTAACAGAACTTGAGAAGGAGGTAGCACCACTGGGCTTTGCTCTGGACCAAGCCCAAGCCGAACTTCATCATGTGAAGCTAGAACAAAATCTCCTTTGTGAGAAGTTCAAACTGATTGAAATTACTACTCGTGCAATGTTGGCCGAGCCGCCCCAAGATTCTCTCACCTTAGCACACCTTACTCTTAGGTCCTATGCTGGTGTTATAAGGGGATATGTAACGAGACCATAACAGCTTTGTGCAATCCTTTGACTTAAATTAAAATTATGATTTCTTCTTATGATGATGTTTGTGAATTTTCAAATATATGGATAAATATAGTATGCATATTTTTGATGAATTCTAGAAAATGGATATTTGAAAATATTTATATAAACCTTAAATAATTAATTATGTGTATTGATTTTCAAAAAATGGTCTTCTAAAATTATGTTCAGTACGAAATTTAGAGTCTAATAAGATCAACTTAATTTTTGATGAATAGTAAAGTATGAATAGTGATTTTATGCTTAGGATTAGTAATGTGACCAAATGTATTAGTAATCTCACTTAAAGAAAGTATTAATATAATCTAGGCACCTTGATTAAGTAATGTGATTCAATAAAATAGGTAAGTAACCGTTTCAAAAATTATTAGTCAAGTATTAGTTATTTCGGGTGAATAGATTTTTTTAATTGAAAATTAAATTAAAAATATTTTGAAAATTATATTTATCAAATGGACTTTATTTTTGAATTCAGAACATCAATATTATGCTAAGGTAATTTTTGGGGTTTTTTCTGAAAAAAATGAATTTTCAGTGAATAGTGTATTTATTTTAAAATTAAATTAAAAATATTTAGAAAAATATTTTTATAAAATGGAGTTCATTTTTGAAATCAGAGCATTGATATTTGGTTAAGGTGAAATTTTGGGATTTTTCTGAGAAAGCTGAATTTTTGATGAATAGTGAAAATACAGTTTTTAAGTTATGGGTGTTTAATGACATCATTAAATGATGTATTAAGTATGTAATCAATATGGTCGACTTATTAATATTAAGATAAGTTATGAGGTGTCCCAAGTGGCCAATACCATGGGAAAATACCATGGGAAAGCCCATGGTTTTGCCAATACCACCAATGAGGTGTCCCTTGGCCATTAATGCCTTGTCCCCTCACTTTCCCTATAAATAACCACCCTTTAATCCTTTAGTTTTCACTCCCAACTCTCCCAAAACGAGGCTCTGGTCTCATTACCTCCCAAGGAGTCCTCCCAAGGTTCCCCAAAGCCCTCAAGGTCCCAAGCTTTGAGTTTTAAGAGTTACGTTTTAAGGTAAGGGATCCTACCTCTCTCTTTCTTCCCAAGTACTCTCTTTTATGTCATATCTTTTATGCTCCATGTTCTTATGTTGGAGGATGTTTTTTTATATTCATCATACTTTCCTTTTTTATGTTCATATGATGAGATACCCCCACTTTCTCTCATCAATTCATTTTAAGAATGTTTAAGCGGCGCCGTTAGGCTGCCGAATTTTTAAGGGATTCTTTCACCCTTCTCGTTTTCAAGTTCTATTTTCATGTCAAGTATTTCAAGTTCCTTTTTATTTTTTTGGGGTATGATCTCTATATCTATCATACTGATATTTTATTTTCATATGATGAAATCCCCTATTTGATCTCTTCAATTCATTTTTTTGAAGTTTTAAGTGACGCCGTTAGGCTGCCGAATTTTGATAAGAGAAATCTTATTTTTGTCTTCCTTTCAAGTTATTCGTTTCATATGTTATATCATTAAAATTTCATTACCATTTTCTTAAATCCTTTATATTCTATTCCCCTACTGTTTTATGTTTCATTTATGAGTGGTTAACCCATTTACCTTCTCTTTTCAATGTTTTCTAAAACCCTGTATCATAGCTGTTATGCTGCAGAATTTTCGTCTCAAAATGTCTTTCTCTTTTTCTCAAATTATTTTATTTTATGAAGTGAATACTCATAGATATTTCCTCTAAAGGGGTATTCAATTATATATCAAAATGTTATATTTTAATTCTAGGATTTACATACATGAGACCCACTTTCCTTTTTCCGTGGGTTTAAAGTGACATAAAGATCACGTCTTTAAAGCAATTTTTAAAATGTGATGACTATGAAACGAAAACCATTTATTTTATGCTATATGGGTTGTTTATGAAATTTTTCATGATGATATATGTGTCTCACATGATAATAAAGAAAAATTTAAGGTTGCACCCTGATAGTGCTCCAATGCATTGGGTAAAGACATAATCTCTAGAGATGACCACTTTTAACGACACCTTGGTGAATAACCATGGTAATTTTTAATGACACCTTGGGGATGGAACTTGGCGAAACAGAAATGATTTTCTATGTTAAATGTTGTAGCCACATCTTCAAGTTATGAAACACATTATTTTTATTATGATATGCCTCATGACCTCTTTCTCATTCCTTAAAGTTATTTTTCAGGACTTTGATGTATCTCAAGTTCACATGTAAAATGTTTCCCTTGTTTCCCTTACTAGGCCTTCTGCTCACCCTTTCCTTTGATGTATGCTCCCAGGTTATGAGATGCTGTAATGAACTAGTATGAACAAATGAAGAATCCTTTTAAGTATTTATGAATAATGTTTTATTTTGTCATGTATTACGTTCCTAGTTTCCAAGACACTAAACCTTAAAGATCCTCAGTTTTGTATAATGTAATGAAAGTTTATGTGAGAAAAAGGTAGGATGTTATAGTCGGTATCAAAGGATGGTTTAGTTATTTGTGGAAATTAGGATATAAAAAATTTAAGAAGAACCCTATATAAATGTTTAAATATAGGAAATATTCCTTGTATTTTGGTGAGTATTGAGTAAGGGGTTGCAAAGAAAATACATCCCTGTCTAGATACGAGCAGGTAGAGGTGGCTCTGGAACAGATGTACATAGGGGTAAAACCCGAAAACACCGCTTTGAGCTAGAATCGAATGGGAAATAGTACATGAAAACAGGCCTTGCCGTGCTCTTGGTTACGACACTCCCGGGGGATATGCTTTGGTAAATTCATAAGCTTAGTATGAACCATTATTAAAGGAACAAATATAAAATAAAATAAAGATTCACATAAGAATATATGATCATGGATAACCTAGATTGGAACCTAGGGGATCACAAGTTAGGGTATACTTTCCTTCTACAAGTTTATCCTTCTATGTTTAAAGTTTCCTTTTAATGATTATTGGCTAAGTATTTAAGCCCCTAATTATACTTTCTTTTCTTAGTTAATGGTGGGAAATATAAGAACATGTCCCAACAACCAATGTGATAGGAAATGTGACGATTTCCCTATTAATATGACAGAGATGATGAGAGATCAAGTTGAACATATTGTGATTATGCCAAACCAGTTATCAAAAATCACAATTAATAATTGGTACCTAGTTGAATTCCCAAATTCATTAAGGAAGAAGAAGACGAAGTCTCAAGGATGTTCATCTGATAAAGTTGATAAGGGAAAGAAGACCCAATTTTTTTTTTCAAAAAGTGTGGGAGGAGGTACCAAGGATAATTTCATAAAGGAACTAGGAGATGCTTTAAGTGTGGGAAGCTAGGGCATAATGTAGCCAATTGCTTTAAAAAATGGATAATGTGATGAATGGAGATAAGGTTCAATCTAATGTACCTTATACTATTCAATGTGGTAAATGTGGAGAAGTTAGACATTATCCAAGGAAATGATCTCTTAGAAGGGATGAGAAGCATGATGAGCGTCAACAATATTCAAGGAAAAGGGAACGATGCAAGTCCTATGCTGAGATGGATCATGATGATTGAAGTACATGTAACTTCTTCGCAATAATTTTACTATGTCATGTTGTATTTTAGTTTGTGCCTTATGAGCATATCCTTAATGTTTTCTAAGAACATCGAGTCACTAACTAAGATGGTTTTATATCATTAAGGAAAAAATTTATTTTTATGTATCACATGTTGATGTTATGAAGCTGTTCTTCTTGGAAAAAAAGATATGATTAGGGGATTAAAAGATTTTTATTATTTTTAAAGACGTTCACCATTTTGGGAACCCTATATGATCGAGGTAAAAAGATTACTACGGTATTTTCTTTGAGGAGTAAAGGTTGACTTATATTTTGAAGAATCAATGTATTTAAGGTGAAATTATGGTAATTTAGGTTACTTATAGAAATTATTAACCTATCTTGGGGAAAATGTGATTAGGTTAGTTACTTTTGTTATAAGATGATAAGAGTGGTTGATGTTGTTTGGAGATGAACGATAAAGTTTATCTTGGAAGACTATGTTATGAGATCGCTCTTATAATTGGGTTTCAATCTTAGATTGGTTTATTTTGAGGAATTTTAAGGATAGTTATTTATGGAATGGTCTATGATGAACTTTGGGTAGTACTCGTCCAATGTTGGATGAGCCGCCCCAAGATAATCTCACCTTAGAACACTTTACTCTTAGGTCCTATGCTGGTGTTATAAGGGGCTATGTAACGAGACCGTAACAACCTTGCTTAATCCTTTGACTTAAATAAAAATTGTGATTTCTTCTTATGATGAAGTTGGTGAATTTTCAAATGTCCGGATAAATATAGTATGAATATTTTTGATGAATTCTAGAAAAAGGATATTTGAAAATATTTATGTAAACATTAAATAATTAATTATGTGTAATTATTTTCAAAAAATGGTCTTCTACAATTATGTTCAGTGCGAAATTTAGAGTCTAATAAGATCAACTTAATTTTTGATGAATAAAAAATTATGAATAGTGATTTTATGCTTAGGATTAGTAATGTGACCAAATGGATTAGTAATCTCACTTAAAAAAGTATTAATATAATCTAGGCACCTTGATTAAGTAACGTGATTCAATAAAATAGGTAAATAACTGTTTCAGAAATTATTAGTCAAGTATTAGTTTTTTCAGGTGAATAGTGTTTTTTAATTAAAAACTAAATTAAAAATATTTAGAAAATTATTTTTATAAAATGGACTTTATTTTTGAATTCAGAACATCGATATTATGCTAAGGTAATTTTTGGGGTTTTTTCGGAAAAAAATGAATTTTCGGTGAATAGTGTATTTATTTAAAAATTAAATTAAATATATTTATAAAATTACTTTTATAAAATGGAGTTAATTTTTGAAATCATAGCATCGATATTTAGTTAAGGTGAAATTTTGGGATTTTTCTGAGAAAGTTGAATTTTCAATGAATAGTGAAAATACAGTTTTTAAGTTACGGGTGTTTAATGACATCATTAAATGATGTATTAAGTATGTAATCAATATGTTATACTTATGAATAGTAATATAAGGTATGAGGTGTCCCAAGTGGCCAATACCATGGGAAAATACCATGGGAAAGCCCATGGTTTTGCCAATACCACCAATGAGGTGTCCCTTGGACATTAATGCCTTGTCCCCTCACATTCCCTATAAATACCCACCCTTTACTCCTTTATTTTTCACTCCCAAATCTCCCCCAAAGAATCTAAGGTCTCATTACCTCCCAAGGAGTCCTCACAAGGTGACCCCAAGCCCTCTAGGTCCCAACCTTTGAGTTTTAAGAGTTACGTTTTAAGGTAAGGGATCCTACCTCTCTCTTTCTTCCCAAGTACTCTCTTTTATGTCATATCTTTTATTCTCCATGTTATTATGTTGGAGGATGTTATTTTATATTCATCATACTGTACTTTTTTATGTTAATATTATGAGAGACCCCCTCTTTCTCTCATCAATTCATTTTAAGAATGTTTAAGTGGCGCCGTTAGACTGCTGAATTTTTAAGGGATTCTTTCACCCTTCTTGTTTTCAAGTTCTATTTTCATGTCAAGTATTTCAAGTGCCTTTTTATTTTTTTGGGGTATTATATCTATATCTATAATACTGATATTTTATGTTCATATGATTAGAGACCCTATTTGATCTCTTCAATTCATTTTTTTGAAGTTTTATGTGACGCCGTTAGGCTACCGAATTTTCATAAGAGAAATCTTATTTTTTTCTTCCTTTTAAGTTCTTCGTTTCATATGGTATATCATTAAAATTTCATTACCATGTTATTATATCCTTTATATTATGTTCCCCTACTATTTTATGTATCATTTATGAGTGGGTGACCCATGTCCCCTCTCTTTTCAATGTTTTCTAAAACCCTGTATCATAGCCGTTATGATGCAGAATTTTCGTCTCAAAATGTCTTTCTCTTTTTCTCAAATTATTTTATTTTATTAAGTGAATACTCAAAGATATTTCCTCTATAGAGGTATTCACATATATATCAATATGTTCTATTTTAATTCTGGGATTTACATACATGATACCCGCTTTCCTTTTTCTGTGGGTTTAAAGTGACATAAAGATCACGTCTTTAAAGCAGTTTTTAAAATGTGATGACTATGAAACGAAACCCATTTCTTTTATTCTATATGGGTTATTTATGAAATGTTTGATGATGATATATGTGCATCACATGATAATAAAGACAAATTTAAGGGTGTGCCCTGATAGCGCTCCAATGCATTGGGTAAAGACTTAATCTCTAGAGATGACCATTTTTAACGATGCCTTGGTGAATAACCTTGGTAATTTTTAATGACACCTTGGGGATGGACCTTGGTGAAACGGAA
Source organism: Viscum album (assembly GCA_963277665.1). Classification (NCBI taxonomy): domain Eukaryota; kingdom Viridiplantae; phylum Streptophyta; class Magnoliopsida; order Santalales; family Viscaceae; genus Viscum; species Viscum album. The sequence goes on along the minus strand of OY728123.1, from coordinate 137,819,504 downwards.
ATGATTGTCTATGTTAAATGTTTTAGCCACATATTCAAGTTATGAAACACATTATTTTTATTATGATATGCCTCATGATCTCTTTCTCATTCCTTAAAGTTATTTTTCATGACTTTTGATGTATCTCAAGTTCTCATGTAAAATGTTTCCCTTGTTTCCCTTAATGGGCCTTCTGCTCACCCTTTCCTTTTATGTATGCTCCTAGGTTATGAGATGTTGTAATGAAATAGGATGAACAAATGAAGAATCCTTTAAATTATTTAAGAATAATGTTTTATGTTGTCATTTATTAAGTTCCTGGTTTCCAAGACACTAAACCTTAAAGATCCTCTATTTTGTATAATGTAATGAAAGTTTATGCGAGAAAAAGGCGGGATGTTATAGAGATCAATTCAAAGGACCAAGTATCGCTCGTGGTATGGTAACTATGAGTCCGTCCTAGGAATCACTCGTAAGGGGTCGAGTATCAGTCGATGTTTGACGTATCCATTTTGAAAATAGGTATGTCCTCCACTGAAACTTAGGGAACTATTATCACACAATAGTATAGTAAAAATATAGGGAAAGGCCTTGACTGGTGAGCGTAAAACATTGCTTTCCCAGCGCATTGTGTGGTAACCTATCAAGCACGAAGAGTCCAATTGTGGGTTCTTAATATGGGAATCATGTTATCTCCCCAACTCATTTTCATTTAAAACAACAAGAGAGGCATATATATATATATATATCACAAAGAAAGAATTAACGATTAAAACCATTTAATTAACCATTTAATTCCACGTGCTTATTAATTATTCATGTATAACAGTGACAAAAAATAATAATAATAAAATATTAAAGAAAACCATCACTTTATTAGTGTAAAAAGAGGTAATGAAATTTAATAACAATAAATAATGAAAATACTTACAACAACAATTATTTAGGTAAACTAAATAAATGAAAATAAGCCGATTATATTTGTGAGATGGTGGGCACAACCAATTGTCACAAAGATCACGAAAAAAGTTTAATTAAATTAATACAAAGTATTTGGGATTCAGTAGTAGGCATCGATGAGCGGCATAATTATGTGAATTAAAAAAAGTAATGAAATGATTGAAAATAACATAGTCACCCTACCTCATAGTCATAATATACTCTGTGTCCTACGATAACATTTGATTTGACCTACAATGGAAGAATTCAAAGGATTAAAAAAACCCCAAATTTTGGGTAAAACAATTCCATGATAGATTGGATGACTAAGAGAGGATGAATCTCAAAAATAATTGGTGAAGATGATAATACTTAATGATAGGTTTAAAATGCTTCTGACAAAGTTGAAAATAGAGGATAATCGGAGGTGCATCATGATTCTGAAGCAGCGATGGGGGGTGGCGCACCACCTAGATTGGGGGGGGGGGTGAAAAATTGGAGGGGAGGAGACATAGAGAAGAGATGAAAAAATAAATAAATTAAATAAATAGAGGATAAAAAGATAAAATGAAAAGAAATATATAAGGAAAAATAAAATAAACGGGAAGGAGAAAAGAAATAAAAAATAATAATAAAAATGAGTTAATACAATTTTTAATTATTTTAAATTTTCTTCTAACCACTTTTTAGTTTATTATTTTTTTAATACTTTTTCATTTATTTTTATTTCTTTAAATTTATTTTATTTATTTTAATCCTTTTAATTACCTTTGAACCTGAAACATTGCACCAGGGCACAATCTACTATTTTTCATAAATCCCATGCAACCATAAAAAAATTATTTACTAATCAGAACCTGAAATAGACCATGAGAGTGTTCACCCTGGGTCACTTTAATGAATTGGACTAAAAGGAAAAAATATTAAATGGTTCATACTTTGGTTAAATCTAGGACATTACAACCTCCCCTCCTTAAGACAACTCGTCCCCGAGTTTCCCTTCTGAGGGTAAAGTAATGTCGCATGAGAAGAGTTTTGGCCACCGTGCACACACATCAGTGTCCTACTCCCAGGTCTTATCCAGAACATGTCCATGATACCATATCACTCGAACTAGTAGAACATACCAGCCTTGAATAACCTTCATGCTACAATCGACGATACAAATAAGACACTTCACAAAGGATGCATCCACCTTAAGCTTGATGTCATCAGGGTTAAACGAATGAGACTACTCTAGATGATATTGTATAATATGAGATACATGGAAGATGCCATGCATGGAATGATACATCTGAGGGAAAAACCTGATAGGCTACTGGCCCAACTCTTCCCACTATCTCAAACGACCCGACATATCATGACAATAACTTCCCTTGTATTCTGATTCACCTATGACCCAACCTCGGAGAATCATATTGAATGACCCAATGTCCCCCCTCAAACTCCATGGTCTAAGATCAAAATCGTTATAAAACTTCTATTTGGATTGAGCTGTAGATATACACTTACGAATCGGCTGGATATGCTCAGAAGTCTCTTATATGAGATGAGGACACAAAATAGATTCCCCGACTACTTCAAGCCAGCATAGAGGTGAGCAACATAGTCTACCATAGAGGGCCTCATATTGATCCATTTTAATTGTTTCTTTAAAATTATTATTATAGTAAAAATCAACTATAGGAATATGTTTCTCCCAAGAACCTTCAAAATCAAGGATATAGGCCCACATCATATCCTCTAACACCCAAATTGTCCTCTTGGACTCCCCGTCCATTTGGGGGTGATATGCAGTACTCAAAAGTACCAATGAAGCTAGTACCTTCTGTAACTCTTTCCAGAATCGCAAAGTGAAATAGGTTTCTTGGTCCGACATGATATAATGGGGAACACCATGAAGTCGAAATATCTCCTGAATATAAGCCTCCCTAAATCTTCAATAGAGAAGATATTACAGATAGTTAAGAAGTGCATGACTTTAGTCAGCCTATCAATGATCACCTATACTTCATCACTTCCTCTAGGATATCTTGGAAAGCCTGTAATGGAATCCATGGTGATGTCATTCCATTTCCACTTAGTAATTGATAGAGGCTATAGTAGTCCAGCTGGTCTCTAGTGCACTGCCTTCACCTGTTGATAGGTGGAACACCAAGTGATGAAACATGATATTTACTTCTTGATAGCTAGACTCCATTACTGACGATGTATATCTTGGTACATCTTGGTAAGTCCAGGATGAACTTCCCAAATAGAGGCAATATATTACCTCATTAGTTCTCCCCGAATAATAAAAGGGACCCATACAAAACCATGGTAGAGGAGAGTTTCACTACTATCAACAACCTAACCTATAGTGGGGTTCTATTCTATGGTCCTTTCCCTAAAAAAATCTCTTATAGATCAGATAACAATCGCAAGTTCACTCATTTCATAAGAGAGGATGCCAATGAAAAAGCTACTCGAACTAGTTGTCTGTGCTTCTCTTATACATCCAAATGCATCTCAGAAAACAAAACCATCATCTTCTACTCACTAGTGGCTTCCTGGATGGATTTTGTCTATGTTTTTGGCTCAAATAATTAGCCATGACATTACCATCACTGGGGGTATAGGCAACCTCAAAGTCAAATGAATGTAGGTATTCAACCCACCTGCATTGCCTCAAATTTAACTCTCTCTATGTGGAGATATATTTCAATATTTTATGATTAGTGTAAACTATAAACCTCTCACCCAAAAATTAGTGTCTCCAAAATCACATAACATAAACCACAACTTCTAATTCAAGGTCATGAGTAGGATAGTTCCTCTCATGATACCTCAACTGGAGAGATCCATAAGCCACAAATCGATCACTCTAAATCATAATTACACCCCGTCTGACTCCTAAAGCATCACAGTAAACTGTATAACTTATACATGGCTCAAGAAGAATCTGGATCAGAGTTGACATGAGTCTTCCCTTTATCTCCTAAAAAGTTTTCTCACAAACTTCTGACTATATGAACTGCACACCCTTATTAGTAAAGGCTGTAAGAGGTTCTGCTAAGATCGATAAATCCTGGATGAAATTCCTGTAATATATAGAAATCCCCAAAAAGCTGCTTATGTCAATAAAATATTTGGGCTTCTTCTAGGAAACTATTTCACTCAATTTTTCTAGGTCAACTGATACACCTTCCTTATATATGATATGACTCAAGAAGTGAACATTATAAATCCAAAAGTGAAATTTACTAAGCTTAGTATATAGGCATTTCTATCTTAGTGCACTCTGAATGATCTCAATATGAGTTTCATGGTCATTTCTGGAGAACAAATACACCATGATGTCATTGACTAAGAATTCCAAAAAGTAATTGAGGTACAGGTGAAAAAATGGATTCATGAGATCCATGAAAACTACTGGGACATTCATCAATCCGAATAGAATAAAAAAACTCATACAGTCTATACATGCTCCAGGAGGCTGTATGTGGTATATCGAATGTTCTCACATTCACCTGATGGTAGCCCGAACTCAGATCGATCTTAGAGAAAACAATTTCTCCTCAGAAATGGTCAAATAGGTCATCTATATAAGGCAATAGATATCAATTCTTTACTACAAGTTGGATTAGTCAGTGGTAATCCACATACAATATAAGAGTGCCATCCACCTTCTTGGCGAAAAGGACCGGTGAACCCCACGATGATGTTCAAGGTCTAGTAAAACCCTTATCCTCAAGATCTTCAAGATGCTTATTAAGTTCCTATAGCTCTATTGGTTCCATCCTATAAGTAGTAATGGACACCAAAGTGGAACCAAGAACTAGATTGATAGTCAACTGAACTTCCCACATAGGAGGTAAGATGGAGAAATAATCAGGGAATACATCCCTAAAATGATGTATGATGGGAGGGAACTCCACTGACTATAGTCCCTGATCAATCATAAAGATAATTTCTAGATGAGTTTTCACTCTTCCATGCCCAAAATGATGAGTTCCAGCTTGATCTTCCAGGATATATCATTCTACCTTGTCTATATACATGCTACCCTCAACTGTTGTGAAATACACTCGATGATGATACAAATCCACTTGATAATGATAAAGAATTAGCTAGTTCATACTGAGAATGAAATCAAATATGGTCATCTCGAGGATGGAGAAATTATAGAAGAAATGGTGCCCTCCTATTTCCCAGAGAACTAATGGAATTGGCGTATTCCCTCTGTTCTGAACCCCAAATAAGTGTCGAGAGACATAACACCACAAAATTCATTGATAGGAAGACCCAAAATCTCAATAGTCATAGTAGATATGAAAGAGTGTGATGTACCAATATCAAAAAGGGAATAACCTAAAGTAGATGCTATAAGGATAGGGACTCTAATCATAGAGGGATGCAAACTATGCTTCACTAACACTGGCTGCACTACATATGTATGGCCTGAACATTGAACCTAAGATGCTGCCTGACTAGCCTATGCAGGTCCACTCTACTGAAACTAGTGTTCTGGAACATGATTACCTTGGACATGACCTCCACTGCCTCAGCCTGATTGGCTGGTGGAAAAAAACCCTAGATTGACGTGGATCTATAGATCCCTTACCTGATGGAGGTGCTAGTACAGATCCCCTACCACTGGATGATAATGGAAAAGAACGGAAAAAATGCTGAAGGTGACCCATATTACAGCAAGATCAGAACTCTAATGGGTACCTTGTTCACTGGGGTTTCTTATGGATAATCCTTCACAATGGTGAAATATGATAGTGTTTTCTGTATGTGTCATTTGGCTGGAATTTCCCCCACAGGAACCCTCGAAATGGCACTTCTTACGACATGAAGAACCATTTCCCTACCTAGAAACTGAACTATCCTGGATCACTTTATTAGCTTCTATGATATTTTATTATGTAATTAGGGACTGTATAATGATCTCTATAATGGTAAAAACAAAATATGTTCACCTGCAAGTGGATATTATATCCAAGTCCGTCCTCAAAGCACCTCATAGTCATCTGGGAAACACTATTCAGAGATGGAGTAGATCAATGGAGCTCAGTGAAGTGAGTAGAATACTCTAACACTGTCATAGATCCCTAATGAAGATGTAATAACTATCTAGCATGATATTATCTCAGAGTCTATAGGAAGAAGTTTTCATAGAAATATTTCTAGAATTCTTCCCAAACCATGTCTCGGGGTTGGTATGCCTGAGAAATGACATCCCAACAACACTTGGAGGAGTCATGAAGCATAAAGAAAAAATGTCTGATCCTTCTCTCTAGAAGAATCTCAAGATGATCTAAGAACTATTTCATGGATTCTATCCATGACTATGTAGCATTGGGACTACCATCCCCCGAGAAAGTGGGAGGATGCTATCGTAGAAAGTCATGTGTCAGCTCTTCCATAGTCGTGGTAGGCCTAGGGACACTTTGAGATCCCTTTATGAACCTGGTATTATTATATATGAACTGGGCATCAGTTTGCAATGGAAGATCAGGAGGAGGTACCATAGGAGGCACTACATGAGGTGCTACAGGTGGCACTACAGGAGCTTCCAGACCCACCAACTTTGGAATGTACTCATCACTACACTCATGGAATACAACATGAAGACATCATGGAAGGATTGTTCTATAATTTACAAACATGAAACTTAGATGAGATTCGATGGCATATTAGGTAAAAATGTAAAGGAGTAGTAAAAATGGGTAGGTTCAAGGCCTCCCTAATCATGGTATTGGAGGTAAGGAAAGAAACCAAAAAGGGTAGCTACATGGCCTGCCTCTGAGTTTTACACAACAGACAACCCTCTCTAAGATCCGGGTCTAGATAGAAAGAGAAGTGGTCTTGGAAGGATCACTAAGACACATACACACATTATTTTTATAACCACCAAGTACTGAAAGGTATTATAACTAAACGAAAAATCACTCACATTCAAACACGAAGATGCATGTAGAAAGTAGATATGGCATGGAAATATGCATGTCATTTTAATCCCTATAGTTACTAATATGATAAATTTAAATGAAATTCCCTCTTGTAATCGAGCTGAAATATTTAAATTCATCATCATGTCAATAAAACCAATACAATTAACATCCTAAAGCAATTGTGTCACCCAATGGTGAAGTTGTATAAAAAATTAAATGTATAATCAATAACTGAAATTACCAACTCAGGAAATTTGGATTTCCCCTATACATAGGTTAGCTACATATAAGAACAGGGTAAATTCCTAATTCCTTTATACTATTCTCGTTTCTTACCCAAATAGTAAGGCAAAAGGAAAATACCTCCTATGATAGCACTTTGTAGAATCTCACCTCGAGTTCAACTAAACCTGGACTCGAGACAAAGGTCCACAAGACCTCTAGCATGACTTCCCAAATTCAAAAGGTTGCTGACTAGCAGTGAGAACCTCAGGTAAGTCTGTGGGGATAATATTCCCTCATAGGGTAAGGCATTACACAATGGTACTTAAAATATGTAATAAGTAATAAAATATTATAAAAAAATAGATAGTAGCTGAAACAAATAAATAACCCAACAAAATAAATAATAACTGTAGAAGTGTAATAGTCATAACAGATACCATGATGATTTCAATGTATGATTCCAAAAGTAAATAAATAAAAGTCTAGGGGTATGAGGTACAATAATATACTTTGTGCTAAAACAAACTTCAAAAAAAACTGAAACTGTGACATGAAATCTTGAGCATAGGACCGGTCCTCTGCCCCCAAACCTCCATCCAAAATAAAAAATCAATCAATCATTGGGAGTGGAATGCTTCCCTGTATCCCTATCTGTGAACATAATGTCTACTCGGGTATTAAGTTGTGCCCAAGAATGATGTGAGATATAATATCTGTAGGTCAGCACCCACATTTTCTATAACATTCCATTTTATCTTATAGAAAACGAACAGTGTTTCGTATATAATAAATGTAATAAATTTAAATAAATAAAATTAACTGTAATTGGTTCAGGTTTTTAAGAAAACACCAATACCATACCACCTAATTCATCCAAATCCAGAAGTCTAAATGAGATACCTGGTAAAGAAGAATATATATATAGCAAGGCCTAAGTTACATTAAAAACCAAAGAAAAGGGAATACTCCCATGATTGTGATTTTTCTTGGGGTCTAACCTATATGTCAACACCATGCGCACTGAAGGCACAAAGAGGTATAAAAAATCATAAGGAACTCTATGTGGTATCAATAAAATCATATCAAGTATTTATATTAAAAATTGACAATTTCAGAGGTGGATTCTGAGCCCATCCCTAAGGTAACCTATGGTACACCCATACAATTATATCCAATTCCACAAGCCTGTACAATATGATCCTTTCAAAAGTACAAGTATTGCTCATGGTATGGTAATTATGAGTCTATCCCGGGTATCGCACATGATGGACCGAGTATTAGCTGAGGCTTATTGTAGCCATCTGTCTAACATTCCCATCCTTTGTTTCCCCGTTGGGAATCAATATCACCTAGTAGTATAGTAAAAATCTCAGGAAAATCCCTAGCATTGTGATCCTAAAACATCACTTTCCCGGTGCATTGTATGGTAACCTTTTGAGCACAAAGAGTCCAATTATAGTTTCTTAATGTGATACCCACATTCTCTCCCCAAACCGTTTACATTTAAAATAATGAGACACACACACAAACAGATATATATCATAGAGAATGTATTCACAATTTCATCCATTTAATTAACCATTTAATGCCACATTCTTACTAATTATTCAAGACCAACAGTCACAACTAATAATAATAACACAATGTTATACAAAACTGAATCTTTATCAATGTAAGAATAGGCAACGACATTTAATAATAGTAAAGAAAGACAAGACTTATAGAAACAATTATTTAGGAAAACAAAATCAATGGAAAAACAACTTCATTTTTTATGACTCATCCTAAATAATTTATTCCAATTTTAAACATCAAACCAAATTATCACACATGCACATGTAAATAATAATTTAAAGATTCAAGGCCACAGGTAAATATGCCTGTTATGTTGGTACAACCAAATGGGTGTAAAACGACATGACAATAACCTATGAAGGGGTTCTCCTTAAAAAAAGGTTACAATGATCATCTGGTTAGAGGTTTTATTAGAAAGTGAGCACAATGGTTTCTTGGGAGAATCCCAAGATTGTTTTTGACATACATAGTCTCTTAGAGATTTATAGCTATTATAGAAATTTCATCTTGGATTTCTCCCACTTAGCAACACCTCTAAAAACCTTAACTAAGAAGGATGTGTAGTTTATATGGCCAAAATTTTGTGAGGAATATTTTCAGGAGTTAAATTGAATACTCACGTCAGCTCCGATCTTGATTCTACCTGAGGTAGGTAGAAGTTATACCGTTTACTATGATGCTTCAGGAGTCAGGTTGGGTGAAGTTATGATGCAGGGTGATCAAGTCATGGATTATGAATCCTGCTAGCTGAGCCATCATGAGTGAAACTATCATACTCATGACCTCGAATTAGTAGTTGTGGTTCATGCTCTACACCATTGAAGACACTATTTTTTGGTTGAGAGTTTTTTGTTTACACTAATAATAAAATATTGAAATATATCTCTACACAAAGATACTTATATTTGAGGCAGCTCAGGTGGGTTGAATAACTACATTAGTTTGACTTTGAGTCTTATAATCCTGGTAAGGTTAATTCCATGTCTTACTCTTTGAGTCACAAAATGCATAAACAAGCCGTCCAAGCAGCTAGAAATGAGTGGAAGATGATGGCTTTGTTTTATGAGATGCATCTAATGGTTCACAAGAAGGATGAAAAACTAGTTTTAACAGTTCTTGTAGTGACATCCTCTCTTCTAGAGTGAGTCATCATGAAATAGTTATCTAATATAGAGGGCCTAGTTTCGAGGGAGAGTGCCACGGGAGATAACCTGTCCCTGGTTGGGTTGTTGATAGTAGTGAAACTCCGTTCTAACATGGTTGTGTATGGGTCAATTTTGATATTTAGGAAGAGCTCATGAGGGAATCTCATGACTTTTTTTGGGTATTTCATTCTAGAATTACCAATATGTACATATATATGCATCATTAGTACTGATGGACTGGTATGGAGAAGCAAATAGAAGGTTTCATTACCCAGTTCTCCACCTATCAGTAGGTGAAGGCAGAAGACCAGTGACCTGCTGGACTCCTACAACCTCTTTCCATTACTGAGTGGAAATGGAACGACATCACCATGGATTTTTTATAGGATTTCCTAGATATCCTTGAGGTAGTGATGTAGTATGGGTGATATTCAATAGGTTTATCAAAGTTTCACACTTCTTACCTATCCAAGAGACCTTCTCTATTGATTAATTAGTGACTCTTTATATTTGAGAGATAGTTTGACTTCATGGCATGCCCCATTTTATCGTGTTGGGTTGAGATGCCCATTTCATATTGTGATTCTGGAAACCATTGTAGAAGGCACTAGGTTAATATGTGATTTTGAGTACACTATATCACCAAAAAATTGATGGGTAGTCCGAGAAGACCAATACACATGTTAGAGGATATGTTTCAAGCATGTATCCTTGATTTTGGTGATTTTTGGGAGAAATATATTCCCCTAGTTGATTTTTCCTATAATAACAACTTCCAATAAACAATTCAAATGGTTCCATATGAGGACCTCTATGGTAGACTGTTCCATTAACCTCTACGCTGGCTCGAAGTAGGTGAGACAACTCTTCTGGGTCCTCATCTCATTCTGAAGACTTCTGAGCATGTCCAACTGATTCAAAAGCGTAGGCTACAGATCAGTCTAGACAGAAATCACACAGATTATTGTCACTGACCCCTAGAGTTTGAGGTGGGACATTAGGTCTTCCTGCGTGTTTTTCTGAGGTTGGGTCATAGGAGAATCAAGAGAAAATGGAAGTTATCACTGAGATACATTGGGATGTTCGAGATAGTGGAAAGAGTTAGGCCAGTAGCCTATTCGTTGCTGGTACCTCAGAGGTATAGTGCTATGAATGATGTCTTCCATGTATCTCAGCTTCAATAGTATCATCCACACCCATATCATTCATTTAACCATGATGACATCGAGCTTATGGTGGATGCTTCCTTTGAGGAGCGTCCAATTAATATCATTGATTGTAACATGAAGGTTCTCCATGTTAGGTCTATTCCATTGGTTTAGGTGCAATGGTAGAACAGAGGATTTCAGAAAGAGACCTGAGATCTAGAGATTGATATTCATGCATAGTGGCCGAAAATCATCTCAGATGGAATTCCACTACACTTAGAAGGGAAACTCAGGGATGAGTTGTCTTAAATAGGGGATTTTGTAACATCCTAGAGTTAACCAATGTATGATATGTTTAATTCGTTAGTCCAATTATTTAAAGATACCAAGGGTGCATGCTCGCGTGGTCTATTTCAGGTCCCGAGAAGCAAATAAATTTTTATGGTTTCACAAGATTTATGAAAAATAATTCACCATGTATGGGCATAATGTTTCAGGTTAGAAATCAATTAAATGGATTAAAATATAAAAAATAAATTTAAAGAAATCAAAATAAATTAGAAAGGAATAAAAATAAAAAATAAAATAAAAAGAGGTTAGAATAAATGTGAAAATAATTAAAAATGGGATAAAATTATTATGATTATTAATTTTATTTATTTTCTCCTTCCCTTTAATTTAATTTAATTTAATTTATTTATTTATTTTATTTTTATTTTTTTCTTTCCTCTATTTCCTTGATTTCTTTTTTTCCTCTCCTCTCTCCCTCTCCTCTCATCCATTGTGTCACACCTGCCTCCTCACCAGGTGGTGCACCACCACCATTTGTTACTTTGGAAGGTCATGATGCCTCTGATTTTCTTCCATTTTAAACTCTACTAAAAGCACTAAAAACTACTTAGTAAGGCTTATAATTGACTCCAATTAGTTTTGGGTTTCATCCTCTCTTCTTCACGCAATCTATCGTGGAAGTTTTTTTCTAGATATTACGGTTTTTGTTAAATCTTACGATTTCTTCCATTTTAGGAAAAATCAAATGTTGTCGCAGGATGTGGGGTATACTACCAATACGAGGTAAGGTGCCTATGTTCTTTCCCTTCATTTCATTTCTTTATTCAATTCTCACTGTGGTGAGACTCATCGGTGCCTACCGTAAAATCCCAAATAATGTGTATGAATTTAATTAATTTTTTCCCTTGATCCTTGTGACCTTTTTAATGTGATACCCTTCCTAGGTTGTTTTCATGCCATTGGAAACCCATTTGGGTGTGCTGAAATAATAGGCCTATTTACCATTGGAATTAAAATTTTAAATTATCATTTACATGGGCATGTGTGATAATTTGGGTTGAAGCTTTAAATTGGAATATATTACTTAGGATGAATACAAAACCATGAAATTGAGTTTCCTTTGATTTTTTGTCTAAATAATTAATTTTATAAGTCTTGTCATGATTTATTATTATTAAATGTTGTTCCGTCTTCTTACATTGATAAAGTGCCTTTTTTTTAATATTGTGTTATTATTATTATTTGAGACTGTTTGGAATGAATAATTAGAAAGAACGTGGCATTAAATTGGTAATTAGTGGGTTGAAATCATGAATGTTTTCTCCGTGATACATATATATTACTCTCTTATTGTTTTTAAGGATAACGGGTCGGGGAGAGAACATGTGTCCCATATTAATAACCCACAACTGGACTCTCCATGATCGTTAGGAAACCACACAACACTCTAGGAAAACGATGTTTTAGGCTCCCAAGGCAAGGGATTTCCTTAGGATTTTTACTATACTATTGGGTGATACTAGGTCCCTGAGGGGAATATGAGGATGGTCCCATTGGAAAAATGGATATGTGAAGGCTCAACTGATACTTAGTACATTACATGCGATACCCAAGATGGACTCCTAGTAACCATACCATGAGCGATACTTGGTCTTTCAAAAGGATAGTCTTGGACAGGCTCAGTGGCATTGGATATGCTGAATGGATGTACCATAGAGATACTTCATGGATAGGCTTAGACTCCACCTCTAAAATTGATAGTTTAAATATAAATTCCCATGATGTTTTTATTGATACAACATAGAGTTTAGCTACGCTTTATGATACCTTTATTGTTCCTTTAGTGAGACTAGTTTTGAGATATGGATTAGACCCCAAGAAAAAGGATAATATTGGAGGAATTCCCTTCAAAATTTTCAGGAATGTTACTTAGGCCCTACTATGTATATCAAAAGAGGGATGCTTCTCGTATCCATACCTACAAACAAAAAGTCTACTCAGGTACCAAATGGCGCCTGAGTAGGGTGTTGGATATAATCTTAGTAGGTCAGCACACATGATGTCTAGACCTTTACATTTCATTCCATAGAAAAGTAGAAGCGTGTTAATGCATAATAAAATTATAAGTTTAAATAATTAAAAAATAACTGTAACATGGTATGGGTTCCTAAATGGACAGCCATCCCATGCCACCTACTTCGGCCTAATACATAAGTCTAAATGAGATAATTGGTAATGTTGAATATATATATAGACACACACACACACATAGCAGGTCCTAAGTAACATGACAAACCAAAGAGATGGGAATACCCCCAATCTTGTACTTTGGCTTGGAGTCTAATCTATATGTCAAAACTAGGCACACTAAAGGCACAAGAGACATAACACAAAGCATAAGGAAACTCTATATTGTATTAATAAAAGAGTCACAATAATTTATATTTAAACCATAAATTTAAGAGGTGGAGTATGATCCCATCCTTGAGGTATAGATATGGTACATCCATTCAAAATATATAATTCCCCCCAACCAATCCAAGGAGATCATTTAAAAATACAAAGTATTTATTATGGTATGGTAACTATGATTTCTTCCCGGGTATCGTACATAAGGGACTGTGAATTAACCGAGGCTTGGATTATCCATCTTTCCAATGGGACCGTCCTCAGTTTTCCCTTAGGGATCCTATATCACCAAGTATTATAGTAAAAATTTTAGGGAAAGCCCTTTCCTAGAGAGCCTAAAACATCGCTTTCCCAGTGCGTTGTATGGTAACCTCTCGAGCACGAAGAGTATAATTGAGGGTTCTTAATTTGAGACCCATGTTCTCTCCTAGACCCATTTTCATTTAAAATAACAAGAAAAGAATATATATATATATATATATATCACAGATCAATAATTCATTATTGAAGCCATTTAATTTACTATTTACTGCCACATGCTTACTAATTATTCATGCATTACAGTCAAAACTAATAATAAAAACATAATATAAAACAAAATTGGCCCTATATCTGTGAAAACTGAGGTAATGGAATTTAATAATAATAAATCATGAAATGAATTATAGATAAAATTATTTAGGAAAAAATCAAAGGAAAACCAAATTCATGGTTTACAATTCATCCTAAATAATTTATTCCATTTTAAAACTTCAACCCAAATTGTCTCACATGCACTCATAATTGATAATTTAATGATTTAAGGACACAGTTAAATAGGAATATTATGTAGGCACACCAAAAGGGGTGTTTGAAGGCATGAAAAACAACCTAGTAAGGGGTTCACCTTAAACAAACTTCACAAGGATCAAGGAAAATAAATTTAATTAAATTAATATACATTATTTGGTATTCAACGGTAGGCACCAACGAGCAGCACAATGGTGATAATTGAACAAAGAAATGAAATGATAGGAAATGACATAGGAACCCTACCTCATAGTCGCAGTATACCCCATGTCCCAAAAAGTCCTTTGATTTAAACTAAAATAGAAAAAATCCTTTGATTTAACAAAAACACCAATTTTGGGTAAAAATCATATGTGATAGATTACACAAGGAGGAGAGTAGGAAACCCAAAAATAATTGGTGAAAATGACAAGATTTACCAATAGGTTTACATCACTCTGGTAAAATTTATAATGGAGGAGAATCAGAGGTGCAACGAGATTTTGAAGTGGCGATGGGGGGTGGTGCACCACTTGGAGAGGATGGGGGCGTGACACACAGGAGGAGAGGAGAGGGAGAGAAGAGAGGAAAAAAAGAAAGAAAGGAAAGAAATAGATGAGGAAAAAAGAAAAATAAAATATATAAATAAGGAAAAATAAAATAAAATGAAAATAAAATAAAAGGGAAATAGAAAAGAAAAAATAATAATTATAAAATGGGTTAAGTACTTTTTTAATTATTTTCACTTTTCATCTAACAAATTTTTATTTTATAATTTATTTTTATTACATTATAATTAATTTATATTTAATGAAATTTCTTTTATTTATTTTAATACCTTTAATTAATTTTTAACCTAAAACATTGCACCAGGGAATGGTGTATTATTTTTCATAATTCTGTGCAACCATAAAAAAATTATTTTTCTTCTTGGGACCTCCAACAGACCACGCGGATGTGATCCCTATGTCTCTTTAAGTGATTGGACTATAAATAAAAAAATTATATGGTATATACCTAGGTTAAATATGATACGTTACAAACAGCACCATGGATTCACCCCATTGGGCTTGATCATGCTTAGCCCAAGATTACTACGAACAAGCTCCATGGACTCAGTTAAAATGGTTTATGGTGGAATTATGATATAAAAAATATTTTCAATAATTTTAAATTGAATTTAAATTTTTTAAATCCCATCAAAGTGTTATTTTAATATAAATTTCCACATTTTATGATTTTAACTATATTTGGAGCTCAATCTAAAAAATGGACCATTTTGGATTTTTAACATTTTTGCATTATTTATGTATTTCAGTCCTAACATTTTCTACACTAATAAAAATAATAAAATTATTTCTTGTTAGGATTTTATACATCTTGGGATTCATTTAAGTTTGATGGACCCAAATCTAAATCCACGATATGAAATCTCAAAACGCCCTCGCAAGTAGGGTCGTAAAAACTATTCACAGATGTGGAGATTTTTGGTGTTGAGACCATATCTTGTGATTTGAAGGCCCAATCACTCTACAATTTAGAGGGTGTATGATCAAGAAATTTAGTAACATGTTCCATGAAGGAGTCTATAAGTGAATCAAAAATTTAATGGGTCTAACACATGTTAACTTTTTAGAGGAAATTATAGCCTATAAAAGGAGGAGAGATCCTCCTTACCAAATCATTCCAATCCATCCCACACTATCTAGGGCACCAAGGAGAATATCTCTGCTAAGGGAGGCTGGATAGTTCAACAAATTCTTCTTCCCCTTTTCTTCTTCTTAGTTTTATAATTACTTTTTCTTCCAAATTCATCTTGATTAACATTACCATGGTGGGGTAAACATTTGAGTGAATGGGGAAGGGTAGGTTTTCTATTTTATAATGATTGAGTTCATGAACCTTATTGAATAAAAACATTATCTATCTTCTGTAGTGTTGTTTTCAATTTCATGTAACAGTTTTTATTATCAAGTGCGATCATATTTCATTTTTGATTCCATAATTGATTTTCTCTTCAGTAAATGATCATTATCTCCTTCCAATAGGTTTTGGTTTATATACGATGGAATAGAACAAGGCTTAGTGGTGAAGTACTTGATGATTTTTAGTATGTGTGAGATGATTAATTGACGTTATTAGTTTTTTTGGATAAAAAATAACTTCTAGGCTATTACCCAATTCAATATATTATATTCAATGAAACTTTGTCACCCATGGATGGAGAGTATACCAAACTAATATCTTGGTAAGGTTTTCCCTCAATATTACCATTTCACCAGGGAAGTCAGAGGAAATGAACCTCGAATCTCACTTTAATCAACTTAGCAGAAGATATTCATATAAAATAGAACAAGGATAGCATTTCAATTTTAAAACCAACCTAAACCTGATAAACATTGTCATATCATATTTTTAAATCACGTGAATTTCCAATTTCTTTTAAATAAATTTATTAATTAATTTCTTTTATTACATTCACATCCAAACAATTTCAACAACCACCCCATATTTCCCTATAATTAAAAGTGAAAAACTATTTTGTGTACACTCCTATTTTGGATACATACTAGGGATAATCACTAGAATAAAATTATGTAATATAAATTTTTTTCCACTCCAGATGATAGGAATGGATCAAACTTGGAACTGTTTCCTGGGAGGTAGTGTAACTTAACAACCAAAAAAGGTTATTTAAAAATTGAATGAACCATAATTCAACTGACCAATTAAATAAATTTGATCCTAAAATTGAAGTAACACTATCCAAAATGAGAAAAAAAATTAAACCTATTTTGAGGAAATAAATGTCTCTGATTAAAGTGACACTCTAAGTGTTCACTTTGAACCTGAAATCAGGGCTTGAAATCCCAACCAAACCTTACGCGATCTTTGCGCACCTCAATTTTTTATTACAAATAACTAACTCATCACACCTACTAACCCAAATTATTTTGAATTTCATGTCAATATCATTCTTGTGCTTCCAAAATTAAATGTTCCTTCATGAGAAGATCCAAATTGGCACATGCAAGAATTCAGCTTCACTTGCTCAGGCTTCAAGACAAGAGGAGCACCTTAAGACTAATTTCAATGGAGTGAATTCCTCTTCCCACTTGAAGGAGAAGATAAAGAATGGTTATAAAATATACAAAAAAGTGATATAAATTATTGGGAGGATTTAAAAATATGCTTTGTGTAGAGATTCTTTCCCACATTTAGGAGCACTTCCATCAAAATGGGGATTTACGTCATATGATAAACAACTAGAGAAACCCTCTATGAGTACTGGGAGTGATTAAAGAAGATTTTTGATAGCTTCCCACATCAAGAAATAGAGTAACTATAATTACTTATGTTATTATACCATGTATTTCTCAACAATGCTATAAATCTTCTAGACTCTTCATTTGGAGGAGCCTTGATCAACCTGCCACCCGTAGATGTTAGAGGTATGATTGAGAATATTGTGTAGAACTCACAAAAATTCGGAAAAAGAGGTATGGGAACAAGAGGGTATATGAGGTAAAAACATTTGATTCATCTGCATAGATTACAACTAATGTT
Organism: Viscum album; assembly: GCA_963277665.1. NCBI lineage: Eukaryota > Viridiplantae > Streptophyta > Magnoliopsida > Santalales > Viscaceae > Viscum > Viscum album. The sequence goes on along the minus strand of OY728123.1, from coordinate 137,801,519 downwards.
GCTGACCTCACAAGGTTAGTACATCAAATAGATCTAACCCCTATAAATAAACCACAAGATTTATCTTAGGTATGTGGTTTATGTTCTTCTTCCACTCATTTTACTGACCAGTGTCCTAAGATAGAGGGGAAAAAATACTATGATGTGGCCTTTCATCCAATACAATTATGACAAAATAAACTTTGTCAACCCCAAGATTAGTAAGGATATGGAAACTGACAAAACTAGGTTAGATCATTCAATACTAACCGTTACCCCAGTTGGTATCCCTACCAGCAAAAATAATATCATAATCCCCCAACATTCCAAAAACCATAAAAACATCCAAACCAATAGAAAAAATTTCAACCACCAACATTCCAGAGACCCTATGAACAACCATCCACAAGTGCACAACCTTTAATTAAAGATCAATAGCACTAATCTGATATTGAGGGTTGAAAGATAGTGTAAAATATTTATCCAATAAATTAAATAGCCTCATGGTAATTCTATCAAATAATCAAGGAAAAATCCCTTTCAAAACAATACCAAACCCAAAGTAGAATTTAAACATGATAACAATATGAAGTGTAAAATAACTCCCACCTCCAACCAACCTTGAACCTGAAATAATACCACCCATTATAAGGGGGAATGAAGTTAATAATTCTGATTTTTTTTGAAAATTCACCAAGAAGAAGAAAAGTTAAATATGAGGATAAGTATAGGTTGAGTAGGAAATAAACACCATTTAAAATGAAACAAAGGGATAAAAATACTTGCACCCATGATTTTAGTCAAGGATGATTGAATCAAAAAGATTTCTAGAAGAAGAGGTTCAAAAAGAAATTCTAGACACCTTCTAGAAAGTGGAAATTAATATCCACCCTTGAAGTCATCAAAAAAATTCCAAGGTATGAAATTTTTTTGAACGATAATTTCACTAAGAATATGATAGTTAAAGGGAATAAGAGGATAAACTTAGGAAGAAGTGTCTCAACCATTATCACACCATAATTGCCAACCAAATGTCAAGACCCATGGACATTTTCCATTCCATGTACCATTGGTTATTTAAATTTACACAATGCTTTATGTGATCTAGGTTCTTCTATTAATGTATTTCCTCACTCAGTATACACTTCTTTGCTGATGGGATACTTGAATCGCACAAGAGTGATGGTCTATCTTTCAATTAGATCAATATTTTTCCAAGTATGAGTTCTAGAAAATATCCTTGTGAAATTTAAAGATATTTTAATCCCAGCTAACTTATATGTGCTGAATATGAAAGAAGATATGATCTAATCACACTCACCCATAAGTTTTGTGAGACCTTTATTAAAAACATCCAAACCCATCATCAATGTCCATGAAGGGACACTCACTATGGAGTTTGGAGATAACAATTTCCAATTTAACATTTTTGAATCCATGAGGCACCCATCAGATGATCACTCATGATTTTCACTCTCCCATAAATTTGTTACTAAACCCATTAAAGAATTAGGTATGTTCCATTAATTCCTAGACTTAGGAGAGATTTTTTCCATTAAAAATATCAATGAACATGTGAATTCATAAAAGGTAGTAGATTCTGATTTCATGCGGGAAGATGAGGTAAAATCTGATTTATTTAATGATTTGTTAAGTCATGTGGAAGATTATATGGTTTCTTATGTGAAGGAGCTCTAGCCTTTGGAAATTAAGAACCTTAATTTAATTTCATCCCTTGATAAGCCCCCAAATCATGAAGTAAAACCACTCCCCATTGATTTGAAACATGTGTACCTCATAGAGGGAGATAGATTACCAGTAATAATTACTAATAATCTTTATAAAACACAAAAAGAATAATTGATTGACCATTTTAGAGAGAACTTACAAACCATAGGGTGGATATTAAGTGTTATCCCTAGAATAAAACCAAAAATATGATCATATAGAATTAATCTTGGGGGAGATTCCAAAACTCTTAGGCAACCCCAAAGGAGGATGAATCCCACCTTGATGAAGGTTGTGAAAAAGGATATTGAGAAGCTCCTAGAAGTTGGGATCACCAATCCCATTTTAGATTCACAGTGGGTTATCCCCATTCATGCAGTTCCAAAAAAAGTTTTCCTAACCACTATGAGGAATGAAAAGAATGAATTAATCCCTATGAGAATTCAAAATATCTAGAGAGTGTTCATAGATTTTAAGAATTTTAATCAAGTAACTTAGAATGATCATTTTACCTTCCAATTAATTTACTAGATATTAGATATATTGGTAGTTAGAACTCATTATTTCTTTTTGGATGGATTTTCAAGTTATTTTCAGGCAACCATTGCTCTCAAGGATCAATAAAAGACTACCTTTACAAGTTGATTTAGAACTTTTGTATATAAAAAGATTCCATTTGGATCATGTAATGCTGCATGAACATTTCCAAGGTGCATGATAACTATATTTTCTAATCACATGGAAGATTTCTTGGATGCTTTCTTTGAGTATTTCATAATTTTTGGAGATTTTTGGACCATTGTTTGAAAAATTTGGAAAACGTTTTGAAAACCCAAATTGAAAAAAATATTATTTTAAATTTTGAAAAGTTTAATTTCATGGTTGATAGAGGAATTTTACTAGTGCATGTCATTTAAAAAAATAAAATTGAAGTAGATAAATCAAAAATTGAAGTGATAAATTCATTTCTTTACCCTACTTGTGTGAAACATGTTAGATCATTTTCAGAACATGTAGGATTATACAAGAGGTTTATCAAAGATTTTAGTAAGATTTATATCCCCCTCTATAGATTAATTTTTAAAGATACAGATTTTGATTTCAATGGAGAATTTAGGTAATGCTTTGATGAGTTGGAAAAGATATTGATTTCTCCACTCGTAATGAATCCAACAAATTGGGAAGAACCATTTGAGCTACTTTGTGATGATTCCAACCAAGAAGTTGGTGCAGTACTTTATCAATAAATTGAAGGTAGGAAAAAATTCAATTCATGTTCCTAGAGAACCTTAGATGCATCCTAAATCTATTACACAAAAATGAAAAAAAATAGTTTTTAGCATTTGTCTTTTTTTATAAATATTTAGATCATATCTTCTTGGAAATAAAATCATTGTGTTTTCTGACCATGAACTGCTTTGGAACTCGATGAATAAGGATGAATCTAAATTTATTATAGTGATATTGATCATAATGCTACATGGTTTTAATATTGAAAACAAATACAAGAAGGGATTTTAGAACCAAGTGGTTGATCATTTAAGTAGACTATCTAACATTGCTGAAACTGAAATTCCATAAAAGACCAACAGAATGATCAAATTATATGAGAGTAGTTGTAATTGATTGAAGGAGAAGTGCCTTGGTATTCGGACATGGAAAATTATCTGCTAAAATCTCAAGTCCCATCTCATTTAAATTCCCACAAAATTTAAAAATTGAAACTTGAATCCAGATATTATATTTGGGAAGATCCATTTCTTTGGAATATTTTCAATGATCAAGTGATAAGAAGATGTTTTCCTGAAAGTGAAATTAAATATATCTTTTAGTTTTGTCACACATTTTCTTTTTTAGGCCACTTTGGACATCAATGAATAATAATAAAGGTTTTTAGTCTAGAATTTATTGGCCCATCCTTTTTAAAGATGCTCATGAATTTTTTAAAAGGTGTGAAAAATTTCGATTTTCTGTAAATATTTCAAAGAAATAAGAAATCCCTCAAAATACATCAATTTTTTTGAGATATTTTTGATGTATATGGGATATATTTTATCCCAATTTCATTTGGAAATTGTTATGTCTTTATTGTAGTCTATTATGTTTCAAAATGGGTGGAGGAAAAATCCACCAAGACTGATGATGCTATAGTTGTTTGTGATTTTTTCAGGGCTATCATATTTTGTTGGTTTGGAGTGACCAGACCCATAATAAGTGATCAAGGGAATAAATTTTTAATTAGGACAATGGAGGATTTGTTGAAAAAGTATGGGGTTCATCATAAGGCATCATCTATCTATTATCCAGAGACTAATGGGAAAGCTGAAGTGTCTAATAGGGAAATTAATGGAATTTTAGAGAAGACTTTTATTTCAATTAGGAATGATTGAAGCAAAAGGTTAGAAGACCCATTATGGAATTACAATATAACCCACAAAACATTGATTTTAATTAGTCTATATTTTCTGATTTATGGGAAAAGATATCACCTACTTGTGGAATTGGAGCATAAGGAATATTGGGCTATGAGGAAGATGAATTTGGATCTTGAAAGCACTGGGAAAGAGAGAAGATTGTAGTTGTAAGAGCTAAAAAAAATTATAAGGTAAGATTTTCAAAATTCCATGATTTATAAATAGATAACAATAGGGGCTCATGACAAGATGTTCTAACCAAAATACTTCCATCCCAGAGACAATGTTCTTTTATTCAACTCAAGACTCAAGATAATTCCAGGTAAACTTCATTCTAGATGGGAAGATCCATTTATAGTTACTTATGTATATACTTTTAGTGCTATGAAGATTGTGAATGATGGAGAGTATAAGGCATTCACTATTAATGGGAATAGGCTAAATACGTTCCTTGGGACCCTTCAATCAGAGTCGGTAGAGGAGATCACACTCCTCCAACATGTTTATCAATAAAATCCATCAGGTCGTACCTCCCCATTAAAAAGTATTGATTTCTATGATTCATTTTCAAATATTATTACATTTTAAATCCATATGAATTAATTTAATACAATTAATCATTAAAATTTGGGGGAGGGGATATTTTATATTATATGCTTTTCATTTGTTGTTTGTTTTGAAATTTTTTTAAAAAAATTGTTGTGTGTTTAGTTTTCGTATTTTTATGTATTTACTTTCATAATTTAGTGTGTTTTAAAAAATTTTGAGTTGAAATGATTATCATTTCCAATTTTAAAACCTATTTTATTGATTGAACTAATATAGTACATGAAAATGAGGCTAAATGAAAGTTGAAAATGACATTGTTTCAAGTTCAAATATTTGGGTAATTTCATGAAAAGTCCAGTGATTTTTGAATACCATGCCACAGTTCACTATCTTTATACATGAAATCACTTTCCCATGAATATTACATACCATTTTTTGTCATGTTATTTATAGTAAACTCACTTATTGATTGGAACAATCCATCCTTACTTTAAATAGAATTTTATTTATTCCTATCAAAACTTGAGGGTGTGAGATACTTGTATTTTAAATAATTGAGGAATTTATTTGGTTTCATAGCCCACTTTTTCATGAAAAACCATTAAATTTTTTCCTAAATTTTAGATATAATCCTTGTATACCTAATAATACATGAACATCCTATTAGGTAATCCACATTACTAGACACTTTTCCCTATCCATCTTGATCTTGAAGTGAAATTGCATGATCTTGTTGAACTTTAGTGTGGGGGAAGTTGTCTTGTATTGTGATAAATATTTTTATATACTTTGGGAGTAAATAAATTATTTAAGTGCTGATTTTATTACTGAATAATTAAATCTGTTGAAATTTATGCCTTTCTAGATTTTTCATAATAAAAGATGTTATGACTTTTGGAAGCTTCCAAAGGATAAAGAAAATTGTACATATCTGGAGCTTTCAAGAAAAATTATGATTGAGAAAATTGACATTTATGACATTAAAAGTATTAATGGTGTGAAATTTTATTGATATTTCATAATTATGGATATTATTTTCTTCAAATTGGAGTGAGTAAGATACCATACTTGAGATAAAATTAGAATCTTCCAATTTTGTTTCAAAAAGAGCCAAGCCCTCCTCATTCAACCTCATAATTTTTAATAACTAAATCCTACCAAACAAAATCCATAGAACAACCTTGTAAAGTCATAATGATAAACACATGTCATTGACTCACATTGGGTGGATATATAAGAATTTATCAAGCCTTTGGTGACCCTTTAATGGGTTTGGATGAGAAAAGACTTGTTGAAAATTTACATGTATGAGGTGAGAAAAAAATTAATGTGAGGTAGGTGTTTCATGTGAATGGGATGATAAATGAAGTGGAAATATATTAAATTACCTAAATGGGGTACTTTTAATAATGAATTTTTAGGATTCATGATATATTTTTGTTTCTTGATGTGGATTTGGTGGATCTCATGGGCATATGTTTTGAATTTTTGTTGATTTTATTCGGATGCTTACTTTTCTAGAAGTCCAAGTGATTAGTGTGGGATAACTGATAGAGAAAATAGTTCCTATAATTTGATATTTATTTTTAATGTTTTAAATCCCAATAAAATTTTTATTTTTAGAGAAATATCTATATTTTTTGATTTTAATGGTATTTTGAGCTTAATCAAAAAATGACCCATTTTGGATTTCTAATAGTTTTACATTATTTCTGTATTCCATTAATAACATTTTCAACAAAAATAAAAATCATGAAATTATTTATTTTTATGATTCTATACATCATGATATCAATTTATGTCTTTTGGACCAAAAGCTAAATCCACCATATGGAAGCTCAAAATGAGCTCACAAATTGGGCCTTGAAAAATGTTCATAGATTTGGAGATTTTTGGTGTTGGGAACATATCTCATGATTGGAGGGCCCAAACATTGTGAAATTTTTAGGGTGGATTCAAAAGACATTTAGGAAGAAGTTTCAGGAAGGTATCCATGTATTAGGGGGCCGTTTTCAAGGCTATTAATGTTTAAGAAACCAAGGATTTGAAATATGGAGAGTCTGTCTTGGTAGAATAAATTATCAAAGAAAAAAAAACATAAATCCTTCCACACATGGCCAAATCACTGAAATTTCGAGGGGATATGTGGAAGACATTTATGGAAATCATTCATGAAGGATTACATGTGTGAATCAACAATTTAATGGGTCTAACACATGTTAACTTTCATGGTAAAATTCTAGACTATAAAATGAGGAGAGCTCCTCCTTCCCAAATCATTCCAATCTGTCCCACACTATCCAAGGCACCAAGGAGGAGATATCCACCAAGGGAGTCCAACTACTTCACCATATTATTCAACCTATTTTCTTATTCTTAGTTTTTTAATGCATTCTTCTTCCCAATTATTCTCTATTACCGTTACCATGGTAAGGTAAACATTTGAGTGATTGAGGAAGGGTAGGTTTTTTATTTTGTAATTCATGAGTTCATGCACTTTATTGAATAAAAACTCTATATCTCTTCTATAAAGTTGTTTTCAATTTAATATAGTAGTTTTTATTGTCATGTTTGATCATATTTTATTTTTTATTTCATTTTTGATTTTTGATTTGGTAAATTATTATTATCTCCTTCAACTTGGTTTTTGTTTATATATTATGGAATAGAACAAGGCTTATTGGGGAAGTACACAATGATCATCAGTACATGTGATAGGGGTAATGGATGATATTAATTATTTGGAATAAACAAGACCTAATTTGGTATTTTCCAATTCAATAGAGGATATTTTATGACACATTTTCACACATGGAAGGAGAGTAGAATAAACTGAGATCTTGGTAATTTTTTCTCTCACCATCACCATTTTACCAAGGAAGTGAGTGGAAATGATTATGGAATATCACTTTAATTAAATAACCTAAAGATATTGGAATGAAATAGAATAAGGATAACATTTCAATTTTAAAACCAACCCCGAACTGATCACCATTCTCATATAATATTTTTCAATAAAGCTAATTTACAATTCCATTTAAATCACTTTATTAATTATTTTCATTTATTTCATTAAAATCCAAACAATTTTTAAAACCACACCATTTCCCCTCTAATTAATAGTTACAAACTATTTTGTGTGAACTCATCTTAGATAGAATTCCTAGGTTTAATCACTATAATACACTTAGGTAATATATTTTTTTTCCATACCCCATGACAGTAATGCTTCAAATTCCTTTTATGTACGATGTTTGTTACACTTATACCCCTTATTTCCAGGCTTCATTAGTTACCACTATGGGATGGATCGACCCATGAGGCCAATGATTCCTTGGTTTCACTGTGGATACTCTATTATTTTTTTACATCCTATTACAGTACTACTAATACCTTAGATATATGATATCCTTATTATAAAATGAATCAGAATTAATTAAATGATTACATGTTCATATACATTTCTAGCTGATCCCAAATCAAGTGTTAGTTGATTATATTAGAACTAATTACTTTTATATATACCTACACACTGAACAATTTATATTTACAAACATGATTTATATTGATGACGTTGGTTATGACCTATTGAGATTTATCTCACACCCTATTAATGGTTCCATTAGGACCTGAGAAGATTATATGTTCCCAGGTTTATAGAAAGGGATGAATCCCTCTTTGGACAGCTGATTTTCTTTCTTTAGGATGTGAGCTGGGTGGAAGATGACTGATCCAAAGATTATGATACATGGATAGTTTTTTACTTTTAATTGTTTTGTATATATCATGTATTTAACTATCTTAACAATTCCATGTATGCTTTATATTTTTATAGAGACATGAAATATTAATTTTTTATATGATACAACTTATAACTTTTGGGTTGATTATTTGACACATGGATTTTTATTCTTTATTATGATGTCTTTTTCATGATTATAATACTTATTCTTACTTGTCATGTTATATCACTACTGTGATCAACTCTAACCTGAATGAATAGTCTCCCCACTATCACACCCCATGACCTCAATATTAACTGGTAGAATCTAGAATTAGATGATGTGTTCTTGGGGCCTTGTGGCCAACTAGGCTCAGTTACTCAAGAGTAAATTGGGTCCGCGACATCACAAATTGGTATCTGAGGGTGTTTATTTTCTTTTGAATTATTTTTTGGGAAATTTATTCCGTATATTAGGAATTTTTTGGAACTTGTTAATAATCTATTCTTGGGAGTAGATAACCCCATTCAGGGTAAACACCAATTTTTCTAGGAATGGGGAATTTTTGTTTTGTATTTCACTTATTACAGTTGATATACATTCACCATTGGATGATGCACATGAATTGTGGTATTTGATATTCCTTATGAAGAATCTGAAATGTATTGGTGTAGTAAGGAGAAATGTTACATGCACCATTATAGGAACCCAGAAATTCCCATGTTATGCATATGCCATCCATAGAGGTTCATTTTACTACTTTTATTTCTTATGTTTCTTGTGATTGTTTAGTGATACATTGTTTTTATATATGCCTATTCTAATAAAATTTTATGTAGGGAAGATAAATTGGTTGGTAAAAATTTAATAATAAACCTAAATGGTTTATTCCCATATAGATTAATGGAAACAACTTAAATAGCTGATATAAGCCATGTAACCTTGTTTATAAGAGCTGGAATTTGTTTGTGATTACATAACTAAAAATTTCAATTTATAATGTGTATGATCCATTATAAATTATAAAGTTTAATTCCATAGATTGACCCATTGTATTTAACCTTTTACATTCTTAGGCTAAATATAAGGGAGTTAATTGAATGTAAATGGGTGTTAAATTCAATTTATAAAGAGCATGTGCCTTTATAAACTAGGAATAATGATCCATTTAATTGATTGTTGGATTATGTATAAACTCATTTATGGATTTATGATATAAATTATAAGTTAAAAATGAAATTTTTTCCTATAAATAAGAATTCCAATTGAAATTTTATGAGTGTTTCCCTCTTTAAATTTCAATTTACCCTCTATATACTTGAACCCCTGTAAATAAAAACATGAACACTTACTAGTAGCCTGACCTTCTAAGTGGGTAGTTGGGGTAGTATAACTTGGGTAGTGAAACCTTTTCTTTAATATCTATCTCAATATATATACTTTATTTTTGGTATCTTTTTCCAATTTATGTTCTTTGAATTTTTAGATCTATGCCACCATGAAGTCCTCAAGTCATTCACTAAGAGGGTGGAAACAACCATTATCTAGAGGTGGTGGGACCTAAACCACTAGTGTTACCCCCAGTAGTTCCACCTACAAAATCAACTACTATATAGGGACCATCACTTAACATAAATTACCATGACATCATTTTTGATGAATTATTAATACACTACACAAACAACACCCAAATACCGTATTAGTTTAGTGCCTTTGGAAACATTAAAACTTAAACACTAGTAAATAAGTGAGTTGTATTATCTCCAACTATGTTCTCTATGACTAACAAAATTATTAAAAAAATATTATATAATACATATATTTATAAACTGGGGAAAAGAAACATGAAATGGGGTGTGATCATATGCTCAGTAAGGGTAAACAATGGAGATATGAAATTTTAAACATGAGTATAAGGTTATGAGAACATGATCATAACATTAGAAGATAATAAATAGCATATAAAAGATCATAAATATGAATCATGGAATAAATATTGGCAGTTAAAAAAACATGAAACTTAAGGGAATAAAAGGCATAATCCAATAAATTATAAAATAGGAATAAGACATGGAATTTTGGCAGACACATGAGCATATAAAAATTATTTCCATAGTAGTCAAGGCTTAATTCCAAGGCCATGTTAATGGAATGGGTTCACTCCCCAAACTATCTTGGTAGTAATGGTTCACACCCATGACCATATTAGTAGTCAAGGTTCACTACCAAGATTATATTAGCAGAAAAGTCCTTTAATGAATCTAGTTCACTCCCTATTCTAGCCATGTCTATCTCATGAGATATAAATCTTTACCAAATTCATTGAAGGTAGATATAGGTCCCACTAATCTTATAATGAAATCATAAATACATGTTCCAGAAGATCATAAAAAATAATATCACAACCCATTAAATAAAATTGGTATCATAAAAATTTCAACATATCATAACCTCTGTAAAATAGTTGGGTTTCTTATGCATTTCATCAAATAATAACTAGTGTAGAGAATTAGGTTTCATAAACATATAACACGTGTAAGAGAACCGAGTTTCATAAACATTATTCCATAAAAAAATAAAACATTTAGAGAAATAATATGAATGGTATCCTTAGATCATATCCCCAAAAAGGAATGAATAACACCATAGTATGTCATATTATATGAGAAAAAATTTTGAGATATATTTGAAAAAGTTTTTTTGATGAAAATATCTATATATTTTGAAAAACTCTTTTTAAAACATAACGAATTTTGAAATTTTTTTTTTCAAAATAGATTTAAAAAATTATAAAGGAATCTTAGAAAAAAATAAAACATTTTAGAAATCAATTTTTCTTAAAAATTATCTTAAAATATAATTTTATGTTTTATGAAAAACATTTTTCAAAACATGGTTTTTGAATAAAACAGGTTTCCGACTGAATAGAGAAATAAGGTCATATTTTCTTAAAAGAATTTTCTTAATTATATTCAGTACCAAAGAGTGGAAATAAGGTAATAATACATAATTTTATATTGAATAAACATAGGAGAATAAAATTCATTAGTATTCTTGATATATGTATTGTAATATTTCATCAATGGAAGCATAATCATAAAACATCCCAACAAATGATGAGATTGTAGCAATAAAGCATTACCACTTTGGTAACATCGAATCATAATCCTATGGAAAGAATAAAATTTCATGAATCTTAAAATATTATTAAAATAAGTTTATTAATCATATAAAATTTCAAATGGTTGTATATACACCTCTTAAAAGAATATAGGTTCATAACAAAACACGTGTCTTAAAGAATGGAAATTGAGAAAAAATTACATTACTGATTTGGTAACTTTTGAACCATACGAACCATGAAATAGTGATTATAAAATGGTTATTTAAATAACCATAAATATATTTATAAGGATCATATATTATATTCATGGTATTTATACACTCTACACAAAATAAACAAGTTGTGAATAAGGTATAAGTCTTGCAGAAATAAAAGTGAGACTAGAAATCCCCTAATCTTAGGTCTTGAATCTCTTTGTACTCATTAAAACTTCTTGTATAATAAATATAGGTTTATTATACATATAAAAAATAAATATATACATTAATACAATACCATATAGGGTTTTTATATGACCTTTTATTACCCATTTATTAACACAACCATATTGAAGTTACATTTCAGGTAAAAACTGTTTTGTTTTTCTCATGTGTTTTGGTTTGTTATATTTTGGATCTTCATACTTATATCATGACTTAATCATCTCAGTAATGATAAACATGACATAAATATCATATTTATTCTGTATAAACATATTCCAAATAATCTATAAAATAAATAAATATAAAATGAAATACAAAGTTCATGGAGATGGTAGACCATACGTACACAAAAACGCTGTATCCATTTTCTTTTCATATTGAAAGAAAAAATTAAATTTTACATATATTATAATTAAATTATAATTATTATTTCATATATTTCATATATATTTACTACAACCATCCTTAATACATTCAATGTATAGTGTGACAGAGTCACATTGCTTTGAAGAGGCGGTAGTGCACACGTCTATAAATAAAGTTATCATTTTTCCACAAAATGGAAATCATGAAGGTATGAATTATATAATAATTTAATAGGAATAAATACATAATAAATAAAATATATATCCTATTGAAATATAAATTCCATTATTACTTCCAACCTTGAAAGGTGGAGATGGAAGAACAAGCGACATCGGTTCGTGAGGCGGTAGTCCGCCGTACACACGAACGATGATTGTGTATCCCATTAGATGGAAGTGAGTGTGAGTGTTTGTAAAACCCTTAAAATTAGAATATATAAATATATTTAGTATTTTTATTTATTATATAATCATTTAATAAAAATATTTTAGGAGGTGGAGAATGAAAAGAAAACAAAAGAGCATGTGGAAGGATGTTACCTCTTCTTTGGGAAACTCCTTTTTGTTTGCACCAAAGGGATTCCTTGGTTAGCTTTATTCCAGAAGGGAGGATTCCAGGATAAAGGTATGTAAGTTTGGAGGATATTTGTTCTATGTTTTTCTAATAAAAATGGTTTTGAGAGGTGTGAATAATTTAGGGGGGTGAGTGCCTTTTTATAGTGGATGAGTGACATTATTGTAAATATAAAAATGTAAACACTATTGAGAGGTCTCCCTTACATCATGTGTCTCCAATAATTTTAAATTTGGATAAAATAGGAGAATTGTTTGAAATATTTCAATATAATTATTTTTTAGATGTTTCTAGGTTATTTGGACCCTTAAATTAAAGTTTAACTACTAAGTAATATTATTTTTACCTTAATCACTATAATTAGTTTTAATTACTTTCTATAATATTTTTGGTAAAAAATAATTTTAAATTATTAGAAATTATATTTTATTATAATTAAAAATATGGAATTTTTTTTACAAATTATGAACACAGAAGTGGAAGAAATTAATTTTAAATTGATCCCGAATATGTGTCGCGACAACGGGTTTTTCATGCAAAAACCATTAAAATATTGAAATGTTTTTATACCCAATTTCAAATTAAAATTTCTTTCAATGAAATAAATTGCATAAATTAATTGAAAATTTATCTAATTAAAATTTAAAACCAAATTAAAATATAAGTTAACAATATAAATAAAATAGATGAAAAATGAGTTTCCAATTAAAATTAAGTATTTTTCACTATCCATTCAAAAAATTAAATATTTAAGAAAAATCCCAAAAATTCCACGTATTATAATTTTGACATTATGAATTCAAAAATTAATTTTTTTTTCAAATTAAATTTCTAAAATTTTCTAAAATTAATTTCATTATTGTTCAAAGGACATAAAAAGAAGTTCTTTTAAGAAAATTGTATTTTTCGATCATATAAAGACATTACCAAAAATTATATATTTCTTTACAAATATGTTTTATTTATACGATAAAATTATAAATAATATTTAAAAATTAGTTATTACTATTCATATTACTAAGTTTAATAACTATGTTATAACTGTCTCATTTAAATCATTATAATAATAAAATATTATTTTGTATAAACTCAGTATTATGTCTAATGCAAGATAAGTTGGTGTTCCATGTAGCATAAAATTATCACGGGGAAGAGTATAACAAAATATTAATTTTATGTATCATTCAACATAATACATTCAAAAAAATTGATTTATTCTAAAAAAATGTTCATAAAAACTCAAGGTGTTTCATTCTACACCCCCTTAAAATGAATTTCACCCTCAAAATTCATCATTATGATACAAAAAAATATAGATATTAATACCAAATAATATCCTCAAGTTCCCACATAGCTTCCTCTAACTTGTGAGTTCTCCACAAAACTTTGACCAGGTGAGTGGTCTTTTTTCATAGAACTTTCTCTCTACGTTCCATAATTTCATATAGTTGTTTCTCTTAAGAACGATCCGACTCCAACCATATGACCTTTGACATTAATAAATTTTAAGGGTCAGGTAAATACTTCCATAGGATAGATACATGGAACACATCATGGAATTGAGTGATATTTATAGGAAGTTCCAATCGATAGGCTACCATCCCAATATGATCAAGAATTTCCAAGGGACTGATATACTTAGGTATTAATTTCCCTTTCTTCTATAATCCCATAAAAATCGTCTAGGGAGAGAATAATAAAAACTCCTTATCCATAAATTCAAATTCTAGATCACTATGATTCTTACTATCATAACATTTCTACTAACTTTGTGTTTCCTTGATATGTTGTTGAATGGTTCAAAACTTCTTGGCCATTTCTTCATCAATTTTAGGTCCCAATTACTTTCTTTCTCTAGCTTTATCCCAACATGTTGGAGCTCTATATTTCTCCCCATAAAGGGATTCATAAGGTTCCATATGAATGTTTGAGAGAAGGATATTTTTGTAAGAAAACTCAATTAGAGAAATGTGTTGATCCCAACCACCTTTAATATCCATAGAATAAGATCTCAACATATCCTTTGGGGTTATAATTATTCTTTCAGACTGCCCATTTGTATCAGGATGATCATTAGTATAAAAATAAATTCCATATAAAGTTAATTCTAATAACTTCTCCAGAAAATTAAGGTAAACCTTAGATCCTAATAAGATACAATAGAATTTGATACTCAATGAAACCTTACCACTTTCTTAATGTATATCCTAGAAATCCGATCTTGGGAGAAGTCTCCTCTAATAGTAATGAGGTGTGATGACATAGTTAGGTGGTAAAATACTACCCGTACAGAATTAAACCCTTTACAGATTTTGGGGAGTCTAACAAAGTAAATCCATAGTGATGTTCTCCCATTTCCATTCTGGTATGGGTAATGGATGCCAAATACCCTTAGATATTTGTTTTTCAACCTCAACATGCTTCCATACTAATCACCAAGATACAAACTCTATGATATCCCTCTTCATTCCATCCCACCAAAAGTATTCTTCAAAGTATCTATATATCTTCATATTTCTAAGATTTATAGAGAATGATGAACTATAAGCTTCCTCTAATAGCTCCTTCTTCAAATCCAGCATGGAAGGAACAAATACATAGTTTCTCAATTTTATCATTCCGTCATGATCAATGTTAAACTTAGGAACATTTGTAACCTTATTTTGTAGCTCTACATCTTCCATCTTCCCCTCTATAATCTTCACTTGGATATAGGGTTAAACATTCAATTGAAAAAGATACTATTTTTCCATTCCTTTGAGATTTCCAGATCCATCCTTTTCAAATATAGAAATATTAGATCTTTTGCGATCATAATCATGGATAAGATAACATGACCATTTCTAATTAAATCATTACCACCTTGTTCTCTTTACTTGGGTTGTAATTTATTAATCAATCATAATCCTTTATCAGCTCAAACCATCTTATCTAGAACATGTTCATCTACTTTTGTGTGAATATATATTTCTTACTTTTTTGATCGGTATATATATCGCACTATTCTCCATAGAGGTAATTCATCCATATATTTAATGAAAAAATTACCACAACAAACTCCAAATCATGAGTTGGGTGATTTTGTACATGAATCTTCAATTATCCCAAAGAATATGATATGACAATGTTATTATTCATATGAAAACATACCGAACCCTTATTTTATTCATCACTATATATTACAAACGCTTCTACACTATCGGGTAATGTAAGAACATGTTAACTAAATAACCTTCTCTTCTATTCTATGAAATTTTCCTCATAGTCAATTTTCTATAAGAACATGGAACCCTTCTGAGTTATCTTTTTCATAGGATTAGTTAGTGCTGAGAAATTATCCACAAACAGTCGATAATATCAATCTAAACAAAGAAAACTGTGAATCTATGTCACCATGGTTGGTCTAGGCCAACACTCAATAGCCTCAATCTTTGATGCATCTACTACTATACCCTCTCTTGAGATTATATGACCTAAAGATGAAAAATTTTTCTATCAAAATTTACACTTTGTAAATTTTTCATATAGTTTCTCCCTATTTAGGGTGTTTAGTACAGTTCTCTTATGGTATTCGTGCTCTTCCTTGATCATTTAATAGATAAGAATACCATCTATAAAGACTATAAAAAATGATAAAGGTAATCTCTAAATACTATATTAATCAAATCCACAAAGATATCAAGGGAATTAGTAAGACCAAAAGTTATCACTATATATTGATAGTTTCCATACCTTTTATGGAATTTCATCTAGGGTATATCATCCATATTGAACCTTAGTTGATGATATCCAGAATGAAGTTAAATCTTGGAAAGTTATTGATCTCTATGAATTTGATTAAACAATTCATCAATATGGGTAATATGATACATGTTCTTGATCATGATATTATTCAGCATTCGATAATCAATATATATTCATATTGACACATATTTCTTTTTCACAAAAAATAACTGGTGCACCCAAAGGTGACACTCTTGGATGAATTAATTACTTGTCAAGGTTTTCTTAGAGTTACTTCATTAATTCATGAAACTCAATTGAAGACATTATACAAGGAGTCTGTGAAATTGGTGTGGAACCAGGTGTGAGTTCTATTGAGAACACAACTTCACATTTTAGTGGAATCCTAGGAAACTATTTTGGATATACATCCAAAATTTCCCAAACAATTGGCCTATAATAGATGTTGATTTTCTACTTGACAATTTGAGATAAACAACCCTTCAGAATGGGAATTAATACCCATAATTTGGATGTAATCTCCATTAGAAGTTCATAAATATCATCAAATTTACAAATGATCATAGTCTAGTTTGAAATATAAAATGTAAATTACCTTACTCAAAAGCTAATGTGGGATTTATGAAGAGAAAGCCAATAGATGCCTTAAAAGACATCAAATTGAACCATAGAAAAAATGACCACATTTACAGGACATACATTCCCAAAAATATTATCTAAAGAGGAATTATATACTTGAGATTAAATTTTTGTTCCATTAGGGGTTTTCACTACTAATTCCACATCTAATAATTTTGGTTCAATATTAATACCCTTAGGAAATGTTTTAGATATGAAAGAGTGGGTAGATCCAGAATCAAATAATACATTACCATTCTAGAGCAGATGGTAATTTTATCTTTCACCACATCATTATCACACCCCTCATGAGAAACAATGATCATATGAGATTTCCCCTTTTCCTTTGGCTTAAGAAGTTTTTGATGTCGATCATTATCATTAACCTTTTAGTTTGATCACTTGTTAGTAAAATTCCCATTCTCCTTACACATGTATCACTAAAGAGGGGTAGGTTAATTATATGAAGATTTCTATCCATTCACATTGTGAGATAAATTATTCCCATCACTTCAACAATAAAATTCTTGATAAAATTCCCTTATACACTTAAAATAATTTTTAGACCCCTTGTGAAAATTTCCTCCATGCTTCTTCCCACACTTTATATCATAAAGGAAAGATCATATTCTTCTCTACATGTATTTTAGATTTTCATTTGAACTCTATATTAATTTTCTTGTCAAACCCATGAGATTGATTTATAACTCCAACCTCCATTTTGATCTTAATTACACAACACACAATCTCTTTATAGCTACTAAAGTATCTTATGGCCAAATACCTTATGAGACTTGGATTTAATAAAATAAACAACCTATAAACATTACATTTAGGGTAAATGATAATACTAGAAGGGTACCTCACAAGTCTTGTGAAATTATCCTCGTAGGTACCAAAAGATTCGTTATCCCTTTACTTTAACTTAAGGAACTCTTTCTCCATCTTTGTATGAAGAATATGAGGAAAATACATATTGAAAATAATTTATTATACTCATCCCAATCCATGGATTCAATTTCATCCTGCTACCTCATATTCTAGATTAGAGTCCAACAATAATCCACTTCGCCTTCTAACCATTAAATAGCCAGAATTAATTTTTATTGTTTTAAACACTGGATAAAAAATAATATTTTTTAGTGGTAATGATCCATTTTCCTGCAATAAGTGGATCAAAAGATCCACTGAAAAAGGTAGACATTTACTCATGAAGGACATAGTAGAATTTTGTTTCCTCCTTTTCCCAATTAGATGTCCAACATCATTCATATCTTGAGAAATTTGGGAAAGCATAGAAATGAGATTTTTCATTCCACCTCCCATAGAATTTGGATGCTTAGGATAACAATCATTTCATTTCCTGTAATACTCAGCAATGACATGGTTCCTTCAGGATCAAGATATTGACTAAAACCAACAATCATAGAGTAAGAAACAATAATTATAGTGAGGAACCACATAATCCTGTAAAACCACTTATAAGATTTCTAAATTATGAAAAATTATTTAATCTATGACCCATTATCTTTCTCCTAGGTTATTCATAGAAAAATTATATTTAAATCCTTCATGATGGTTTATGAGAATTTGATGAATTTAAAAAATTTATACCCCAAAGAGTATCAAACTAGGAGTGTAACATGGCCTGTTGTCATGCACCAGTTCTCGATTGAGTCTAGATCAATATAGTGTTTTCAAGGTTGTACCCCTATGTGCATCTGTTCCAGATCCATATCTAATTTTAGTATCCTGATAGGGATTTATTTCATGGTAACCACTCAAGCTATCTTTTACCAAAATTCAGTGACATTTTCCTATACTTTGAGTCATCCTTTGACTTATCCTCAATGAAATGTTCTTAGGGATCTCACTAAGGTTTTCTCATTGATGTTTCCAAAGGTTAACTAAACATTTTCTATGATACAAAATATAGAAAAAATCTCTTTACATATATTAATATTACATCATTTTTTCATAATACTTAAAACACTACACAAACAACACCCAAAGATTGCATTAGTTTAGTGAATTTGGAAACATGGAAACATAAACCATAGTACATAAATGATCTACATTATCTCCAACATGCTTCTAAATGACCATAACCCTTATTAGACACATCATACATAATAAATATCTTCACAACATGGGGAAAGGAATTATGAAAAGGGGTGATATCACAACCTTATTAAGGGTAATCAAGGCAGATAAGTAATTATAAACATGAGAATAAGTGTATGATAACATGATCATGACATTATAATATCATACTATGCATATAAAAGACCATAAAAATGAATCATGGAGTAAATATTAGTAGTTCATAAGGCATGGATCATAAGGTTATCAATATAATAATCCATGAAATCATAACACAGTAATAATACCTATAATTGTGTTAGAAACATAAGCATATAAAAATGATTTCCAATGTTGTGAAGGCATAATTCCAAGGACATCTTAGTGGAATAATATCACTCCCTAAACCATATTGGCAGCCATGGTTTACTCCCATGACCATCATAGTTGTCAAGGTTCACTCCCGATACTATATTAGTGAACAAATTCCTTTACTAAACCTATTTCACTCCCCATTCCTGCTATTTATATCTCTTGAGATATAAATAATTACCCAATGAATTGGAGGGAGATATAGGTCCCACCCATGTTATAATTAAATCATACATACATGTTCCAAAATATCATAAAAAAATCATATCATAATCCATTAAATGAAATGGGTATCATAAACATGTCATCATATTGTAATATATAGAAAAAATCTAGGTTTCATAATAATTTCATCAAATCATAACCCATGAAAATAAGTGGGTTTCATAAACACATAACCCGTGAAATAGAAATTGGTTTTATAAACATCATAACCTCAAAAACAATCATAGAAATAATATGAATGGTACCCTTGGTTAATATTACCAGAAATTAATGAGTAGCATGAAAAGATTCCATCTTATATGGTAAATAATTTTGAAATATTTTGGGAAAACATTTTTTGAAGAAAATATAATTTCTATTTTGGAAAACTATTTTTAAAACATAAAATATTTTAAAAAACCTTTATCATTGAAAATAAATTTTAAAACATATAAAGGATGATTTTAAAACCATAAAAAAATTTTAAAAACATTTTTTCATGAAAATGTGCTTAAAATATCATTTTAAAAACACTTTTTAAAAACACGGTTTTTGAATAAATTAGGTTTCGGACTGAAGAGAGAAATAAGGTAAATTTTTTTAAATTTTTGTTCTTAATTATCTTTAGTAAAAAATAGTTTAAATATGGTAAAAATAGATTAATATATCATAAATAATTAGAGGAGAATAAAATTCATAAGTGTTCTTGAGATATGGATCATAAGATTTCATCAATGGAAGCACAATAAATGATGATAGTGTAGTAGTAAACCGTTACCACTTTGGTAACATAAAATCATAATTTTATGAAAAAAATAACATTAAAAAATCATAAAATATAATTACAATAATGATATTCATGATATAACATGTCAAATTCAAGTATATATATCTTTTAAAATATATATGTGTATAACAAAACATGTGTCTCATAAAAGGAAAATTGAGACAAAATTACCTTTTCTGATTTGGTAGTTTTTGAACCACAAACCCCATTAAAGAAAGATAATAAAATGGGTATGTAAATACCCATAAATATATGTATATGGATCATATATTATATTCAAGGGAATTATATACACCATATAAATGAAATGAGTGGTGAATAATAAGTCTCACTGAAATAAAAGTGAGTAAAAATAGCCTTACCTTATGTCATGACTCTCTTTACACTCATTGAATCCTCTTGTATAACAAATAAAGGTTTATTATAAATATTACATAGAAACATATTCTTTTATATAATACCATATATGATTTTTAATGACATTTTATTACCCATTTATTAACATTTTTACTTTAAAGTAACATTTCAGGTAATAACTGCTGTGTTTTTCACATTTATTTTGATTTGTCATATTTTTGGACCTCTTAATTATATCATGATTTTATAATCATTATAATGATAAATATTACATAAATATAATATACATTCAATATAAATTTATTGATAATAATCTATAAATTATATAAATATAAAATAAAATACACTATACATAGAGACAGTTTGCGTATGTACACATGGCCGTTGTTTCCATTTTCATATCGTATTGAAAGAATAAAAAGTAAATGATACATATATTATAATTCCTTTACCATTATTATGTCATATATATCATATGAGTTCAATAATCCTATGGTTATTACATTCAATTTAAAGTGTTACCAAATCACATCTCTTTGAGGAGGCGGTAGTCCACACATCCACAAACAAAGTTATCATATTTTAAAAAATGGAAATCATGAGGGTATATGTTATATAATAATTAAAGAAGAATAAATACATCATAAATATAAAATATATCATATAAAAAATAATTTACATTATTATTTCCAACCTTTAAATGTGGAAATGGAAGAGTGACCGGCATCGATTCACGAGGTGGTAGTCTGATGTACACATGAACGATGATTTCATATCCCATTTAAAGAATTTTTTGTGAGTGTATGTCCAAAACATAACATAAAAACATATAAGAATATTTATGATACTTAGGTTATTATATAATTATCGAATAAGAATAATTTAGGTGGTGGATAATGAAAATAAAACAAAAGATCTTGTGGAAGGATGTTACCACTTCTTTGGGTAACTCCTTTTGTTTGCACCGAATGGATTCTTTAGTTGGCTTTATGAAGAAATATAGGATTGTAGGATGAAGGGAGGAAAGTTTTGAGGAGATTTGGGCCATATTTTTCTGATAAATTGGACTTGAGAGGTTTTAATAAGTGAGGGGTGTGAGTGCCCTTTTTATATTAGAGGAGGAGTGACATTCTTGTAAATATAAAAAGGTAAACACTATTTAGAGGTCTATATTAAATAATGCGTCTCCAATAATTTTTAATTTTTTATAAAATAGGGGAAATGGTTGAAATATTTCCATCCAATTGTTTTTGGTCATTTTTCTAGATTAATTGGCCTCTTAAATTAAAGTTTAACTACTAAGTAATCTTATTTTTACCTTAACCACTGTAATTAATTTTAGTTAATTTCACTAATATTTTTGTTAAAAAACTAAGTTTAAATTTTTAGAAATTATAAATTATTATTATTAAAAATATTTAATATATTTTTCTATTTTATAATCATAAAGGTGGAAGAAATTAATTTAAAATTAATCCCAAAGATGTATCATGAGAGGGGTTTTTTAAGCCAAAATGTTTAAATGTTTGGAATATTTTCATATAAAATTTCAATGTGAAATTTTTTATAATGAGATAAATTAGATTAATTTATTTAAAAATTATCTAATTACACTTAAAAACAAATTAAAATATAAATTTACAATATAAATAAATTATATGAATGCACAATTTTCAATTACAGTTTATTTTTCACTATTCGTCCAAAAATGAAATATTTCAAAAAAATCCAAAAACATCACCCTATGTTAATTTTGACATTATGGATTCAAAAAATAAATTTGTTTTATCAAATTAAATTTCTTAAATTACGTAAAATTAATTTTATTATTTTTCAAATAAGGAAATAAAAGACAGTTCTTTTGAGAAAATAGTATTTTTCAAATGTGTAATGACTTTCCCCAACATTGTATATTTAATTACCAATATTTTTATTTATATTAAACCATTATAAATAATATTTTAAAATTATATATTACTATTCATATTACTATGTTTATTGGCTATATTATAACGATTTCATTTAAATAATTATAATAATACAATGTTGTTTCTTAGAAACTCAGCATTGCATGTAACAAAAGATAATATGGAGCTATGTATAGTAAAAGATTAACATGGTTAAGAGTATAATGAAAAATTAACTTGATGTATCAAATAACAAAAGACATCAATGAAAATTAATTTATTAAAAAAAGGGTCATAAAATCTCAAGGTGCTACATGCTGTTTCGAAACTAGGCACTGACCCTCAACTTCAACAGTGTTTCCTACACTTGATGAAGTCAATGTAGGGTGATCCATGACTTACACCTATAGTGTCTGATCTTACTGATGAGTTCTAGCAGCATCATCCTCCCATATTCTTAGGAGATGGTGGTCCTCATGCTGTTGATTCATAACTAGAATCTGTTTTTTCCAACATCAATAATCTAGTGTTTCCTACATAGAGGAGGGTAAAACTCACCACCTGCATACTGTGTGATTCTTTCAAACACTGGTGGGATGTGATTACCCAGGTTGGTCATCATCAGAGCATGGTTTGGGAATATTTCTTAACTACCTTCTATATTTACTTTCTCCCTCAGATGCTGATATCTGACCAATTCTGGGAGTTTATTAAACTAGATTAGGGTGCTATGTCCATCATTGAGTATTCAACACATTTCAATGAGCTTCAACATTTTATGATTCTTCTTGAAAACGATAGGCTATCACAAGCGATATTCATCATGGACGGGCTTATGTATGCTATCCATTCTTAGGTGAATGTATTTTTCTTATCTACCATTTACGATATCATAAAACAAGATCTTATAATTTAGGGTAACTTGAGAAAAGTCGAAAGCACTGGGCATAGAGGTTTAGTGTCAAGGTAGGGTAGTAATCCTTCCCACAGTAAGAAGTGTATCCATAAGGTTTCTCATAAGAGCTATGGTAGCTAGAGTTTCCACACTGGAAGCTCCATTATATTCCATTAGTGAATATAGAAGTGTAATGTAAAACCTCCGTGGGATAGAGACCCACATGAGTGTCATGCTTGCACTCGAATGAGTGATATTCAAAGGTTTTTCTAGATAGTTTCACCTATTTCTAATGTAAAAGGATGTGTAACTGCTCTACCTTCAGGATCTGGATTAGTGACTCCGCATCAGGATGGAAGCTGGTGTAGCATCAGATGAACCAGGCAAGGAGAAGGTTGTGGGTTAGGTAGACATACTTATTATTATCAGCGCCAATATATTATACCTTCCCATGGCTGTCCAACTATTGTTTAGGGCTGTGGATCAGGATAATTTCCCACATTACATTCGATACCAGAGGATCAGTGAAAACCCAATTACTATATGAGGTACTATTTTATTAGCTTGTAATATCATATCATATTTATTCAATATAGGTTCCTGACACTCCTATATACATATATTTATCATGTAAATCCTTGGGCTTGAAATCCTTTACTTATGTGGGTTGATGACCCTATACACACCATTAGGTGTATAGTTAGATGGTATACACCAAGGAAATAACATTACAATTGAGTTAGGTAGTTATCATTTCTTATGGAACCTATTCATCCTCAAGATGACGGGTTTTGATTTCATCTTTGAGATGGAATGGTTAGTCCCCTATCATGCCTACATGGATTGAAATCACTGTAGGATATCATTTGCATCTATCGAGGGTGATATTTATTTTCACAAGGGTGACTGGAATGTCCAGGATGATCGAGGATGACTAGAGAATCACGAGTTTAGTGTCATGAAAACCCAGATTACTATCCTCTATATAGATGATCGAGGAATATTTTAGGTTGAGTTCCCTCCTATGGTATATCATTTTAGTGATGTTTTCTTGGGTGACTTATCTGGACTACATCCAGTGAGAGAGGTAGATTTTATGATAAATATCATTCACAAATCATCTCCAATATCTATTCCTCCATACAAGATGAAACCTACTGTGCTCTAGGATCCTAAGAGATACTTTTAGTATTTATAATCTAAAGGATTTATTTTATCCAATACTAATTCTTGGGGTTCACCTATAATTTTCACCAAGATGGAAGATATAAAACACCATCTATGAATGGATTACCGATGGTTGAACTAGTTTCTAGTTAAGAACTGGTATCCATTACCTAGAATAGATGATTTCTTCATCCAGATCTAAGGAGATAGAGTGTTCTTGAAGACTGACCTAAGATCAGGCTATCACTAGGTGTGATTCAAGAATTTAGATATAAAACATATCAATTTATGATTTTAGTACAGTTTATATGTCTACCTGATTATGAAGTCCGTTCTTACAAATGTGCCTACTATTTTTATGGCATTTATAAATAGTGTTTTCCACCCGTATCTTGATTCCTTCTTCATTGGTTTTATGGATGATATCATGGTGTATTGTTATAATATAATTGACAATGCCTAACACCTTTGAGATTGTTCTGAATACAATGAGATAGAATCAGTTATGTGCTAAGCTCTCCAAGTGTCACTTATGAATCAAAACGATTCAATTATTGGGTCCTATTATCTAGGAATCAGGGCTATCAGTTAACCTAGAGAAGGTGAGTGCTGTTTCTTCCATGGGGTATCCCAAGAATATGATTGATATGTTGAGATTCCTAGGGATATATGGATATTAAATATGTTTAATACTATACATATAATTACTTTTGGAACCTCTCATCAGTCTGACTAAGAAGGGTGTAAATTTATCTTGGTTTTAAGCATGTGAGAGGGCCTTTATGAAGCTAAACATAGTCTTACATCAACATCGATTCTAATTCTTCCAGATCCTATAAGAGGCTATATGGGTTTTTTTGTGATGCATCAGACATCGGGCTGGGTGTAGTATTAATGTAAGTGGATCAACTCGTTGCATACGATTCCGACCAGTTGAGATCTCATGATCATAATTACCCAATGTATGACCTAGAACATGCAATATTCATTCATTACTTACATTTATGGAGGCATTATTTAACCCAAATAGACCAAAATCCTTATTTTTATTTATTTTTTGATAATACCCCTTTCAAGGGATGAGGAGGAACCCTTACGAGGCTCATAGGCTTAAATATTACATGACCCAAAGGTCTTGGACATTACATGAACTATAAGTCTTAGAGGAATTAATGTAGACTATAAATACATTGAACATATCCTCCCTAACTTCTACATCGTGATGTAATCTCTCTACCTTCACATGGCTATTCGTCTTGGCTTCATGTGCATGAACAGACTGGTCACGATGAAAATAACATACCCTCCCTTTCTTCAAAATCTAGCTAGCTTCTGCTCTAGTGAATGCGCATTCTCTGAATCTTCATCTAGATTATACTCCTTGTATATTTTTCCTGGTCAATTAAGCACAATTTCATGTTTCTAAAAATCCTTAAGGTGTCCTCAAGGCATTGATGTGGCCCAAAATCCTTACTGGGATGAAGGCCTTGAAGGACCCAAGGACCAAACTGGTGGCCCAAAATCCCAAATGGATTAATAGTTCCGGCTACTATAGTACTAAATAGTACCTTCTACAGTACTACTATACTACCTGTAAATATGTATCCTCAAGGATTTGAACTTGAGTCTCTTGGATGCACTTACCGTGTCCTCACCAACCGGGATGAGGCTCTTGTGCTGGAGGCATTATCCAATGGTTGAGTACTTTATGGTGTATATGGGCCAGAAGAGCCTCAAATATATATTTACACAATGTGACTTGAACCTCATACAATGAATATGGACCGAATTCCTTTATTATTTTGACTTTGATCTTTCCTATATGCTTGAAAAGGGTATTTCGATAACTGATGTGTTAAGTCTGAAGACTTAGGCACATATCTTTTATAAAACTAGTGATAAATAGATTTTGGTAGCCCTTTTTTTGATTTTCATCAAGTGTTTAAATTGTTTCATGATTGGGATTTTCTTTTAGCCTTATAAGTTAACTCTTTACTCCTGTATTGGGTGAAGACAAGGTAGTTTTCATATCCTAAAGATTTTTTCCTATGGGAAAGTATTTCTGGTGAGGACTTGCCTCCATATTTGTGTACTGATAGAGATGACATCTTGAGTATATGGGTTTGTATAGACATATGATAAGAACTAATGAGATAATCCCATGCTTCTTAGGGAGAATTTAACCTAGTGATATCCAAGATTTATCATTATATGAACTGTCAGTATTGGTGGAATGAGATGAAACATCAGATTTCGGGTTTTATCATTCGTTGGTCCACCTGTCAGCACATAAATGTGGAACACCAAAATCCCTATATATTTTTACATACTTTAATGGTCCTATAATGGAAATGGGCTGATATCATGATGTATTTTGTGACTGGTTTACTAAGGTCATCTCAAGGTATCCATGTGGTTTAGGTAATCATGGATTGACTGATAAAGGTAGCCCACTTCCTTACAAGAGGGGAGACTTTATCAGATGATGATATGGGAATAATATTTTTCCATGTGATTATATTCCTTTAAAAGGTCCCTTATTCTATAATTTTAGATGGGTATTCTTGATTCACATTGAGATTCTGGAAAGGGCTGCAAAGAGCTTTGGGTACACTGGTGCTTCTGAGCACAACTTTTTAGCCTCAAACAAATAGCAGCCAGAATGAACTATATAGGTGTTGGAGGACATGATCCGAGAATTTTTCATTATTTTAGAAGTTTATTGTGAGAATAATATACCTCTAGTTTAGTTTTCCTACAAAGATATATTTCAGGAAAAATTAATATGGCTCCATATGAGGTCTTATATGGTAGGATATTTTGTTCACCTCTTTCACATACCAAATCTGGATGCCATAAAAACTAATGCCAAACTTGGCCTGTGACAATGACCTAAGGGTGTTCCTTATCTACACATGCTGGAATAAGTGACCAGGTATCATTTATTTTGTTTTGGTAACAATTTACTCAAATATGGGTACAAAAAACATCAAAAAGATTTTATATACTGAATCAAAAAAATTCATACCAAACAAGGTTTATATAAAATAAAGAACTAAATAAATAAGTTCAAAAAAAAATAAGTGAGGTCCAAATACAAAAATAAATTACATAAAAATATCCCCAAGGACTACACATGATAAGGGGTTATCACCCCCAAGCCGTCTCCACAACGCCACACCACAAATGGGAACTAACACCATGAACCACAATCACCCAAAGCCTTTCCTTCACCTGTGCCAAACATGACCAAGTAAACTTACACCAAAGGGGTGTAAGTAGGGTGTGATTCTAAGCCTAATAGAATACCACACACAGATTTCATAGGGTTAGCAATACCTGATAAAAAACATGCCATTTTTGAAAACCAAGAAGTGGTGGAAATAATTTCAAATGAATGAAGATTTTAAATGTAAACAGTTTTAAAAAGTAATTTTCCATGAAAGAGAAAATATAAATAAAACATGAAAGATACTGTATTTTCCAGAAACAACCACCATATTTCAAATATAACTACACAAGAATAAAAGAGCACCAATCTCGGGAACACCCCTTGGAAATAGGTAGACTCGGGCCCCTTGTACCTTGTACCTCGATGTAAATTAACCATAGAAAAATCTATTTCATGCATGGGATACTAATAGGGAACATACCCATAACCAAGTGGTCCCCAATCATCATCAAAATAGTTTTTTAGTGTTTTCGTTATCCATTTTCTTAGTGAAACAGGGACAAAACCCATATGTATCACTAGCGTACTAGTACATATCTTCCCTCCTAGGTACCCTAATTTCCCCCATTTTGCTCAAACCATTATCTCAAGATGCCAAAATTCATTATCACATAAACAAATCAGTTCTGGTCACATTCAATTCAAAATAATAGCTACCCATGATTTTCACCACTTAAACCACACAATGATACCTTTAACATTTCAATAAAACAACTTCAAAAAATTTAACAATGTATTTCACACAAAATCCCTTAAAAAACCACTTTGAACACCATGTGCATACCCATATTCATCAAAACAAAATTTTCAACACTAAAATCATTTAAATAAACCCATTACATGATTTATAAATCAACCCCATTTTGCACAATCTTTTCACCACTCACACCACTCAATATGGCCTTTAAAATTTTAGTAAAACAACTTCACAAAAATTATCAAGGCTTTACCAAAAAATTCCTTTAAAATCCCACATTGAACCCCATGTTCATACCCATATTCACCAAAATAGAATTTTTCATCACCAAAAAATATTTATAAATATATAACATGAGTTATAAAACAAACCCAATCTGCATGAAATAAAATAATCATGTAAAACACCCAATCTAGCTCAAAATTGGTACCTAAAAATCATTTTCTTAAAAAAGATCACCAAAACCAGATTTTGTAGTAAGGATAATGAATAATAAGTGTCCTAAAAATTGAAATTCAGCTATTATAACTGATATAGAATTTATTACCCATGGAATCACCTACCACAATTGTTAAAACCCTTGAATCTTTGTGTGAAAATCCAACCGCACCACCACCACACAACAAGGGACTTAGATCAAGCCCAAAACCAAAATAATAGACCAAGAAACCAAGGATAAAAACCTAGGAATGAAGCCCTAGTTTTTGGACAATAGGAAATTCAAACAAAAGTGGATGAAAACCTAAAGAATTGATAGGAATCAAATATAGAATCACTTACTTGAAGAGAAATTTAAGTTTCCCCATCAAAATCCCATTCAAAAATGAGTTCCAAGGGATGTTTGGGGATATTGAGAGGCTTCCATGGCTGAAATGGTTGAATGGGGTAAGAAAAATATGAGTTTGGATAAATTCAGGTAGGAAAACCTAGAATTTCAAAAGAAATTTTATGAGATGGACACCCTTGCATGGTTTGGCTGCACGGTTTAGTAAACAGTGCGGCCAAACCGGGCAGCCTGTTCTGGCCACCCAAAAATTGATTTTCATCCTCCAATTTCATGGGGCTCCAAGGGGGAAACCTAGGGGGAAGGATAGGCCAAGTATTGGGGAAATAATAACCAAAATAAAATTACATGATGATGATGAACTTACCCCACTAGACGTGTCACTAGGAGTGCCACAAATCCAACTCAAAAACACCACAACCTCACACCATAACTTTGAAAAAAGAGAAGTCCATGTACCATACAATACCCCCAAGAACAAATTCATAGGTCAATAACACAAGAGACACCAAAATTTTAAACCCAGAACACCCGAAAACCAAAAGAAAGCCAAGAACCGAAAGAGGATTTGAATCAAAGAATGGAATTTAAAATACGGGTGAAAAAATTCTCCCCAACATAAATCTTTCCACCCCCAGAATTCCAAAACAACACTAGATGAAAAAAGAACAAATGATAGACCAATATGGACTCCCTTGCCACATTTTCACCCGCTTCAAAAAGGACAAACACCTCCAGTTGATCAAACAAACGAAGAGAATACTCTAAAAAACCAAAACATCCCCCACTTCCTTAAAATTATTAAACATATTCAAACTACATAAAAAAAACACCTCATACATTACTAGATTATGCTCAAGCAATCCACCTGAAATGAACAACAAACCCGAATAAAGCTACCACAACCTTACATAAAAAAAACCATTTGGCGTGCTCCAATCCCACATTTACCTAAGTCAGAAATTGGTGTCTAGATATCCTCGAACGAGACTACATCTAACCAAGAAAGAAGCAAGGAGAAAACCAAGTCACTGATATGGGGTGACCCAAATGGACTTCCCACCACAAGGAACAACTTAATTTCTGAGACAGGATCAGGAAACTAATT
The DNA here is from genome assembly GCA_963277665.1 of Viscum album. Taxonomy (NCBI): domain Eukaryota; kingdom Viridiplantae; phylum Streptophyta; class Magnoliopsida; order Santalales; family Viscaceae; genus Viscum; species Viscum album. The sequence goes on along the minus strand of OY728123.1, from coordinate 137,770,688 downwards.
GGGGAAGGCCTGAATGGTCTCCCCATAATAAGGGGTTAAATAACACTATAATTATCCCAATATAATTTATGTGAGACCCCTGATGGGTATCCCCACTATAAGAATAAACCATCATAACTAACCAGCAGGGGCCGACACAAAAAGACCACAAAATTTAAAAAGATGGCATGACTGCACGGTTAGTCTGCACGATTTTGGAAACTGTGTGCTAACCATGCAAAGCATTCTGTACAAAGAGGATTCTTTGCACATTTACATGGTCTGAGGCACACGGTTACTACTAATCATGAAAAAATTGTGTCCTCAACCTATCTAGACAAAATCCCAACCATACACTAAAAACTCAATGAAAACCAAAGGGGAAAAGAATGGAATTAGGCAATAACATGGGCACAAGGCCCTCCATATATTTCCATAAAATGGGGACAATACGAGCAAGATGATGACACCAGAGGTCTAAAATATTCCCATCTTTCATACTAAGGATAGAACTTTGTACAAGGGTTTGAACAACCTTGGGATTTCTCCTAACTATACACCGGCTTCTCTCTAGGACTTATGGCTGGAGATCAAATCATTCAAGAATCTTCGACCTCACAGTTAGGCTTTGAAAACCCCCAAAATGGAAATTATTCTTCAACTGCCACAAAAAAAATTACCCTGTGATCTCAGATGGTCTCAATGAGACATTAAACACTTCAAACCCACTTTACCCCAACCCTTCATTTTACCAACACATGGGATTAAATGACACACACACGTCACCATTTGTTTCTTTGGATGGGAAACAATAGAATGAAAGGATACATATAAACACCTTCCTCTAGAACATAAGACTTCATAATTACATAAAGGGAGATGAAAATCCAAAAAAATAGAGAATCTCACAAGATTTCACAACCTTCACCCTTACAGTAAAAGAAAAACATGACATCACAAGGTGTCACCGAACATGACCATTACAGATAAAAAACGCAAGGAGAGGGACCTGATGCTATGTCCCAAATAGCACACGACTCTAGAAAGAAGCCGTAATAGACACTCTTGGTCAGATTTTCCACCCTGGTTGCTTAACATAAACTCTTGATTTGATGAGACGCACAAAAGAACCAAAGGCTCTTTAAGACATCATTCTACACTCACAACCCTAAACTGCATTCAACTTCGACAAAAAATTCAATATAAGAAACTAAGGTCTATTTCATCCTGCCATAACCACTCTCCCACTACATGGGAAACCACATAACCGAAAAGGTAGAGATGTAAACTCAATCTCCAAAGCTCAGGAAGAAAGTTATTATGTTGATGGACTATAGGATCATCCAACGATGAATCACCATAGGTCACACATGAATCATGCATTAATATTTATGGGGTCGAACCCTATCCCACAAGAAAACCCAAGGACCCAGCCAATCTGCTAATTTGGCCACAACATACCACAAACCTGAACTGAACACATGAGGGGAACCACCACATTGGCCTCACAAACTTTTTCTCAAAAGAGACCATTGACTAACACTTTATTCTATCTTATCAATGAAACAACAACCCAAAACATCATTCAAACAAGATGGGTCCTTAAACTTGAAACATCCCATAATAACAATACCAAAAACAGATAAGACACACCTACCATCCACACATTATCAAAACACAACACTTTACTTCAAACGCATTCTAAAAAGAGTAGTGTTGGTGGGTTGCACATTTACTGATGGTATCTCATGAGCCTCACACATGCATGTTTACATTCAAAAATGGGAAACCACCTCATATAAATCCATATTACCATATAAACCCATGCATGTGGTCACCCTTCAGATCACCAGAGACCAAAACCCAACCTTTCCTCTTTTCAAAATCAAAACCTTTTTAATCAAACTTTTCCTTTCTCAAAGATAATAACCACAAAATAAAAACCCAATTTAAATATTACAAACCAATTTATAAAATCACCTATAATTCAATTAAAACTCACTTTTATGCCTTGAACAACTATTTGAAAACATTTCAACCCTTTTCAAAACACTTATAATTTCATGAAGAACACCATTTCATAAATCTCCATTTAATAAAGAACTCAACTATTATAATTTCAAAACAAGGTTATAAAATTTCATAAAACTTTTCAAATGGTCAATAGTTATCAAATAAAAATCCAGAATTAACCCCCAAACATAAATTCTAGAACACTAAATTCAATTCAAAACCCTTTTTCAATGGTTTAGAAAATTCTACTAGAAACGCATTTTGAAAACCCCCTTCAACATAATTCATACTTTCCAAAGAGGTGTAAACACATAATTTACCCTTTTGAAATAATTATATACTTTCAAAAATAAAAACATTTCAAAAAAAAAAAATTCTCACTCCTTAAAATCAAGTCATTTTTTTCTTTAAAAACCATGTTTCCAATATTCCAAAACAAAGAGACACAAGACAATGTGAGGGGAAACTCATGTCAGTGGGTGACTTGGAAATATGTTAATTGGACATATTCCAATTACTTAACTATCAAAAAGAGTGTTCTAGGGAAATATCATAAACTCCACATGGATTTCCAGACCCTACGAGCTCATTGAGACCATTATCCCCACTCTCTTTTCATTTCCCCTAATCATCATCAACTAGGAAAACCAAAGGACTCAGATAAATCCCGACTTCCCCTAGTGACTTGAATCCCTTCATGAGGTGTGCTAGCTAGGAACACTACCCATAACTATAACGTTAAGTCCAAAAAATACTAACTCCACTCTATCCCGACTGTTCCCCAAATAACATGTCCCAAAGAATTAACCTGAAACTCATTTGATACCATTTTATCATGAACCAAATCTTGCTGCCATCAAAACCGGCACCAAACCTAACCCATGATAAGTCCCAAAGGGGTTTCCCTATCCAAATTGGCTATAAAAAGTGCCCAAGTATCTTTTATTTTGTTTTTGGAATGATTTACGTGAATATGGATTCAAAAAACATCCAAAACAGTTGATGAACTGAATCTGAAAAATTCATACTGAACATGGTTAATACAAAATCCAGAACTGAATAAATAAGTTCAAAAACAATAAAATAGGTCCAAATATAAAAATAAATATCAACAAAACATCCCCAATAACTCCACACAACAAGGGGTCATCACCCATAAGTTGTCTCCACAACGTCACACCACAGATGGGAACTAACACTCCGAACCGCCATCACACAAAGCTATTCTTTTACTTGTGTCAAACATGACCAAATATACTTACACCCAAGGGGTGTATGTATGGTGTGAGAATAAAACCAATAGAATACCACCCACATATTCCATAGGGTAATAAATACATGATAAAAATCATTCCATTTTTTAAAACCAAGAAGTGGTGGAAATAATTTCTAAAGAATGAAGCTTTTAAATATAAAATAGTTTTCGAAAGGAATTTTACATGAATGAGAACATATAAATAAATCATTAACTCTACTGTATTTTCCAGAAAAAACCACCCTTTTACAAATATAAACACACAAGAATAAATTAGAACCAATCTGGGGAACACCCCTAGGCACTAGGTAGACTCAGGCCCCATGTACCTCATACCTCGGTGTAAAGTAACCATAGAAAAATTATTTCTCATGCACGATCCAATTGTAGGGAACATACCCATGACCTAGTATTTCCAAATCATCATCAAAATATTTTTTTTAGTGTTGTTCTTATCCCTTTGTTCAGTGAAATAGGGACAAAACCCATCCGGATCACTAGCATACTAGTACATATTCACCCTCCTAGGTACTTGGGTTTCCCCCACTATGCTCAAAACATTATCTAGTGATTCCAAAAGCCATTATCACATAAAAACATCATTTATGGTCATTATTAATCAAAAATAGTATCTACCCTTTCTTTACACCACTTAAACCACACAATAAAACCTTTAAAATTTCAATAAAACAACTTCACAAAATTTAACAATGTCTTTCACACAAAATCCCTTAAAACATCACTTTGAAAACCATGTGCATAACCATATTCATAAAAATAGAATTTTAAGCACCCAAATAATTTCTATAAACCCATTACATGATTTATAAAACAACCCCATTTGGAACAATCTTTTCACCACTTACACCACTCAATAAAACCTTTAGAAATTCAGTAAAACCACTTCAAAAATTTAACAAGTCTTTACACAAAAAATACCATTAAAATACCAAATTTAACACCATGTGCATACCCATATTCAACAAAACATAATTTTTTATCACCAAAAAATCTTTTTAAATCCATAACATGAGTTATAAAAAAACCCAATTGGCATGACATAAAATAAACATGTAAAACACCCAATATAGCTCAAACTTTGTACCTAAAAATCATTTTCTTAACTAATGTCACAAAAAAAAGATTTCACAGCAAGGATAATGAATTATAAGTGTGATAAAAATATAAATTCAGAAATTATAACTCATATATAATTGATTACCCATGGAATCACCTACCTCAATTGTAAAAACCCTTGAATCTTTGTGTGAAAATCCAACCACACGACCGTCACACCACATGAGACTTAGATTATGCCTAAAACCAAAATAATAGAATAATAAACCAAAGATAAAACCCTAGGTACAAATTCCTAGTTTATTTAAAATATTAGCTTAAAAAATGGAAGAAAACCTAAATAATAGAGAGGAATCAAATATAGAAGCACTTACTTGAAGAGAACTTTAAGTTTCCCCATCAAAATCCCATTAAAAAATGAGTTCCAAGGGAGGTTTGGGGAGCATGGGAGGATTCCATGGATTAAATGGTCGAATGGGGGATTAAAGGGGAATGTTTAGATAAATACTGGGAGAGAAAAATTGTAATTTCAAATGAATTTTTATGAGATGGACACCCTTGCATGGTTTGGATGCACGGTTTAGTAAACCATGCTGCCAAATTGTGCGGCCTATTATGGCCAACCAAAAAGTGATTTTCATCCTTCAATTTCATGGGGATACAAGGGTAAAACCTAGGGGGAATGATATGAAAAGGATAAGTGGAAATAATACCCAAAATAAAACCACATTTTCACCCCAAGACTTATCCAACTCAGGGGTACAAACCACCTCAACAACTTACCCTAGAAGAGATGTCACTAAGAGTGCAACAAATCCATCTCCAAAACACCTCAACATCACACCATAAATTTGAAAAAGAGGGGTCCATGTACCATACCATACCCCCAATACCAAATTCATAGGTCAAGAACACAAGAGACACCAAAATTTTTAACCTGGAACACCTGAAAACCAAGAGAAAGCTGAGAACTAAAAGAGGATTTAAATCAAAGCATGGAATTGAAAATCTAGTTGTGACAACCTTTATGCTGGATAGAGGTTGGGAAGGTAGTGCTACTATGTCCTCATCTCATATAAGAGACTTCAGAGTAGGTGTAGTTGATCAGAAAAAGAAATTACACAACTTAGTGTAGAGAGAAAATGCATGTCTACTACTTAGTCTAGATACAAATCGTATGACAATCACCATCGATTAACTATGGAGTTTGAGGATGGGGATCCTATTTTATTACATGTTTCACCCATGATGAGGAATAGGTGGATATACAAGCAAGGGAATCTATCACCTCATTTTTTAGACCTTTTTAGATCTTGGATAGAGTTAGGTTGATAGTCTAATGATTTCTTTTATATTATATGTATAGTTCAATGCATGAAGTCTTCCATGTTTTATAACATAATTGTTACCTTACTGACCAATATAATTATTTTGATCCTAGGGATTTTGAAATAGATGTTAATGTTTATTTTGAGGAATATCTCATATTCATCGTTTATCAGATCATGGAGGATCTATGAGGCCGGTCTGTCCCTTTAGGATGGGTGATATAGAAACATGGCTATGTATAGGATAAGAATTGGGAGTGAGAGGCTGTCATATGTGCTCAAAAACCAGATTTTTTCTCAAATGAATCATTACCATGCTTGGAAGGGAAACTCAAAGATAAATTCCTTTGAGGGGGAAGATTATAAGAACCTCGTTTTTCTATGAGGTATGAATCCTTTTCTTTTTAGTTTAATTACCTAGTTTTGACCAAATATGAATGCTTATTAAGGATTTTGAGGAAATAAGGGTGTCTTTGTCTTTTATAGAACCCAAATACTAGAATTTTGGAGGAAGCATCTAGGATTTACTATTAGTAGAAACCATGAAACCCACTCTATAGGGTTTGATGAAGCCATGTGGGGTGGTCTATAACTCTATTTGGGGCCGCATGGTTTGATGAAACCATGAAGCCTAGGACACATGCCTGTGTGAGAACACTATGGTTTTTAAGAGAGGAAATCCCATGGTTTGAACATAGTTTCTCAAATTATGTGATCCCCTTCCTTGGATATTAAGCCATGAATCGTTATCACACATTTTGTCCAATAGTGAAACAAAATTGGGCACCCTTTAAAAGATGGGTAAAATTACTATTTCCCCCTTGCCTCTATCTAACATAACATACCCTCTTTATTTCTTATTTATAGTGTACATTGAGTCCTATTTTACTTCATTTAGAGATCATCCTATGTAATTCACCTAGGATTCACTCATGTTTCTCTTATTGACCTCATAATCACGATATGTTCATATAATTTTATTCCACTTGGTATGTTCTCCACTCCTTATACCCCTTTCATCATTTTTATTTCCATCGATGATATTATTTTGGTGTAATCTCTAGGCCCTATTTTCAGGGTGTTCATCTGTTGTTCCCTTTCTCCCAATCCAGGCCAAACTAAGGGCTGATACTGGATGAGGAATCTACTATTGGTATAAGGTAAGTGGTATATGAATTTTCTATAAAATTATCATCATTTATATATATTTTTTCTTTCTGTTTATGTTAGTTTCACTAGGTGTTTCTCCTTGAATTCATCTACATTAATTTAAATTGTCTACATGGTATTATAATGCCCTACTGACATCAATTGAAATAATTAGCGGATGAGACCTCAATGTTAACCACCCCAAGTAGGGTGTGTTATTTTTTATTCCCTTGGTGACACTTATTGTCTTTATCAACGACACTTTATGGGTGCTTTTGAATTGACTATTAATAAGGTAAGTATTTACTCATAAATAATAAATCATAAAATGTATCTTATGGAATATTTATATTTATAAATATGAATTTTATTAATTAAATTATAAATTGAAGTGAAAATTGGTTTGATTTCATTAATTCACATTATCTTATTTAATGAAAGTCAATAGAATGAACCTATTAAATGATTATGTAATGGAATTGATAATTGGTTGTATATCCATAGTTAATCTTGTCATGTATGATGAAAGTTAAATGGAATGGACCTATTAAATGATTAAATTTCATGAGTATTATATTTACTTTGATGATGATTTATATAAATGAAATTAGTATAAGGTCCCTACTACTTTTGGAACTTTTCATATTATATGGATGGTTAGACTTGTTCCATCCATGTATTATTAAGGGAATTCCTTAAGCAGTCAAAGGATTTTGTTTTGATTCATTGAACAGATTTATGTGAGAGATGCTCACCAAAGAATATGGTCCTTGTATTGTTACATGAATTCCTTGGAGATATACTAATGATTTACTTGACTCTTTTCTAAATATTATAATTCTCTAGATACACTCCTTGGATTCATATTGAGGTATTTGGATATGAGGCTCCATAGATTCTGTAAGAACAAAAATCTTCTTTTTAGGTATGTTTTTCTTTTTCTGGTGTATTTGAGAAAAAGGGGAATTTTTGGATAATTATAAAGTACACGCCGTGTACTTTATAAGTACACACCATGTAATGGGTCACCGCAAGAGGCTGTTTGATGACCGTGTCATGGCCACACACATGGCCATGTGGGCGTGACATAGAGGCCACCTAAATAGGAGTATAGAAAAGGCAAGTACACACCATGTACTTCAAAAGTACATGCCGTGTATTTTCTTTTTTTTTTCATTAAACGTACTGGGGTCACATCTAATCACCAAAACCCTTTCTTCTAGGTTTCTTTCAGCCGAGTGCTCTCATACGACCGAAAATATTTTACGAGCCCCCAGCCAAGCATCCAAACTCCGATTCGATAGCCACCAATTGCATTGGGATCACCTCTGTAAGCTTTTTCTTTTTCTTGAGCTTCGTTTCACAATTAATCCTCCTTTTCAAGTTATCCTATGTTGAATTTTTAAGACTTTTTGTATATCTTTGGCATTGTAAAGTGATTCAAGCCCTGAGACTCAAGTATATCAATCTACCAATGCCGAGGTATGTGGTTTGTGCCTTTCCATTGAAGGTCTTTGAGTTATATGTGCAATTTTGACCAATACCCTTGAACGAGGTATTGCGTGTTTACCGTTTTTACCCTGTTAATTGACTGCTATGATGGTATGCGTAAATAAAGGTTAATTGGATGTGAATAGGGTTGTCTTATATGCTTTGGATGTGTTTTTCTATGTATGTTCTGTTTACTTCTGTTTGGTCCTGTTTAGTCCTTAGGCTTCCTTGATGTTTTCCATGCCTAGTTCTATAATATGGAGTGATTATTTTATCTAACATGCTTGAGATGCTGTAGACTGTTTATCCATGTAGTTATTGAGGTTTACTTTGGCCATATTTCATTACTATGATCGTTTGACTTACACAGGACCATGAGAACTTGGTGTAGTAGACTATAAAGAGAATTAACCGTGTGAGCTTCCTCAAAGAGTATTTGATCATTTTGGACTATAAGTGGAATCGACTATGAGAACTTTCTCAAAGTGTCTTTATCACTTTTGAATATAAGGGGAATTGACCATGTGAGCTTCCTTCGAGAGTCTTTAACACTTGGGACTATAAGGGGAATTGACTGAGAGAGCTTCCTTAGAGAGTCTTTGTAGTATCCTTGTTTTGGTTGAACCAGAGGGGTTAGGTTGAGAGAACTACCCAAAGGGTTACCTTCTTGTTTTTATGTTGTTTATATATGGAACTGAATGCATTAAAACTGTATGATTAGTTACAGCTGAGTACTTCCTTTTTTACTGCTTTCTTTTTTTATTACCTACCATATATTCATTGACTATTAGGCACAAATCTTGTGGTGATTGACTACTGGGATTTAGTATCACACCCTATTTGGGATATGCATTTGGGCCCAAACAAATTATATTGATGTAGGTATAGATAAGGTCAAATGACCTTCTACTTTAGGTAATTGATTTGTTGTGGAGCTAGAGAGCATGGGACCAAGCTGAGGCTTGTGATGATGAGGAGAAGTTCATCTATTGTCTTTTGTATTTTGGCTTAGTACTGTTCTATATTCCATCACTGTGATGTGTTTGACTGTTTTCCTAGACATATGCACCATGCATAATTTTTATATATATACACTCTAGCTATTTATTTCTTCAGAATTCCACTGTTTACTTTTGTATGGATTATTCTTGCATCCGTTTTTTCCAATTGATTACTTCTACTATGTTACTTTGCCCATGAGGGCCTAGTTTCCACACTATCACACCAAAGGCCCTCACTGCTAGTCGACAGCCTCTGGTGTTAGGGGAAATGCACTTGAGTCTATGTGACCAACTGGGTACGGGGCACCTTTGGGTGGATTCTGGAAGTAGGAAGTTACAAATTCACCACATTGGGACTAGTAATTCTTAGCTCATGATTACTATAAATGAGATCCATGAAATAAGTTATAATATTTTATAGTGGAATTCCTTAGTTGCACCCATTGAATTATACTTATACCCCTTATTTATAGTATTCATTAGATACCACTATGGGTTAGCTCAACCCCTAAGGACAAAGATGTGTTGGTTTCACCTTAGATCCTCTTATATTTTAACTTCATATTACAGTACTATTGATAACTTACATATATGATATCATTATTATAAATTGAAACATATTTAATTAAATTCATACATGTCCAGATAAATTTCCAGCTGAGGCGGAAGTAGGTATGAGTTGATTACATTAACACTTCTTACATTTATGTATACCTTCACGCTATATAGTTTATATTCAAAGATTAGATTTATATAGACTCCATTGGTGTTGTCCTACTAATATTTAACTAACACCATATTCAAGCATCCATTAACACCCATGAAGATTATATGATCATAGGTGTGAGAAAAGGTAATCATCCTAATTTGGAAAGCTGACTTTCTTACTTTAGGTTGGGATATGGGTAAGAGATTATTGAGCTAGAGTGCAGAACTATTGGATAGTTTTTCCCATTTTTGATTCTTTTGTATATCATGTATTTCACTATCTTCCTACTTCCCTGTATGTATACTTTTTTTTGAAGATACATGAAATCATCATTTTATATATGATATAACTTATAAATCCTGTGTTCATTATTTACTATATGGATGTTTATGCTTGATTCATATTCCTTGTTCATAATTATACTGCTTTTTCTTACTTTTCATGTTATATCACCACTTTTATACACTCTGACCTAAGATCATAGTCTTTCCACTGTCACACCCTAGGACCTCACTACTATTTAGAATATTATTTCATATGGGGGGGAGGGGAACTCTTGATGGTATGTGGCCAATCAGGTTTGATTAATCATGAGTTAACTGGGTCTGATATGTTACAAAATCATTGGTGGTATGACATTGTTTGGATGGTCAAAATAAAAATTTTCACTTAAGAGTTAATGCAGTAATATATGAGGCTTATCTAATCAGTATGAAAGTGTCTTTATTAAATCCATGGTCATGATTAAAGAAGGTAAATTAATCTAGTTATATCAATAAATAATTAAACAAGAATGGATGATAAAACAAGAAGTTCATCCTAATTTATGAGATATCATGAGAGAAAGAGATTATATTACATGATGTCTTTTAATAGGAAATGATTTAATTTATATGAATTTTGATTATCTCCTTAGAGGATATTATTGGTTTCTAGACTCATCTCCTTGTATGTGAATAATATTTACTACTTTTTAGATAAGTTCCTAGAGGGTCACACACAATAGTGTATTAAAAATTATTTCTTATTCCATTGAATAGGAGAATAGGATATGGACATCCCCACCATAGGGTCAGATATTTTTTTGGGAATAAATGATCAACAATGAATAAATAAATTCATTATTATTCATGAATAGAATAAATGATTTTAAATTATTTGTTAAAATTATTCAAAAGTTATTATATATATACACTAAAAAATATTATATTATTAAATATTATTTTAATATTAAAGTTTTGTTTAATATTAGTAGAAAATAAGAGTCAAGTTAATGGATTATTTTAATTATGAAATATATTTATTATATATTATAAGTACATGATAAAAATATAAATGAAATTATGAGATTTTTAGTTCATCAAGATTTGTAATTGAATACTTATTTAGTGGGTGTCTTATATAAAGGGTCTAGGGAATCCTTTTTGGGTGTTTAACCTCCTCAATATAAGAAAAGTGTAGCTCATTTTCTTGGTTTTATTCATTACCATGATTTCAAGAGATCATATGTCTTCCTTATCACATCATAGAGTGAAGAAGAATCCTTTCAAGTTCTTGATTCGAGGACACCTCCAAGGATTGAAGGAAGGGAGTCATGGTGATCATAATGACACTGAAGGATTCATCAAAGCTCCACACTAATACCTAAAATTTGATGATCAAAATTTACATTGAATCTTGAACCATGTGTGGATGATCTAGAGGGTTTCTACCTTAGATCCTTTGAGAAACAATTTCCAGTAATGATCTATAGTACAATGCACCTCCAATTTAAATGAGGTAAACATTCATGTTTATTTTTTATTAATTAATTTACATGAGAACATAAGACCTTTATTAGGGCTCATATATCTAGAGATGATAAAGTTTCATCATTATAGTGATTAAAAATATTAAATCCTTAGCCCACCAGCTTTATCTGTGCACCCTGATACCAACACAAATCATCTTGATCCTATAATAATAAACCTCCTCCCTATCCATCATGCACTTGTGATCAACCTAAATCTAGATATGATGTTATTACACACACTGAGGTTCATTTATAGGGTTGAAAAATAAATATCAGTATGCCACCCCAATGGTGAACCTATAACCTACTTTTATAAATACATGCTCATGCAATATGCCTATCCCAACCATGAAATAATATAAATAAAATAAATAAAAATAAAACCACCGTCAATTCTTAGATCAGTGACCCTGATTGACCCAAACATACTTCAAAAAATGCTAGAGTGTCTCTGAATATTTTGTGTAATCATTCTAACCAAAATAAAAAAACTAGGTCTTCATGTGATATAAATTAGTGTCACATACCTCTATTATGGAAGTTTTCTTTATAAATCATCAAGGTGATCCCATTAATTTTTTTTCTCATACAGGAAAAAATTATTAATATCAAAAACCTACCCTATATGATTTTTCTCATCTTGGGTATGGTCTAAAATATCATAGTAATCCCATATGTGACTTTTCTTATCCTGGTAATAATACCAAATATCACAGAACACCCCTTTTGGAGTGTTCTCATCCAAGAATAATCCCATGAGTATCATAGACCAAAAGCTAATCTCACCCAAGTGTACTAGAATATACACATATCAGTTGATTGTAGGAACCTAACAGATCACTTTCCATGAGCCCTCATATAAAGACCCCTATTGGGATAAAATGTGATGGCCCACTTTGATCCTCGATCAATAATACACCTAAAAGGGCATCCAAAAGCACTATAAAAACTACAAGGTAGTTATTAATAGAACTTGTGACCACCTCAATAGAAGTAAACCCTATAAGAGATCCTCATCACAAGTGAAACATTGAGGTAAATCCCATTACAATAAATCATTAGTCTACCTTCTAGAATACAACTAATCCTTGAGTATTACCTCACCCAAAAGAGAATTCATAACAATAACATGCCATATGATAATTCTCAACTGCTAAAAATGGAATCCATATATAACTTGATTAGAAACTCGACTGTAATGAATTATTTATAATCCCCTATAGTTCATATAAATATCATCTCAATGGAACCTATCCATAAATATCATCCCATGATGTTAACTCATCCCAAAGTATCAACTGATCCAATCATTGAATGCCAGATCTAAAACCTATAGCAATTGGTCTAGAAACCTAACCACTAAAACCTTCAGAAATAGGGATATAAAACCTCGATATAAGACATAACTAGTTCCTATATTTAGAAAATATTTAAAGTACCTCAAAACAGACCACCCTAGAACACTCATGTCAGGTTGGTCACCAAGCTCACGACCCTCGCTTTTCTCTCACAGTTCACAACTCAACCCACCGGAGGGGTCTAAATCCAAACCTAAAATAAATCCTCCTATAACTTCTTACCCAAGGAAAGGAACCAACCAAGAGGCCTCTATATGTTGTAAGGATCTCACAATCATTATCTATATGTAAAAATTCTCATAATGCACTCTAATTTTTTCCAATTTTGGATTAGGGTCACAAAAACACCCAAAACCATCAAATTGGTTACCAGTGATATGTACGTGATGTGTATATCCGAGTTCATAGAGTATACTCTCAAAGCCCCACCTATTTGTTTACCTAATTAATAATTGGCTTATAAAATCCATTTAAACAAAATTTCAACATTTCACGTAGAATGGTCCCTATACAGGGTGACTACCCGAGTACCACACATGGCATAGCCATGTTTTTTTCTTGGGCATGTACTTATATACATATTGGACCCCACACTGGTACTATCCATTCACCCTACAGAGCCATGTACCACCACATGATTTGTCTAGATGGTTACTTGGACACACCCCTAAAATCACACTATACCATGTGTATATGGAATAGATGATGTATAGACCTAAATTTTAGTTTTTACCCAAATATAAATAACACATGATGTGTTTTGTTAAAACCACATTCCATGTGATTGGGGTTTCTAAACAAAAACCCCCCTATGAATTTACCCGACACCCTTATTTTCCCCAAAATAGATACAAATTGACCCCCATGGAGTCCTCAATAATCAAAATAGGGAATTAAAAACTTGAAACCAATAATATATGGGTATTTGTCAATAAAAAATGAAAATAGGTCCGACCTCTATGCATAAAATGTGTTATTTTCACATGAATACTACCACATTTAGCCACCACAATCTGATCTAAGCCTTAGAAGAAGCCTTAGTATTACCTCACCATTTCTCTATCCAATACTTTCTAGGCCAATTGTGACACCCAAAGGGTGGGGGGACCTACGTATGTAGCAATCCAAGGAGGAACTAATGAAAGGAAAAATGGAAAAGGATAATAAAAAAGAAAAGGATTCCCAACCCCAATGTTTGAATCAGGGTTATGTATCACCTTGTTAAAATCACCATTACAGAAAAAAATAGAGACATAATATAAATATGATGCACTGTTCAAATGATATCATTGTTTTAACATGTGCAAATAAATTAATAATTAATTAATTAAATAATTAATATTTTGTGAAAATTTTAATGGCATGAATTTCCACCAAACTCTTATCTTAGGTTAAACAACATATTATGAGACCAGTAGCGTGGTAAAAAATAACCAAGATCACCTGATAGGTAAAAATGAACATTTTACCCCGCATGAGCTTCTTAAACCAAACATTCAAATTTCCATTTAATTTCATAGACCAAAAAACACTGGTCTTTACAAAAAGTACTACATTCGAGGGAGAAACATTAAAATACTTTATTTCACCAAAAATAAAAGATTACAACTTATCAATAATAAGACATGTGGATAACTACAATAAGTAATCTCAATAGAATTCAAAAAATATGAACCCACCCTCTAATTTATAAATTTTCCAAGCTAGCCAACTAGTTACCCCACCCTCCTAGAAAACTAGGTGTCTATCTGTTTCACTATGAAACTGATGATTCCCTATAACAATCCTTAGTGTGACCAACCCTCCAACTAAAACAAAACAAAAACTTACAATAACAATAAACCTTTAGAATATCCATATAAACCTATTGGAGATGACCACTAGAGATGATCCAAATGAAAAAGGTTCTTCTGATCACCAACCTAGAAACCTCTTTTCAGGAAAAGATAAAACTGCCCAACTGAAGAAATGTCACTGCCACATCTTCATTTGAATTAAGAACTCCTTAATGAAAACATCACCTGATCACTTGATGCATACTTCACAAAAAACCCAACAGTTGGTGCTGAGATGATGGCCTGGGATTAGTCAAAATAAGTAAGTGTTATCAAGCTCTTGGTGTTGTGAGACCTGATATTAGTGTCTTAGGAAGAGGTAAATAAGACTTTAGGGAATTAATATTAAGGATAGATACCCTTATGTAAAAGGGAAAATGTTTGAAATCAATATTTGTGATTTAAAGTTGGTTAAAAATATGGTTCTTGTTGTTTGAATCTAGAAGGCATGCTTGTTTGATTTTTTAGTGGCATAGGTGGAGGCGGTCAGTGAGTTTGGAAGATGGTGGGTTTTTGGAAGGTAATTATGGTTTTGTTAGATTAGCATGATGGCTTCAGAATATAAGGGGTTTCTCTTGAGATGAATCCTTTAGGATTTGGGAAATGTGAGCCTATAAAATAAGTGTGAGTAATGCTAGTGGATGCCAATGTCCATCTAATACCAAGGTGAGTCATGTGTTTGGATTGGTGGTAGCAGAGTTTCCTCGGTGAATGTTTGGATTGTCATGTAGGTGAACCTAACATTAGAAAGTGGTTGAGTTGTGTTATTTAATGAGAGATACCCATGGCCAGGTATCAATCAATGGCGGGTGGGTGTAAACTGGTGCTATCAACTAGTGGAGTGAGGCATGCATCATCTGGAAGCCCTTTGTTGTATTCTAGTGAAATTTTTACATGATTCAGGGGTGAATATTGTTTTATGAAATGATTTCAAGGGTGAATCATGTTTGGTTACTTGTTTCATGGTTTGAACCCTAGTTCATGGAATGGTTCTAGGGATGAACCATATTTTTTGACTTGTTTGAGGGGCAGAAACCCATTTATGATGTCATTCAGAGGTTGAATCATGCAAGAAACAAAAGTGTTGATTGGAGTAGGACACTAAAGAGGGAGGAGGGTTAATTGATTTACTATAAATTTTTTTGTTAAAATATTTAATTAAAATATCCCTAATTAAAAATAAAAAGGTCCAGTTAACCAGGGTAATGAAATTATAATAGTTTGATTATTCCAATAGCTTCTCAAAAGATTGATTAATTATTAGTAATACCAATATGAGATATTGATACAAGTTTTGAAACTATTTTAATATGAAAAAACTGTTATAACTACTATCCAAGACTAACTATGAAAGTAATGTTTAGTTTTCTGAAATATAAGTTAAGACAGAGAAAAACTAAATTGAAAGACACATCAGATAAAACAAGTGGTTCAATCTCAAGTCGATACCTAATCCACGCCACTTGGTGATCAAATTCCACCAATAAATATATATAAATCATTGATCTACACCCTGGATTGAGGTAAACAATAGTGCACATGACAATCCATGTCACAAGACCTCTTCTATAGTTCTACGTGGGAAAATAAACAACCAGGTCGAACATGACCTCTTCCATAGTTATATGGGGGTAAAATAATGTGTAAAATGATGTTCAAGTGAGGATATCTTGTATCCTCCAATTTGATATAGGAGATGATGTGTGATATAATATAGTTACACACACTTCTCAAAAGGTAATAAAAATGGTACAAAATAGAGCAAAGATAATGAGAAAGGATTAGAAATTCTCTAATTATTTTTCTATGAAGATCTGGACTTGTAGGATTTAGATGATATTATATTTGAGTCCTCTTGTGGAAATAGAGTATTGCGAGTGTCGTGTTCTGGTTTCCAGTTCGATGAGATGTTCTCTATAACTTTTCTTCTTCTTAGGGTTTCTACTGAAATAATGATTGAGGTTATGATCTATAGTAGTTTGGCCTTCAGGAATCGATTTTTCTTAATTTTTTCATCATTATATGCATTATTTAATTTTTTTTCATGCATTCATCTTCTCGAACACTCTGTTGTGCTCCAATTTCATGCCCTTCTTTTATTTCAGGTGCATGTGTTGGATCTGACATGTAGAATGATTTTTACACCTCGTAACTTGTACAATTATGTGACATGTCTACAAAGAAACAATAATTATGTTAGAATCATTAAATTACTCAAATATGACCTTTAGAAATAACTTTTAAATTAAATTGAAAAAGATAGAAAAATAGTTAAGGAACAGTGTCACAGTTTTTCTTGAAACGGTGTCACTGTAAATAGTGTCTTCTCCTCTTCCTTTGGGCGGTGAGGAAGTCACAGTGTAACTAGTAGCATTGTTGTGGTTTCTGGTTCTTTGCGAAAATCTGGACATGGTAGAATGTGGTAATAGTATCAAGATTATATTAGTATATCCTTTGTGAGATTTTAAACCGGTAGCACGGTCACGGTTTCTGGTCCTTTTCTATAATGGGAAAAAATTCCTTGGAAACATTAGCAAGGAAATAGCGTCAGGTCCTTTATGAGAATCTAGAAATGGTTACAGTGTCTGAGTCACGGTGTCTAGGTTGCAGTGTCAGGGTCACAATGTCAGGGTTACAGTGCCAGTGTTATGGTGTCATGGACTTTTCCAAAATCCAGAACTGGTGGAAAACTTATGGTTACTTAGACATAGCCAAATATCTATAAATTGTATTAAGAAGTAATATTCACATAATAGAATAAGATTAATAATAACCATACTGAAACATAATAGAATAATATTAACCATAGTTTACAAGATTCATACCTTATATATAAGATGCTAAACATGATATGTGAGAATTAAAACAAGATACATGATTTGTGAGCATTAAAACCCAAGGAGTCCAACAATATCCACTCTTTTGATGATCAAAAATCAAGAAATTTATAAGACATATATTTTAATAATTAAAAGATATTGAGAAAATATGTGATAATCTATAAAATTTTTTGCTTCTCCTATGAAGATTATTTTTCCATAAATTCCATCTCTTATTTATCTCCTTGTTGGGATTATTAAAAAAAGAGAATAAGAGAAAATAAAATAAACACTGAACGAATGTAATTAAGAAAATAAACAACAATAGTGCACATTTTACTGAATATAATTAGATAGTTTATTAAAATCATGAATAAGAATACAAAATATCCATATCAAAATATATCCTTCACTTGTCTTCAGAGATAACATTATTCTCTCTTCCCTTTACAAAAACATCAA
The DNA here is from genome assembly GCA_963277665.1 of Viscum album. NCBI lineage: Eukaryota > Viridiplantae > Streptophyta > Magnoliopsida > Santalales > Viscaceae > Viscum > Viscum album. Next base: position 137,752,420 of record OY728123.1, on the reverse strand, counting down.
GAGCATCCACACGAGTAAAAGTAGAAGTGGTAGAAGGTATTGAACCCATTATGAGATAAGGAAGAGGGACTCCTTCAAAAATGGATGGGGAGAGAGAGGGATTTGTGGATGATCTAGGTAAGTATTTATCAATAATAAAAAGTATGATCTAGCTTTGAGCCTGAGATATAGACATGGTTACAGGAGAAAAAGGTAGTGGATGAGGAAGAGGTTGAACTAGGCTACAAAGGGGAAGCTGTATGAGCCAAAATGGAAGTACTTTTCACATGGAGATAAGCCTTTAACAACTAAATTAAATCAATGATGACCTCACCTCCATACTAATTATCCTTCTAAAAGTCATCTTTTTTTTTTCCAAAAACGTGTCCAATAGAGGAGTGAAGTCTTTCAGCTTTTGAACTTGAGTCTTGAAGGCTTGAGTGATAGGAGGAATTTTCAAATTCTCTATAAGGCACTTGAAGTAATTGGTCCGATCATGCTTAGAATAAATTCTGTTTAAGTAAAAGTTAAATTTCTTAGAGATTTATTCTTGATTATCATTAGAAATATTTGAATGTATCCTCAATAAATCAAGCACATGGTCACTATTATTGATGATAGTAGAGAAAACTTCTTTATCAGTACCACTTAAAACTAACTGAAGTTCTTCTTTAATAACTATTTGACCAGTTCACTATCCATAGGATGGGATGATTATCCAAAAACTTTTGAGGCTATAATAGCTAATGTGAGATACTTAAGTTGATTCATATATTTTTGAAAACAACGCTTATACTCAATAGTTAGTTTATTAATTCCAACAACAAGGTTGCACATCTCATTGAATATCTTTGTGTTGCTCTAATCTACTATTTCATATACTGTAGCTATGATTGGTTTAATTATAGATACAACCTTCTATGGGATTTTAACACTTACTTCCTCAACCAGATGAGCAATAGAAGTTTGACCAGTTTTCACAAATTTTTGCATAACTTCAACCATGGATTCGAGAGACATCACCTCATCACTGAAATTTTGTTCTCAATCCCAACTTATTGAATTTCATAAATAATCTTAGGTTGAATATGCCATATAATTTTATCTAATAGTAAGGCAGCATATCTTTCACTGAGATTAGTCACCAGAGTAGGTTGTGACTTTATAATCCTTTCAAAACTAGATAACAAGGTGTTTCAAAAAACATTATGATCGCTGTGAATCAAAACATCAGAATATTCTTGAGTAGGTTTAGGAATAGGAACCAAAAAAAGTTCAGGATCCTTAGAAGAGGTTACTTATATGGCAGAAATTGGTTTCAATTGAGACAATGTGGAATGATCTATTTCTTTTACCAAGGCATGTTGGGTGTTATCCACATAAAAATAACTGGGAAACCTATACCAAGTATCCAAGAAGCTTTGGTCAACAGGATTGGGAATTTAAAATCTTTATAAAATAGGGTGATGCTCCCCCTTAATAGGTGAATCTCTTCTGGGACTAAGAGACCTAATCTCTTGATCCATTTCTATGTTTTCATCATTTTCAGGCTCACCCATATCTTTTTTGGCTAGCTAAAAATCTTGTTCCATTTTCTCCTTAGTAGATTGAATTATTTCAGGGTCATATTTCTATTATGACTATTCCATGATAGCCATTACTTCCTCAAAAAAATATCTTCCTCTTCAGTAGGCACTTTTTTAGCAGAAGGATCATCTCCAATACTAACATTTCCTTTTTCCTCAGCTACATCTTTTGAAACTATTTCTTGAAGAAAAGGTAGGTCACTATTTTCTTTGTCTAAAGTAGATTCTTACTTAGGTGAAACGTCTACATATTCTACCTCTTCATATGAGTATTTAACTACTTCATATAGTTCCAAACCAAGGTTAGATTTGTGATTAGTTCTTAAAGGGTTTTCAACCAGATTTAAATTTTCTTAGATCCTTGAATTGTCTTCCACCAAAGAAATTTTCCAAGGATTTTAGCTAATTTTCATCCATCTGATTGAATACTTTGAGATGAAAAATTCACAACCTTTAATTACTTCTTCATTTGTACCTACTACTCCCATGGAAACCAACATTTAAGAAATCAACATTGAATAAAATAGATAAGTTTCTTTTGAAGTTGTCTTGATCATTTCACACATGTGAAGTATAACATACTTATAAAGATTGATCTTGTTCCCATTATTCATAATATGTGTCTAGAATACATCTTGAAACTTAATGGTAGAAAAATCTACTTTACTTAGACAAATAAGATTTTGGATAATCTTAAACAATATCCTTGTCTCACCATAAAACTCAACTGCAATTCCCCTTCTCTTATTCTTATTTCTAGTCAAACTTCTCAGTGCCTCTTTTATGGTAAACACAACATTTGGAGGTAGAGGAACTATTTGGTAATCCTTAAATATTCCTTCATGAGGCATTCCTAGGAATTCATACCATATCTTAAAAGGAAAGTAACACCTTTGACCTTTTACTTAGCTTCTTACAACAAAATCATCTTCTACATTGAATGAAAACTGAACATACTGATAAAACTGAGAAAAAAGCTTCGGATAAAATTGACTTTTTTATTTTGTGAACTAGTACAACCATCCTTGTTCTTATAGTACTTTAAAAACAAGAGACTTACTTTTTAACAACCACTTTAGACATACTTCCTTCTCTAGTACAACCATTCTACCAAAAAGGCCTAGATTTAGCGATCCCTCAGGCATTAATTTTGGAGCCTTTTTCACTTTATTCTGAGACCTATACTTATCAGGAGTCGATGAAAACAAATGATTCATTCTAGGCATCCAATTTGTGTTAAATAAGGATGAAAGGTTGAAATAGGGATAACATTTTTAGGGAGAAGGGCTTTGGTTTCAAGATAAGAGAGCTCGAGTGAAGATAAGAGTGAAAAATATCAGGTTTTTATCACTTAGGGATTTCAAGCATCACCAACACAAAAATGTCGTAAAAGACCAATAAAATAATCGATACAATGATAAGGGAAATAAAATTCTAAAAATATAAATTTGAGTCATATGGTGAGACCATAATAGGTTGTCATGGTGTCATCATTATGATTTGACTCCAAACAGTTTGATTGTATCATTGAGACAATAAGCATGAGACATTAACCGAGAGACAATAACTGTGAGACCATAAGTGTGAGACAATAACTTTAAGATATTAACTTGTGAAACCATGAATCATGAAACCGTAAAATATAAAATGGTAATATATTTACTTAAGACTTATCATCCCTAACTCATGTATGATTTAATTTATCTTTTCAGAATTTAATGTTTTAGTAAATATATCAGTAAGATGATGTTCAATTCCAATTAATTCCAAAGTGATATCACCTTTTTGATAATGATCTCTCAAAAAGTGATGTCTTACATCAATTGTTTTAGTCTTGGAATGTGAAAAAAGATTCATTTAAATGTTAATAGCACTTGTATAGTCACAATTAATAGGTACATCTCAAAATTGATATCCATAGTCTATTAAGGTGTGTTTCATACACAATATTTGTGCACAATAACTACCAGAAGATATGTATTCAACCTTGGTAGTAGATAATACAACATAATATTTCTTTTTACTACACCATGATACTAGATACTTTCTTAAAAAGTGACATGTTCTAGAGGTTCTTTTTCTATCTAACTTATTACCACCAAAACCAGCATCTGAATACCTATCTAAGTCAAATGATTGTCCCCTAGGATAGAACAATATTAAGTTGGTAGTATGTTTGAGGTATTTGAAAATCCTTTTAACAACATTTAAATGAGACTCTTTGGGGTTTTATTGAAAATGTTCACACGTGAAAACACTAAACATAATATCATGCCGACTAGTAGTTAAGTAGAGTAAACTTCCAATTATTCCTTTATAAGTGGTTTGATAAACAAATTTACTATTTTCATAAAGATCCAACTTACAGGTAGTACTCATTGGAGTATCCCTAATTTTAGTGCTATCCAAGACAAAATGTTTTATAAGGTATTTATTATATTTTATTTTATTTAAAATAACACCTTTCTTTATTTTGAAATATTTTAAATTGAAGAAATAATTTTAGTTCACCCATTAAACTCACTTCAAATTCATTTAGTTTTTTTTGAAAAATCAATACATAAATATTTTTTGAAGTTCCAAAAATAGTATCATCTACATAGATTTGAACATCTATGGATTCTTTAGAAATTAATTCTATAAAAAGAGTAGGACTAAAAATAACTTATGTAAAACCTTTTGGAATAAGAAAACCTTATAATCTCTATTACCAATCTCTTGGAACTTTTTTTAAACCATATAATACTCTTTTCAATTTAAATACATTATTTGGAAAGTGAGGGTTTTTAAAAACAGGGGTTTTCAACAAAAACATCCTCAACTATATAACCATTTTGGAATGCACTCTTGACATTCATTTGATAAAGTTTTTAATTTATATGTACTACATATGAAAGAGATATTCTAATGGCTTCAAGTCTAGCTACTGGTGAAAAGGTTTCTTCATAGTCAATTCATTCTTCTTGACTATAACCTTGTGCTACCAATCTATATTTTTTTTCTAACTATGTTACCAGTATCATCTACTTTGTTCATAAAAACCCATTTAGTACCTATGGTCAAGGTGTCTTTGGGTCTATCCAAAAGTTTCCAAAATTTATTCCTTTCAAACTGATTTAGATTCTCTTTGATAGCCATCACACAAAATTCATCATTGACAACATCATTGATGTTTTTAGGTTCAAGTTGTGACAATAAATCTTGATGTTCAACCTTATTTCTTAGAGAATCTCTGGTCTCTATTCCTTTATCTAAATCTCCAACAACAACATCTAACAGATGGTTCTTAAGAGTTCTAATAGCTCTAGAAAAATAAGTACTAGTAATTTTAGGTTCTTCAACATGTTCAGGTTCATTATGGCTTGAATCTGGAGAATTTTTAGAACTGGAAGTTTTAACAAATTCCTTTATAAGATGGTTAGATGATTTATCATTAATGTACATATTAGCATATCATCCTCAAGATTCTCTAAGGAGGTATTAGGATTATGTGGATATGTTTCATCAAATTTTACATGTACAGATTCTTCGACACATTTGGTTCTTTTGTTAAAGTCTCTATAAGATTTTTTAGAGATTGAATAACTTAGAAAACTCCTTCATCACTCAGGGAGGAAAAATTATCAAGATTATCCTTAGTATTATATATATTGACTTTTCAACCAAAAACATTAAAGTAATTAACCTTGGGGTTTCTATTATTCCACAACTCATAAGGATTTCTTTTATGAATTGGTCTAATTAACACTCTGTTAATAATATATCATGTTTTATTGACAAATCTATCCCAAAAATATATAGGTAGGTCATAATCACTAAGAATGGTTCTAGAAATTTCTTGTAAGGTTCTATTCCGTATTTCTACAACTCCATTTTGTTGAGGTGTCTTAGGGGCAGAGAAGTTATGACTATAGCCATTTTGTGAGAAAAAGGACTCAAACTCTTAGTTTTTAAACTCTCAGTTTTAAAACTCATGACCATGGACACTTATTAGAGACTTAATTCTAAGTACACTAATATTTTCTACAGCCATAGCATACTTGATGAAATGAGATAAGGCTTCATTTTTGTGAGACAAGAAATAAGTCCAAGTATACATAGAGTAGTCATCTACCAGAACATAAATAATGTGCTTCCCATTAAGACTTGAGACTCTAGAAGGTCCAAAAAAATCAATGTGAAACAACTTGAGAGGTTGAGAAGTTGAAACTTATTTCTTTAGATTGAATGATATTTTGTGTTGTTTACCCTTTTTATAAGGATTACATACTTTATCATTTGGAAACTAAATTTTAGGTAGGGGATTGAATAAAACCTTTCTTGTAAGCTTTATAAGGGAGAGCATGTTGAAGTGTCCAAGTATTCTTTCCCAAAGGCAAGAGTCTTTGTGAAATACTGTTAAGCATGAAACATTTTGAGAAATTAAAGAATCTAAGTTAACAGAAAAAACATTTTTATTTCTAAATTCAGAAAAAACTAATTCATTTTTAGAGTTAAAAACATTAAAACCATCATTTTCAAATTTAACATGAAAACCATCATCAAATAGTTGTGAAATACTAATCAAATTATACTTGAATCCATTAATAAAAATTACTATAGAAAATAAAATTGAGTTAGAGTAACCATTCTGGCCTTAGCTAATTATTTTTTCCTTTAGAATTGTCACCAACAGTGATACACACACCATAAATATTTATTAAATTTTTGAAGCATGAGTAATATCCTGTCATGTGTCTTGAACATCCACTATCCAAGTACCACAAGCTTTTATAGGAGCTCTTCAAACAGATTTCCTATAAAATAATTAAACAAAAATAGATTTTAGTCCCCAATTTTTTTAGGTTCAGTAACATTAGTAATCATTACTTTAGGGACCCACACCCACTTCATGGGTTTCCTATAATAATTATGTAACATATTTTGAAAATAGACTCTATTTAGCCTTGAAAAACTAGAGGTAGTAAAATATTTTCTGAAACTACAACTAATAGCATAATTTTCATTTTTAGGTAGAAAAAAAAGATTTTCTAGATTTATTTACAAACTTTTTTTGGTGATGTTTCTTTCCCCAAGTTGGTATCCTATATCAGTAGTGCATCACAGGGAAATTTTTTTACCAAGAATCTGTGTAAGAGTATATTTTCCATTGGTAAAATTATCTTGGTCATTTTTTAATTTCACATTAGATAACTTATGTTCATTGTTCTCCTTGAGTAATTGGAAAATTTTATCTTTCCCTACAGCAAGTTCAAATTTGACAGTAGTGGTCAAGGAATGTTGTTTCTTCATGTTTTTTTATTTATATTTTAATTCATTACAAGTGTCATTAATAATATTACAATATTCAAATAATTATTCACTTTTAATATTTTCAGAATCACTTTCATCTCCATCATAATAATAATTTTGTACAAGATATTCCAAGGTTACCTCATATGTGTTTGTCATAAAACACATATTGGATTTTTCATCATTTTCATCATACAAAGACTCTGAGTTACTTGAAATTTTCTCAGAAGAACTCCATGTTTCTTTCATGACCTTTTTGGGATTTCTATCTTTGTCCTCAAACATCTTCTTATATTTTATCTTGGGACAATACAATTTCACATATCCTTTTTTCTTGCATTCATAAAATATTATTTCATCATATTTGTCACTTCTTTTCTAATTTGTATACTAGTTTCCCTTATGGTCATATCTTCCTTTGAAGTTATGATTTTTGAAAATTTTCATCCTTCTATAAAACTTTCATAAATAATCTAGCTAATTGATCCATTTACTCATCACTATCTTATGATGGATCATTATTACTTGTACTGTCAGAATGAGATTTTATCCATTCCTTTTCCTTATTCTTTGAAGTAGTGGGTTTGAAAGCCACTAACTTTCTATTCAGTTCATTATCCTATTCCTTGTTGACATTTAATTCTTCCTCATATTTCATAAATTTTCCTCTCAACCCCTTGACTGGCATCTTGATAATATCACAAGATTCTCTGATTGAGATAAAGTTCCATCTCCATCTATCTAGTAAACATTTAAGTATTCTCATGATTTGCTCCTTGGTTGGGACATCTCTTCCTTGAGATATCATTGTATTCACAATTTCATTAAACCTAAGATACATTCCAGATATAGGATCATCATGCTTTATTTTAAAGTTATCATATTTAATAGTATATATGTTAATTCTAATTTCTTTAATAATAGAGGTTCCTTTATGTGAAATAGATAAAGTATCCCAAATTTCATGGACTGTTTTACATGCAAAAATTCTATTAAAATAATAATATCCTAAAGAATAGTATAAGTAATTCATGGATTTGAAATTATTATTATTATAATAATCCTTATTTTGGCCATCCCAAGTGTGACTATCAGAATAAGGAATCTTATATTCATCTATAATGGAAGACCAAATCTCTAAACCAATAATTTTTAAGTGAATTTTCATTTTAATTTTCCATTGTGAAAAATTTATTCCATTTAAGAATGTATATATGTTAGTATCAACACCTTCCAATCTATTATCAATACCAAAGAATAAAGTATATATTTTTAAAGAACTAGAAATTTTGAACTAATATAAATTTTGAGATCTTTAAAACACAACAACAATCACAATTAAAAAATGTTTTAAATAGATAATTTTTCTGAAAATAGGGATATTAAAAACTACTCTGATACCAAATAATGGTTGAAGTGGGACACTCAATAGGGAGGGGGGTTAATTGAGTTCCAATAAAAATTTATTTTAAATTATTTGAAAAAAGATACCAAAATTAAAAATAAAACAGGCTAGTTAACTAAGGTAATAAATTTATAATAGTTTGATTGTTCAAATAGCTTCTCAAAAATTGATTAATTATTAGTAATACCAATATGAGATATTCATACAACTTTTGAAACTATTATAATAAGGAAAAAATAATTATAACTTGTATCCAAGACTAACTATCAAAGTAAATTTTAGTTTTCTGATATATAAGTCAAAACATAGAAAAACTAAATTGAAAGACATAATGAATAAAACAAGTGGTTCATTCTCAATACAAGACCAAATCCACTCCACTTTGTGATCAAATATTACCATGAAATATATATAAATATTTGATTTACAACCTAGATCGGGGTTAACAATAGTAAACAGTACTTTCCATGTCACAAGACCTCTTCCACAATTATACATGGGAAAATAAACAACTAGGTCACATAGGACCTCTTCCACATTTATAAGTGGGTAAACTAATGTGTAAAAAGATGTTTGAGTGAGGATATCTTGTATGCTTCAGTTTTGTGTAGGACATAGTGTGTGTTTTAATACAGATACACACACTTTTAAAAAGGTAATAAAAACAATACACAATAAAGAAAAGATAACGGGAAAGGATTATAAATGATCTGAGTGTTGTTCTATGCAGCTCTGGACTTGTAGGATATAGCAGATATTATTTTTGAGTCCTCTTGTGAAAAAAGAGTATCATGAGTGTTTTGTTTTGGTTTCTAGTTCGATGAGATGTTCTTTGTTTCTATTTTTCTTCTTAGGGTTCCTACTGTGAGAATGTTTGAGGTTCTCATCTACAATAGTTAATCCATTAGGAATCAAGAGTTATTCATGTGTTCTTTAGTATATGTGTTCTACTCTTTTTTTCAGGAATTACGCTTCTTGAACTCTCTATTATGATCCATTTCCATGGACTTACTTTATTTCAGGTGCATGTGTTGGATTTGACATGAATCATAATTTATACACCTCATACCTCATACTGTTAGGTGACATGTCTATAAATAAACATTAATTATTTCAGTGTCATTAAATGAATAAAATACGACTGTTTGAAATAAATTTTAAATTAAATTGAAAATGACAGAAAAATAGTTAAGAAATGATGTCAAAGTTTGTCTTGAAAAAGTATCACTAGAAATGGTATCTTCTCCTTTGAATTTGATCAGTGAGGCAGTCACAGTGAGGCAGTCACGATGCCATAGTTGCATTGAGATCTGTAACTAGTAGCACAGTTGTGACATCTGGTTCTTTGCGAAAATATGAAACCGATAGAATGTGGTAATGGTAGCAAGATTATGGTAGTAGATTATTTGTGAGATTTGAAACCGATAGCATGGTCACGATGTCTTGTCCTTTGATAAAATTGGAAACGATGTCTTGGAAATGGTAGCAAGGAAATGATGTCAAGTACTTTGTGAGAATCTGGAACTCGTTACGGTGTTTGAGTCACGGTGTCTGAGTCACGGTGTGTGGGTAACAGTTTTAGGGTTATGGTGTAAGGGTTAAGGTGTCAGGGTTATGGTGTTAGGGACTTTTCCAAAATCCATAACTGGTGGAAAACTTACGGTTTCTTAGACTTAGCCAAATATCTACAAACTGTCTTAAGAAGTAATATTCGTAGAATGGATTAAGATTAATGATAACCATACTAAAACATAATAGAACAATATTAACCATAGTTTACAAGATTAATACATGATCTATAAGATGTTAAACATGATATGTAAGCATTAAAACATGATACATTATTTCTGAGTATTAAAACAGGAGGATTCCAACAATAAGAAAGTGTCTTTTTGGATTGTCAACACTTGGTGAAGCACCATAAATTGGTATCATGGCACATGGGTGTTAGTGCGACTCATTGTATTGTTTAGTTATTGCAAATGTTCGGTGTGAGGAAAATATGTATTTTGAGGAGTGTCTTACACATGTTGTTCAATAAAGTGAGGAAAGGGATATGAGGGAATGTATCACCACTCACCCAAGTGTTTTTTGAATGGACGTCTGTGGGAGTGGAGTGAGAGAATGAAATGGATATTTGGGACCTAAAGGTCTACTATTTGGTCCAAGAGATTGGGTTATTCAAGAGATACCCCTAAAAACACTTTCTTGAGGATGATAAGTTAATATATGGGGAGTTTTAATCCAACTTGATTGTAGAGGCTTACTATAGTTTATGTTTTTTAATTATATGAGTGTAAAATGGTATTTTGTTTCTATTAAAGGTGTTGGGAGAGTTCAAGAGTGTTCTTGGGAGGAAGGGGATGAACATTTAAATGTTTGGTTAGCTATTAGATAGATTCGTGACATTGAACAATCTCTCACACCATGACTTATCAGGCCTGGATTTTGGGAGGTTTATTTTTTTCCAGTTCATGGTCTGAACTATATTTTAACATTTTGAAAGTATTCTTGGAAGGGATTTAAATGTAAAGGTCATAACTTCACCTGAGGACCCCATTAATTCATCCCCTTTATTCTCCATAAACCCTTATGTGTCCAAGATATGGGAGGGGTTTCTTTTTTGGTGATTTTGGAGTCATCTCCCTCATTTCATGGGGTTTTTAAGAATTATTCATTTCTTTATGATATTTCTTGAGACCAAGAGATTATATTACATGGTGTATGTTCATATTAATTTTTTCCATTCTTATGAATTTTAATTATCTCCATAGGGTTCTTAATGGGGTTCTAGACTCTTCTCATGGTCTATGAATACTGTTAACTACTATTGATATAAGGGACTAGTGGTTCACACAAATAATGTATTAAAAAGTTTGATTGGATATGTTGAATAGGAGAATATGACATGGTCGACCCCACCATAAGGTCTGAGATTTGTCTGAGAATAAATGGTCACTAATGAATAAATGGATTAATTATTATTCAAGTATAGAATAACTAGATTCAAATTTATTTTTTAAAGTATTCACAAGGTATTAAGTAAATACATAGAAAAATATTATACAAACAAGTATTATTTTAATATACATGGTTAGTTTAATATTAGCAGAAAATACAAGTCTATTAATGGATTTTTTATCACATAATATTTCTATTATATATTATAAGTTAGTGATTAAATTATAAATGAAATTATAATGTATTTAGTTCATTGGAATGTTTCATTTACTGATTATTTGTTTGGTGTTGTATATATAGGGTTCAGGGAACCCTTTTCGATTGTTTAACATCCACGATATAAGAAAAAATGAGATCATTTTCATGGTACTATTAATTTCCACTATTTTGAGAGATCATATCTCTTATTTCCTGCATCCTAGAGAGAGAAAGAAAATTTCTAAGCACTCAATCCAAAAACACATTCTTAGATAAAATTAATAGAGTCATGGTGATTATCATGATACCAAAGGATTCATCAGAGCTCCGTGATAGCACTCGAAATTCAATGATCTATATTTATATTGACTCTTGATGCATATTTGGAAAATATATAGAGGTTCATACTTAGATTATTTGAGCAATGAGCGATGTTGATGAGATACAGTCCAACACATAACTGATTCAAAAAAGTTAATTTTTTTTATTTTTATTCTTAATTAATTTATGTGAGATCCTCATAGATCACCGGAGACAATGATGTTTCATCACTATAGTGATGAAAATTTTTATACCACCATCCCTACAACTTTTTTTTGTGTGTTTTCTAATACCAAATCATAGGAGGTGGGATTCTAATGTTTTCAACTTCGATGATATTTATCAAACCCATTATATGAAGAGAAAAGGTTTTTGTGGATCTTTAGTGAGTGGTACACAAACATTAAAATATTAATAATTTCAGTATATTATATCTTCCATTGGAGATCCCTATAAATAGAGGTTTAAATAAATTTCACATGTTATTATAATTGTTATTAGACTCTAAAAAACCCTTTAGTTCATCCTTTTATATCTTAGGTTACTTATTTTTACCATTTTGGTTTTCAATTTGTTAACTACTTTTTACCAAGTTAATTTGTCTATTATGCTCAAAAATAAAATTTTCCATAGTATATAATTTGGATATAATGAATTTAAATTTAAAATCTATTTTTTTTTAATTTTTAAAATTATTAAAAAGTAATTTTAAAATACTAAATATATAATGTTTTAATTTTGTTTTTATAAAATATAACTTGAATTCTAAAATGTAAAATATAGGTTTATAATTTTTTTTAATTATAAATTCACCTATAAAATATACATTGTTTCAAATAAATAGGTTTCATAAATTTTTAATTAATACTTAAATGATAATAATGTTATAAATGTCATGTTATTTATAAAATGCTATTTTTTACTATTCACATAAAAATCTATTTTTTTTAATCACAAAACTTCATATTAAGCTAATATGACCAAGATAAATCCTAAAATTATGTTTATTTGTTCAAATTAACATCCTAAAATTTATATTTTTTACTTTTAATTAAAAACATAAAATATAGTGGAGAACTATTTTTAATGGAAAGAGACATTGGTTCTATTAACTGTTATTTTTTCTATAAATTAAAAATTAGACTAGTGTTAATAATTTATTCACATAAAAATATATTATACTTGGAAGGAAGTAAATTTTAGATAAATATTTTATTAGTTTCTTGGTTGTACTAATTGATTAGATATTTAATTTTAATTATATATATATCATAATTCTATTACCACGACTTATACCTACCAATTCTATGAATACCTTACAAAAAAAATATTTTCTGTTTTGGTGTCATGTTTGGAGAAAAACATCAAACCCATTATTTATTTAAGGATAAAAAACTCATGTCGGTACGTTCTACCCCCATTAAAAATAATTTTACCATTAAAATTTATTATATGGAAGAAAACAACTACGAGAACTTTTATATCATTATATCCTCTTTCTCCCATGCATCCAATTAAAACACATTATTTCACTATAAAACTTTTACTTTATGGGTGTTATTTTTTCTCATAACCATAACCGTTCAATAAAACATTTTCATAGGTTTTTCTTTATATGAAAGTTCATGTTCCAGTTGTACTGCTTCAAAGATCAGTATATGTGAGGGATCTAGTACATACTTCATCAAAAGTGATATATAGAATACATCATGTACTTTAGAGAGGAATGGAGAGTGTTCTAATAGATATTCTATAACCCCTACATAATCAATGATCTTAAAGCGACTGATGTATCGAGGGGTTAACTTCCGTTTCTTCTAAAATCTCATAACTCACTTCCTTAGAGATATTCTAAGGAATACATTTTCACCAATATTAAACTCTATATCTCTAGGATGATTATCTACATAACACTTTGGTTGAGTTTTTCCCACTTTCATACGCCAATGAATGGTTTGAAACATATCGGTCATTTATTAGGCAAGTCCAAGACCTATCACATTCCTCTATCTAACTTCATCACACCATATTGGAGTCTTACATCTCTTCTATTACATAGCCTTATATGGTTCCTTATGAATGCTAAAAAATAAAAACTTATTATATGAGACCTATTCCATGGGGGTGTTTTTATCCCAATATCCTTGTTAATCCATTGAAAAATATCTCATCATATTCTCTAGTGTTTGAATGGACCTATTAGAATGACCATCTATTTGAATATCATATGATGTTCTAATGCTTTGCTCAGTATCCAAATCATTTTGAATACTTCCCGAAAACCAAGAGGTAAATCTTAGATCCCAATTAGATGTAATGGATAATGGTACACCATGAACCTCCACCACTTCCCTTATGTATATTTTGTTGATTTTTTCAAGGGAAATATATTATTTTATGGAAATAAAATTCCTTGACCTTATAAGGTGACCGACTATCAACCAAATAGAATTATGGTCTTAAAAATTTTAGGGAGTACTAGGATGAGGCCCATTATGATTTTTTCCTACTTACATACTAGAATGGGAAATAGTTTCAATGGACCATTAGATTTTTTTCATTCATCCTTAACCTTATATAATACCAAGCATCACGATATATATTCTGCAATTTCTTTCTTTATGATATCCCACCATAAGTTTTGTTTTATATCTCTAAAAATATTAATACTTCCCAAATGCATAGAGAAAGATGATCTATGTTCATCTTCCCAAATTTCCTTCTTCAATTGTGGATTTTATGGGACACATATATGGTATCCAAACCTTATAACTCAAAATTAATAAAAGTTGATCTCTAGGATATTATCAACCATTTTTTATTTATCTACATCATCATTATTGATTTTTTTGATCTTCATGTAGATGTAATGTTGAGTATAATGTTGGAAAATATAAGATATATCTCCTCATGTTATGAATTCAATATTCATCTTATAGAAATATATGAGTTTTGGGTATTTTTAAATACTCATCATCGATAGTGTAGTGTGATCTTTTCTTTTAAAAGAATCAAACTCATTATTTACCTTACTTGGGTGGTAATTTATTGAGCAGTCAAAATATTTTATCAATTCCAAATAGCTCCTTGGGAACATATTGAATTTCTTCTATGTGAATATATATTTCAATCTCTTTTGATTAGTATATATATCATAATTTTCTCCATATTGATAATGTCTCTAAAATTTTAAAACCAAGATCACTAATACCATCTTCAAATCATGTGTTGAGTAATTTTTCTCATGAGTATTTAACTATCATGGCGCATAAGAAATTATCTTATCATTATACACAAAGACACATCCCAATCCCTTTTTCAAAGCATCACTATCTATTATAAACCCTTCCCCACTTTGAGGTAATGTAATTGCATGAGAAGTGAGAAACCTATTATTTAGTTGAATCATTCTTAATATTACACTATAAAAAAGAACTTTATTCTCTTCCATGTTAACTTGGTTAGTGGATTTTATAGTCTTGAAAAATTTCTCAAAAAATATCGGTAATATCTTTCTAGCGCAAGAAAAATATGAATCTTAGTTACAATGGTTGGTTGAGACTTTGTTTGATAACTTCAATTCTTAATGGATCTCCGGTTATTCCCTTTATTATTATTATATAACAAAATAATGATACTTTATACAAAAAAAATTAACACTTACTAAATTTGGGATGTATTTTTTATTTTCTCAATGTCTTTAACACAAATTTAAAATGATCTTCATGATCTCCCATTCTATTTGAGTATATCTAAATATCTTATGTAAAGTAATCTAAAAAATGATTACGGTAGTATATAAATACTATATTGATTGGATATATAATGATAGAGGTAAAATTTTTAAGTCCAAAGGGTATTACTATAAATTAATAGTGTCCATACCTTGAGCAGATAACTATCTTGGAAATATCTTCTCTTTTAACTCTAAACTCATGATAACCAGATCAAAGTGAAATTCTTAAGAACTATGAAGTTCTTATTAGTAGATATAGTAGATCACTAATATGGGGTAGAGTATAATTTATCTTTATCGTGATTTTAATAAGATCATGATAATCAATGTAAAGACACATCAATCAATGCTTCTTTTTTGGAAAAGGGGACTAGTGCACCCCACGATGAAGCACTGAGGAATATAAAAACCTCATCCATGTTACCTTTTTTGGTTATTATTTAACTCATCAGATTCAATTCTGTCCATCCTATATAGACTCTTTGAGATAGGCATGAATCCAGGTATGTTTTTGATTAAAAACTCAACCATACACACTAGAGGAAGACCAAATAGTTCATCTAAAAGTAAATTAGTAAATTACCTTAAAATATAAATGAGATCAATTATGAATTTCTCCCCAATTATTTGATTATAAATTAACTCATTTTTGGGTATCATAAGTCATATTATAAAATTTTCTTCCACAACCAGTTCCTAATCGTAATTATGTTGATACATGATAATATGATTATTTGGGATATGAAATAAGACTTTACTATCCTGATAGTTGATATATAGTTTATAAAAGTAAATCAAATAAATAAGAAATATTATGTTTAATTCACCCAATAGAAGAAGAACTAGATTCTTAAGAATCATCCTCCCACAAATCTCAGTCTAAGAAGGTTTATAAATCTCAGACAAAAATAAATTTTCCACTATGGGTTTTAACTTATAATTCAATAACCATTATTTGGGGTGGTGATTCCTCATTCTTAGAAAACTTGTGTGATATAAAATAATGTAACAAACCAGAATCAAATAAGGTATTAACATATTTAAAAATGGGATCATGTGTACCTCACATTAATTAATATTCATAATCTACCTCTATAGTAGTGATTAAAGATTACCTTCTTTATTCCCTTAGTTTGGGAAGTTTTATGGGTATATTTTTTTTTATTGGACAAATTTTTGGTGTATTTGATTAGTATAATGTTTGAAATCTTTTTACTTGATGCATTTTAGTGCTGGTGGATCATTAGATAATATCTTATTCTACTATTTTTCATTAATTGTAAACTTAGACATAGATTAATAATTTTTGTCTTTATGTCCTAATTTACCACAATTAAAATGCTTCCCTAATCCCTTGATATATCTACATTGGTACATTCTCCCGCGTTTATTTAATTTTTGAAATTTTATTTTCTTCCCACCATTTATCTTATCATGGGTGTTTCCATAATACTTCACTTTCCTTTTTCTTTTCTGTAAAATATTACTGGGTTCTTAATTTCATATATACTTTAATAGAACATAAATAAATCTCTTTGTAGATACCAATTTTTCATTTGTCTAACTCCCTTAAAAGATGTGGTTTTAATCTAGTGGAGAAAAGATCTATTTTAATTTTAGTGAAAGAGATGAAACTAAAGGAATACTCCATGAGCCTTATGAAATTTTCTTTATATAATCTATTAGATTCTTCCTATTTTTTCTTTAATTCCATGAATTTTCTCTTCATTTTTTGTTAAAGATTCTAAGGAAAATACATAGTGAAAAATATATTCTTGAACTCTTCCTAACCCGTAGAGACTATATCCACATTTTACACTGTGTTCTTATTAATACTCCACCCCTGGTAAACATCACCTTCTAAATAATATAATTCCAAAATGACTTTCTCATGGTCCAAGAACTGGAGGATCGAAAATATTTTTTTTATATTACCCCACTTCCCAACTGTTGTTGGATTAGAATACCCTCTAAAAGTGGGTGGAAATTACCTTATAAATGAATATATGACAAGTTTATCCCTTATTACATTTTTTAAGCTCAATATGATTTGGGTTTTTACCCACAACTTGTGATGTTTCTATGAGAATTTTTATGAAGATTTTCATTACATCACCAATTTCATTAGGTTTCCTACTGGGATAATCACTACATTTCCATTGCACCCATTGTTAACTCAGAGAATTCAAGTTTTTTCCAATACCTTAGATAAAGGAAGACTGGAAAATGAGTCTAATTAAAAAAAATAATGTATATAAAATAAAACTATACACTTAAAATGTTGATTTCATAAATGACATGAATAAGTTATCCTATAAATCTCTAGGTTCCAATCTAAGTTATCCATTATTAGTAGTATAACTAAACTAGTTATATATATTCAAATACTTAATCAATGTTTATAAATACAAATTGATTAACCATAACATATCCCCTTGGAGTTTCAATTATGGTGTGCAGTTAGACCTCTTTGTCATGCACCAGGTCATAGTAAAGTTAATAACTAATACACCATCTTTGAGGCTATTACCCCTAGTTACATATTTTCCAGAGCCAGAATACCCTTATAATACCCTGAAAGTATTTAATTTCTTTGAGAACCATATAACCTCTACATTAAAAAATATTTTGTTTGTATCCTATATTTATAATCAACCCTTATATTTATTCTTAGGGTTTTTCTAGAGTTCTCTGAAATAACCTAAAAAATTAATTAAACCTTAATCTGACACCATCTTTAAAGACACAAGATAAATATATCATAAATAGTATGAAAATATAATGATTTAAATAATACATATCAAAATATTTACACAATACAAGGATCAGAAGGTTTAGTGTCTTGGAAATCAGATCGAAAAATATCTTATTTTTCTTCACTTGTGAAAATTACTCCAAAAGAATGCTCTTATAGAACTTTCTCTATATGTCTCGCATGATATAATAATCTTCAATACCTGGTGATTGGAATCATAATAAATGGATTATATCAAAAAATTAGTAAGAAAAATGAATACCATAAAGTGTAATATAATAAACATTAAAGAGAACATGAGGAAGACGTAAATATCTTACAAAAATATCAATGAAATTAGATGATAATCATAAAACATGTTAGATTTATATAAGATCTTTAAAAGATAATTAATAAATCATTAAAGATATGAAATGGAATAGAATACATCTCAATGGTCATATAACATGTGATCATGACATAAATGTGTGAAATTATTAAAAAATAAGGCGGAATCATGAAAACATAAAATTTAATGAAAAGAAAATGCATCTTGAAAAATTGGTCTAACTTGACTAAGAACATGGAAATTTTGGAACAACCTTGAGAATATAAAACCCTATGTGAGAAAAACCATTATTTCCATTCCTATATGAAAGAAAACAATATTTCCACCCTTGAAAATGTGAGAAAACCCATCAAGCCCTTTCTTTTGTGAACAAACTCATTATGTCTACGCCTGACTGTCTCATTAGATATAAACATAAAAAAATTCATTAAATGGAGATATAGAGACCCACTGATCATCACCCATACGCATGTGTGCTAATTAAAACCAATCATCATTATATCTTAAAAAACCCATGAAAAATAATAGGTTGAATAAACATCCAAATGAAAATAATTATCATTTCATAAAGAACCCATGAAAATAAAATGGATTTCATAATATTTTCAAACAACATCATGAATTAAATAATTTGATACCAAAAACAAGATCTAATAAAATAATAAAATAATAAAAGAAAATATAGGGTGAAACATGAAAAATAATTCCTTTAGAGAAATATTATTTCAAGACAATGAAAAATAAATTTTTAAAAGTTCTCTTTGAAAAAATTTTGTATTAATTATTCCAAAAGTCATAGTCACACGTCTTGTTTCAAAACTTATCATTTATTTTATTTTAAAAAAAAGTGAAAAGAAAACTATTAATAAAATTTTATTTTTATTATACACTCTTTTAACACAATGATATAATATATAACATCATTTAAAATTTAAAATATAGAGATCATAAGGGAAATAAAATCAAGGGAAAAAAATAAAACTGAAAGGAAGAAGTTTTAGTTACCAAAACCCTTACCTTTAGGATTGATTTACATAGTAGAGGTTCCAAACACTGTATCATAAAGATAATGATATTAATTACTTATTTCCAAAAATTATTACAATAGATTTACATTTATAATCTTTATTAATAAAAATTCTCTTCATATATAATAATTTTTTAATCTCTTTTCAAAATCGGGTGTTAATAATCTTATTTGTTTTGAATTAGGTTTATAAAAGTGATGTAAATATTCATTTTTATCCCAAATATTATGATTTAAAAAATATTAAAGTAGTTTTAACTGATTTGTTATAATGACTTGTAATTTTATAATTCCATTCCATGGGAGTTTTAGTCATGTTTCATGAAGAAAAAAACAATGATGATCTAGTTTCAGGTTATTTACCGATATCGATGGATTAACATATAACGATCATTAATTTTTATGTAATCTGAAAAGAAAATTGTAAAAGATATATATTAACAACATATATCATGTTTAATAAAACCATATTATCTAAAACTATCCACTTTTGGAAGTTAAGGAAAATGAAACACATTTATTCCTGGAAGCGGTAGTCGATACAACATAGGATTCACATTTTTGTTTATCTTAATGGAAAAGGGAGGGTGGTTAATTATTGTAAGATCATTATATTAACATAAACATATAATATTAAAAAAAAATATGAGTTTGTGATGGTGAAGTTAAATTTTAGGAATAAAAAAATCATACAAAGAAATAGAGAATAGAATGATAGGTTACAAACTTATACCTAACTTTATGGGTTATTTCCTTTGTAAAGGGGATTAAACCTTTTATGGATGATATTTTGAGAATACTAGAACCTACTTAATGTGGAAAAGAGTGTGTATAAGATGTTATGATATATTTTGGGGAAATATTAATGTGTTTTTGTGGGATGGGAATTACTGATAGGAGTGCTCCTTTTATAAGATAAAAGGAGATAAAGTTTTATAAATACCAAAAATTTCTCAATAATGGTAAGTCACTCTCAAATAAAGTGGATCCAAAATTGAGAAATAATAGATATGAGATGCGATAAGTTCAATATACACCTACAAAAAACAATTAAAAACATATTTAAAAAATGTTAGTCACTTTAACTCTAAGGTTACTCATTTTTTTACCATTCTAGTTTTCACCAAAGTAACTAGTTTTTACCTAGTTAATTTATAAATTATTCCCAAAAATAAAAGAGTTATTATTATATAAATTTAACCTAAGGATTAAAAATTTAAAATATATTTTATTAACTTTTTAAAAGTTATAAAAATTAATTCCAAATACTAAATGTATAATGTATTACAAACATTTTTTTTGAAAAATATAACTTAAATTATAAAATGTAAAATATTGGTTTATAAATTAAAACAAACAGTTTTAAAATTATAAATTCACTTATAAAATACATATTTTTTCAATTAAAAAGGATTAATAAATTTTTAATTCATAATTATATGCTAAAAATTTGATAAATGTCGTGTTATTTGTAAAAAGGATATTTAACACTATTCAAATAAAAATCAATTTTTTAGAAGAATATCTAAAATTAAACTTATGATAACATGTCCATGATAAATTAAACAATGAAGTTATTTTTTCTCAAATTAAAATCCAATAATCAATAATTTTTATATCTAACTAAAAGCATAAAATATTGATAAACACTATTTTTATTCGAAAATAACTTTAGGTATATTAACTATTATCTTTTCATATAAATTAATATTTAATAGTGTGAATAATATATTTACAAAAAATATGTTATATTTGGAAATAATTACATGTTTTAATTTTTTTGTCAGTTTCTTAGTTTTACCAATTCAATAAATATTTAAATTGATTTTTTTGTTTTTTTTGTATATATATATATATATATATATATTACATAATTCCATTACCACTTTTTATACTGACCGATTATACATATACCTTATGATAGACTATATTTGTTTCATTTTAGTGTTGTATTTGGATCAAGAAATGAAACCCAATATTTATTTAATAAATAAAAAATTGTATTGTTACACCTAAGGTGATTATTACTATGAAAATAATTCAATAAATTTGAAGATTCCTATCATGGAATATTTTACTTATGTTTTTATAGTTTCACCTCCTCGAAAGAATTTATATAGTATCCAATAGGATAACTGAAGCATAAAATACATACATATTAAATCATTTTATATGAATAATGATTACATATCACAACAAATAACACATTGAAACCTATGGCGTTAGTTTCTTTGGAGACTAAATACATAACCAACTTATTTTATAATAATTATTCAATATCTATCACATATATTAATTGTACATGATACCCTTATAAACTATCATATATAATGATCTTATTCATAACATGGGTAGTGGAAACATGCGAATGGGTGAGCTCTAATTCTCAGTAAGGGTAAACATAAGAGATAAAAATAAAATAAAATATGTTAAAATATTAGTGTGATAACAAAATCAGGGTACATGGAAATAACATAATATGTTACTACCTAATGAAACATATATCATAAGCAGTGATCTATGGAAAAGGTTTTTGGAATAACATAAGAAAAAACTTATAGGAGTGTAGAAACATGAGTCAATAATCTTGAGCCATGAAAATATAAAATAGTCATAAGAATATTAAATAATAGTATGTCATAAGCATAATAATAGAAAAAAATTGTTATATACAATCTCATTTCCATAACCATCATTTCATAATGTGTGTATTCCTATAGTAGATTGGGTTCACTCACCATTCTCATAAAAATTGTGGATATAATACCATAATGTATTTTGTTAACTCCCCAGTCTCATACATGTAATGTCATGAGATTTAAATATTTTCCCAATGAATTGGATGAAAAAATAATTTTGACACTACATGTCACAAAAATGAAAACAACACCTCAATATTCTATATGAACATGAAAATATTAATAATTATATCATAGGATAATTAACCCATGGGAATTAAATGGGTTCCAGGAAAAAATATATAATATATTATCATAATCCATCTAGAGAATGAATTTGAATGGAATCATTAGATAATATCCCAAGTGAGGCATAAGAATCATTAACATATTTTTACATAAATGAAAATCACTTTTATAAGAACATTGGAAAATAATTTAAAAATAAAAAACAATATCATTTACTTTTTAAAACTTTTGTTTTAAAATAAAATATTTTATTAATCAATGGGAATATAAGTTACTTTGTATAACCATGAAAAATTTGAGATGAATATTGTCAAATAAAAATGAATAATATGGAATCAAATGGAGTTCATATAGAAAATGTTAAAAAGGAATATTATTTTCACACATTCCTAAAAACAGTTAATGTCAATTGAAAATGTACCATGTGGGAAAAAATAAAAAATATATCTTCCAAAATTTGGAAAATAAAGTAAATAAAATATAAAATTAACTTAATAAATCATTGAAGTATTGAAAATAATATACATAAAACAATATAAGGAATATGGCCATGCAAGAGAAATATTTCTGATTGAAAATAAGATATAAGGTCAGTTCCACTTACAAGAATCTTTTAAATTGATTTATAAAACCAAAGGAAGTGAAATAGTAATAAGAAATGTAAAACCTAAAAATAAAAAAATTATATAAAAATATATGTGGAGTAATAAAAATAAAAATTTCCCCCTATTATAATTTTATATAAGTAACCTTGATTTCAAAGTGATATTGGGAAAAAAACACTTACCTCAAATTCCTTCTTGGTCAGATGCATTCTACCACCATAATTAATAACTTTATATTTATCATTATTATGTGTACTAACCTCATTCATAGTTATTTTACTTAATACCAACCATTTATAATTCCTTATAACCCACATATTAATTATTTATATTTAAAATTAATATTAAGGAGTTAATTTTTCTGTTTTTTCCACACATGTTTTAGTTTGACGATCCTAGTCCTTTATCATTGATCATGGATTAATCAGCTCCAAAATGTTCATTATGAAATATAATATATTTTTTGATATATTTATGAAGCTCCATTTTCATTTAATAGAACTTATGATGATCATTTATATAGAACGATGGAAAATACCCCTTTTCTATGAAATTTTATTCTACAAAAAGAAATTATTTTATTAATGAATATACATATGTATAATACCGTTCTGTAATTTTTTAAAGATGTTATATAAACTAATATTACACAATATTAATATAATTAATGTTTTATTACACATTCTTTCTATAAATTTTATCACATTGTTCATGTAAGATGTAAAACCGACCAAAAAAAGAACATGTTATAAAAATTGATTGAAAAATAACTTGTTATTATATAGTAATAACATAATTTTAAAAAATAGTAAATATTTCTAAAACAGTTTATTTAAGTTATAAATAATATTCAATAATATTTAGATGGGGAAGATAGATAATAATTATTAAGTAGAGGATAACCCTTATACTGAGGACTTGAATATCCCTTTAGAATGACTCTTGGAGATGAGGAATTTGGGACTTATTCTCATGACCAGGGGTCCAAAAATGTGAGAGAAGATTTTTATTGAGAGAATTTATTTATGAATTTGAGATAATTTATAATTAAAGGTGAGGGTTTAGGTGGGTAGATGAGGGGTCCTTTTATAGGCATGGTTGAGTGACATTTTTTTAAATGCCCATTACTTATTGTCCAAGGATGCCATTTTAAAAAGGAATGTGGACACTAGAAAAAATGAAAATATATTTTTTTAGTTCAATAATTTCATTATCTATCCATTTAGTGATATTAGTTTTTAGTATTTTATGACCGTATCCCCTAATTTAACCCCTTCACTTAATTTTTTCTTTTACCGTGGTGACTAACTTTTACCTTGGTGGCTTATTTTTATAAATGAAAATTACATTAACCTTATTTCATAATTTGGATATGATGGTTAAAAATAATATATCTATTTTATTTTACAAAATTTTTAGAATTGTTAAAAAGTAATTTAAAAAAATAAATGTATAACATATAAAAATAGTTTCTAAAAATAAATATATTTTTAATCCCAAAATATACTTATTCTTATTCCATGGAAAATAATAATAATTATATGAATAATAATTTATTTTATTATATATATAAACTATATATTTCATTAAAATCATTCCTGAATAGTGGTAATTATATTTATTAATAGAAAAATTCCAAAAAAATGATTTTTTTAAATTATCCCTTTTATCATTAAATGAATTTAATAACATCCCATAAAATATATTATTACCAATAAATTTTATCAATCTATTAGAATAAGAATATTTATTTGGAAACATAAAATCATTAATTTAAAACAATTAATAAAAATACCTATTTTAAAATAAATATCATTTTCTTTTTATTTATTTCAATAATTATTTATTATATGTGAATTATATTCTTCATTTAGTACAAATATTACCCCAATTCAATGTAACTATTGGTTATAAGTATATCCAGAATCCATAATATATATATATATATATCCAATGATTATATGTTCAATGACAATATGTATAATAGTCTTACATATAATAGTCGTATATATAACAATCATATTTCATTACTATATGTTACATTACATACATCTCTATAATGACTAATCCTATTCATTTACTTTATTCTCAAAATTTATACTATATTTATATATTTATATTGTTTTCCTTATTTACATAGTAATAATTGGATTCATAATTATCAATTAAAACCATGAAGGAGCATATTTTATATTCATGGTATTTTTATTTACTTGGGATTTTATTCCTCTTATAGTTCTCTTAATTATTTTTCATATTAAATTATCAAAATTCATCAATGATTACGAGAAATTGTATAATTTTACCCCAATAAAATATATCATGGTTTATTTTTTTTTAGTTTTGTGTTAATTAACAACTATCAAGCACAAACAATTTATTTAAAAATAAATAAATCATAACATCATAGGGTGTTACATTCTACCAACATTAAAATAATTTCACCTTTGAATTTTTTTTACTTTGTTGAAGAAAAATTAGGTTACTTATACCAAATTACATCCCAAAGTTCCCAATTTTCTTCCTCAAAACTTTTATTCCTCAAGATAACATTAACCAAGTGAGTGTTCTTATTCATGGTACTTTATATATGTGATAGAAGATTTGTAAAAATTGTTCCTCGTAAAAGAGATCATGATTTATCCATTTATCCTTTGAGTTTGGTTCATGTGATAGATTGTTTATATACTTCTTTAAAATTGATACATTTAAAACATCATGTAGTTGAGAGCAGTTTAGAAGAAGTGTATGATGATAACATACCATATGTACTTGATCAATGATTTAAAAAGGGACAATATATAAAGGGATCAATTTTATCTTCTTCTTGAATCCAATAACCCTCTTCCATGTTGATATTCAAAGGAATTACTTATCTCAGACTTAAAACTCCAAATATTATCTATGATTATTTACATATATCTTCTATAAATTTTCTATTGTTTTAATGTTTCATTGAGTATTTTGAATCCCATATAACATTTATTTAACAAGATCTAGTCCCAACAGCTTACACTCTATAACTTCATCCCAACATGTTGGATTTCTACACCACTTTCATTACAAATCCTCACATTGTTCCTTATGAATTCAATAATGGAAATTTTTTTTATAAGAAAAATATTCTAGTGGAAGGTGTTGATCAAAACCTCTTTTAAATACATTATATAGGATCTAAACATATCTTTTAATGTTTTAATGGTACGTTCAGATTGAACATCAGTCTGAGGGTGATAAATAGTACTAAATCCTAACATCATATTAAATGATTATTAAAGAATTCTCCAAAAAATCACGGTAAAACTTTAATCATAATATGATATAATGGAAATGTTATTCCATGTATAATTACTCCACCAATAGCCCGAAGGACTTCATTTTTTATTGATTTTTGATAATCCACCTTTCAAGGGGTGAGATGGAACCCTTATTAAGCCCATAGGTGTAAGTATTACATGGCCCATAGGCCTTAGAGGAATTAATTTACCGTAGGCTTCAAATATTACATACAACCCAGACTAACTACTTGGAACTGCTCCTCCCCAGCATCTTCATCGTGAAATCAACTCTCCACCTTCGCATGGCTATTCAGCTAGGCTTTCCCATGCATGCACAGGCTTGTCCCGATGGCAGGTGCTATACTCTCTCATTCTTGCAATCCATTTAGCTTCTGCTATGGTGAATTCTCCTTGCCCATCCTTCTTCTAAAGCTTGTTCCTTGTAGGTTTTCTGGTTTGCATCTGCACTTAAGGTGTCCTGAAGGCCTTGAGGTGGCCTAAAGGCCTTACTGACGCAAAGGTCGGGGTGGCTCAAAGGCATTAAAGGACTCAGAGACCAAATTAGTGGCCTAAAGGCCCAAATGGGGGAATATTCTCAGCTGCTATAGTGTCAAATAGTGACTGCTATAGTACCTACTACAGTACTGCTACAGCACCTGGAAATTAGCCTCTACCTGGATTTGATTCTGGATCGCTTGGATGCACTTAAGGAGTCCTCACCAACTAGGCTGAGGCTCATGTGCTACTCATTCGTTTATTTATATCTTAAACAGTTGATCAAGTGATAAATCTTTTGGAATAGCTAATAAATGCACTACATTTATAAAATGACCAACTACACCCAAATTATATTTTGGCCTTCAGATTTATTAGGAAGTCTTACAATGAAATCCATGGAAATTTTATCCCATTTCCATTCAAGGGTGATTTTTTTTAACATTACCCCCTTATACTTCCTTCATTATAACTTAACTTTTTATTACACTAAGAATTAAGATATATATTCCTAAATCTACCTCTTTATATTTTCCCACTAGAAGTGATTTAGGAAATTTTATACATCTTTGTGCTTCTAGGATGGATAGAGAATGGTGAGCTATGTTCATCATCAATCACTTACTTCTTTAATTTTGGTATTTATGGGACACATATTCATTTATCAAATCTTATAATTCTATCATTGTCAATGTTTAACTATTGAAAATTTCTTACCATGATCTATAGCTCCATATAATTATTTTGTTCCTCCTTGATCATCACATGGATGGATGATTGAGAAATTACATGGTAAATTAAGTATTTATCCCCTTTTCTTATGATATTAATTTCCATCCTTTACAAATCCATAGGTATTAGGTCTATTTTAATACTTATCAGGGATAATGTAACATGATCCTTTCTACTCAAATCATTAACCATCTTTTTTTTCTTTATAAGGTGGTAATATACTAAGCCGTCATAGTACATGATTTACTCAAACCATCTAAATTTGAACATTTTCAACTCCATATTTTTGAATGTATACTTTAAGATCTTTTGATCAATATATATATCACACTTTTCACCATAGTGGTAATGCATCCACATATTTAATGAAAATATTATCACTGTCAACTCTAAATCCCAAATAAATTAATTTTGTGTGAACCTTTAATTGATGTGATCCATATGCTACCATAATATCATTTTTCCTGAGGGAAATTCCCAACCCATTCATTGATGCATCAATTTATAACACACACCATTATTCACTATAGGGTTGTTCGATTATAGGTGAATTAACCAAAAATATTTTAATATTCTTGAATCATTCTTCACATTAATTTATCCAATGAAAATTTACTCCCTTCCAAGTTATGATGATTATTGAAATTTATAGTCACGATAAATTTATCAAAAAATATCAGTAACATCGAACTAATTTATGAAAATTATAGATCCTAGTTACAGTGGTTAGTATATCCCATTATTTCAGTTAACTTCATCTTTTAGGGATCTAGATTTCAGTAACCAACTCGTGTTGACCCTAAACCAGTCACCCGAGCCGATCCGCTACAAGGCCCGAGGGGAGTTCCTGATCCTCACGGGCTGGCAAAAAGCGTTGGGACATCAACAGAGGCTGTGGGAATGATTTCTCCCAATAAAAATAAATAAAGTAGCAGAAATAACACAGAGCATCATAGAATAAATAAACCAGGTAAAGTGACTAAACCAGAATGAAAGAAAATAAAACTAACCAAAATCGACGTCTGAACTAACTCTGTGTGACCCCACAGGTCACTCTCCGACTCAACGATCAAGCGTCACCCAAGGAGAGCGCACTCAAGCTATAGCCTGCACAAACACTAAAAACAGAAAATAACTATAGGCATGAGTATTAAAACTCAGTAGGCTATCCCGATATATGTTCTTATTGCACTACCTTAAAAATTAAGAAACATCAATTCTAATTTTGAACTACAACATATTAAAGTATGAATTTCTATAATTTTTACTTGAAAACAAAGTATGAACCATTGCCCTTATTCATTTGAAAAAAAATAACAAAAGAGTTTGAAACACATTTTCTTTTGAAAACCATTATCATAGGAGTTAGGAAAACCAAAATGTCACTTTCATGAGAAACACCACACAAGGGTGCCAAGGTGGATATAGAAATGGAAATGTAAATTGGTATGAAAATATCTCATCAATAGTTCATTATCTAAAAGCCACTAGACATAGGAGAAACTGAGATATCGAAAATAATCCAGACGACACTAATACCTGCGACCCCATCTATTGTAGCATGCCACATACGATGAAATCTAATGCTCCAAAATGCTCGACCATCCTTTCTCAGGCAGGCCGAGGGAAAATCCCATAGTAATAAGCCCAAAGATATTGCTTACTATAGCCCACTGGTTAGTACCATAACCTACTAGTGAAGTACTCATCTCGGACAATTCTCTCAATATGTCTGGTTCGTATGTCACAAATATAAAAGGAGGTGAGCCAATAGATGTTGTCGAGCATGAAATCACAACCTATATTTATGATAACATTTCACAGAAAGTCTCACCCCGAGTCTCCCCAAATATTTCCCTCATTCCTTAAATTCAAGAAATACCAAGGGTTCCCAACCAAGGGAACCATATACTAGAACCCGAAGATTCCAAACCGAGGACATCCCAACCATCCCATGTCAACAAGGTACTAGGAACATCCACGAGGGTTTTACAATAAACACTTTACCTCATTTTTTTAAAGTGGACAAATGGGCCTTTAAAAACTATTTAAAAAACCCACTTTTGTCAAAGGTACAATTTCCACATTTCCAAAAGAGAAGTAAACACATCATTTAACATATCCAAACATTGATAAAACGCTTTTTAATATAGTTGGACTACACACTCAAGACCCCAACCATATTTAATGAAATTCCAAAGCACACTAAAACCCAAACCACAATTTTGTAAAAGGAAAACCACTTATAAAACCACTAAAATAACCGAAAACATTGTTTCACATGTTTCTGATACATTTATAAACCCCAACAATTTATTTTACATCACACTTTACTCCAAAAATCCAAACGGGCATTTTATAAAGAAAATAGGGAATGCAATGTTAAATAAAACAATTTCAATTTAACAATCAATGAATTATGAACCCCAATCAGCATGCCATAATTTTATTTAAATTTTTGAACCTTTTTTAACTTTACAAACCATGTGTGTAAACATCTGGTATTAACAACTCGACACAATGCACTACCTATTTATAAAAAACTATTTTTTGAAATAGAATGCACCCCAGAAACACCCTCTTTTTTAATTTTCACTACCAAAATAATTTAATAAATGTTTTAGGAATTCATAAAACACCATCAAGAGGCACACCATGGTTCTATTCCAAAACACACCCAATTTCAGAAAAAAAAATATCACTTTAAAATTAACTACAAAATGAGACCATTTAAAAAAAGACTTCTAGCGTCAAGCGCATACCATGAAACTAACAATAAGGTTGCACAAAAATATTTAACATATATATAAAGTGGAAAAAATCTTATAATTAGAGTTCCTTAAATTAAAGATGCCAAGTCCAAGGGGATTCCTACCTCGAAACTGAAGCGTGATGAAGAAATGTGCGTCCGAAAACCCTTGGTAAAGTCCAAAGACCAACATATTAAATATCAAGGACTCAAAACACATACATAAACCCCAATTATGGTATGTGAAACCAAGAAGTGAAGAGAAAACACCCATCTCAAATGGTTGCGGTAACCTGAAATGATTTGAAACACCTCGCCTTCGATGGCGAACACCACACACCCCCACCAAATAAGAAACATCAAAATTGGATTAACCTACAACTAGGGTTTAGTTAAAACAAATAATCACCAAGGGAAAACCCCCAAAACAAGGGAAGGAAGGGAGAATACATTGGAAGAGAGATGTTGGAGGCGGTCAGTGGATGGAAAATCATTGGAAGGGGGCGATGGACAAAGGAGGACCGTGCAGTTGAAGGTGGGTCGGCTAGGGGGGAAAGTGTCACTGGAAAACAGGATGTCTCAAGGGATTTTCTGCTTGTGAATAGGAGGTCGGGGGTGCTATTCGAATGAGAAGGAGGGAGGTGGCAGTGGGGGTCACACCACATAGAGGGAGGGATCACCAGGAGTTCCGCCGTCGTTGGATCATCCTTCTTGAGCACAGCAAGGGGGAAAATGGGGGGGGGTAGTGGGTCTACCAAGCATAGAAGAGATAGTGTCCCGGGTGAACAAGGGGGTGATGAGGCTCCGGAAAGTGCCTGGGCTGCGGTGGTGTTGATGCGATGCTATGAGGAGGGTTGAGTCCGAGGGAGGCCACTGGGCATGCTGCACACAGTGGAATGGGTCGCGAGGGAGGGAGGAAATTGGAGACAGGGAATAAAAAAACACTACAACCCTAAAAATAAAAGGTAAACTAACCTAACACAAAAATAGATAAAAATATAATAACATAATAATAATAATAATAATAATAATAATAATAAAATCATAATAATAATAGTAGAAGTAATACCTTAATGATAATAATAATAATAAGAATAACGATCATAATCATAATATTCATAATAAAAATAATATTAATACAATAATAAAATAATTCCTAAGAACTGTTTTAATTAACATTAATTTCAATTGTAATATTTAGAATAACAATAATAATAATAAAAATAATAACATGATGATAAAATTAAAAATAATAAAAGTATTTATTTCATTTCAAGAATAATAAAATCCTTAATTAAAATAAAAAATTTAAAAGAAAACAATTAATGTTTGTTTTAATTACAATATTTATTTATTTTCACTTTCTAAGAATAGGCGATCACACAGTTGTAAGGGCGAAGCCGTGCAACTTCCAAATTTGCACTCCACCCATGCACCAGACGACATCAACACCAAAAGCACATTTTTTCACAAAAACTCAAAAATTTCATCCGAGACTCACCTCAAACCCCCAAAAAAATTATTTAAAGAAGAAAATAATTAAATAAATTGAATGCACGGGTTGGGGTGTGATAATTCTCCCCACCCTAACACTTTTCATCCCTAGAAATCCATGACCATCCACCCGATCGATCAACACATAATGATTCCACACAACACGATCCAACCTCTTAACACATGGTCATTCCATCGACCACCAACAGGACTTAACCCTATCACTCGAAAAAAATTACCAGCTAAGGGGAGGCCTGAATGGACTCCCCACCATAAGAATTCAACTAGCATCAAGTAACGGCTTAAGAGAAAACCCAAAGAGATGGTGTGTCTCCCCACCATAATGAACAAACTTATACACGACCAAACATAAATTCAACTTAGACGTGCACCGAGCCTTACTCAATCTAAAAAGAAACACATAAAGAACAATTAAACCACTCAGTACCATCTTAAAGAAATATGAGCTGAACTGAAAAATCTTTACGAACCAAAAAAACATCACCCCATGTATGGGGAGGGAGGGCCCCAAGGATTGGATCAGTGGAAATATGATTGACAACTACTCACAACTCATCACCTCGGGATTTCCACAAACCGAAGCCGCAACTATTTCCGATGGGTGGTCCATGCAAGTTCACTAGTTGTAAAATCATATCCAAATAGGAACAATTATTGACATTGTGAGAGGGATAAGTTCATCCCTCTTTTTGCGATGAGAGGAGAATTACAACGACTAAGAACCCACAACAGACAGACTAAAACTGCCTCACTTCAATGATAGAGGCACAACCTTATCCAAGCTTCTTCAAATTACCTCGGGGTTCCTGACTATGCACCGACTTCACTCTGAGGCCTTTTGGATGGAACACTGATGGATGAAGCTTTTCCTTCCTCATAGTCAGGTTTTGATAATCCTGATAAGAAACATAATCATTTTGATTTGATAAAATAAAGGACAAGATTTTAAACTGAAAAACATACCGGCATTGAAGACAAGAGTTCATAAAAAGACCCACGACATTCCCATACATTTTAAACCCAAAACGACACCCATACAATATCCACGATAAGAGATCCCTTAAACTAGAAGGAAACATACATAAGAAACTTTAAACAAAAACCCAACAACTTATCACTTATGAGAACACCCCCCGTGATGCTTTCTAGTGATGTCTCGACAAAATTGTTGTAAGTGACCCAAACATCCACAAACATGATAGGGATTAGGAGTACTTGGGCACTATGGATTCTTGTGACCCAGCTTGCCACACTGATAAAACACGAGGATCTCTCACTCCGAATAGGTTGATGAAAGAACCCGATTCCTTTTGATTCCATGACTTTCTTTATCGACTTTCGATATCTTACTCATCTTCTTGTTGGAATTATCCCCACTACTCCAAAGAATTGGAGGGAGGACCACATCAAGCACTCCCACCATCATGGCTTCAACATGAAAATATTGTCTCACCACATCGAGAAAAGAAGTTAGGTTGGGCTCTGACACCTTTGACTGTAGATCGGGGCGGAGACCTGCCTTGAAACGCCGAGCCTTCATGGAGTCATCTGTGGAATACCATGAATCATAATGGACCAGCTCCACTAAGCACTAGAAATATTCTAACATGGATCTGTCGCCCTACTGTAGACAACACATCTCCTTCTCCTTTCTCACCTTTTCTTCCTTAGAGAATACTGGAAAAATGGACAAATCCTTGAAAAAGTCCCAAGTAAGCTCTTGAAGAGGCTTGTTCCAAGACACCGACTTCCACCATATCCATGGTGAACCTTCAAGCATGAAAGTAGGAAACTTGACCTTCAATGAATCAGGAAACTAAATTAGGTTAAAGTCTCTTTAAATCTTACACATCCACTCCTCCCCTACATAAGGGTCTACTTGACCATAAAGGAGAGGTGGATCTAGCTTCCAAAACTGAAGTATAAAATCCTTAGGTTGATCAACCCTACTACGATCACCCATCGGAGCTTCAAGGGGATAACCATTGGACTAGAAAACTCACGAACCCAATCAAGGCAAACTCAAAAAATAAAAATCCTAAAAATCAAACACCACAAAGCTGAAAATCACTAAACAAAAAATGAACGAGCTATCATAGCATCAAAAATTTTCTCTTTGAAAACATCTTTAATTTTAAACAAGCTTGGTGGGTTAAAACCTTTCCATTGGTATTATTTAGAGACCCGCTCACATGCATGTATCTGTGCCTCCCCGGGCATCCATCCACCATACCAAAAATCCATTCATATTCCAATATTCCACTATGCATGTGAGATCCCATCGAAACACCAAGGCCAAAACAAAGCAACTCCATTTTCCAAAAACCAATCATTCATAACACTTATTTTAAAACAATCATCAAATTAAATATGTAAATTCGAAAAACCATTTTTCAAAACCAATTTTTCTGATTCAAACCACCTACATAAGTTAGAGGAAACCTAAAACAACTCAACATGGAACTAGTGTCGGTGAGTGACTTGACCATATGGTTGGATTCCATATGCCAAACACGTCACTGACACAGAGATCCTTTTAAGACCGTACCCCAAGCTCCACATGGCTTTCAAGGTCATGTGGCTTAGGAGGAAATTAGCCCAACTCCCTTTTTTGTATACCAATAATAAAACGTTCTATAAAAACCCAAAGAAACTAATTAGACCAGACTTCCCATGGAAACCTGAGGATCAGAACATGTAAGAGTTTGTGACGCTCTTCCTACACCAACCCCTAGAGTCTTGACAATCCTACTCTATCTACCTTGACATCCCAAATAACAACGGGCACTCTAAAAAGTGAGGTCCACTAAGAGACAACATCCTCTGATACCATTTTTTCATGAACCAACCCGGATCAACCCTAAACCGGTCACCTGAGCTGATCCACAGCAAGGCCCAATGGGCGTTCCTGATCCTCCTGGGCAGGCGACAAGTGTCGAGGCATCAATAGAGGATGTGGGAATGATTTCACCCAATACAAATAAATAAATCAACAGAAGTAATACAGAGCAATGTAGAATAAATAAACCAGGTAAAGTGACTAAACAAGAGTGAAAGAAAATTAAACTAACCATACTCGACGTCTGAACTAACTCATTGTGACCCCATAGGTCACTCTCCTACTCAATGATCAAGGATAACCCAAGGCAAGTGCACTCAAGCTGTAGCTTTCAAAAACACTAAAAACAGAAAAGAACTATAGGTGTGAGTATTAAAACTCAGTAGGCTATCTTGATATCTATTCCCAATGCACTACCATAAAAATTAAGAAAAATAAATTCTAAGTTTGAACTACACTATGTTAATGTATGAATTTATACAATTTTTACTTGAAAATAAAGTACGAACCATTTCCCTTAGTCATTTTGAAAAAAAATAACAAAAGAGTTTGAAGCAAATTTTCTTTTGAAAATAATAATCATTGGAGTTAGGAAAAACAAAATGCCACTTTTCATGAAAAACACCACACAAGGGTATCAAGGCAGATATAGCAAGGGAAATATAAATAGGTATGGAAATATCTCAGAAACAGTTCATTAGCTAAAATTCACTAGACATAGGCGAACCTGAGAGATCAAGAATAATCCAGAAGACACTAATACCTGTGACCCCATATACAGAAGCATGCCACATATGATGAAATATAACGATCCAAAATGATCGGCCATCCTTTCTTAGGTAGGTAGAGGGAAAATACCATAGTAATAAACTCAAACATATTTGCATACTAGGGTCCACTGGTCAGTACCATAACCTACCAGTGCAGTAGTTCTCTCAAAAAATTCTATCAATATGTTAGGTTCGTATGTCACAAGTATAAAAGGAGGTGAGCCCACAGATGCTATTGAGAATCAAATCAAAAACTATATTTATAATAACATTTCATAGCAGGTCTCACCCTTCTCAAGGATTTCCCTCATGAATTAAATTCAAGAAATACCAAGGGTTCCCAATCAAGGTAAGCATATATTGGAACCCGGGAATTCCATACCGAGGACATCCCAACCATCACATGTCAACGAGGTATGAGAAATATCCCCATGGGTTTTACAATAAACACTTTACATAATTTTTTAAAGTGGAAAAACGGGCCTTTAAACACTATTTATAAAACCCACTTTTATCAAAGGTACAATTTCCACATTTCCAAAAGAGATGTAAGCACATCATTTAACACATCCAAACATCGATAAAACGCTTTTTAATATAGTTGGACTACACAATGAAGACCCAACCATTTTTAATGAAATTCCGAAACATAATAAAACACAAACCACAATTTTGTAAAAGGAAAACCACTTGGAAAACCACAGAAAGAACTGAAAACATTGTTCCGCATGCTGCTGATACATTTATAACCCCCCAAAATTTATTTTACATCACACTTTACTCTGAAAATCCAAACGGGTATATTATAAAGTAAATAAGGCATGCAATGTTAAATAAAATAATTTCAATTTAACACTCAATGAATTATGAACCCCAATCTACATGCCATAATTTTATTTGAATTTTTGAACCTTGTTTTTAACTTTACAAACATTGTGTGTAAACATCCGGTATTCACAACTCAACACAACACATAACCAATTCATAAAAAAACTATTTTTCGAAATACAATGCACCCCCAAAACACTATTTTTATAATTATCACTACCAAAATAATTTAATAAATGTTTAAGAAATTCCTAAAACCCCGTCAAGAGACACAATAAGGTTCTATGCCAAAACACACCCAATTTCACACAAAAAATACCACTTTAAAATTAACTGCACAATGAGACCATTTAAAACAAGACTTCTAACGTCAAGCACATACAAAGAAATGAACCAGATGGTTTCACAAAAATAATTATCATATATAAGAAGTGAAAAAAATGTAGAATTAGAGTTCCTTAAATTAAAGATAGAAAGTGCAAGGGGATTCCAACCTCATAACCGAAGCGCGACGAAGCAACGTGCGTCTGAAAATGCGTGGTAAAGTCCAACGCCCTATATATTAAATATCAAGGACTCAAATCAAATACATAAAACCCAATTATGGTATGTGAAACCAAGCAGAGAGGAGAAAACCCTCTCCTCGAATGGCTCTGGTAACCCTAAATGATTCGAGACACCTTGCCTTCAACGGCGAACACCAAAACTCACCTCCAGAGGTCCGATGTGACAAGTCACACACCCCCTTCAAAGAAGAAACATAAAAATTGGATTAACCTACACCTAGGATTTAGTCAAACCAAATCCTCACCAAGGGAAAAACCCCAAAATAAGGGAACTAAGTGAGAATACACTGGAAGAGAGGTGTTGGAGGCGGTCGGTGGATGGAAAATCGTCCGAAGTGGGTGCTGGCCAGAGGAGGACCACATGGCTGAAGGTGGGTCGAATGAGGGGGAAAGTGATACTGATGAACAGGAGGTCCAAGGGGCTGTTCTGCTGGTGAACAGGAGGTCGGGGGTGTTGCACCGATGATAAGGAGGGAGGCGGTAGTGGGGGTTTCACCACACAGAGGGAGGGATTGCCAGGAGTTCTGCCACCGGTGGATCGGCCCGCTCGAGCACAGTAAGGGGAAAAATGGGGGGGGGGTAGTGGGTCTAATGAGGGTAGAAGGGAGAGTGTGCTGGGTGAACAGGGGGAGACAGGGCTCGAGACAACGCCTAAGCTACGGCGGGGCTGATGCGATGATGTAGGGAGGGCTGAGTCCGAGGGAGGCCACTGGGCATTCCACATATAAAGGGAGGGAGGAGATTAGAGAGAGGGAATGAAAAAAATGCAACATCCCTAAAAATAAAAGGTAAACTAACCTAAAAAAATATATCTAAAAATCTAACAACACAACAACAACAAAAACAAAAACAAAAATAATAATAATAATACTAATAAAATCATAATATTAATAATAGTAGTAGTAATACCTTAATGATAATAATAATAAGAATAATAATAATAACAATAATATTCATAATAAAAATAATATTAATACAAAAATAAAATAATTCCTAACAATTGTTTTAATTAACATTAATTTTAATTGTAATATTTAGAATAATAATAATAATAATTACAATAATTACATGATGATAAAATTAAAAATAATAAAAGTATTTATTTAATTTCAAGAATAATAAAATCAGTAATTGCAATAAAAAATTTAAAAGACAACAATTAATGTTTTTTTTAATTACAATATTTATTTATTTTTACTTTTTGAGAGTGAGCGATCGATCAGTTTACAGGACGAAGCTGTGTGGCTTCCAAATTCGCACTCCGCCCGTGCACCTGGTGATATCAACATTAAAAGTGCACTTTTTCACAAAAACGTAGAAATTTCGTCTGAGTCTAACCCCAGACCCCAAAAAAATTATTTAAGGCATAAACTAATTAAATAAATTAAACACACGGGTCTGGGTGTGACACCAGAGATATACCCTCCCTTGAGATTACATGATCCAAGAATGATATTTTCTATATCTAGTATTGAAACTTGCAAAATTTTGCATACAATTTCCCCATTCTTAAGGTCTCCAGCAAAATCCTCAAATGATCTTTATGCCCTTTCCTTCTTTTGTAATATATGAGAATATCATATATAAATGCCTAAAAAATTTATTTAGGTAATATATAAGGATTCTATTCATTATATTCATGAATATGGTAGAGGAATTTGGAAGTATAAATGGACTCACAGGAGTTCATAATATCTGTATCTTGTACATAAGTTTGACTTGGGTATATCTGCCCTTTTCTACCTTAACTGATGTTATCCAAATGGATGTTCAATCTTTTGTGATGCATTTAGATCCTCATATTTTATAAAATAAGTCATCAATATGGGGTAGAGAATATGTTTCTTGACCATGATCTTGTTATGTCCACGATAGTCAATAAAAATATGCATTTATCTATCTTTATTCATAACAAATTGAGTCAATGCACGCCATGGTGAACTAATTGAGTATATAAAAAACTAATCCATATTCTATTAAATATTATTATTCAATTCAAAGAAATCAATTGGGGATAATATATATAGAGTCTTTGATATTGGTGTAACGCTAGGTATGGGTTCTATCCCAAAATCTTGGTCTATAGGAAGTCAAATAAACTATTCTATAAATAATTTTATGTATTCAAAGAAAAATATACATGTATTTAATATAGGGTCTTCTTACAACCATTTGAGCTATATATCCATCATTTCTAGGAAAAAATACCCAAATAAGGTAAGAATATTTTATAAGGAGTTCGTTATCAACCTTGTATAGATAAGTGATCATGGGTTGATTTAAAATATGAAATTTGATTTACTCATCCCAATAATTAATATGGGATTAATATAGATAAATAAAATTCACTCCAAAAATAAAATAAAATTTAACTAAAATACAAATACAAATATTTTTAGTAATAAAATTTCCCCAATCTTTAATTAGATATGAATTTTATTAGTGGGATGGAATCATGACATTGTTGGAAGATTTAACAAATAATTGAATTTTTATCAGTTGTGGAGGTAATTTGATGATTTTTTGAAAAAATTATATATATTAAGTGGTTAAGACTATAATAAAATAATATATTTTTAGTTATTTAATGGAATATCAGTGTACCCATCCTTTATATGACCCATTTTCATAGTTGGGATTTCATAGACATTCCATTTTCCCTTTATCTTAGGAGGTTGCTAACATTGATTATCATAATTAATCTATGGATTGATTAAGTAGTTTATTCAATTACGATAATCTATAAAATAATATCATTATTGTATGGGTGTTACATTAGGTTGAACTTTATTTACATCCATCTCATTGTTTTTCCGCTTTGTATATCTTTGAAGTTTATATGCCCGATGGCCTTCTCTTCCATTCTTAAAACATCCAGCAATCTCTTTATTGATATTTTTCCCATGATGTTTCCCACATTTTTATCATGTAGTAAGATTAGTTTTATTTAATTTATGGTTTATATCATTTGAGTTTCTTTAAAAATATATATTTTTTGTTTTCCTCCCAAATCATTCAGAATAATGGTATTATGTAATTCCAATTTCCACCTAGAGAGAACATCAAACTATTTCTTTATAGGTAAAAATGTCCTATATACCAAATTATTTTTGGATACAAGGTTTAGAAACACTAAATAAATGATCAATTTTTATTTTAGGGTCAATGATAAAACCAAAATAATACCTTTCATGTATTGAAATATTTTATTCATAGGTATAAATGGATTTATTCACATTCTACATCAACTTAATAAATTATCTCTCCATTTTAGTTAGAAGATTTAAGGGAACTATTTATTAAAAAATTCCTTAATGAACTCTTCTAGTTATATGTAGTCAATTTGTTCCTCTTAACTAATGTTCCTAATTAAAATTTTTTATTGGCCAGCTTCACCTTTCAACTCTTAAATCGATAAAACAACCAATTCATTCTCTGAGAATTTGAGAATAAAAAATATATTTTATGTTATATTGACCAATTACTCTATAATTAGTGGATATTAAGATCTACTAAATGAGATTGGATTTTTTATATGAAGGAATCAATGGATAATTGTTCCATCCTTTTACATCTTGGGAGTTTTTCATAATTCAAATTATTATTCAAATCTTTATAGAGTTGTGTGATCATAACCATGATATTTTTTTCATTTTATCTACAATTCCATTTAGTTTCTCTATATGATGGTTATTTTATTATACATCACACTCATTGTTAAATCAATTAATCATATTTCTATCCATAAACTAAAACCAAAAAGTTTAGTCTAAATTTCATGAAATAATAATAATATATAATCATACGATAATGAAAATTATTCTTATGATATCCTAAATTATGAAACATTCATTAAAACTTGTGACATTTTTGGTTTATCCAAAATCCCTTATAGTCTATTATAGATTGTTTTATGTTCCATACCCTTAAAATTCATAAACTAATCCAAAAAAATAAATAGGATCCATTTTAATACATACTAAGGTAACCCAAGAATGACGTACATATATATGACATCATTTGACATGAATATCTATTACAAATCACAATAAATCACAACCCAATTCTTATAGGTTTAGTGTCATTGGAGACTAGATACATAACCAACTTATTTTATAACCATTATTTAACATGTAGCACATATATTTTTCACACATGATCTCCTTCTAGATATATGGTACATAATAATATTATTAATAACCTAGGGAATGATAAAATAAGATTGGGTATTCTCAAATGCCCAGAAAGGGTAAACATAAGAGATAAAAATTGAAGATCATAAGTAAAAAAAAATTGAGTAGATAAGTATGAGAAAATAATAAATATACATTAATATAAGATAAGTGATTCATAGAATATAAAAAATAGATCATAAACCATGAGTCATGGTGTATAGATTTTGTTATAACATAATATATCAATCATAAGAGTGTTGAAACATGAGTCAATAATCATGATCCATGAAAATATTATATAGGCATAAGAATGTGGAAAAAGAGTGTAGAAGAAACATATACATAGAAAATAATTTATTATTTATAGGATCCCTGATAAGACCATTATCAAATATTGGATAGTGTCCCATAGTAAATTGGGTCCACTCTTAATTACAATAAACATAGTGGAAAGAGTCCTATAGTGGATTAAGTTCACTTCCCAGTCCCTTAAACTTCATCTCATGGGATATAAATCATTTTCCAATGCATTAAATAGATATATAATTCTAGACCTAGCCATCACAAAATGATAACCATACATGTGTGTGCCACATGTACATGAAAACATTGATAATTCCATTAACACTTAATTAATCCAAGGGAAAGAAATGAGTTTGTTGATAAATTCCATAATATATTATCAAAATCCATCCAAAGGAAGAAGATAGATAGTATCATTATATAATATAACCTATTAATTATAAGAATAATTAAAGTATTTTTACATAGATGAAAAACACTTTTATAATTACATTAGAAAATTACTTTTAAAACTATGAAGAAATATAATTTACTTTTGATAATATTTATTTTAACAGAAAACATTTTATTAAAAAACATATATAAATTTATTAAGAAAAATATGGAAACATAGAGAGAAATATTTTGAAATAAAAATGAAGAATATTTCAAGAAAATTTCATATAAAATGTTAAAAATGAATATTATTTTAAAACTTTTGTAAAGAGTGTCAAAGTCAATAAAAATGACCTATGTTGAAAACATTTAAAACATTTACATTCAAAATTCCAAAAAAAATTAAAATGAAATATAAAATTACATTAAGAAATCATATATTTATATAAATAACATAAATAATATAATATAAAAAATATGAACATTGATAAGAAATATTCCCTATTGAAAATAAGAGATAAGGTTGGTTCTACTTGTAAGCATATTTTCAATTTATTTTTGAACCAAAAGGAAGTGAAATGGTAAGAACACATGTACAAACATAAAATAAAGATAGTATAACAAAATATATGGGTTTTATTTGGAAATAATAAGAAATTTACCCCCATGAAAATTTAATATATATAACCACAGTATCAAAGTGAGATCGAAAAATTAACCTTTACCTCACATTACTACTTAGTCAGACATATTCTAACTCCATGTATAATAAATTTAGGTTTATTATTAATTATGATAAGAACTATATTAATAGTTATTTTAATTAATACTATAAATTTATAATTCATTGTTACCCATATATTAAATCTTTATAGTTAAAATAAATATTCGGGTGTTAATTAATTAGTTTTCCCACATGTGTTTTGGTTTGGAGGTTCCATTACTCAATCCTTGATCATTGATTCATCACCTCCATAATGTAAAATAATATTTATAATATTTTTTGATATAGTTTTGGATTTCCATTTTCATTTCAAGGAATTTATGATGATTATTAACATAGAAAGCATGAAAATATCATTTTTTGTGGATTTCGATTTAATAAAAAGAATTTATTTTATTAATGAATATAATTATATATATTCCCATTCCATAATTATTAAAATATATTAAATAAATAATTATTACATAGTATTACTAGAATTTATGTTTTCTTATTCATTCATGATGTAAACATTATAACATCATTCTTGTAGGTGGTAAAACTGACCAAAACGAGACCACACTATAACAATTGAATGAATACGACATGTTATTTATATTAATAATATTATTTTTACAAAATATTAATGATTTTAAATTAATTTTATTAAATTGATAAATTTTACACCCCATGATTTTAGAGAAACACTATATTATGTAGCGTATAATACACATAACCCCTGGCTTAAACCAACCGTGAAATATTATTATTTAAATGTTATAGTTAAAAATTTACCATTAAATTGGAGAGTATGAATAGGATTATCCACATTATTAAATATAATTTTTTTAATTATTAGGAAATAAGAACAAAATTTTTAGTAAATTCAATTTATTCATCAAAAATACATTTTCCTTAAAAGTAAATTTTATTGATTTTTTGAGAAAATATTATAAATGATTTATATTAATTAACAAAAATTTAATTTATAATAATGTACTTCATTTATTAATAATATAAATTTATAATTCATTGTTAACCATATATTAATTCTTTATAGTTAAAATTAATATTAAGGTGTTATTTATTTTGTTTTCCCATAAAAGTTTTGGTTTGGAGGTTCCATTACTCACTCTTTGAACATGGATTCATCACCACCATAATTTTAAATATTATTTATAATAAGTTTTGATATATTTTTGGATTCT
This sequence comes from Viscum album, assembly GCA_963277665.1. Lineage (NCBI taxonomy): Eukaryota > Viridiplantae > Streptophyta > Magnoliopsida > Santalales > Viscaceae > Viscum > Viscum album. The sequence goes on along the minus strand of OY728123.1, from coordinate 137,708,764 downwards.
AATTTTCATTTCATGGAATTTATGATGCTGATTAACATGAAATGCAAGAAAATAACATTTTTTTGTGATTTTTGATTTAATAAAAATAAATTATTTTGTTAATTAATATAATTTTATATAATCCCATTCCATAATTATTAAAATATATTAAATAAATAATTATTTCATAGTATTACTGGAATTTATGCTTTTTTATTCATTCATGATCTAAACACTATAACATAATTCATGTAGGTGGTAAAACTCACCAAAACGAGACTACACTATAAATATTGAATGAATAATAAATGTTATTTATAGAAATAATATCATTTTTACAGAATATTAATGATTTTAAATAAATATTTTTAAAGTGAAAAATGTAACACCCCATGATTTTTGAAAAACTCTGTTATGTAGCGTATACAACACATAACCCCAAGATTAAATGAACAATGAAATATTATTATTTAAATGCTATAGTTATAACAAAGCCATTAATTTGGAGAGTATGAATAAGATTATCCAAATTTTGAAATATATATATTTTATTATTTAATTCTTATGAAATAAGAAGAAACATTTTTTTAAATTCAATTTATTCATCAAAAGTAATTTTTTTTGAAATAAAATTTTTATTGATTTTTTGAGAAAATATTATAAATAAATTCTATAAATTAAAAAACAAATATTGGATTATATGAAATTCATTTTTAAAATCAACATATCAAAATTTTCTTCAGGGGAAATATTTGGATTTTTCTAAAAGGATTGATTTTTTAGTAAATAGTTAAAAAAATATGGATTTCTCAAATACTATAATTTTTCATTAAATTGGGTCCCATTATAATTTTTATTTGGTCCTAAAGTGACATATTATCCATCTGGTTGATATTAATCTACACAATCCCATTTTAATCAGTATTATTCATGATTCTTATTAATATTTATGCTTAAAAACACATTTATCTAAAAACATTTTTTCAATGTGTTGTACATATTTATATTAGAATTTATTTATTCCACATATAGAGATCGAATCTTGAAAAATAGATCCAAAATATGAAATCAAGTGGATAAAATTTGGAAAATAGGTCACTTTATTTATGGACAATATAAATTTTAACCATAGTAAATTCATATCACCCTTATGATGGTAAAATAGGTAAGGTAGAATTAAAACATTAGGTTAATGAATTAAAATTTCTCTAGAACACTCCATTATCCTATTTTATGGGTGGATTTATTATATTTCCATATAATCCTAAAATATAAGTCCCCTTGGTACTATTTATCCTAGATTACAACCTTTATATTAATTTAAAAAATGAATAAATACAAAATGTACAACTCAATAATTTAATATATATAAAATTTTTACATAGTGATAAATATATGATAAGTTCAGTTATAGATATTTATTTTAATGATAAATTATTTTTTATCATAATAATTTATTTTTATTTTATTTTGATTGAATATTTACCTTAAATTATCTTGCAACATTGATACATTATTTATTCAATTAATTAAAAAATAAAAAAAATTATTTGAATATAATTGATAGTAATAAAATTTGGATAAATTATTGTGTTTCATGAATTTTTAAATGAATATAAAATATTATGGATGTGTGGATGTTTTATATTCTAGTTAAATTTCTTTCATGTTGTTTTCAATGTGAAATTATGTGAATAGTTATTAAAAATAAATTAATAATATTTTATGTCAAATAAGTTTTATTTATTTAATAAAAAATTATATAAATAATGAAATGGAAAAATTAGCACAATAAAATGTAAAATTTTAACAATTTTCTATTTATGATCCAATTTTAATGTTATAAGTAAAACTTCAACCCTTTAATATTGAATAAGTCTTTACCAAAGTAAATGTCAAAATTGGTTAACCAAGGAATTAAACAAAATGATAAGTTTTTAAATGGCATAAAAACAATATAAATTTTATTTTATAATTATATTTATACCTTATCAAAATTTATATGGATATATAACAATTTACAAGCATTTTTCTTGAGAATGGATTAATTATATTTGTTTTTTGTAATTCCATATGGGTCCTTTAACTCCCTTATAAAGGATGCCCCTTTTATATTTCCTTTACACCAATTTAATCTATATAAAATGACCAAAACTGGTCCATTTCTCTTCTAAAAATCCCTTTAATAGTTCTATAGGTACTGGTCTTCCAAAAATACAAACCCTAGGCCCATTAAGTGGAGATCTAAAGAAATTATACTGTATAAGAGGTAATTTTCCTTACTGACTATTTTAAATTTCTTTCATTTTATAATTTATATAAATATAATATAACATTTATAAAATAATAAATATAGTAGCATAAATATACTAATATATTATTTTAATTATTGTACAAAAATATTCTACCTCTTTTCTATCTTACAAAAAATGAAAAACAACGTTTATTCGTACATATAACTTAATGTCTCCACATAGTGGTGAAATTTGTTTTTGATCACCATATTCATAGATTGTAATTATGATGGGTTTTAAGTTTACATAAAATATTTATGACACAAATATTATTCGGTAAATATATTATCATATATAACTTCTTACCTTCAAATCTATTGGAAAGTGATAACGTCACTCGTGCATACATATAGACTACCACCTCCATGAAGCGATATGATTTGATTTTCCTTTACCTTTTAAATGGATGGTAATAAGGATAGATTTAATGAATATATATGTTACATGTTATATAATAATTAATTTTTATGAGTGAAATATTATTTTTCTTTCTTTCATTATATATTTTGAAAAGTGAAAACAACATTCATGCATACATACGACCTACCGTCTCTATAAATGGTCTAATTTATTTTTCTATATATAAATTTAATGGGGAATATATATATATATATATATAATTAATATATATGATATTTATATCATGATTAGAATTATGTATATTATTAAATTATTATCAAAATACATGGACTGGAACTACCTAACCAAAATTTTCATGAAAAACAAAACAATCAATACACAAAAATGATGATTTTAATAAGGAATTGTTTATAGATGGTTTTAAAATGTTATCAGTGGGAAATATATGATTCTATAATTATTTATGTGATACTATAATAAAATTATAAAAAAATAAAATTTATTATATAGGAGGTTAGGAGGATTTCAATGCAAGGATAACTTGAGGAAAGGGAATTTCTTCTCACTTTTATTCCTGTAAGACACATACCATATTTCCCACTTGTTTCCTTTAGATGATTTATATAATAACCATTAAAGTGTTTTAAGATTATTTTTATGAATTTATGGGGATTTAAAAATCTTTATATGTTTCTCTTCTTTATGTGGTTTTGATTTAGAGATTACCAAATCAGAAAGTGTTTATCATCTCAAATTGTCTTATTTAGGACATATGTTATGATACACTCCTATCTACATTTACAAGGTGTATATAAATGATTTTTTTATATTTTATATCATTAATATCATTATGATAATTATATTTTGAAGTTTAATTTTATTTTATTCTTTCATGGGTTTTATTATTCAAAAGTTACCAAAGTGGTAAGGGATTTGTGTTTCAATCCCATTTTAATCAGGATTGTTTATCATTGAATTTAAATTGAGTAAATTATTTGATAATTATCCGATGACTCCATTTAGTTTTTTTGTTATCTGGTTATATATGGAGATTATATGTTTTCCTTTAATTTTCTTCTCTTTACTAGCTTAAAAGACTAAAAGAACATTTTTTCAGAAAACTTACTTTATTTCTCTATTCGATCAAAAAGAATTTTTCATCCATGTCCATGTTTTGTCTAAAATGTTTTCAAAAATGTTTTACTATTATCTTATGGTTATTTAAATTCATATTAACAATATTTTTAATTTTTATAAAAATGTTTCAAAGGAATCTTCCTCCTATTTTCTAGATGATTTACTTTTCACTTTTTACAAAAAATGTGAATTGAATCTTGGTTTTAACATACTCAACTTGAATATAATTTCCTGCCATCATGACCACTCAATGATATAATAATTAAATTATTATATTCAATGATATTTTCAAATAATTTTTTTCTATAATATTCTATAATTATTTGGAATTTAAATAATTTATTTAAAACTAAAATGTTATTTTCTCAAGAAATATTCACATGATTGTTTTAAAGGATTTTTCATATATGATTACATAATTTGGTCTTAATTATGTTTCACCAGAGAGATGATCCAATTATACCATCCGTATTCTTTATTTGGATGATTTATGTTTATGATGATGTTATTTTAACGAAAACCATTTATTTTCCCTAGGCTATGATTTGATGAATTGTTTATGAAACCTATTTCTTTTTATAGATTAATATATAATCATTGTTTTATGATATCATGGAACACACATATATGGTTTTCATTATGTCATGGGTGGGACTATAATTATATATCTATCCAATTAATTTGGAAATGTTTTACATCTCATGATATAATTATAGTAAAAAAGTAAATGTGATTGACTACTAAGGGAAATAAGTCTATGTTCTTGATCCACGATGGGAATTAAGTCAATATTCTTGATAAACTATGTGAAACTAGTTGATGTGAATGATTTACTATGGGAAATATGCCATGAATCCAAATATATTATTATTTTATGGTCTTAGTAGTTTAACCTTGATATATGAAATAATTTTTATACCTATGATGGAACCAAAATTTTATAACATGAACGTATGGTTCATGATTAATTTATAATGAATTATAACTCTTATGATTTATTATTTTTGAAATGAAAAAGTTGTATTCCATTAATCATGTTTATAATCCATGATAGGTTTTCTATAAACTTTGTAAGTTATATTCATGATAAAATACCCTTATACTAATATTATTCTTTCATGTGATCGTAAATTTAAATCTACCATGTTTACCCTTACTGAGCACTGATCTCACCCTTTATTGTATTTCTTTTCCCTTGGTTATAATGAAATGTTTATATTGGGTATGTGTATAAAGAATACTATACGGGAATATATTAATAGGATATTTGAAAATATTTAATGAAATAAGTGTATAGTGTATCTAATCACTAAATTCGCTAAACTTTTATGGTCCTTAGGGGAATATTTGTGAAATTTGTTTAATATTCATAAAAAAGATGTAATATTTATGTATGAAAAGTATGGGTTGCTATAGTTTTCATTAGAGGAAATGTTTAACAAATATTTGGAGATTAGGAATAGTGAAATTTTATAAAAACCCTGGGTATCAGTCTAAGAATAGGATAACATCCTAAACGTTTTATAAATGAATATATTATATTATTTTTCTATAAATAAATCCCTATATGGATACTAATAGTGGAAATAGTTTTTGTACAAATGAATATTGAGGTAAAAACCATTAAAATGAATTGGTCTAGTAAATATCAACCATCATTCTGGTGCATGGTGAGTGTACCATTATTACACACTTGGTTTGACACATTTTGGGGATATTATTACATTAATTAAAATTATCTTTAAGTTCTATTATGAAGGTTATAAATAAGATATTAACCATGGATAAACCAGGCTAAACCTAAGGTGTCATAGACTGAAAATAAGATATTATGATTTTCACAACCTATAAATTATTTTTTATGATCATGTGTTTTCCCACAATGATTATTTTTTATTACAATATACTTTTTTTATTTTAGATAATGGATGATACCAAGAAGAAATTTTTTAAGGATGAATGTGATAGAATATTGAATGATTTTACTTTTTAAAAAACTAGTGAAGTGGGATCTAGAATATAAAAAAATTTAGTATGCCTCATTATACATCTCATTATATGATTAATAATATTTTTTTAGTGAGATTATTGACAGACCTAATAATAGAAAAATGGAGTTTCATCATGGCCATGTTGAAAAGAAGATTTTTTTTCCTACATGTATAAAATTTTAGAAGAAAAACTCAAGGAAATGTATCAGATGAATGGGAAGATGATTTGGGAGTGGAAAATAAGGTCATAGATAAATTAATTTCTAGTTAATAATATAAAGTGAAATTTATTAAAGGAATATTAATAAGGGCTTCCCTAAGTAATAATCAATGTATTAATGTTTTAAATGTGGAAATTATTACCATTATGAAAATAAATTTTATAGGGGAAATTTAAAGAATATGATCAATAATGTTATATGTGTAAAGGTTTTTCTATTGATGATAAAGATAATAAAAATGTTATATGAAAGTAAGTATTAATAAACAAGATGATGAATACTTGTTAATGTTTTAAGAAGTAATTTGAATTATTAAAGTGTTTATGTATTAGGATTAGAGAATTATGTTGTTGAAGTATATTTTATCAATGTTATTTTGGTTTTGAGAATCATGAAACATCTCAAGATTGTTTTCTAAAGGTCTTAATTAATTTTTTTCAATAATATATTTAATGGTACTAATAAAATATAAAATAAATTTAATTATGAGGTGATATTTTATAGAAAAAACCTAATTGTGGTAAATATAACCCTTAATATATTCTTGATGTTGATATAATTTTTTTTAATTCGGGTAAAGAGATGATTGACATGGATAAATAAAATTGGATTGTATTGCTTTACTTGGAACTAATTATTGAATTAGTGGAAAAGTGTTTTATATTATATATGATGGATTTTACTGCATTTAGGGAAAACATTCTATAATATATGATTTTATTTATTAAATAAAAAGAGAGTTAGTTTTTGGAAGCTTGTGTATTTTCATAATGGGTTTATGGTTATTCAAGTCATTACAATGTTTTAATATATTATATGATAAAATTATTAACATGTTTGGTATATGTCATTAGGTAAAATTTTATATTGTTTGGGTGATTAATGATAAGTTGGTATTGTAAATTTAGATAAATTATTCTGAAATGTTTGGATTTTGAATTTGGAAAAATATATTTTGGAAGGTTCATAAGGTTAACAATTTATAGAAAGGATTAAGTTTTTATCTTACTATTGTTGTTAAGGATTTATAAATTAATAAATGATTTTTCCATATTGGATAACTTGTGCTAAATATTTTGGATTTATTAAATATATAGAGATAGGAGGAATGAATTTTCATCCTTTTATGGATCTTATAACCTATTAAAATTTAATTTTAGTGCATTGGGAATGAAAAATTCTTCTTGAATATTCATTTCCTAGATTAAAAGATGAAGTGAAAATTAATCACATCACAACCAAAGGATGAAAACATGTTTATTAAATAGAAATAAATCAAGTAAGTATATTGACTCATTTTCTCTAATTTGATATTAAAATAAGCCTCAAACATATAAAAATTATCATCAAATAAAATTATTATCCTTTACCTTCATTTATGATGAATTGATGGTCAGTTTACCCTGTATATATTTATGCTATTGTGGTCATTAACTTTTTCATGAGCATGTTATATATCAATATAAATTAGTCCTTAGTAGTTATTTTTCTCCTCCATTTCTATATTTTATATTCCTACTAATGTTATATTTATTTGGCATCTTTATGATATGTTATTTTAGACAACCTTTATATTTCCCACTTTCCCTTTTTAAAGGATATTTTTTAACCCTTTGTATATTGTGGGTTTTAACAAAGGTATTTTAAAATATTGAATCTTTGATCACCAATAAAAAAACTTTAGGATGAAATTTATTAAAGGGGAGGGGGATAATGTAACACCATGAGATTTTATAAGAACACTATTCGATAGCGTATAAAACAAGCAGCACCGAGATTAAACGAACCATGAAATATTATTATTTAAATTTTATAGTTATAACCTATCCATTAAATTAGTAGGTTTGAATAGGATTAACCACATTATGAAATATATATGAAGGTTTTACACAATAAAAAAATTTACTAATGGTTAGTAAATAAGAATTCAATTTTTTGAAAAGTAGATTTATTCTTAAAAAAACTTTTTTTCTTCAAAAATGATTTTCATTGATTTTTATGAGAAAATAATAAAATTAGTTTTTATAAAATTTACACATTTATTTTATAAAAGTAATTTGTTTTTTTAAAATCATTATATAAAAATTATCTTTGAGTGATATTTATGGTTTTTTCTGAAAAAGATTGATTTTTTAGTGATTAGTGATAAAATACTAATTTTTCAAATACTATCATTTTACTCAATAAATAGAGTCCCATTATAATTTAAATTTGGTATTAAAGTAAAATATAATCCATTTTATTTATAATAATCAAATTAATTCTTTTTTAATCACCAATATAAATTATTTTTATTTAGTTTATTCTTTTTTCTTAAAAATGCATTTATTTTAAAATAGTTTCTCATTATGTTTGATGTATTTATATGATAATTAATTTATTACACTAACATATATTGAATTATTTAAAATAGATTATTTATTTTTAATCATTAGGATAAAATTTTGTAAATATGACCTTTTTGTGTTTGGTCAGAATGAATAGTAACCGTAGTAAAAGCTTGCTACATCTATTATGGTAAAAAATTTAAAATAAGGTTTAAAATTTAGGAAAAGCTTTAAACTTTTCATAAAACATACATTTATCCTATTTTATGAGTTTATTTCTACCATTTCCATATAATTATATAATATATGGCTACTCGGTTCTATTTTACCTTGATTATGACCTTAATATTAATTTATGAAAAAATAAACATAAAGGTCACTCTCTCAACTTTAATATCCCTAAAATATTTACATGGGAATAAAAAGAGGATGAGTTAAGTTAGTTATGTTTATTTTAAATATAAATTAATTTTTTTATTTTAATTTATTTTTAATTTTTAGGTAATGAATAATTGCCTTGAATTCTTACGCAACACCAAAAAAGTATTTATTCAATTAATAGAAAAAAATTAATGATTTTATGAACTTGAAAATTAATACAATTTAGACAAATTATTGTGATAAAAGTAATTTTTAGATGAATATAAAATATTAAGGATTTTTTAGTTTTTTATATTCATATTAAATTGGTATCATGTTTTTATCAAAGTCAAATTATGTGAATATTTCTTAAAATTACATTAATACTATTTTATGTCAAATATATTTTATTAAATTATATAAAAATAATAAAAATCATTGAAGAGGACAATTATGATAATAAAGGGTATAAAATTTAATCCCTTGGACATTTAATATCAAATTTTCAACTTTTAAGTAAAATTATAACCCTTTAATATTGAAAATTTTATTATCGCTGTTAAGGTTAAAATTTGTTAACCAAGGGATTAAACCACAATATTAAGTTCAAAGTGATACAAAAAAAAATTTAAGTTTCATTTTATAATTATATTTCGACCATTTAATATTTTTCATTGAATATATATAAATTTGGAATCATTTTTCTTGAGAAGGACTTGATTATATTTTGGTATTTTTTGTAATTCAAAGTGTAACCTTTCCCTCAGTTATAAAAGGATACCCATTATTTGTTTTATTTAGACCACTTTAAGCCATATAGATTGACCAATACCTATAAATGTATCTTCTCTAAATCCTTATCCAAGTTATATTGGTTATGTTCTTCCCAAAATACCAACCATATGCCCATGAAGAGGATATCTAAAGGAAGTATGCTGAAGAAGAGGTAATCATATTTACTAACTCTTTAAAATTTATTTCATATTATATTACCCCAAAATAAATAGTAAACATACTAAACTAATAAATAATTTTTTATAAATATACTACTATATTATTATGATTATGGGACAATTATTCTCTACCACTTTTCTATCCTACGTAAAATGAAAACATCACTTGTGCTTACGTATGGCTTACCAAATCCATGTAGAGATTTAATTTGTTTTTCATCACCATATTTCATTGATGATTATTATGATGGTACTAATTTTTATATATTATATTTATTAAATAATTATTCTTCTATAATTTTAATATCATATCTACCTTATTACCTTTTAATCTATAGGAAAAAGATAATTTTGCGCATGCATATGTGTAGACTACCATCTCTATAAAGTGATATGATTTGTTTTTCATTTATGTTTTAATTAGAAGATAATAAAGATATTTTTAATGAATATATATATGATATATATAATATCATAAAAACTCTTTAAGGGTGAATTATAATTTACCTTTATTTCATTCCATCCATAAAATAATGAGAACAATGTTCATGCAAACACATGACCCACCATCTCCATGAATGATGTAATATATTTTTCTATATGTAAATTATATGGATTAATATATATATATATAATAAATATATATTATATTTTTATAATTATTAACATTATAGATATTATTGATCCATGATCAAATTAAAAGGATCATAATTACCAAATCCAAATTCTCAAATAAATAATAATTAATACTCGTAAATTATGTTTTTAATAAAAAATTATTTATAAATTGGTGATATAATTTTTTAAGTGGAAAATATATGATTATAAAAGAATGAAAATTATTCTTTTATATAGATATAACAAACTTAAATTTATTATACAGGAGGTTAGAGTGATTTTGAAGGTATATGTCATGTTCACCACTTGTTTATTTTATGTGGTGTATATAATACCCATAAATTTATATTATGATTATTTTCCTGAAAATTATTTTAATTTAAAAATCCATATAAGTTTCTCTATTTCATGCTATTTTTATTCAGAGATTTCCAAAGTGGTAATTGTTTATTATCTCAAATTGTTGTCTTTGGGATATATGTTTTGTTATACACTTATCTTCATTTTTGAGGTGTATATTCTAATGGTCGATTATGTTATATTATTAATATCCTTATGATCATTATATTTAATGTTTCATTTTAATTTATTCTTTCATGGGACTTATGATTAAAAAGTTTCCAAAATAGTAAGGGATTTATGTTTCAATCCTATTTTAATCAGGATTTTTATGCATGAATTTCCATTGAGAAAATTATATAACTCTTATCTGATTATTCCATTTTATTTTTATTATACCTTAGTGATTTATTTTTTTTTACATTTTTTAATTTCATTTTTCTCTTCGACAACTCAAAAGACCAATATATGTTTTTAAGGAAAATAAATTGTATCTCACCCTTCAGTCGAAAATCCTTTTTTCTATATCTATATTTTATATAAAATGTTTTAATTTTTTTTAATATTGAACTATTTTTATTTATATTCATTTTACCAATGTTTTACTCCTTATAATTTTTAAAGGAATATTCATTTTTCCAAATGAGGTACTTTTGACTTTTTAACAAAAATGTGAAAGGGATATTCATTTTAATGTACCTAAAAAGAACAGAATTTCCCAAAATCATGGATAGTAAATGATTCAAATATTTCCTTAAATGTTTCCATGTCTATTTTAAATGAAACTATTTTGTCAAATATTTTAGAAATATTTTCAAATTTAATATGTAGTTCCAAATTAAAAAGGTATTTTCCTCCATACATTTTCCAGTGATTCTTTTAAAGTATTTTTCATCTATGATAAAATCCTTTGATATTAATAATGTTTACTAAGGATATGATCAATTGATACCAACCATATTATTTATATAGGTGTTCTATGATTTTGATGATTAGAAGTTTGTAAAACCAATTTATTTTCAGTGGGTTATGCTATGATAAAATGTTTATAAAACAATTTTCCTTTTCATTGGTTGAGTATATGAGAAATATTTTATTATCGCATGACACAAAAAATGTATAGTTTTCATTATTTGATGTTTAGGCCTATAATTATTTATCCCTACAATGTATTGGTTAATGATATATATCTCATGAGATAATTATGGGAAAAAAGTCAATGTGCCTGATCCACCATGGGAAACAAGTCATTGTGTTTGATCCAATACGGGAAATAAGTTGATGTGATTAATCTAATATAGATAAGAAGTTGATGTGCCTAATATGCTAATGAAAACAAGTAATGATTCTTGATCTGTTATTATTTTAGGGTCTTAGTAGTTAACCTTGATATATGAAATGGTTTTTATACCAATGTTGGTGACACAATTTTATGATGTGAATTTGTGGTTCGTGATTGATTTATAATTATTTATCACTCTTATGATTTAAGTGTTTTTAAATGATTGTGATTGATGCCCTAGACCCTGTTTACAATCCATGGTAGATTTGGTATGAATTTTATAAGTTATGTTCAGAATCTCATACCCTTGTGCTTCTCTTATATTTTCATTGATTAAAATTGATTTTAAAATAATAAATGAATAACATTATTTTTTTAAAAGAATATATATATTAAGACCAAAAAAATATTTATTATCATTCAATACCTAATAATAATCATTTGATTAATTGTAATTTATTTTATTATATATATAAATAGTATACTTCATTAAAATCATTTTCAATAGTGATCCATTTAAGTATTATTATGAACATTCCCAAAATAATGAAAAAAATTCTCTTAAAATTACATCCTTTCAACATTAAATTAATTTCATCATATAACGTCCCAACCTAGGATCCATAGAAATGGTTCCTTGATCTAGTTCACTACGTATCCTCAATCATGCCTCCCCATATGCTAGAGGCTGATGACTAGGTACGAGGGTCTAAAGGTGGTATAGTGGGGATAATATAACCTCAAGATCAAAGTAGAATAATGATATAATATATCCTTGAAAGAAAAAATTACATAAATAATGAGAAAGTGAAAGATGATAACAATTGAAAGATAATAATAAATGAAGGTATAACCATGCACGAACCTTCTAAAATGTATAAGTTGTAAATAATAAAGTACTAGATATATGGAGAATAAGAAAAGAATAAAGGATGAATAAATAAATAAAAGATTCCTTATTTGGAAGGAATCCCATATACATGATCAACTTATACTTCTGAACTCCCTTGTCCAGTCCTAGTCCATAATGAAAATAGAACAGAGCTATGTTATGAGACCTAACCTACAAACATGAGTTCTATCCGGGTACCAAACGGTGGCCTGGACTTGTTGTGAGATATACTCAGTATCCCACCACCAATAGTGTCTACACTAGTCCAGTCTAGGATTATAAAATAAGTAGTGCACATGTATATCAAAATTAAGGTTGTACAATAAATATAAATATAAACAATTCGAGATCAGGTTCCTCAAGGACACCCGACTGACCATACCTTCTTTGGCCTAAGATATAAAATATTCTAACATGAAATCATGTATATATATACATACATAAGAAAATCATATGAATATATATATATGTGCACTAGTGAGTATCAGAGTTTCAGTATGAACAAGGCCACAAAAGGGGATTACATATCTATAAGGTATGTCATGATAGAGTTAAATACTCATCGATCAAAATATAATGTAATCCATGCCCATAGTTACATACCTATAGATCATAATACAAGGAAAACCATGACCAAGGTTCCATACCCATCGATCAAGATATAATGGATACATGCCTAGGGTTCCATACCCATCAATAATAATGTAAGGGAAGCCATGCCTAGTCTGTCATACCCATTGATCATAATTTAAGAGACACCATACTTAGGGTTACATAAACATTGATCACAATATAATGGATTCCATTCCTAGAGTTCCATACCCATATATTATAATATAAGGGAGACCATGCTCAGGGTTTTATACACAATGATCATAATATAAGAAAAATCAGTTAAATAAATTTAATGGAAACATTAGTGTCTAGGACAATTAATTTATGAAGTGATTAATATCAACTCAAAAGGTGGTTCCTTCACACATCCTAGGATTAGGGGACCTCAAATGGCATCAAATGTATTCTTTTAAATTAATTTAATGACACCACATTTCAATTGGATGGAGACATCACACCCCATGATTGGTTTTGTTATAAAAAAGAATGAAAATATAAAAAATTCATTTAATTTATTCTAGATAATTCATTTATTAGTTAATCAAAAATATTATGTCACTAAAATTATCAAAAAATCTAAAGACACCAAAGTGGTGTTTTGGGCTTAGAGAATGGGAATAGTTCGAGGAAATTAAACAAGTTCCCCTAACGGGTGTCATGATTTGAGGTTGAAACCCTCTAATTGAGTATAAAATTCATTGAAAATTACTAAGTAATATTTTAAAATATTTTATTAAATGAATTTAACATTTAACAAATAATGGGGAGAAATTATGGAGTAAAACATTATGGTTCATTTTATAAATCAACAAAACATTAATGGAGAATCCAAAAAACACATACATCATACTTATGATGCTCAATTCATCCAATAATGGATCTTGATTCAATCTGGAATGAGGTGAATCATAATAATCATCAAAATACATGAAAATAGGGTAAACTAGCTCACATATAGATATCATTGAAGAAGAAAAAATAAACGAGGAAAGGAATAATAAGGAGCCTTATACTTATATATACACTTACAACAAACATATGATGCTTTAATTAAATAAAAAATGGAGGATATTCACAATGGGAAGAGGGAGGAAGTGTGGTGTACATGTAGGATGCATCCTTGGAAAATGAAGGAGGAAAAAGGGGTGTAAAATCTTAAAGGGTTGGATGGAAAAATAACCTTTTCCCCCTTTAATGAGGTACATGGTTATGCAACATGGTTTGGATAAATATGTGAAAACTGTACAGCACTCACTTACCAAGATCTACACCCCACATGGTTTGGCCTTATGGTTTGGGCTAAACATGCACCAACTGTGCACTGCTACTAGTTAAGTGAAACTAACCATGAGGGATAGACACATAGTTTGGAAAAATATACATAGATTGTGACCCACATCATAAATTTATTGTACAACTATTTCATGGCCATGTACCTGACCTTGTATAATTTAACAAACTATGTGACACACCCATATAGTAACACATAGTTTCACATAGGGTTTTGTAGTGTTCAAACTAAGTGTGTTCCCCTAACATTTCCTCCCAGAAATTTTTTTAGAGACCGATGCTCTCAAAACTCATGCAAACTTCTAAGGCTCTTATTTGGCCTAAAAACTCATCCAAAATGACACTTTTAATTGTTCTATCTCTCCAAATTACATCACGATGCTTGGTTTAATATTTAAACCATCTACCAAATGAAAATTTCAAATTACTTTAGATATTTTCTCAGTCAAAAAATGGAATCTTATAGTCTCTCCACTATAAAACTTTCCACCCTCCAAAAACCTTGGGGAGCATTGAATATAACACCCAAACTACTTGGGTGAATAATTTTCATCCAAATGGCTGTGTTCCAATTCCAAACTCACAATGAACCTTCAATATCTAGATTAAGAATAAGGTGCTTGAATCATTAAACCAGATCCAAAATGTGTATCCCAAGATGAAACATTGATAAAACACTTACATGAGCTAGTCAAAAACTAAGATGTGATTCTGTCACCACCACTTTTAGAACATATCATTGGGTGATCCCTAACAAGTAATCTAAATTTAAAAAATCCAATTCCAATCCAAATTAAACCAATCATCAGAATATCTTATATTAACACACCCTTAGTGTCTAAACGACACTACCATCTTGTTTTTCCAAACTAAAGAGTGTTAAAATCCCAATAAACCCAGCCTATAATGGTTTCACCAACTTCTCCTTGAAAATACATAGATGATAAATGAATTCACACACATATCATCCCAAAAAAATCTCAGACAGTGTTCCCTAATAACTAAATCCTTTTTAATATTGAAAAGATTCTTGGCTCCTACGACCGATGCATCACCAAATATATATTCTGAAGCCATATCCTATGGAGTAACAAGATTATTTCCAAGACCACTCACTGAAGTCCATACTCGAATTATGGTGATGTCTCATGGTTAAACTATATCCCAAGAAAAATGACATCATTACAAATAACTAATCAGATAGTAATCACAATCCAATATCCATGGATAATTACAAGATACTCCATGCTTAATTACCACATCTTTATTTCACCCCAAACCATAATTGATCACATACCTGGGTTTTTTTGAGAAATCCAAACATACCTCACTTAAATTATTTAACAGTATATGAGTTCCAAAATAACCATCCAATTACCGGTTTTAAGATACAATTACCTTTCTCACAAGAGGATCGCCTTCCAGTAACTGACATCCCACTTCCCACATTAGGATAATCCTTGTTGTCGCTCCAACAAAAATAGAACCTGATTATCACTACGCATTCCAAGATATAATAGTTTTAATATCTTAGCTAAGAACCCATTCATCTTGGGAACTAATGTAAATATCTCCCACTATGCTTTCATAATTCCTATGGATAGTCCCCATAGTGAACATTTTAAACTCAAAATTGGGTTCACCACCCTTAAATGATCAATGTACAATGAATTGAAATGCTTTCTTTTGTTATTCTCTTTGAGTATACTCCAAAGGAGTTATTTTTTCGAACCAAAAGTTTATACATAGGAATAAAAACATATATATGGCACTCTCTATGCATAATATAGATGTTATCAAGATAGGGATTATGCTCATTAGTAAACAACGAGTACACCAAGATGTTACTGATAGGCACATATTTCTCCTCTCAAGCCACAATCACATATAAAATATGCTATCTATACCTTTTACCTAACACATGAAACTGTGATTTATAACATTGAGTGTCTAGGTCAAAACATGGGTTAACCATCTCACATTACCTAGTTAATTTTTTGAATAAGCTCTTTGTATAGGGATACTCATTTAATTTATGCCAAAACTATAGGTCATCATGCCCACAAATACATATTTCATAAAACCATTAGCCCTCGGATCACACATGGACACTCACCAAAATTTAGTTTCAAATAGTTACCCCATATAATTGGAACATACTGCTTATCATTCAAGAAGGGTGTACATCCAGTAATTCCTGTTTTGAGACCCAAACCATGCACCCACGAGTCATCTATCAACAAGGTCAATCTGAATGTACTACAATACACTTCAGTATTTTAATACACCAAGTCTTATCTTGGAACTCATATAAAAAATTGTTCATCCAACATTTTACATGATTTATCGAACAATATCCCACCTCACAATGATGTTTATGTGAATTAATCATCAACCACACAACCACTACTAGTTAACTAGGCATGTGACCCAAACAGTCCTTGAAACTAGTTTCTATGAAGGATCACACATTGTTATTTTATGAAATTGAGGCATTAATATTCCTAAATAGAAAGATTCAAGGGCCTATTGTGCATCAGTCTAAAAATGATCATAAAATGAAGCTTACTATAATAAGGAAAAAGTATTCCTAGACTAACCTCTTCTATAGGTTGTCCTTAATAGAAAAACGTTATTGAGGTACTAGTGTATAAGTCAAAATGAGAGAATATAGGTCTACCCACCTATCCATAAGGACTCTACCATGAGAACCAAATACCATTTTTTGGGTTTCAATTACACAGTGTCTAGAACTCCTATAAAAACTCTCTTAGAAGAGGTTAAATAGAAATATGTAAGGAAGAATTGAAATATAAGGGTCTAAATCAATGATAATAGAAGGAACATAGTCCTACCAAACATCATTATAACAAGAACTAATTATTTAAATGCATCCAAATAGGATAAATATCACTGAAATTTAAAATAATAATGTAAAGGATAAATGGATTACACTTGCCATTATCCTCATATGGTATACCCCCTTGAGGTTTTACTTACTAGACAACCACCCATCTACCTGGTGTATTTTTAAATCTACAATGTTTTCTTCCTAGATGAACTAGACCATACAAATAACACTCACCGTTCTTAGAAAATTAGATTAGGAATCTATATATTTCTCATCTCCAAGGGAGCTACAATAATAGGCTAACCCATCATTTAGCATAATGAGTCGATCTTAAAAACTATATTCACACCTAAATGGTAATTATGATATACTCCCTAACCTTTAGGTTCACACAAAAAAATTCATAAGATAGATGAGAACTATGGGAAACACTCACATTGCCTCTCAAAGTGATTTTAATGCTAAACCTTACATGAGGGTTCCAATTTTAAACACCAAAAAAATGTTTAATGCCTTTAAACAATTCTCATTCATTACATTAATTTAAAAAGTTTATAGAAAAAGGATAATAAGTATCAGTTTTCATGGAAAACTATACTAAACACTATTTTTAGATGGATACATGAAAAATTAGGGAAAAAATATTATAATTTCCTTTTTAACCATTTATTTATGCGTAATCTTCTCAAAACTAGGATTTATTCATGAAAATATCACTTTCAATCTATAAAAAAACACTTTTTGTTGTAATAGGAATTTTAATTAACTTAAATATCATAATAATAAATCTAAAAATCATAATAAAAAGGATTTTATCAAGAAAATGTGATCAATTAAGTAATATTAAACCATACATTTATATGTAACACGATATAAGTAGTTATAAACACATTAAATAACAATCCCATACAACATGTTTATACCCAAATGGGGTTAAGGGTCGGGGCATAAAAGGGTAAGGAAAACTACAAGGATCCCAATATACTAATATGGGTTCAATTATGTGTAACCAATAATAGTTATTACATTCAAGTTTTAACACAACCTTAATGGGTTTATATTATAATCAACATACCCCAACTAACCTACTTGGGTCCATTTGGGCTTTTAAGAATTTAGTCATACAGGTCATCATGCCCAAATGATAGAGGTAAAAGCATATATAAACGAATAAATTTTATATAATAATTCCATTTTAACATATATCAGGGTTCATTTTGATGAATTACCATTCCAATTTTATAAAGGTATCTTTATAAGTTTCAATTGGAACTTATGTAACTACAACCGGTTTTTTATCTTTGGATTTGGTATATAACAAGTTCAAATATATAATTTTCTAATTATATGGGTTACCCTTTTTGATTTAAAAAGGTCTATAAATTTTATAAATTTATATTAGAACACATTTAATCAGAACCATAAATATTTTGGCCCATGCAACCAATGGTTCGCGGCTCAAACATGTCATAATTGGTTAGTTATGGTGTCACCATCAACCTATATGGGAAAACACTAGTTTGGTTGATGTATACACTTTAATTAATTTTTTTTCACAATTATAAGAAGTCTTAATATAATATAACAATGAATATAGATAATAATTTTATAGAATCACACAAGTATGTTATATCACTAATCATGCTAAATAATCACACAATGATGGTATACTAATCATCATGCATCAGAAAATCAATAATGAAATATACATGGAATGGAATATGAATGATATGAGAATATGCATGTAACTATGATGGTGGATGTAAAAATTCTTCCTTGAAGTTCTGAGAAAAGGGAAAATCCCATAAATTATTAATCAATTGAATTACAATAATCAATGAAGGAGAAATATGAATCAACTATTATGAAAATCAATATAAACATTAGTTCCATCCCTGTAAGATTGATATTTCCCTCATGTATGGGTTGGTAGGACATATACACAGGATATTTACCAATTTTTGACACATACTTGTAACATATATATACCATCCTAGTATAGAAAGAAAAAATTAAAAAAACCATTTGATTGTACTTTGTAACATCATGACCAATGATCTACTAAAATAATGCCATGATATAGTTTACTATATGGACTCAAGTGTGCCTACCTATATTATAGAGGCTATTGAATAATAACAATGGTCTAAATGTGGTATAGTATGGATATTATACTATCATTATTAGAGTAGCACATTAGTATAACATATAATAAATAATATAAACAACATAAATAATTCAGGATCAAAAGATGATAAAAAATAAAAAACAATAATAAATGATAGTATAAGCATGGACTTTACATAATGTGAAAACAAAAAATAATATTGTAAAAGATACACGTAAAACATGAATAAAATTTAGGAAGAATAAATAAATAAAATAATCTTACTCGAGAATACATCTCGAGTACATGCTCATCCACTATATCATTCTCCTCTATCTATTCCATGTTTATAATGAAAATAACACATGGAACAATGAAAATACCTAACTTGGAAACATGAGGTCTGTTCAGGTACCAAACGATTGTATGAATAGGTTGTGTGATATACTTAGTAGGCCACCACCAATGGTTTCTACACTATTCTAGTATGTGATTTTAAAACAAGCATTGTGATGATATATTAAATGTATGGTGGTACAACAAATGTACAAAAAAACAAGTTGTGGTTGTGTCCCTCAAGGAAACCTGGCCAACGATAACAACTTCAGCCTAAAATTTAATATCTTTGAACATGACATCATGTTGATATATAAATATTTAAGGAAATCATATGAATATATATATATATATATATGCACTGGTAAGGATTTGAGTGTTAGTACCAAGGAATCCACATAAGGGGATCATATATCAATAAGGGAAGTCATTCCCAGGATTCTAGACCCATTAATCCTAATATAAGGTATGTCATTCTCAGTGTTTCATACCCATTGATAATAATATCATGGAAACCATTCCTAGGGTTCCATACCCATCAATCATAATATAAGGGAATCCATGCCCTGTCTTCCATACCCATCGATCATAATATAAGGGACATCGTGAACAGGTTTCCATACACATCAATCATAATAAAATGGATTCCTGCCCTTAGTTTCCTAACCATAATAAGAATATAAGTTAATACATTCCTAGGGATCCATACACATTGATATTAATATATGGGACTCCATGACAAGGGTTCCATGAAAATCAATCAAAAACTAATAAAAATAAGCTAACAATATTTAAGGGATGTGTTAATATTCATTCCATTTCATTTATAAATTGAGGAAACTCACATCATAAGGTTGTTCTATCACACATCTTGGGATTAAAAGGCCTTGCATGACATTACATGTTTTCTTTAAAATTAATTTAATGAAATCACATTTCTAGTGGATGTAGACAGTTCACCTCATATGTGGTATTATTATAAATAAAAGAGGAAGGGTGGTATCACCACTTCCTTTAATTACATATAATTAATTAATTTATTAATTAATCAAAAACAATAGTGTCACTATAATTATCAAACAATTCAAAGACACCTTAGTAGTTTTTTGGTCTTATAGCATGGGAAAAGTTGAAGGAAATTAAATAATCTCTCTCGACAGGTGGGTCTTGTTGAGATTGATAACCTACAACTAGGCATATATGTCACTTAAAATTACAAAATCATGTTTTAGAATATTTAATTAAAGGAGTTTAAGATTTTATAGACAATTCCTAAAAGGTCTGATGTGTGGCATAAGGGTGAATTTTATAAATCTATGAAACATTAAGGGAGAGTATATTGACCACCTACCTCATACTAAGGATGATACAAACATCCTATATTAGTCCTTGAGTTAAGATGGAGTGAGAGAAATAAGAAGAATCATCAAACAACCTGAAAAGGTTAAATTATCTCACATGAAGATAGCACCAAAGAAGGATAAATAAAAAAGTAAAGTAAGGAATAAGTGTCTTAAAATTACCTATACACTTCCAAAACACTCAAAAAAACTTTAATTAGACTAATAATGGAGAAAATTCACCAAGGGAAGATTGATGAATGATGGTTTGTGTGTGAGAGGCCTTTGGGGAAAATGGAGGGGAGAAAATGGGGGTTAATCCTTATTGGTGTGGAGGAAAATATTGTCATTTTTTTCACCCATTAGTGAGGTTCATAGTTATGACACATGTTTTGGCTAACCTTGTAACTCTCACTACCAAAGAACCACACCCCACATGGTTTGGCCGTATAGTTTAGGTTGACCATGGACCAACCATATAGTGTTACTAGTTAAATGGAACTAACCATGTGGGCTAGGTGAAATATTTTGAAAATCATGCACATACCATGTTCCCACTTATACAATTTATTTTAGAGGTATCACATGAACTTGTTACCCACCATTTTTAGTTTAAAAAACTGTGCAAAATTCATTTATAGGGCCTCACTATTTCTCCTAGGGTGCCTCATGATTCTATCAAATAGTGCATCCCTATTATTTCCTCCTAAAAAATGTGTTTTCAGAGCTTGATGATCTTTAAACTCATTAAATATTCTAAGGAACCTCTAAGGCCAAAAATCTGATACAAAACTAAACTTTTAAGTGTTCTAAATCTCATAATTATGTTCTAAGTCTCGATTTATGATTAGAACTATCCACCAAATGAAAATTTCAAATTCAATTAGATCTTGTAACCAGTCAAAAAACAAGGGATCTTATAAATAACATCCCAATACATGTATTCTAACCAATCAATATTATCAATCCATTAGTATTAGAATATTTCGTTGAAAAACTAAAATAATTATATAAAAATAATAATTAAATTACCTGTTTTTATAATAAAATATGATTTTATTATTATTTATTATATGTGAATATTTCTTTTTTACTAATAATTAAAAAACATTAATCTACATTTTCAGTAAAAGTATATTTAGTGACCATAACAACTATATATATCCAATAGTTATATGTCCAATAACCATTTTTCAAACGATCATATGTATAAAAGTTATATATCTAACAACCTTATTAAATTCCTATATATTTCTTTACATACATACATAAAATCATTCATCACATTTATTTACATTATTCTAAAAATAAATATTGTATTTCAGCTATTTTTCTTTCTTTCCATATTTATAACTATTCTTATAATCTTCAATAAAACCCATGATGATAAATATTTCATGTTCATGTTCTTTTTATTTAATTATGGTTTAATTCCTCTTTTAGTTTTCTTAATGATGTTTCATATTGCATTATCCTAATGTATAGACACTTATAATGTATTATAATATTTTATCTTAATAAAATATATCATTGATTCTTATATTTTAGTGTTATATTTGTTAAAAAGACAAAAATTTATTTGAATAGAAATTCATACTTAAATAATGATGTGTTACATCAATCAGGATGAATAAGATGGATGGTGTTCACCCTTTTAGTAGGATAAAAGATTAATATGGTGATCCCCAAGATTTAATGAGATTTATTGGAGGAGATTAATTCTATAAAACTGTAATGTTTATGGTACAACTACTACAATTATGGATCACAGCACTCCGGAATCAAACATTCCTGATGGTACTAAGTTTACAAATGTTGAAACTCTATAAATTAAAATAATTACCACTCTTTTGGTATATTGATATTTTATCTTATACTTATAAAAAACTCATGTATTTATTTAGAAGGGGGATAGTTTTATCATGTTAATTAAAATTAAAAAGGAACATTAAGGGTAGAAACATTTTTTTGGGTTTAATTGTTTTTAAATTATTTGTTGAGATGGTTGTATGAAGTATGCTGAGTGAAAATATTTTAAAAAACCTTTGGAATTTTTTTGAAGCGGTATTACATGATGAATCAGTTTTAGATTGTTTTGATTTCTAACTTAGTCACCCTTATTTTCTTCATCGACCATGGATCACATATACTCAGAATATAATAATATAAAATTTTATATATCAGATGATGGAGTACATATTGATGCCATATATACCACCAGAAGACATACACTATAGGTTCCTGAAGGGCTTATCCTGATGATTGTAGAGATAGTGTTTGGTAGAAATGTAGCGGATTGTAATATATTTTATGATTGATAAGATATGATATATTTAGAATCCATGAGGAGAGGTAATTATTTATAAGAGTACTATCTATCACACTTATATTTTGGGAGTGAAAACATAATGAATTAACCAGAATTTACATTTGTAGTTGTGGAATATGAAAGGATTTTATGTATCTAAAGGATACACACATAGAAGATAGAATTCTAAAGGACATGATTTCTGGAATACATAAAGATAAAATTTACATCGAGTAGTGGATATCGTAACTCTAGAAGCTAAGGAGTATGAAAGATAGAATAATTGACAGGTGTATGTTTCATTTGATAAATGAAAGGATATTACATGGTATGTAATATTTTATTACATATAGAATTTAATTTTCTATAGAAATTTAAATTTTGATAGTGTTAGGTAATTTTCAAAATAATATTGGGGAAAATATAAGAATTTTATTTTTCATAATAATATTTGAAAATTTTATAAAATTTATCTCTGAGTTTGTATGGCTAACAAGGAAATCCAGAAGAGTTATTTTCCAAAAATTAATTTTTATTAAATCTTATAGGAAGTGATATGGAGTAAAAAATTTATAAGGGGAGAAGATTCATAGTGGTTCATAATTTTAACTCACTATTATGAAAAATGTAAAACATGTTGCATAAAATTCTACTAGTTTTAAAAATTGATGAGTAAGAGAAATAATAATTTTTACGATCATAAGATGAGTCACATATGCTAAGTTATAATGAAATCAAATTATGAGACAACTATGTATACCATGAAAACTGAATTATTCAAATTATTTGTAAAGAATGAAAAACAAAGTTATTCTACTGTTTTAATTCATCAATATCATAGTGATTTAGAAGGATATTTTTATTCTATATGAGTTGAATTTTATTGAGGACAAGAAAATAAAATTTATGAGAGTAGGGGATGAGTATAATATTTTTTCCTTGAGGAAAAAATAAGAGAAAAATCCTTTTTGGAAATTGGGGAAGAATGATAGAATAAATACTCTCATAATAGCTCGAACCATTTTTTACAATGTTATGTATTAATAAATATATTTTACGAAAAATGATTTTTTTGGTAGCTAGGAACTAAAAAATCCAGAAGAATTAGAATATAGATCTTTAATATGGTTGAAATATGAAACCAAAGGCTGATGAAATAGAAGTTAAAGATTCTTTGTGAGTATCATGTACTAGAAAATAGGATACCTAAGAAGAATTATAAGTTGATAAGAATGAATATGGGAACTATAAGTTAAAATAATTTTTGATGCTGATAACGTTGATTGACATAGACCAAAACGTGTGAGAGTAAAGTGTGCATGAATTTTCTTGATACTAAATAATTTTAGGAGAATTTGTAAATTTTTATGGATTCACTAATGTGAAAGAATATCTATGGAAAATACTGAGTCATAGAAGACTGATTATGAATTAATACTAGAAAGTGGTTCAAGTTTTGAAATCACCCAAATACTTAAGGAAAAAAATACATTGATGAATATGAGGAATACTAGATGTGTGTAAGTAGAGAACATCAAAAGTTATAGGAGAAAAATATTAAAGATCAAAATCTATATTAGTATAAAGATGATCCAAATGAAAGTTATGGAGATTGGGAGATGAATAAATTAATAAGAAAATTTATTAGAATATTAGAGTAACAAAATTTGATATTATTGGATGATTGGAAGCTGAGATACTACAAGCTAGTGAATGAATAATGCATTGAAGCAAGGGAAAGTAAATCTAAAATTATGGGAGCTAATTAATAGAAATTTTAAATTTTATAAGGATATGTGTTTATGTTATTCATAAGAACATAAATATTCAAAATAAAAATTTATTGAAGTTTAATTAAAGTTAGAAAACCATAATTTTCTAGAGATATTTCACACAATTTCTGTGAGAAGTCAATGTCAAGGTAATGATGCTAACTAGGAAATTTAGGATATAAATTTCAAAAAATAAATTCATAACTATATCTTTTACATGTAGAATCATTTAGGATCAATGATATTGATATTTGTATGAGGTATCAAAGTAGTCAATCTATGATAATATCTGAGGGATTGAAGGATATTCACTGACAAAAAATTTAATTTTTTATTATTAGAATAAACCCCATTTTAATGGATGAGGGGGAACCCAAAATGACATCAAAGAATTAAAAAATACCATTCCTCCATGGTCTAAGAGTTCATGAAAAAAAAACTCTTTAAATCCTACAAAGAAGAGCTCATTCCCAGTATCAAAAACATTAGGATCAGCTTCCTATTTCTCATCATTGTTCGGAAAGATGTCCCGTGCATGGATGAATGAGACTGGTACTTGTGGAAATTCCATACCCTCTCAAATTTCTAAACCTAGATATAAATGACCAAGTAAAAAATCTTTTCTTAACACCTCATCTGGAGGAGTCCCTTGTAAGTTAATTGGTTGTAAAATCCTTCAAACCACAAACCGTAGGGCCACAAATAATTTACCACCACACAATGCATTTCTTGAAGTCAAAATTTTATCAAAAAAACATAGAAAACCATAAAAAACTATAAAAAAATCCTTCACCATGAAGCCTTTACAAGTCTCGTGCACCTCCACCAAAGGCAGCAGCCCAGACGAAGCTAGTCACGCTCCATATGACTCCCAACACCACCGATGTTGCAGAAGAAACCAGAATATGATCCAAGGAACGTGAAGTCAAGACATCTTCACTTAGGACTGGATGGACCAACACCACTCTAAGGGAATGTTGCCGATGGGGGGGGGGGGGGGGTCCAGACTGATATGAACTAGAAACAGTACTCCTAGAATGAATCCACTCAAATATGAACCGCATATGCACCCTCATTGGAGGCCAACATAAAAGAACCATGGAAAGCATGAGAGATGACCATCATAGAGTGGGAAGATCATACTAACCCCGCACACCAAAATATCATCCACTTCAAAAACATTAGAACAAAAAATGAGAACCACTGAAGGAAAAACCTGTTTGATTAAACCATAGAAACACAAGAAGACAAAACCTATAAAATTCCCCCCCTCCAACCGATTTAGAGCCGATGTTGAGCCACACCAGAAGTCGGAAGCCACACTGAAGCCATCGTCGAGTCGTACCAACACCGAGCTGAGATCCAAATCCAACGCCAAGCCACTCGAGGAATGAAAAATCTGGAATACTTTCCTAAGCCTTCATTGAACCACACCGACACCGAGCCAAGATCTAAAGGATGCTGACACCGAGCCACACCATGCTACGCCAGAGGAGGGGAGGAGACAACTCTAGAGGAGAAACCCTAGCCTCGCGAGAGATTGGGTAGCCACTTCTTAGAGGCTTAACTATAAGGATATTCAATGATATTGAGTAATACAAATGGTGTTGAACATTAAGACTATATTTATTAGATAATGGTTGGATGCATAATGATGATTTCAATTGAGAGATTTCTATTATTGCTGAAATTACTAAGAAGTATAAAATAGATGGATTTGCCGACCTAAATGTTATAAAGATACTCTATGAAAAAGTGTTTAAGATCCAAAAAATGAACTTCCATAGTAAGTGAGAATCCCTAGAACATATTTTCTTGAAAAAGTGAAAAATAAAAACTATACACATCCTTTATAAAGACCAGATGTTATGAAATTTGAAGGTGGTCGGTTGAATAAGATGTTACACCTTATGATTATTTAGAGAGTACATGGATTAATATAATGTAGTTAGAGATAATTATTATATATAAGTATTACACTTGTGGTGAGGATTAATATCTTACAATTGATACAAAAACATCCAATAATATAAGGAAGATCATTTTCATTAGGGAGGTCGGGAAGACCCATTATAAATTGGCAGGATGCAATATAAATTACCAGTCAATAGGCTGTTAAACTAGTATGAGGATATAAGAATATTCATGAGATATATCCTTTTGTATTCAATTTCCTTATATAGTTTATATATATTTCTTAGTTTAATAACCCAACAAAATAATGATTAGGTACCCACATTAGGGTCGAACATTATAAATACTATGTGTTATGCTCTATTTTATTACTATAACTACATGTGGTGTGAATGTGTGTTGGGAATTATTAAATAGATCAATACATCTTAACTATGGTAGAGGTTAAAAAAATATAAAAAGGGGGAAAATATTTTTATTGAATAATTTAAAATATATATATATATATATATATACTGATTCACCCCCCTTAGGGTGATTGTACAATCCACAAGGAACTTCACATAAATTATTTGAGATGTTCCCTGGGGTTTTATTTTTGACATTAAATCAATTTAGATGGGTATTTCCCTTATCATGGTACTTTTATAAACCCTGAAAAAGATAATTAAAAATATTTTATAGTAGGAGTGATAATATTAAATATAATAAAAATAATTATTTATTATTTAAAAGTAATGATATTATTCTATAATTATTATTAGTAGTACAGAATAGAAAGGTGGTGTCATGGACCCCATCATCAACTCCATATCCAACATTTTAGGGGTTTAACCCTTAATTAACCCCTATTTTGGGTGATCTTTTCATGGAACTTTAGCAAAATAACAGAGAAGGGTGTTGTAGCAGAGAAGGTATCGTAACAAGTATTGTAGTGATATACAATATTGTAGTATTTGGTTACTATAGAAGGTAAAGGTACTATATGAATGATAATATTAATCAAGAATAGGTATTTGGGTATAAGATTTGGTATTCAAGATCTCGGGGCCTATGGGGCACTAAATTACTAGACCTTAGATTCATTTAAGAAAACATTAACGGGATAGAATATATGTGGGCCTATCCTTAGGGGGGATAATTTATGATCTATACTGGCTGAATAGGTTCACTGTGTTTGTATTTTCTTATTAATCCCTTGAACTAGTTAATTATTATTATTATTATTGGTAGTATGTTTAGTGTGAGTGTGGTGGATATCATTACGTGGGTAAGATATTGTTATTTTTACCATTATGTGTATCATGTTTTTTATTATTGTATTATTATTATTATTATTTTATTATTGTTGTTGTTTTTTTCACTCTTATTAGATGTTTTAAAGAGGATAGGGTAATAAAAGTAAGGAAACATGGGAGTCTCCACTTGTTTCAGTCATAGAAAATGGGAAGGGAGAGAAGAGATCCTACCATCTTCTTTTTATTCTTCATCTTATCCATTGATCAAACATAGAAGATGAAGGGTAATGTATAAAAACCATATCCTTTTATCATCCTCTTCCTCAAATTCCCATTTTTCTTTTCTACTATTTCTCACTTTTACCCCTAATGCCGAATTGTTTCTCATATAGGGATTTTTAGGGGATTCATAATAAGTCATTTCAAATATCATCTTGAAATATTAATTTTGAAATAAAATTATAGAGTGTCCAAAATATCACCCCAAACACTTCATTTAAGGTCATGGGGTCACTATTTAATTTTGAAATGACTATAAAAACACCAAAACCTTTTGATATTTCTCTCTTTTTATAAATTATTTCATTGATATTCCATTTTTTGTTTTATTTTATAGATTATATGGAATTGATACATGATATTTATTTGTATATATTCTTATTGAGAGGTATGTTGTTTTTTACAATATCTATCATATTATTTAACATTTGATACTTTCATTTTTCATATTTAAAATTCTACTTGAATATATATATTAATTCATTTTTATATAAATATAAATATTTTTTTCTTCAATTGAAATATTCCTTATTTGGATACTACAAACATCTAAGTGTTTTTTAATAATTTAAAAATGGATTTTTTTTAAAGTAATATACAGTAGTTTTTTTAATAAACCCTTATTTTAAATACTTTAAAATTAATGAAAAGTGGATATTATTACCATTTTTTAATGGGAATTAATCATCTAAAAACTTTTCTAACACCTGATAAGAAAAGATGATTATTTAATGTATCATGCAACATGATGTTGTGTTAGGATCCTCTTATATATGTGTTAATCCTAATGATTGAGTATTATTTTGATTTATATTTTGTACTGTAATTTTTTATGGTAATTATATTGTTTTTAGTTATTAGAATAACTACATGGAAAAAATATTTGTCTCAAATTTTAAAAACATTGAACAACCACATTACTTAGGAAAAATAGTTTGATATAGTGGAAACCTAATTGACAAGTGGTTGTCGTCCTAGTTTATGTGAAATAAGAATTTTGATATTATTTTCCTTTTTCGTTATCTATCAAATTTTACATGGAAAATAATTTAATCAAAATTTTAAACACTCAATGGGTTTTTGTAAATGTAAATAATATAGTTTTTAATTGTTTTTTAGGTTTTCTTGTTTAAACATTTTATTTGTGATAATTGATTTAATTTTATTTATTTATACTTTGTATAACATGTTTTAAATCATAGATTGATATGGATTGAGAGTTGAATGTTATTAAAGAATGAGAGAGTATTTTTTAAAAAAGGAATTATAAACAATATTATAATTGGGTTTATTTTTTGATTCCTTGATAAGGGTTAATAAATCAATTTATAGGTTATTTTTAATTCAAAGTGTTATAATATATTTTGATACACTATATTTCATTTGAATAAATGTTCTATATTTTTATTTATTTTCTTTAAAATTTTTTAATTTTTCTTCTAAAATTAGATTTTCCTTATAAGAATATTTTTTCCTTAGAAATATAGCAATTTTTTGAACAAAATATTTGAATTATTTTTCATGTTTTGATGGTATTATTATTATGTATTGATTTATGTTACGCCATATTTGATTAAAAAATTAACTGAAAAATAATTTATAAGTTATTTTTTTAATATATTATACTTTTTTTATTTTTATTTTTATAGATATTTGATTTCTACTAGTTGATTTGGATATAATGGATTTTTATATACTGGTGTTTAAAAATGTGGTTTCTAAAATTGTAATAATTTTTAAATACCACTTTAGGATAACATTTGACCATCTAATTTTTTCCCTAATGTTAAAACTGGAAATTTATAAAACCTATTATTATACAATCTAAGTGATTGGAAATTTTTATTAAGAAATATCATGAAAAATATCAAATAAATTTCTGTATTTTGAATATATTTTTATTATAGGGTTGGATAAGTTCAATACTAGAAAATGTTGTATTTTTTGAAACAATGATTACACGACACACCCACACATACATGTAAATACGTATGTACATACATAAATACATA
Source organism: Viscum album (assembly GCA_963277665.1). Lineage (NCBI taxonomy): Eukaryota > Viridiplantae > Streptophyta > Magnoliopsida > Santalales > Viscaceae > Viscum > Viscum album. The sequence goes on along the minus strand of OY728123.1, from coordinate 137,677,949 downwards.
CATACATATATACATACATAAATACATACATACATACAAACATATATACACACATACATAGATACATAAATACATAGATATATACATACATGCATATGTATATACAGTTTGTTTCTATACTCATAAATTTAAATTGATTGTTATTATATGGTTTATGACTTGTTTTATTATGTCAATATTTTCTTAGGGTATATTTCATTATGATATTTGAAAAACTACTTTAAAGTGTTTTTTGTAGTTATATTTTAATATTTTTAAAATATTGTATTTAGTTCCAATTGTTTTGTTATCACAAAACATGATTATTTTGATGGATTTTTGGTTAGATATATATTTTATTAAAATATGGGAGTTGATTTAAAACATATAGTTATGACCCATTTTTTAGAACTAAAATGTTTTCATTTGGTTCATGTCTTATTTGGTGTCAATTTGAAAAATATATTTTTCCAAAAAGAAATTGAGTATAAAAGAATTATTTGAATGGTATAACTGAAATAAAATATCTTTTTTTGAATCAAATAAGAATGAATTTTATTAGAGTATGTCTAATTTGTGTTATGTTTGAAAAAAAAATTATACTATTTTTTTTATTATTGGTTATAAATTTTTTGGTTTTGTTTAAATTTTATTGATAATATGTTAATTTTTGTTTGGTTGAGAAACTATTGGTGTCGTAAATTATTGAATATGGTTAAAAAAATATTTTAGATGAATTCAGATGAATTTTATTTATTTTTAGTGTATTTTTCTTGTTATTACATGTTTAGTTTTAAATTGAAATTATAGATTTTTTTCTTTTTTTTGAGAGGATTGTCTTGATTTTGATAGAGTGAGTAGTATTGAGTTTAAGAGGGTTTAATTGGTTTGAAAAAATTATACATAGGTTATTTGGATAAAATTTGGGTAATTTTATTTTTTTATAGTTTTTATTTTGGGATTTAGTATTATAAGTTGATGCTTTAGTGTTTAAAGAAAATAATGGGTCCATTGAGGTCGATGATTAGTGTAAAATCGAAAAATATTTTGAGGAATGAACATGCTAAATATTTTCCCCAAAATATTTTTATTTCATTACTTGATATACCATGGTAGTGTTAAATGGAGTTAGTGTGGTTCTGAGAGTGTTTTGGGGGTGATGGTATGAAAATATAGAAATTTGGAGTTGTAGGATGGAGTTTATTATTTGTACACAGTTAGAGATAAATGTGAACCTGTGCCATGAAGATGGGATTATCCAAGATCGTGGTTCCTCAAACTGTATATATTTATAAGAGAGAAAATTTGAAAAAAATAATTATAGATGTGTTTTGTATGACTGACGCATGGTTTTCCCAACCTTGTGGGAAAACCTTAAGAGGTGATGATCCTAATACAATGGGAACCGTACGGTTTGCACATGACTTGGAAAACTATGCAGCCAAACTGTGAAAAATTCCTTGAAAATTTCTAATTGGAAAATTATAAAAATACCCTCATTGATTTGTAATACTCAAACCCTTCATTTATCCCTCTTCGTTCAATAAGTAGTCCCGAACATGTACCCACTTCTTTCCCCTCCCTTTCTTGAGTGATTTCTCTCCTCTTCCTAAGAAAAATTGATCACAATTTTTTATAATATCTATATTGAGGTACATTTATCTTTATTTTACCATGTTCATCTACATTTTTAATGTTTTATCTTCTCATTACATTTATTTATTTATATGACCTATTTTAGGGTTTTCATTTTTGTTTTGAATTTCCATTTATTTAGGATCATACCAGTTGAAAACACTTGAAGAGTATACTTTTGAAGGTTAATGTTAGATGCTCTTGAACTATTACATAATTTCATATCTATTTTATATCATGTGTGTGATGTGTGTTCTTGCCTACATAACGCACACATGATCAAAAAATATAAATTAATGTAATGTGGCCCTAATTCTTGAAATTGAACCTTTATGTGAGCCATAAGTAGTATGTTGGTAAGTGTAGACTGAATATTTGGAAACCACATGAGTTCTGATCGACCGTGAAGTTTTCATAAAAATTAAGAGGTGACCGCAAGGGTGTAATGGACTTGTGTTAGTGACTTAGTGTGTCTTGAGGATGCCTAGGGGACATCCTAGAACTTAGTGTGCATACCAATTATTAAATACCTAAAATAATTATATTTAACTAGTTGTTCAATAAATATAAAAACGTATTTGAATGACTTCGATGTTCTCCATCTATTCATCCATGAGACTATTTATTTATAATGCCTTGGGAAATCCCCTAGGATTATGATTTGTGGATATTGATTTATAATTCCTTGGTAAATCTCCTTAGATTCAGAATGATTCCAAATAATTTCAAAATCCTTAGAAAATCCCATTGAATTCATATTTATATTTATTAGTTTAGAATACATTGTACAATTCCCTTGTATTTTTATTGATTCTTATGGACATAGAATGCCTTGGACACACTCCTTGTATTTTTCCTTGATCATAGTGTGTTGGAATTCCTTAAACACACTCCTTGGATTCTTCCTTGAGTCTAGTGAAATTTAATTAATATGTTTTGATCCTTAGATTAATATTTTTTCCTATTCACCTATTATACATTGATCAGAGACATTTGGAATGGGATGGAGCATGTATGTTTGATCCTGGGTGTCATCATGAAACCCCATGATTGATGGTGGATTATTTTTTTGTTCATATAATTTATTATTCTCATCAACATTCACTTGTACTTAGACTAGGTATATTAATATAATCCATTGATGATAGTCTATTAAGTCATACTCATAACCTAATTGAGTCATTTTTGGTACTTGAGTAGACTTCATGGTTTCAAGAAAGGACAAGGGAATCTGCCCGATGATCTGGGGTTGATTTGTTCACTACTGTGAAGCATGGGAGTTGAGATTTGGCTTAGAATTAGGAATTATTATTCGTACTTCCCATTTTACCCCCTTTTGGAAATTTTTAGATTCAGTTGTATAGATTCCCCCTATGAGGGATCAATTTTGAATATATGGCTAATATGACAATGTAAAACACTAATTTTTTATATCATGTTTGTATATGTTATTGTTGGAAATTTTTGTAATATATTTTCTCTTTATTTAACTAGATGTTTGTGATTGTTATTATATCCACTATCATTGAAATATGATATGTGGGTATATTTTCCCCATGGTGTCACCACAGACCCCTACGAAAGGTTCTAGACATAATAGAATCACCATATGAGGGCATTACCAACTCCTATTTTTATCATAATTGATGTTTAATAAGATATATACATCAAATATAAATCTCAGGACCAACCGAATTGAATCAAAGATTATTTGATTAGAGAATACTAGAACCAAAACGTAGGATCACTGCATATTATTTATAATTAATTTAAAAAATTAAAGAATTAACTTTCAATGAATTATTTAATTTTTGATTAATATGAAAACATATCTACAATGTACCATCATTTTATTGTGAGAATAAAATATAGATTCCCTCTAGTGATGATCCAAACAAGATCAACATATCTCTAAACATCATTTTAGGAATATTTAGGTTTTAAAAAGGTAGATCCTAATGATTGCATAATTCAACTTTTATTTCCTCAAGAATCACTTCAAGAAGGATTCTATTTTATCTCCATTGAATAGATAGTGGTGGTGGTGGAGGATCACTCTATGTTCTTGAGAACTTTCTTAGAGAAGGGAGTTGTCAAGGGGCTTTCAATAATTCTTTGATGTTTTTTTGCGAAATAATATAAAATAGAAACCACTATAGAAATAATATAATTGGGTTTATATACTTATAGGTTTAGAAAATAATAATTACACATGTGCCGTTATTATTTTTAATAATTCCAATGTAACCCCTTCTCTATAATAATAATAATAATATTATTATTATTTCTTGACATGCAAAAAATTCATGGAATAATTAAATATTATTTATTAAAATAAAAGTCAATACATATTATTTCTCTATTGACCATTAAAATTGGTCCGCCATTCCTCCACAAGATTCATCAGACCCCAAATAATGAATATTTATTTAATAAATAAATACCAATAAATTATTCTCCAATAAATAAATAAATATTATATTCACTAAATAGAAAATAAATATTTTTAAAAATATTATGCTCACATAATATTATTTTGAATAACAATTTATGGAATATATTCAATCAAGAAAACATACATAATTATTAAACCACATGTGGGTACAATATTTAGTCAACATATTGGATAATAAATTATTAAATTATTTAACAACAATTCTGAATAAACTTAGTTTGTGGCCCTCTAGGCCTCTTTCTCTATGCAAATAGACAAAGCAGTCCATAATTCAAGGTTAGCATTTAACAACACACCGATGAACCCATAGATAAACATGTCAATGCTGTAAAGATATAAAAACTAATATAGATGCTTAAAGTGTTAAATAATCCATTTATCATGATATATCTAATTAAGTTGGTTGTATGTTATTGCCATCAACCGATGTGCTTAATGTATCTATCTTTGACCCTTAGGAAAATTAAATTTCCTAGAGAACACCATGTTGATGGATTTATTTATGATATATCATTTCCATAAAAGGGCCCAACATATCAACTCCCATTAAAGATCAAAATGGAAAAGATTATTTCTCACATTATTCATTAATGAAATATTACTCATGATTCACCAAAAATATCCTACGCCACTACGAACATATGTCACCATTGTTTTCATAAATACATCAAATCACATGACTAATAATATAAATTAATAATAATCTAATGTTCTAAGGATCAATACACATATATATAGATATAAATACACCATGATATATATAAATTTGGATTTCTTACTGGTGAGTATTTTATCATAAACTCATACACTCGAAATTACTTAGGAAATACACCATGATAAGGTTACCAAATGTTCTATCCATCTATGCACTTTATAGATTGTATAATTTTTGTCCCTAAAATTATTTCAATCAACTATGGAACATGTATTTCATAATAATATTGTGGAATTTCTATCTTATCATCTTATAAGGGAACTACTCTAACCTTTCAGTGTGGAAATAACTATTAGGAAATTATCAAAAACTATGTCATAGAGAAGAATAATCCTAATGTTATGATAATTTTATTAATATTAAAAACTAATAATATAGGTAATCATAAAGTATATAGAAGTTGGTTCCTGGGAACAAACTCCAACAGACTATCACTTGCACTAGAGCCAACTGTTAACAACCATCGGTCTGTTAGATCTCACAATATACTCATACTTATTTTGAGATAATGATTCAGTCAAGGGGTACACCATGTTTTCTCCCATTAAAGCTCTAATTACTATAATTTCACCCCTCTATGAAAAATCCTTCAGGAGGTGACACTTCTAGAGTATGCAATTTGTTCATTAGTTTGTCCTTCTATCATTTGAAAGATGAAAAATTGAAGTATTATCACAATATAATGTTATAGGGTCTTTAATTATAGGTACCACATCAAGATACAAGAAAAAGTTCCACAACCAAACAACTTATTTGGAAACATCACAAGACACAATATACTAGGAATCCATTGTAGAATCGGTAAAAATGGACTATTTGAACTCTTCTATCTTACAGGTCCTCCATTGAGAATAAAAACCTATCCTATGTATAACTTAAAATCATTATGGTATATTTAAAACCTAGAATCATTATAAACCCTAACGATTAGCTCCTCATTTCCTCTATAAAACAGGATCATATCATTGGTTATTCTCATATACTAAAATAAATTTATGGAAAACCAATTTTGTTCACCTAGATTAGATTGATATCTACCTAGAATGCTCAATACATATAAAACAACAAGCCTAGTACATAACATTACATAAATTATTGATCATATCACCAAATCATATGGTATCTTACTCATTCTATATTTCTTCTATTGTGTCTGAGGGAATATTTTCTTAGAAATATGTATACAATGTGACAAGAGAGCCAATCCCCTTTTGGATTGTTACATAATATATATCTTTATTATCTTGCCATTTTTTTACTTTACTTAGTCAAAGAAGCCTCTAGGATCTATCATAAATGATCTTGATCCCTAGAATATAGGCTTATTCACATAAGTCCTTCATAGAGAACCAAATATTTAACTAGTAGTTAAAAGACTGTATGACTGGTATGTCAATTATAATAATTTATATGTGTTCAATATATAATAATAGGATAAAAACATCACTCCCACCAAACCTCTTGTAAAAACATTCCTCACATTAATTATTAATGAATCCAAATTCTTTTATAGATTCATCAAACTGAATGTTCTATGAACTGGATGCTTTTCTCAATCCATAAATGGATCTTTGTAACTTTTATATCTTTTTGGAATCATGTGGAATCACAAACAATTTTGGTTGATTCATATAGAAATATTTTGGATGACTCCAATTATGGGAAGTTATTTTCAAATCCATCTACATTATTTCATATTCATGGAAAGATTCTATAGCTAGTATTATTATGATGGATTTAAACAAGGTATTAGGAGAACATGATTCTTCACAATCAATGCCTTTGAACTTTTTATTCCCTTTATCCCCTAGCCTTGATTTATATGTACTTTAACTTTAATTTATAGTTTTCTCTTGAATAACCATTTTCTCCCAACAAAACTTACATCATCTATGAATCGACTAGTATGAAAACATGGTTCCAATACATTGAATCTATTAAAGAATTCATGGATTCTTTCGATCATGCATATTTTGAGCTCACTACAGCCTCTTTTTTGGAGAGAGGTTAATTATTGTCAACCAATAATGAGTTAACATCTTCAATGAATAGAAAACCATATCTATTTGGTTCCCTTACCACTTTGGTGATCCTATACCGTAATCGTGTTTTAGGAACTACTTCATCCATAAGGACTTGTGGAATCTGTTCATGTACCAACTCTTTTTTATCTTGAGCATCAACTTTATTGATGTCATTATTTATCCCACTATCGTTATTAATAATTGTATCCCTCTCAATAAATATATCTTGTCTAGTGATAATAACTTTCCTTTTTGAGCAGTTGTATAGTCAGTGTCTCATTGTTTCCTTAGGATACCCTATAACGATACATTTTTTCCTCAGTGTGCTAGTTTGTTTCCCGATATGGCCTTAAAAAACTCCTCACTACCCCATAAATTTTTAGGTGATAGAAATTGGTTTCATTACACTCCATAATTCTAAGTGCATTTTGTTTAACACTTTTTTGGGTACTCATTTTAATTTTTAAATCATAGTTTGTAATGGATAACCCCAAGAATAAAATAGATGATATACATAGATCATCATCAACTATACCATGTATGTAAAGGTATAGTTCCACCTTTAACTAATAAAATTCTACTATGGTGTGTAAGGTGGCATTATTTGAGAAAGAATTCTAAAATCCCATAAAAATTTGATAAAATCTTTGTTAATATATTCACCACTTCTATCAGGTTAAGTCATCTTTATCTTATTTACAAGTTTATTCTCTACTTCTTTATGGAATTATTTTAATTTCTCAAGGGACTCAGAATTATACCTCATCAAGTAGACATATACATATCTACTCAATCATCCATAAAAGTTATGAAGTAAGAATACCCACCACTATCTTCTACTGGAAAGGGTCTAAAGACATCAATATGTACCAATCCTAGAAGCTATGTGGAACTTTCACCCTATCCACTAAATGGCGGTTTGGAAAGTTTTCCTTATAAAAAGAATTCCATATTTAATTTTTCTTAGCTCAAAAGAGTTTAAAATAATCATATTGATAGATTTTGTTTTTCAAATGCTTGGTTTTTACCTGAACAAGATGGTGATTCCACTACTTGGTGTTATATGAGTAACACAAACTCAATTCATTATCAATTTACAATACTGTGTTTTTTAAATTTAATACATTAATACTAATATTTAAATGTACCACACCATAAATTTGTTGTGTTTATAAAAAAATTATTTCCAATTTTTTTAAAAGACATTTATATATATGAAGGATACATAAATAATGTTTTTGGTAACTATCGATATATAATGAAAATATTTTAAAATCAATATCATTATTATTGGAAACTAAAAGTGGTAGTCTCCAATGGATAGAAAATCCATCATCACACCATTTTCACCCCAAATATCCACCTCTCTAGAAGAATATTTAAAAACCTACATGGTTACAACATTTGGATACACATGTGAGAACCACAAGAAGTATCTAATACCCAATGTATAGATATTAAAAGATTACACTTGCTAATGAACAAACCTTTAAATTCCACTTTATTCTCAGTGAAATTACTTTTCTAGTTTCATTTCATTCCCCATGAAAATCATACTACTTCCTTTCCCATTCCACACCTCTATATTTTCCTCTTCTAGGGAGGATGGAAAATGGTAAGGTTTGGGACCCTCGATATGGATTCTTTTATTATTGTGCATGATATTGGGAATCAAATATAGACCTTTAGAGATATAGGATAACTCATCATTATTAAATGATATGTTGAAATATAAATCCCCTACTACGCTCATTTGGGATTATTATTGAGCATATTTGGGTTATGGATATTTTGTGCTATTATTATGGTTGTTTTTAATTTTTTTATTGGAAAAAATTTGTTTTGATGAGTTTACTAATCTCTGTTGTTTCTTTTTGATTGCTAATTTTTCGTTTTCGTACTAGTTATGTATATAATCACACCTATATAGGCTTTTCCCACACATATTGTGTCTTATATATATTATATACAGATTATCAATGACAATGGTGGACCTATTATCAGTGGAGCTTAGTAGTATGTGGTGACCCAAACCATGTTTGGTGGTCAGACTAAGGGATATTGAGTTCTGATCTCCCCTATAATAATATTTACAGTAATTATAAGTTTGGGTTTCCACTATATTTATGGTTAGGATTTTATTTTTCCCCTTTATATCATTTGTATTATGTTTTTGTACATTGTTGTATTTTCCTACAGGTCATTTCAAGGGTGTTTACACTATAGATTTTACTATAATTTATCTTCGTTTAAATTTTTTTATGTATAAGGTTGGGTGTGGGCATACTAGTACATTAGGAATAGGTCTCCCATTTCATTTATGCCTTATCGATGATTTTCACTAGCCTATAACCAATTTGTGGTGAGCTTGGGATAGTGATAGATCAACCTTCTACCAGTCTGGTAGGCCCTGATGGGTTGGGTCATTATAGAGTGTTTTTAGAGAAGTTAATTCCTTATGAAGGTGTTTGGAGTTTTTCCCTTACGTGGATTGGTTGGGAGATAAGGAAATCATGTTAAAGTGTCTTGAGTGTGGAATTTAAGGAAGAGAACCCAATGTTGGTGTAGAGGATAACATATCTATTCACCAGGTCTTTGAATACATTCACATTAACTCAGCATACTGATACATCATTTTTAGTGTAACTAATGGTACATTTATAATATAGGATTTAGTATCCTAACTTCTATGTCATTATTGATTAAACTCCCCAGATATTCTCTTTAATTATAGTATGTTTTGATAACATTCAATATGTCTCTTTGATGACAACCATCTAGTATTTAAACATAGTTTTATGATGATGACCAGTTGAAAAATGAGGCATCATTTTAGGGATCCATTCATGAGTTGTTTTATCCATGAGGGAATAGAATAGTGACCCCCCTATTGAGCAGTGTATGGACCCACCTCTACTAGTATAGGCGGATGATTGTACAAATTTTAAGAAGAGGGTGACTCTAGTAGGATATGAAAATAGTTCATATATGTTTAAAACATTTCATTAGTTTCATTATTAGGGATCTCTATGATTACAAAGTGAGACATTCCCTCAAGCATTATAGGATTTGCTCGAGATGGTGGTTCAAGTTTTTTTGGCTTGTATGGACCCCAACCAATAAGGTGGTTACGCTAGGTGACATATTTTTTTGGGGAATATTTTGGCTCCATAGGTACTGGAGGATGATGAACTCATGATGAGTGTTCATCATGGGTTTCAATGATATATATTTCCCAGGATTAATGGTGATCCAGTCTCCTTCTTCTCATGAGGTTGAGGACTGGCATAATCTTTTGTGCGGAAGTATTTCTGGAATAGAACCCCTATTCATGGTGGTCATGTTACTTATTTTGGGTGATGTAGGGCGTCATTAGATACATATGATAGTGATGTTGATGTGTCTTAGTGGTAAAAAATTAAGAGGGAAACTTTACCCACCAAGAAACATTCTTGTGATGTGATCTGAAACTATGAAGGCGAGTCAGTGCCATAAACATTAGACAGTGTTGAGGTTTGATAAATGAGTCCCTTTTCCTTGAGTATACTATTTATTGTGGTGTGATGAGGTTTCATAGAAGGTCTTTATTGTGGTGGAAAATTGGGAAATGGTAAATATGGATTCAATTAGTATAGGATTGTGACCTCGAGGCTATAACACCCAAAGATTCCATGGTACACTTCTCTTTAAATAATACAATAGTGTGTGTTGTACGCAGATTCAAGTTCTAACACACCACAACTAGTCAAACTATCCATTTTGAATTGTAATACACACTTTTTGAAATTTTATAAATTTTTTCTTTCAAAATTGACTTTATTTTTGGATTCGTAATATCGAAATTAGCTTAGGGTGAATTTTTGGTATTTTTATGAAAACTTTCAATTTTTGATGAATAGTGAAAAACACTGAGTTATAGTTTAAAACAAAACTTTTATTTGAATAATTATTTATTTTATTTAAATTATTTTAGGTAAAAATATATACATAATACCTATATAAGTTCAATTTAATTCATTGGAGTCAGTTTATAATAATTTTAGATATATAAAAATTTTATTGAACTTTTTATCGTCTTTTACAAACCTCTTAGGATAATTTGCATATTTACATGAAAATTATTTTTATCACTTATGTGAGTTGAATTTTAAAAATCAAAGAGACACGGTTGATATCAGTAAGTAAAATTTGGTTCAATAAGATGAAAATAATTTTTGGTGAATAGTAACTTTTTACTTTTATTTACCACGGTTAAAAGTTAATATGGTAATTAAGGGTAAAAATGATATTATTATTACCCTAAAAAATGTCCTAATTCTATTGGATAAGTGTAATTCGACCAAAAACAACCTTAGGAGAAAAATATGATCCTTTAGGTCCACTTGGATTAGACTAGGACATTTATTATTATTTAATTCAAAGAAGAGTTAAAAGTGTTAAATTCAAAGTTTAATAACTAAACCATTTTAAATATAGGGTTACACAAAAGATAAATTATACTATAATAATTTATTAGAAATTTAAAATGATTTACTACATAATGGTATTTTATTTTTATTTTTTAGACATCAAATAATTTTATTTATTTATGACATAATGACGATGCATTAATTACCGTATTAATGAAAGATTAAAATAATTGATTTTATAAATATAAAAATAAATGTAATTTGAGACTTTTTATGAAATACACTAATTTTATATGATAACATGAAATATTAGGGTTGGTTAGATTAATTTTATTCAAAGTAATAATGCTGTTATGAATTTTCCAAAAACAAAATACCAAATAGTGTCAAAATTGACATAAAAGAGTTTTTTAAAAAAATATTATATTATTAATTGATATTCTATTTTTAAAAATATATGGTTAGACCAAAAGAATTATATAATGATACTTGTATAATTAATTAACCACTTGGGGTTCTCTTGGAAGTATATAGTAATTTTACTAACCATATAATATAAAAATACAAAGAGACATGGTAAATGTCAAACTATTTAAATAAGAGTTAAATCTAAAAGATAAGGTTAATATAGTGACCCAAACCTATATAAAACATATTGTTTGAGTGTTTTTAGACCCATACACACCTTATACATTAAATAATTTATTTTTGAGCTATTAGAAATCGAAAATTATTTTATTATAAAATAATATTTCTAGCTTTTCCTAAGGGCCCCGCACCCATCTTATAAAAGGGCACCCCCCTTCTCTCTAATTCACACCTTCAAAGCCGTTTGGATCAGCCAAACCCTGCCCAAATACCCTTTCAACTATCTTCCCTTCATCCTATAGCCCTTACTTTAGTCAGAAAGCCAACCTAAGGGTCCCTTTTGATCAAATCAAAAGGAAGAACTTGAAGAAGAGGTAAATATTTCACCACCTCTTTCAAGTTACTTTATTCTTCCATTTCCTCTTTCTTTGTTGTTTTCATTATATAATAATAAATCTAGTATATTCTATATACTGTGATGTTATTATAAATATGGTACAACCATATTCATTATTCGATCGATACTTTGAATGACATGTCACCACACGTGCATACGTACGGCTTACCATCTCCACGTCATGATGTAATTGTTATTCAATACATTATTATTTAGATGGGTATAATAATGATGTTTAATTGATGTAAATAATAAATATAACATGATAATGATTTTTTATATATGATATACCATCCAATTTTATATTATTTTGGTATCAAAATAATGATATTGTCGCTCGTGCGTACGTACAGATTACCGTCTCCATGAACGCGATGAACTTCATATCCCAATGTATCCATTTAAGGATGATTTTAATTTGATGATTAAAAATAATGTTTAAAGACTTAATATCATTCTGAATATGAATAATATATATCATATCTATAAAAAACATTACTTATGTAACAAAGCATATAAAGGAAAACGAATCAGTTAACACCCGTGTTCAAAACTAGGTAGAGGCATATTTTCCGGGGTATTGTAGTAGTACTCTAACAGGCACTGTAGCAGCACTATACACTGTGTGGGTACTGTAGAAGAACTGTACACTGTATAGGGGCTGTAGCAGAATTGTACATTTTGTGGGTACTGTAGCAGAACTGTACACTGTACAAGTACTGTAGCAGAACTGTACATGGTGTGGGTACTATATCAATTACTGTAGCAGGTACTGTTCGGTACTATAGCAGCTGGAACTATTCACCTTAGGCCACTGATTTGGGCTTGGATTCCTTAAGTCTTTCAGGCCACCCAGGTCTTCGGGTCAGTAGGGATTTTGGGACACCTTTAAGGCCATTGGGCCACCTCAAGTCCTTCGGGCCCCATGTAGTTTCCCCAGACAGACTACAAAAAAGGAGCAACCCCATAAGAGGATTTAGAGCAGGTGCACTCACCAGAGTAGAGCTAAATGGATTTTTCAGAATTAGAGGGTATGGCTATGCCATTGGGACTAGCCTGTTCTTGCATGGGAAGCCTAGCCAGACAACCATGCAAAGGTGGAGAGCTACTATCATGATGCAGATGCTGGGGAGGGGTAGTTCCTTGTAGATAGTCTGATTGAATTCCCTAAGACCTTCAGGACATGTAATATCCTAAGCCTATGGGCCATTTAATCCCTGATACTGTGGGCCTTATAAGGGTTCCCCCTCATCCCTTTAAAGGGGGGTTATAAAAAATCAATAAAAATGAAGGCCTTCGGGCCATTCGGGTAATCAGTTAACACCCAAAACGATGATAATACTAAAATATTATTAATAAAGAAATATTAAAAGATCATATATGATATCGTATTAATGTATATGATTCTTTTATAATTTAATAACAATTATTTCACCATTATACAAGAGTTTAACCTACCCTTGACCAAGGAAAAGTACAAGGTAAGGGTTAATTTCACAATCTCTTCATTATCCGAGGTTGTTTATACGTAATTATCTACTGGGACCTCTTTATCATCCACATCCATGCTTCTTAAAAATGTATTTCAAAACATTTTTACTATTTAACAGACAATGTATTAAATTCATTTATACCCTTATTTGACCTTATATGTTTTGAAAGGAATCTTTCTGTCGTTTTCCAAACAAGGTACTTTTTTACTTTTTCGACAAATTTAAGGTAAGATTTTTTTTAACTTATACGGCGGGTGCGACTATTTTCCATCGTTATAACATCATCAAAGCTTCCCTTACAAGCATATAAGAATATTTTCAAAATAATTTATTTCTTAAATTATTTCAAAATATAAAGAGATATTTCTCTAAAGAAGGTTTTGATTTTATCTATGTCAACATCCTTTGATGGATTTTAAGCTTATTTGAAGTTGATTTTTTATGATACAAAACTTCCATATTGTATTGAAGGTTTTGTGATATGTTTGACTATGGATGTTTTTTTACAACATTCATGGTTTATGGATAAAGTATTGACATTTCGTATGCTAGTTTTAATATGAATGTTTATGTTATGTTTAAAAATTTTCATATGAGGAATGCATTGGACTTCGTAAGTGACGGGTGGAGCTCGCTATAGCTCCTCGATTCATAGGTAGGTCTCATGAGACAAACTAGTGTCTTGGAACAGGGCCTTGAAAAAATCATATTTGTAGTCTTGGTACAAGTCCTTGACTATGTGGTTATGAAAATCTGGCATTATGCATTCCATCATTAAGAAAGTGGATATTGATATTGCTTGTGATTATTCGACTAGTATAATATCCATGTGATTAAGTAAATGACATTATTTTGATTTATATTTTCCATTTTATGATGAAGTTTATGTTGAAAAGGATTTTGTTTTAGTTTTATACATTGCTTTAAATGTTTATGCTTATTTATAAAATCTTTCGCTATATTGATATCCTTACTGAGCATGTGAGCTCTCCCCTTTCTATGTTTTATTTTTCACAGGATGTGAAGAAGTATATTGTGAATAACCTTTAGGGATAGTCTATAGGATCTCAGGGTTTTCCATGGAAACAATGTTGTTGTATTTTTCCATTTTATGATGTAATGTAATCCTTATGAATGTATCTAGTACTTCCAAGGCTACTAAACTAATCGGTATTTCAAGACTTAATCTTTTGATGTCATGCCAATGATATGTAATAATGCACCGACTCTAGGATTCTGGGGTTGGGGCGTTACAGTTGGTATCAGAGGAAGTTTAGTACAAACCTTGGAATCAATATTTAGGTAAACTCTGATTAGAGCACATTACCTTAAGATAGACTTTGAGGATTAGTATAGAAGAACGTCCTAGAATTTTGGTATTGTAGATATTTTTTGAGTTTTACAAGTAATAAATCCCTATCTAGATACGATCATATAGAGGCGGCTCTGGCATAGATGTACCTAGGGGTAACACCTGAAAACACCACTTTGGGATGGACTCAAACGGGAATTGGTGCATGACAACAGGCCTTGCTGCACTCTTGGTTACGAAACTCTCAGGGGATATGCTTAGGATAATTCTCATTTTCTTTAAAAACCATCATGAAGGGTTTATGAGTTTATACTTCCTCAAAGAAAACATTTTTTATGATTATGGATTATATCCATAAACTATTCAATTTATGTTAAGTGTTTTACAAGTTTGGAATTATGTATTTCGATTCATAAACTAATCTAGTTTATGCCATTGTTTAGAAATAGAACCTAGTGGAAGGAATGGAAACTGTATCAATGCACACACTCTATGTAAAGATTTCACTCCTACTCAAGATAATTATAGTGGAGCTAGTGATGCAACTGGTGCTAATCAGCTTATCACCATACTAGGACAACTCGCTCAAGTTATGAATTATAACCTTACCCGTATGGAGGACCATGATCCACAACATGGAGGATCAATGTTAGATCGCTTCATGAGGAAACAACAACTAACATTCAATGGGAGTACAAATCCATTAGTAGCTGAGAAATGGATAAATTCCTTAGAGAAAATATTCCATGCCTTGAGGAGTAGTGAAAGGGAAAAAGTTGTCATGGTATTTTACCACCTCACTAAAGATGCTGATCAATGGTGGTCATTGATTCAAAACACAAAGAAAGATGATGAAGTATCAAATATGGAATGGAGGGAGTTTAAAGATATTTTCTTAGAAAAAAACTTTCCTCATGACCATCGAGCCGATATGGAAAGGCAATGTCTGAGTCTAAGGAAAAAGGAGGATGATAATGTCGCAAAGTATGATGCTAACTTTACAAGGCTAGTGAGGCATGCTGCAGATTATATACGTAACCCAAGAGGTAAGATTGATCATTTATTTGATGGGTTAAAACCATTTATCCATCAAGAATTATTCTCACAATCCTTCTCATCGTATTAAGATATTCTCTCATGTGCTATCAAGACAGAAAAAGAATTCTATAAGTCTTACGACTTTAAAGTAAAGAAAGAGAAGAAGAGATCTACCGAACACTCTGGAAATGGAAATATGGGGAAGAAGGGAAAAGTTGAATATCCATCCTACAGTAAATGTGGGAAGAAACACCCTTGTACTATCCTGAAGGGAATGTGAGTATGTTACACGTGTGGTGAAAAAGGCCACCAAGCTCATGATTACAAGGGGAAGAAAGAGGCAGTCACTGTTGAATGATACAATTGTAGAGAAAGGGTTCATTATGAAAATGAATGTCCTAACTGCCAAGGGAGCTTACCTATGATAAGGCCAAGGGATCAAGGCTAAGATTATGTTATCACTACTGCTGAGGTTAAAGCTCTGAAAGACATAGTGGAAAGTAATTTAATGGTTTCCTCAAGTTTAGAAAATTATTTATTTGATTCTGGATCATCGCATTATTTCATATCTTCCCAGTTTTCTAAGAAAATTAGATATTTTCAATTTGATTTAACAAGGGAGTTGTTAGTCAAAAATATTAAGGGAAGTATCATTACAACAAAGTTTTGTGAATCAGTCCCCATTAGGGCATATAAATGTTCTTTATCTTCTGATCTCATCATCATAACCATGATTGAATTTGATATAATCCTCGGTATTGATTATATTTTGGACCATGATGCGAAAATTTACTGTAAGAAGAAGGAGGTTATAATTTTTTATGATGATAATAAGTACCTTATCTTTAGAGTAGAAACGTCACCACCTAATTATTATCTAGATCCACCCCCAGTAGCTCAACTAAATTCAATTATTGGGGAGGAAGATAATGAAATAACTATGGGTGAGGAAAGGAATGTCCAAATAGAGGATGTACTTATTGTTCAAGAATATGTTGATGTGTTTCTAGAGGATTTACCTGGACATTGTCCAGAATGAGAAATTGAGTTTTCGATTGATTTAATTCCTAGTTCAAGGCCCATATCAAAGACTCCTTATAGAATGGATACTGTGGAATTAGTGGAACTAAAGAAACAACTAGAGGAATTGAGTAATAAAAGATTTATTCACCCTAGTGTTTCTCCATGGGGAGACCCCATCCTTTTTGTTAAGAAGAAATATGGATCTATGATGTTGTTCATAGACTATAGGGGAATCAATGCTATAAAAATAAAGAACAAGTATCCCCTACCTCACATTGATGATTTATTTGACCAACTTCATGGATCTCAATTCTTTTCAAATATTGACCTTCGATCTGGATATCATCAGTTGTGTGTGAAGAAGGAAGACATTCCAAAAACAACATTTCAAACTAGGTACGGGCATTACGAGTTTACAGTAATGCCTTTTGGACTGACTAATTCACCCTCTGTTTTCATGGATCTAATGAACGTAGTTTTCAAGGAATATCTTGATGAATTTTTAGTGGTTTTTATTGATGATATCTTGGTATACTCCAAAATATATGAAGATCATGAAAATCACTTGCACATTATCTTGAAGTCTCTTAGAAGACATGAATTATATGGGAAGTTTAGCAAGTGTGAATTCTGGATTCAGGAGATTTCTCTTCTCTGTCATATCATCTCTAAGGATGGAATCTCCATTGATCCTTATAAGACAAGAGAAATCCAAGAACAACTAGCACTGACAAGTATAACTGAGGTATGCAGTTTTATTTGTTTAACAGGTTATTATCAGCATTTCGTCCAGAATTTTTCCCAATTGGCTAACCCATTAACCAAGCTCACACGTAAAGGGGTGAAATTTGTTTGGACAAAATAATGTGACTAATGTCTAGAATAATTGAAGAGAATATTATTCAATGCTCTTATATTGACTCTACTATCAGGGAGTTATGGGTTTGTTATTCATAGTGATGCTTTAATGAAAGGACTTGGTTGTGTCCTTATACAGAATGATAGGGTTATTGCCTATGCTTCATGACAGCTAAAAAAATCATGAGAAAAACAATATTACTCATGATCTTGAGTTAGAAGCTGTAATCTTTTCTTTGAAGATTTGGAGACACTATCTCTATAGTAAAAAATGTGAGATTTATACTGATCACAAGAGTTTGAAGTATATTTTCTCATAGAAATAACTCAACATGATGAAAAGGAGATGACTTGAACTACTCAAGGATTATGATTTCACGATACAATACCACTCTAGGAAGGAAAAATGTGGAAGATTCTTTTAACAAAAAATATCATGGAGTTTTGAACAAGATGAGAGTTGAAAGGGATCCTATTTTCATGGATCTAGTAAAGATGGATATGGGAATAACCATGGAAGGTGAAACATTAATTCTTTTTCAAATGGTTTCCAAACCATCTTTAGTAGAAAGGATAAAAAGTTCTCAAGTTGATGATGAGGAGTTTCAAAAGAATATTAAAGCTGTGAATGATGGGAGATTGAGTGACTTCGTATATGAAGATGGAATTTTGAAATTTGGGAAGAGAATTTGTGTTCCTAATATATCGGATCTAAAAATAGAATTGTTGGATGATGCTCATAGTTCCAATTTCTCTATACACCCTGGGATCACCAAAATGTATAGAGATTTAAAGGAACATTTTTCATGGGACAACATGAAGAGGGAGATTTCTGATTTTGTGTCAAGATGTATGGTTTGTTAACAAGTGAAAGATGGAAGGCAACAGCCTGGAGGAGTCTTGCAATCTCTTACCATACCTGAGTGGAAATGGGATAATATTACAATGGAATTTATCATGGGACTACCAAATACTTCTAGAAGGAATGATGAAATACGGGTCATTATTGATCTTCTTACCAATTCAGCACATTTTCTTGCTATAAGAGAAGATTTACCACTTGAATGTCTATAAAGACTATATATTAATGAAGTTGTGAGACTTCATGAGTACCCCTATCGATTTTTTTTATCGTGATCCACCTTTTACATCAAGATTCTAGAAAAGTCTCCATAAATCCCTGGATACTGAACTTCTTTTGAGCACTGCCTAGCACCCCCAAACTGATGGACAATCAAAACTTACTATTCCGACCTTAGAAGACATGTTGAGATCATGCTCACTTGACTTTCAAGGTATGTGGGATCAATATTTACCTCGGGTAGAATTTTTCTATAACAATAACTTCCATTCAAGTATTTAGATGGCACCATATGAAGCATTATACGGAATGAGATGTCACATACCAACCTGTTGGGATGATGTTGGTGAAAGAAAACTCGCAGGCCCAGAACTGGTGGAGGAAATGATGGAAAAGGTGAAGGTAATCCAAAACCACATCAAAGCAGCTCAAAGTAGGTGGAAGAGCTATGCCGATAACTGAAGGAAGAATTTGTAATTTCAGGTAAAAGATCATGTTTTCTTAAAGGTATCTCCCTGGAAGGGTGTTATACATTTCAGTAAGAAGGGAAAATTAAGTCCCAAGTACATCAGACCTTTTGAAATTCTAGAACGAATTGGGGCTGTAGCTTACCGTTTGGAAATGCTGCCAAGTCTCTCCAAAGTTCAGGATGTATTCCATGTATCACTGTTGAGAAAATAAATTCCTGACCCAATGCATATACTCACCTATGAGGAATTAGAACTGGAACCCAATCTATCATATTTCTAAGAGCCTGTCAAGGTTCTTGATACAAGAGAACAAGTGTTGCGAAATTAGACTACTCGTCTGTTAAAAGTTCTATGGAGAAATATTAAGATGGAAGAGGCAATATGGTAACCTGAGGAACTTATGATGAAGAACCACCTGAGTCTTTCTATGTAGTAATATTCTAGAAATTTAGAGGAAGAAATTATTTTAAGTAGGGGAGAATGTAACACCCCAATCTTCCACATTATTCTTCTCTTTGAATAATACAATAGCGTGTGTTGTACGCAACTTCGAGTTCTAACACACCACAACCAATCAAACTAGCCATTATGAATAGTAATACACACTTTTTAAAATTTTATCTTTGAAAATGGACTTCATTTTTGGATTCAGAGTATCGAAATTAGCTTAGGGTTATTTTTTGGAATTTTTCTGAAAACTTCCAATTTTTGATGAATAGTGAAAAACACTGAATTATAGTTTAAAAGAGAACTTTTATTTAAATAATTATTTATTTTATTTAAATTTTATTTAGGTCAAAATAGATACATAATACCTATATAAGTTCAATGTAATTCATTGGAGTCAGTTTATAATAATTTTAGATATAAAAAAATTTTATTGAACTTTTTACCGTCTTTTACCCACCTCCTAGGGGTATTTGCAAATTTACATAAAACATAATTTTACCGCTTCTGTGAGTTGAATTTCAAAAACCCGAGAGACATGGTTGATATCAGTAAGTAAAATTTGGTTTAATAAGATGAAAATAATTTTTGGTGAATAGTAACTTTTTACGTTTATTTACCATGGTTAAAAATAAAATAGGGTAATTAAGGGTAAAAATGATATTATTATTACCTTAGAACATGTCCTAATTCTATTTGATAAGTTTAATTCGACCAAAAACAAACTTAGGAATAAAATATGATCCTTTAGGTCCACTTGGATTAGATTAGGACATTTATTATTATTTAATTCAAAGAAGAGTTAAACGTGTTAAATTCAAAGTTTAATAACTAAACCATTTTTAATATAGGGTTACACATAAGATTAATTTGACTATAAATATTCATTAGAAAGATAATAATATTTCCTACATAATTTTATTCTATTTATATTTTTTAGGAATTAAATAATTTAAATTTTTTATGACACAATGATGACACAGTAATTACCATATTAATGAAATATAAAAATAATTGATATTATAAATATCCAAATAAATGTAATTTGAGACTTTTTATGAATTCCAATAATTTTATAAGATAATATGACATGTTAGGGTTGTTTAGATGAATTTTTTTAGAAGTAATAATGTTGTTATAAATTTATGAAAAACAAAATACCAAATAGTGTCAAAATTGACATAAAAGAGTTTTTAAAAAAAATGTTATATTATTAATTGATATTATATTCCTAAAAATCAATGGTTTGGAAAAAAGACTCATATAATGATAGTTTTATCATTAATTAACCACTTGGGGTTGTCTTGGAAGTATATAGTTTGTTTATTAACCATATAATATAAAAATACAAAGAGACATGGTAAATGTGAAACTATTTAACTAAGAGTTAAATCTAAAAGATAAGGTTAATATAGTGACCCAATCCTATCTAAAACCTATTGGTTGAGTGGTTTTAGACCCATCCACAACTTAGACTTTAAATAATTCATTTTTGAGCCATTATAAATCGAAAATTATTTTATTATAAAATAAGATTTCTAACTCTTCCTAAGGTGCCCCTCACCCCTCTTAAAAAAGGGCACTCCCCCTTCTCTCTAATTCACACCTTAAAATCCATTTGGCTCGGCCAACCCCTGCCCAGATACCATCTCAACTATACTAACTTCATCCTAGAGGCCTTCCTTTAGTCATAAAGTTAACCTAAGGAGCCATTTTGATAAAATCAAAAGGAAGAACCTGAAGAAGAGGTTAATATTTCATCACCTCTTTTAAGTTCCTTTCTTCTTCCACTTCCTCTTTATTTGTTATTTCCATTATAAAATAATAACTCTAGTATCTTCTATATACTATAATGTTATTATAAATATGGTACAACCATATTAATTATTCTATCTATCCTTTTAATGACATGTCACCATACATGTGTATGTACAGCTTACCGTCTCCACGTCGTGGTTTAATTGTTATTCAATACATTATTATTTGGATAGGTATAATAATGATTTTTAATTGATGTAAATAATAAATATAAATGATAATTATTATTTATATATGATATAACATCCAATTATATATTATTTTAATATCAAAAGAATTAAATTGTCGCTCATGCGTACGTACGGATTACCATCTCCACGAACGCAATGAGATACATTCCCCATCGTATCCATTCAAGACAATTTTTTATTTGATGATTAAAAATAATGTTTAAAGACTTAATATAATTATGAATATTAATAAGATAAATCATATTCATAAAAAACATTACTTACATAACAAATTATATAAAGGAAAACGAATCATTTAACACCCGAAATGACGATAATACTAAAATATTATTAACAAATCAGTATTAAAAGATCATATATGATATCATATTAATGTATATGAATCTTGTATAATTTAATAAAAATTATTTCACAATTATACAGTAGATTAACCTACCCTATACCAAGGAAAAGTGTATGGTAAGGGTTAATTTCACAATCTCTTAATTATCCAAGGTTGTTTATACGTAATTATCTACTGGGACCTCATTATCATCCACATCTATGATTCTTAAAAATGTATTTCAAAACATTTTTACTATTTACTAGACAATGGTTTAAATTAATTTATTATAAGGACCCAGCCTTAAACATTACTTAATCTTGAGTTATTTCAATAATACACATTGAGGATCTTTTCAGGTTTTGAGTTTTAGAGAATTAGATCATAAATCATGCATTACATTCCACATTTAAACAAGGTGGTTACATCAAAGAAAATATTTTTTCATCAAAGGAAACATATTTAAAATAAAACATGGATTATTTCTTGAAACTTCCTCGACACTATCATCACATCATGTACCCTTACCCTGACCTGTGAAAAACATTTCAAAAACATGGGATGAGCATAAAAAGCTCAGTAACGGATATAAAAATACAGAAAGAAAACCTTAGTCCATGTATACATAAGAATCAATGAAATCATACTTCACTCAGAAAACATAACCACTTTAATATACCTCATGAAATCATAAGATTTATGAATAACTCATAGAAAACATAAGACATAAAGGTAACTTGAGGCATTTATAACATTCTTACGTAAGGAGTAACCCTCATGGTTACGTTTGGAATACCCATCACAGTATATTCCCTAAATATTTTTGGAGAAACCTTAGCGTTTAACTCCTTCACTTTACCCAATGAATTAGAGAGCTATATCGAGCTCACCCACCATTAGTTTATCACAAAACCACCCGTATTCATAAAAAATGCCCAAGAACCATAACATAATCGTATCGTATAAAACATGCATAAAGGAAACATAACATTTCCACATTTCAATCACAAGATATAAAAAACACATTGATATAATAAAAAAATTATCAAAACCATTTTCAATACCAAAATAAAAGAAAAACTAAAATATGTTATTTATTTTTCATTTAAAAAAAAGTTATGGCTTGTAGTGGAAATCGGAACTCAAATAATGGTCACAGTGGCGGAGAAGTCGTTGTCTCCGCATACGTAAGACAAAAACATTACCTTTTGTCGTTTATTAAAACACTTCGTATAAAAATATTCCTTATGAATAAAATCAAAATTCGGGGTTTATACACCGTATAATAGAAAGTTGTGTATGAAACAAAATATGCCTCAATGAAAGGAGAATGAGACGAAGTCCCTTAACTCGTGTCTGATTTGACTCAATCGTTCTTTAATATCCAGAATAATAAACTAGAGTTAATTTCTAATTGCTTAAGAACCTTTTTCAAGTTCATTATTCCTTTTATATCACTTATTACCATGTTATGAACATTATGTAATTATTTAAGTTAATAACGGTCGTTTTGTCGATCTTTGGTACTTGAGTCAAAAATAAACTTCTTATAATTAAAAGTTGTTCATGTGGTAAAATAACAATTATATCCAAAACTATATTCAAGATGTAGATATCATATATAAATTATATATCCAATATATACATGAATTTATAATATTACATAACATTTAGAGGTAAGAAATGAAATGCACTATTCATGGAGACAGTAAGCCGTACGTACACATGAACACTACTTTGATTTATATTTCATATTTAATGGAATGAAATCATAATGATATAAAGGTATATTATAATTCCAGTATAATATCATATATAATATCATTAACTCCATCCTTTATACTTCCCACATATGGGATTAACGAATGAAATCACTTTGAGGGGGTGGTAGTCTGCACTTGCTAAAATGAAATTACCGCATTTACCAATAATGGAAACCCTAAAGGTATGCCATAAATGAAAAATACATAAGAATAAGGAAAATATAAACATAATATATATCATATATAAATATAGTGAAATCTTAATGTCCACCATGAGAGGTGTTAAAAGAATATTGAACAATCATCGTTTTGTGAGGCAGTAATTCGCAATCCACAGAAACAGTATGTTCTTTAACCATTAAACGGAGGTGTGTGTAAGTATAAATCAAATAAATCTCATAAAAACATCCTAGTATATTGAATATACTGTTTCTGCTACAAAATAAAGGAATAAAAAGAGTTTAGGGGGTTGGAGAAGAAAAATAAAACAAAAGAACATAAGAGAAGACATTACCTTTATATCAGGTAACTCCCCTTGGTTTGAACCAAAAGGGTTTCTTGAAGAGATTTATGCCTAAGTTAAGGCTTCTAGGATTAATAGAGGTATGTGGAGAGATAAAATGGACAGAGTCTGGCTGATCCAATGGCTTGAGAGGTGTGGGTAAGGGGGTAGATGTGGGGGCTTTTTATAATAGGGAGGAGGGGCACTCTTGGAAAGTCATGAAATGTTACTTTATTATAAAATGAGTTTCGGATATTAAAGGTCCCACAATGATATATTTTTAGGATAAGGTGATAAGGGTTCGAAACCCACCCATACAATAGGTTTTTTACTAGTGTATGTCTTAGATTTTACATTATCTTTTCATTTTATTTAAATCGTTCATTAATGAGGTAATCACTACATCATCATGGTGTCATAAATAAATTTATTTATTTAATGTCTAAAAAATTATAAGTAAATACCATGATATAGGAAATATTTTTATATTTCCAATGAATATTTATAGTCTAATAGATCATATATTTAGACAATATTAAAATTGTTTTACTTAGGTGTTACATACTTTTGTTATATTTAACTTTCTTTAAAAATAAAAAGATAAAATGTCACTATCACACCAAAGTGATTCCATGGGGTCCCAAAGTTGGCACAAGGCATCCCATGGTCGTCCATGACACAACTAGTAGCATTAAGACACATGTTGGGGTCATTTTATATTATTATGATATTATTTTATTACCCTTAACTACCCGATTACTAATTAATCACGATAATTAAAGATAATTACCGTTGTTACTATTCATAATGTCCAAAAACAAAAGAGTCTTAATTAAATAATTTGGACCTTATGATTACCAATATAGAATCCATTTTACCTAATTCAAAACACATAAATTATAGTAATTAATTTAAAAATAATTATCGTTGTCAAAACAAATAGAGGGGTTTTTAGAAACAATATCTATCAAAAGTTTGACACTTGTTTATGCCCAATTCCAAAGTGAAATTAATTACAATGAACATCATTGGATTAAATGGTAAAAATATATTATAATTAAACTTTAAAACTAAATAAAAAGATAATATATCCATATAATTAAATTATATGAAAAAATAGTTTTGAATTAAAATGTAGTATTTTTTACTATTCTTTAAAAAATGAACATTGTCAGAAAAATACCAAAAATTTATGCAAAGTAAATTTCAATGTCCCCATTCTAAATAATAAGTTCATTTTGACAAATAGAGCTTATAAAATTGTCAAAATATAGATTTAAAAATGGATCGCCATCAAAAGGCGATAAAACAATCTTTAAAAAATATTAGAGTATTCTATGCTTAAGATTGGATTTATTCTCATTTTAAGCCTCTAAAACACTATCTAATTCATAAATAGGCATAGATATGAAAATCAATAATTCTATACTTACTTGGGATGTTACATCCTTCCACCCTTTAGAAAATTGCATCCCCGCAATTTATTTACTTATCGAATAAGTGGGGGTATTTATCTCTCATTGAATTTTCAGATTCCCATGTTGCCTCTTCAATCATGTGTTTTTTCCACAAAACCTTTACATGATGAATCACCATATTCCGCAATACTTTCTCCTTGTGGTCAAGAATCTAGACCAGTTGTTCCTCATAAGATAGATTCTCTTCCAGCTGAACTACCTATGGACTCAAAACATGAGATGGATCTGGCATGTACTTCCTTAATAATGAAACATGAAAAAAATTGTGTACCTGAGATAAACATGGAGGTAAATCCACTCGGTATGCAACTGATCCAACTCTCTCAAAGATTTCCTATGGTCCAATGAACCTTGGACTCAGCTTTCCTTTCTTACCAAATCACATCACACTTTTCCATGGTGAAACATTGAGGAAGACATGATCACCAACCTCAAAAGAATGATCCTTCCTCCTATTGTCCGCATAACTTTTCTGTCTGCTCTGAGCTGTTCTCATGTGTTTCTGTATCATCTGAAATTTTTCTACCAACTGTTATACCAATTCTGGTCCCATAAACTTCCTTTCACCTACTTCATCCCAAAAATCTGTAGTTCGACACAGCTTCCCATATAATTCCACAAATGGTGCCATCTGTATACTGGAATGAAAACTGTTATTATAAGAAAAATCAACCAAAGAAATATATTGGTCCCAACTTCCCTGATAATCCATCGAACAAGCACGTAAAATATCTTCCAAAGTCTAAATTGTTTGTTCTCATTTCCCATCTGATTGAGGATGAAAAGATGTACTAAAATTTAATTTAGTACCCAATGACTTCTGAAGGCCTTTCCAAAAGTTAGAAGTGAACTTGGGATCACGGTAAGATACAATGGAGAGGGGAACTACATATAACCTGACTATCTCTTTAAGATACAAACGAGAAAGTTAATCTAGGGAAAAAGTATCTTGAATAGCAAGGAAATGAGCAGATTTAGTCAAGAGATCAATAATAACCTAGATTTCATAATTACCTCGAGGTGTCTTCGGCAATCCCACAATGAAGTCCATGGATATATTCTCCCATTTTCAATCTGGCACTGGTAAAGGCTGAAGCATCCCTTTTGGTAACCGCCGCTCTTATTTAACCTGTTGAAAAGTAAAACACTTCACAGTAAAATCAACAATATCTCTTTTCATTCCATCCCACCAATAATACTCCCGAAGATCTCTATAAATCTTAGTACTGCCAGGATGAACTGAAAATGGAGAACTATGAGCTTCACATAACAACTCTCTCTTCAACTGTGAAACACAAGGCACACGCAATCTCTTCCCAAATCTCAAAACACAATCATTATCAATGTTGAATTCAGGTAACATACCCTTCTGAACCTGCTCTACCTTTTTCTACAACTCACTGTCTTGCTTCTGAGCTTGCTTAATTCTGTCTGATAGAGATGATCTCACTGACACCTAAAACAAAATAGAAGAACTTCCTACACCAACAAATTCTATACCAAGGTTCCTCAAATCCTTAACCAAAGTATCACGTTCCAAATGTAACATGGTTAATGAAGCATTACTTTTTCTACTCAAAGCATCATCCACTTTATTTGCTTTTCCCAGATGGTATGAATTGTACAATCATAATCCTTGATTAATTCCATCCATCTCCTCTGTCTCATGTTCAATTATTTCTGAGGTAATATATACTTTAAACTTTTTTTATCAGAATATATTTCATACTTTACACCATACAAATTATGCCTCCAAAATTTTAAAGTGAAAACAACAACAGCTAATTCCAAATCACGTGTAGGGTAATTTACCTCATGAGTTTTCAACTGACGTGAATCATAAGCAATTACCTGATCATTATGCATTAGGAATCAACCAAGTCCTTTCAATGAAGCATCACTGTATATAACAAACCTACCATTCATGGATGGTAGTTCCAACACTGGAGCATTCACCAATCTTCTTTTCAATTCCTAAAAACAATCATCACATTGTTTTGTCCAGATAAACATAACACCCTTCCGAGTTAGCTTAGACATTGGGCTAGATAACCATAAATTTTTTTTAACAAACCTTCGGTAATAGCCTGCCAAACCAAGAAAACCACCAATATAGGTTACATTTGTGGGACTTGGACATTCTTCAATAACCTTTTTTTTGTAGGATCAACAGTTATTCCATCTTTAAAAACAATGCGACCAAGGAAAGAAATTTGTTACAACTGAAACTCACACTTTCTGAATTTCCCATACAATTTCTTTTCTTTTAAGGTTTGAAAAATAACTCTTAAATGACTTTCATGATCCTCTTTACTTTTAGAAAACACTAAAATATCATCAATTAAAACAACCACAAACTTATCCAAGAACTCATGGAAAATTATATTCATAAGGTCCATGAATACTGCAGGTGCGTTGGTTAACCCAAAAGTCATTACTAAAAATTCATAGTGGTCATATCTTGTACGAAACGCAGTCTTTGGAATATCTGCTTCCTTTACCTTCAACTGATGGTACCCTGATCTCAGGTCAATCTTTGAAAAATACAGAGCTCCCTGGAGCTGATCAAACAAATCATCGATATGAGGCAAAGGATATTTGTTCTTAATAGTGATTTTATTCAAGGCTCTATAATCAATGTAAAGTCTCATTGAACCATCTTTATTTTTAACAAATAAGACAGAAGAACCCCATGGTTATGTGCTAGGCCGAATGAAACCTTTCTCTAATTAATCTTTCAATTGATCCTTCAACTCTAAAAGTTCCATTTGATCCATTCGATAAGGGGGTTTTTAAATTGGCTTAGCATCAGGAACTAAGTCAATAGTAAATTCAACTTCCCGATCTGGTATTATTCCAGGAAACTCATTAGGAAAAAAATCAGGATACTCAATTACCACTGGCACATCATTAATCTGAACGGTTCCTTTTTTTTCAAAAATATGTTCAAGGTAACATTCATTTCCATCTTTTATAAGTTTCTCAGCCTCTTGATATGTTATCAACAGTAAGGGTTCATTCTTGTACACAAACTGAAATTCTTTCTGAAAAGAAACTTCTTTAGCACTACAATAAATCTTAGCATGGTAAAAAGAGATCCAATACATACCTAGGATAATATCAAACTCTACTAGAGGTAAAACAATAAGGTTTTCAATTAGGTTCTTTCCACGGATAAGGATAGGAAGATTCTTATAAATTCTTTTTGCCTCAACATTTCCCCTAGGTGTTTTTACCACAAGTTCAGGAGTCATTTATTGAGATGGAATTCACAATTTACTAGAAATTTTTTTTGAGATGAAAGAATTTGTAGACCCTGAATCAAACAACACATTGGCATAATCTGAAAAAACAAAAAAATTACCTGATACAACTTCATTTGATGGCCTAAAATATGATGAAGTAGTTGCAAAGGATTTCACCACACCTTTCTGCTTGTAGTCTGACTGCTTCCCATCATTTGATCTCTTTGTCGAACACTCATTTGCATAATGACCCATCTCATTGCACTTGAAACATTTCACTAACTATAAATCAATTTTGGTCTTACCGTCACCCTGATCTTTTACAGTGAAATCACGAGCCTTATGTCCCATCTTACCACATCAGTAGCACTTTCTAGAATTCAAAAGACATTCCCCAACATGCTTTTTACCACATTTATCACAAACTGGAAACTTATTTTTCTTACCGTCAGATCTTTTTAAAGGATTCTTCCCTTTATCCTGCCACCTCGGTCTCTTCTTGTGTTGGTTGTTATAGAACACTTGATCAACAAAAAACTCCATTTCTACCTTCTCATCACATAGAACATGCTTTTCATAACTTTTGAACTCTCTATAAGATAAATCCCTTCGATATTTTGGATTTAATTGTGAGTAAAAAATGATGGATTTTACTATCAAGGTCTCGAATAAAATTTGGAGCATACCTTTCCAATCGAGTGAAATTTTCTTCATAAGCAGCCACTGAGTCGTCCACTTGCCTCAATTCCAAGAATTGTTTTTCCATCCTAATTCGAAAATCCTTAGGAAAATATTTCTCAAGAAACATACCTTTAAATTCATCCCAGTCAAGAGCATCAATCTCATCAGCGTCACTGATATTTTTAACCATCGACCACCACTGATCTCCTTCACCCTCCAAACGGTAAACAACAAGACTAACCTTTTGATTTTCTAAACACCCCATGACATCAAAAATCTTTTCCAGTTCTTTAATTAACCCTTCAGCTAGCACAGGGTCAGATGATCCTATAAATGATGGGGGATGTTGCCTCATGAAATGTTCCACCACTGACATGTTCCTCTATGGTTGATCTGGCTGATCTCGTGCATGGATACCACCACCATTTATTTCTTGATTCAACTGTGCCATTACTACAACAAACTGTTCAGTTCCAATTCCGACCATCTCAGGATGCTAATTTGGAAGGTCATTTCCTTATATATGCCTTCCTAGAACTGCTTCCCTGTTTCTTCTGCGGAAAACCATTCTGAAAAAACATGTCTTAGATGAAGCAACATGGTAATCTTCAAATGATATATCATTTCAATTTGACCATAAAAAAATATATCTTTGGATAATCATTTAATAGAATTATAACTCCTAAAGTTATCTAAACTGACCATTGATACCAACTATAAGGCCCCAGCCTTAAACATTACTTAATCTTGAGTTATTTAAAGAATACACATTGAGGATCTTTTCAGGTTTAGAGTTTTAGAGAATTAGATCATAAATCATGCATTACATTCCACCTTTAAACAAGGTGGTTACATCAAAGACAATATTTTTTAATCAAAGGAAACATATTTAAAATAAAACATGGATTATTTCTTAACACTTCCTCAACACTATCATCACATCATGTACCTTCCCTTAACCTATGAAAAACATTTCAAAAACATGGGATGGGCATAAAAAGCTCAGTAAGGGATATAAAAATACGGAAAGAACACCTTATTCCATGTATACATAAGAATCAATGAAATCATACTTCACTCATAAAACATAATCACATTAACATACCTCATGAAATCATAAGATTTATGAATAAATCATAGAAAACATAAGACATAAAGGTAACTTGATCCATTCATAACATTCTTACGTAGGGAGTAACCCTCATGGTTACGTTTGGAATACCCATCACAGTATATTCCCTAAATATCTTCAGAGAAACCATAGAGTTTAACTCCTTTGCGTTACCTAATGAATTGGAGAGCTATATTGGGCTCACCCGCCCATAGTTTATCATAGAACCACCCGTCTTCATAAACAATTCCCAATAACTATAACATAATCATATCACATAAAACATGCATAAAGAAAACATAAAATTTCCACATTTCAATCACAAGATATCAAAAACACATTGATATAATAAAAACATTATCAAAACCATTTTCAATACTAAAATAAAGAAAATGTCAAATATGGTATTTATATTTCATTTTAAAAAAATCATGTCTTGTAGAGGAAGCCGAAACTGAAATAATGGTCACAGCGGCGGAGAAGTCATTGTCACCTCATACGTAAGACAAAAACATTCCCTTTTGTCATTTAGTAAAATGATTCTTATAAAAAGATTCATTTTGAATAAAAGTAAAAGTCAAAGGGGTTTATACACCATATAAAAAAAAGTTGTGTATAAAACAAAATATGCCTCAATGAAAGGAGATTGAGACGAAGTCCCTTACCTCGTGTCCGACGTGACTCGATCATTATTTAATTTCCTGAATAATAAACTAGAGTTAATTTATACTTTCTTAAGAACCTTTTTCAAGTTCATTATCCCTTTTATATCACTTATTATCATGTTATTAACATTATGTAATTATTTAAGTTAATAACGGTCATTTTGTCAATCTTTGGTACTTGAGTCAAAAATAAACTTCTTATAATTACAAGTTGTTCATGTGGTAAAATATCCATTATATCCAGAATTATATTCATGATGTAGATATCATATATAACATATATATCCAGTATATACATGCATTTATAATATTACATAACATTTAGAGGTAAGAAAAGAAATGCACCGTTCATGGAGATGGTAAGCCGTACGTACGCATGAACGCTACTTTCATTTCTATTTCATATTTAATGGAATTAAATCATAATGATATAAAGGTATATTATAATTCCAGTATAATATCTTATATAATATCATTAACTCCATCCTTTATACGTCCCACATATGGCATTAACGAATAAAATCACTTTGAGGGGGTGGTAGTCCGCACTTCCTGAAATGAAATTATTGCGTTTACCCATAATGGAAACCATAAAGGAATGCCATAAATGAAAAATACAGAAGCATAAGGAAAAAATAAACATAATATATATCATATATAAATATAGTGACATATTAAAGGACACCATGAGAGGTGTTAAAAGAAGATTGAAAAATCATCATTTCGTAAGGCAGTAATTCTCCATCCACAGAAACAGTATGTTCTTTAACCATTAGACGGAGGTGTGTGTAAGTGTAAATCAAATCCGTCTCATAAAAAAATCATAGTATATTTAAGATACTGGTGTTTTTACAAAATAAAGGAATAAAAAGAGTTTAGGGGTTGGAGAAGCAAAATAAAACAAAATAACATAAGAGAAGACATTACCTTTAAATCAGGTAATTCCACTTAGTTTGAACCAAAAGGGTTTCTTGAAGAGATTTCTGCCTAAGGTAAGGATTCTAGGATGAATAGATGGACGTGGAGAGATAAAATGAGCAGAGTCTGGCCGATCAAATGGCTTGAGAGGTGTGGGTAAGGGGGTAGAGGTGGGGGCCTTTTATAAGAGGGATGAGGGGCACTCTTGGAAAGTCATGAAATGTTACTTTATTATAAAATGAGTTTCGGATTTTAAAGGTCCCACAATGATATATTTAGAGTATAAGTTGATAAGGGTTATAAATACACCCATACAACAGGTTTTTGAGAAGTTTAAGCCTTATATTTTACATTATCTTTTCATTTTATTTAAATCGTTCATTAATGAGGTAATCACTACATCATCATGGTGTCATAAATAAATTTATTTATTTGATGTCTAAAAATATATAAAAAAATACCATGATGTAGGAAATATTTTTATATTTCCAATTAATATTTATAGTCTAAGAGATTATTTATTTAGACAAAATTAAAATTGTTTTACTTAGGTGTTATATACTTTTGTTATATTTAACTTTCTTTAAAAATAAAAAGATAAAATGTCACTATCACACAAAAGTGATTCCATAGGGTCACAAAGTTGGCACAATGCATACCATGTTCGGACATGATACAACCAATAGCATTATGGAAAATTTTGGGGTAATTTTATATTATTATGATATTATTTTATTACCCTTAACTACCCGATTACTAATTAATCACGATAATTAAAGATAATTACCGTCGTAACTATTCATAATATCCAAAAACAAAAGAGTATTAATTAAATAATTTGGACCTTATGATTCCAAATATAGAATCCATTTTACCAAATTACAAACACATAAATTAAAGTAATTGATTTAAAAATAATTCCCGTTGTCAAAACAAATTGCGGGTTTTTTAGAAACAATATCTATCAAAAGTTTGACACTTGTTTATGCCCAATTCCAAAGTGAAATTAATTACAATGAGAAAAATTGGATTAAATGGTAAAAATATATTCTAATTAAACTTTAAAACTAATTCAAAAGATAATATAATCATATAATTAAATTAGATGAAAAAGCAGGTTTGAAGTAAAATGCAGTATTGTTCATTATTCATGAAAAAAATGAACATTGTCAGAAAAATACCAAAAATTTATCCAAAGTAAATTTCAATGTCCCCATTATAAAGAATAAGTTTATTTTGACAAATAGAGCTTATAAAATTGTAAAAATATATATTTAAAAATGGTTCTCCATCAAAAGGTGGTAAAACAATCTTTAAAAAATATTAGAGTATTCTATGCTTAAGATTGGATTTATTCTCATTTTAAGCCTCTAAAACACTATATAATTCATAAATAGACATAGATATGAAAATCCATAATTCTATACTTACTTTGGATGTTAAATTTACACCCTTATTTGACCTTATATGTTTTTAGAGGAATCTTTTCATCATTTTCCAAACAAGGTACTTTTTGACCTTTTCAACAAATTTAAGGTAAGAATGTTTTTTTTACTTATACGGTGGGTGCGGCTATTTTACACCGTTATAATATCGTCGAAGCTTCCCATACAAGATTATAAGAATATTTTAAAAATAAATTTTTCTAAAATGATTTCAAAATAGAAAGAGATATTTCTCTAAAAAAAGGTTTTGATTTTATCTATGTCAACATCCTTTGATGGATTTTAAGCTTATTTGAAGTTGATTTATTATGATACAAATATTACATATTGTATTGAAGTTTTTGTGATATGTTTGACAGTGGATGTGTTATTTTTATACCATTCGTGGTTTATGGATAAATTATTGACATTTCTTATGATAGTTTTAATATGAATGTTTGTGGTATGTTTAAACCTTTTCATATGAGTAATGCATTGAACTTAGTAAGTGACAGGTGGAGCCCACTATAGCTCCTCGATGCATCGATAGGTCTCATGAGATAAACTAGTGTCTTGAAACAAGGCCTTGACAAAATCTTATTTGTATTCTTGGCAGTAGGCCTTGACTATGTGGTTATGAAAGTCTGGCATTATGCATTCCATCATTATGAAAGTGGCTATTGATATTGCATGTGATTATTCGTCTAGTAGAATATCCATGGGAGTAAGTAAATGGCATTATTTTGATTTATATTTTCCATATTTTGATGCATTTTATCTTGAAAAGTATTTTGTTTTAGTTTTCTACATTGCCTTAAATGTTTATTCTTATTTATGAAAGTTTCTGTTATATTGATATCCTTACTAAGAATTTGAGATCACCCCTTTCTATGTTTTATTTTTCCCAGGATGTGAAGAAGTATATTATGAAAGACCTGTAGGGATTGTCTATGGGATCTCAGTGTTTTCCATGGAAACAATGTTGTTGTAGTTTTCCATTTTATGATGTAATTTAAACCTTATGAATGTATCTAGTACTTCCAAGGCTTCTAAACTAATTGGTATTTCGAGACTTGATCTTTTGTGATCATTATAATGATATGTAATAATGCACCAACTCTGGGCTTCTGGGGTCGGTGCATTATAGAGGCTCTACGTCTGATTATGGAATTACATGTGTCTTCCCTACTTTAGTTGCGGGTTTGGTACATGGATTCAAGCCACCATTCCATGGGAGTAGCCCCTATTCTAGGACTAGCGATAAAAGTGGATCCTTTGTGCTCTACCCTTGAATTTGGAGGCTCTAGTAGATATGATCAATGACCATGCACTTTTATAGTGTGACCTTTCTCTGAGAGAAGATGGTGACTCAAATAGAATATTTTAAGAGTGGAAGAGAGACCCTAAAATGTTTTCCTCAATATGGAATAGTTTTCTACCTTACATTATCTTTTGGTTTCCACCTGTTAGTTTGGAAGTGTTTCCCACTTATGGGATGGAATTTTACTTCTTGGTGAGAAGAAAACCCTGATAGAGAAGTAAAAGTTCATTCACAGGAGGTTACAACTGATTACTCATCAATTGACTAGTATTACCCTTAAAGTGTAAGATGTTATGAGATATTGTCTCTCTATAGTGGTGGTAGAGTGTGATTATCTCCTTCATAAGAAATTTTTCGTTTTACCTCCCCATAAATGATTATTTTCTTCATGGATCAACACCGATGGATGGAAAAATATTTTCATTGGTATATAAGATGGACCTATAGTGCCACAAGATCTAAAAGGTGTAGTTGGAGGATATATAGAGGTAGAGCTTCATAATACCTAGTGTGTTTTCCTAGGTAACCCGGTTTTTTTTCATTTAGGATGTGGGTGAGGGCTTGAGGTTAGGTGTTGATTGATGTCACCGTAATGAGATGAGTTCCTTTTAAAGACCCTAAAAATTCAAGGAAATTTTTTTCTCTTATTTTTCTTGGGAATTTTACAAGAACACAGTTTCTGATGGCACCTGATTCTGAGGCCTGGTGTGCCCGGAATCATTTTCCGAAGTTTAACTCGGGTACGTTCAGTGAACGAATGATCGGGTTTTTCTAACTTTTGAATCGGTGCTCGAAATCGAATTCTGAGGGCACCAATGGAATCGCAACGCCGGTAATTTCTTAGAAACACCTTTTCCGGAGTTGCGTTTTCTCGGGTGTGGTTTTTAATTTTTGGGGTTAAGTTAAGAAATAAAATAAAGGTGGTGCGACAATTTATTTTATTTTACTTAAAGAGGCTTAACCTAAGTTAAGCGGATAAGGTGGGACCCAAAATATCCTACCCACTTGGTAGGATATTTGTGAGGTGGTGCCTGTATGAGCCCCACCATTTCTTTCTTTCTAAGTAATGCACCCCCCCTTTTTAATGAAGTCAAACAGTGCGTTTATTCTGGTTAAGAAACACCTCATTAAATTGGACGGTTAAATCGTTACAATTAATTAATTGAATTAATTGTTCATTTCGTTTCTTTTGAAATTCAAACGTGTCATGTGCGTTAATAAAATAAGACAACTCTTATTTTATTTTTGTTGGAACTTGTTGCGTGGAGAGGATTTGGAGAAGAGCTTTCTTCTTCGACGAAGAACGCGAAGAACACGAAGAACGCGAAGAACGCACTGACCTCCGATGAAGAACGCCAAATCCTTAGAGATCGACTACGCGACGCCGTGTACCGCGACGCCGTGTACCGCGATGCCAGCGACGCTTCACCGCGATGTGACGATCCTCCCTCCGCGATGCCTTCTTCGGCGACGGTTGTTTTCGCGACGAATCCTCACTCATCAAATTCGACGAGGTAGGGGTTTATTTCGTGATTACTTTCGTCGTTTTCTTCCTTTCAAATTGAACCGCCTATTATCATAATAACAGGAGGAGGTTGGACTGCACGAACACGGACGACACTCCTCCCCTTTTTGATTGTTGATATTGATGCGGCACGAGCAAGGCAACGCGGTGCCGAAGCACTGCGTAGAAATTGTTAAAGGGAGGGCGGAGAAGTGCGGCGCCGTCGGACCGCACCATTGGAAACAAACTAATTCGCGGCGCCGTCGCGCCGTGCTGTAGAAGACGAACCAAAGACGTGGCACCGTCGCGCCTCGCCAGAGGACCACTAAAGCACCGTGGCCGGAGCGGGGCCACGACGGAGGGGCGCGACACCATCGCGCCGTGCCGGACGAACCAAGGCCATGGCCGGTTCCGGGCCGTGGCGGAGCAGGGGAACCGGCAGCCAGTACCGGGCCGCCGGCGTCGGAGTAGGGGGAACGACCTTGCCGGTCCCATGGCGGCAACAACCGGCCGGCCGGGGCGGGCCGACCGGACAAGGGAAAATTCGGGGGTTACAAACCCCCGGCCGGCCAGCTGAGCGACCCCATAAAGGGGCCGCAGTTTCTCCACGCGGGGGCAGCGCGCCCCCCGCCCACTTCGCTCGGCCGTAACGGCCGAGCCAGCCGCCTGGCCACCCGGCCAGCGCCAGCGCGCCGGGCCGCGCCCAGGCCGGGCCGGGCCACGCCGACCGGGCTGGGCCTCGCTCAAGTGGGCCGGACCCAGACCCAGTTCGGGTCAACCCGGTTCGGGCCGACCCTGGGGGTATCGGACCGGGTCGGACCGGGCCCGAACCCCTTAATACCGAACCTCCTTCGGTCTGTTGCCCATAACATGAGGTGAGGACCTCCAATCGATGCACCTTCCATTGCGTAGTGATCCTTGGATCGAGACGGTCGTTTTGGTATATTACACTCAAGGTTTCGGTGTACTTTGGGTTCGGCCGGGTTGGTTCGTACACGAAACCAACCGGGCCCTCAGGGCGGAAACACTCATAACTTGAACTCCGGACGTCCGATTGATGTGCCGTGGACTTTGATGGATTCCTCTAAGTGAGACGGACCTTTTGCCTTACTCCAATAGAGGTTTGGACGTAGTTGGAGAATGGTCGGGTTGGTTTTGACTTAAAAACCAACCGGGCCCCTGGAACGAAAAAGCCAATAACTCTCAGACCGGGCGTCCGATTAACACGCCGTCTGTGATGTTGAGTTCCTGTTGACGATACGGAATTTTTGGATACATCAACTCCGGACTTCATGTCAGTTGATGCATCAGCCCTCGGCTTGTGGAGCGGACCCTCCCAAACGAGCTTGCTGTGTGTGGGAACCCTAGAGCTGGCTGCGACTGCGACGACGACGACAACTGTGCAGAAATCCTCTGTTGATTCGACGGTGACGACTACAACACTCAGCGATCCTATGTGGATCAGTGCTACCGATCCTGTGTGGGTCAGATCCTGTGTGGGTCAGCGCTCAGCGGTCCTGTGTGGGCCAGCGCCTAGAGATCCTGTGTGGGTCATTGCGGGGGTTAGTTACCTATCGACCCTGTGTGGGTCAGATCCTGTGTGGGTCATTGTGGGGGTTAGTACCTATCGATCCTTTGTAGGTCCGACGGCTTAGATGAATTAGTGGTTATATCTGATCTTCTCTATCATCATACGAAGAAGTATACCTATGTGAGCTGATTCTTGACTTGTTTTCCTATGTGGATTACGTTATGCTTTCCTGTGTGGATCGAGTTGTGATTTCCTGTGTGGATGTGATCGAACTTGGGCTCGAATGTTGGAGCCGAACTAGAATTGATGACTTAGGTATATGTATGGGCATATACCTAAGCAGTGTCAGATGTTACTTCGTGATTCTATCTTTCCTTTGTGGTTTATCCTTTGTGGATTTTGGGAGACCTTCGGGGGTCTCGGGGTCCCTACTGAGTAGCTTATACTCACCCCTGCACGGGCTATGCCCACACTACGTTGTGTTGGTTGCAGATGACGGACATCGCTGATCGAGGTAAAGGCACGAGGAGCAGGTCGGTACCCGGAGGTGGACCACTGGGCGAGGCGTACTCGGAGCGGACGGCTGGACCCGAGGAGCTGTGGAGGCTATCTGTACCCACCCTTCATGTAACGCTCGAGACTTTTATGAGAAATATTTTGTTTTTATCAAAGGAATCTTTCACAACACACAACACTAGCTTGGCTTGCTTTACACGCAACCGTGGCCTTCCTCAATATCTTGCGTCGTACGCAATACCGAGTTTCACTAAACAACGATATGCTATTAAAATATTATTAAAACTAGCCGTTATGAATAGTAATAACCACTTTTTGAAATTTTATAAATTTTATTTTTCAAAATGGACTTCATTTTTGGATTTGGAATATCGAAATTAGCCTAGGGTGAAATTTTGGTATTTTTCTAAAAACTTTCAATTTTTGATGAATAGTGAAACCACTAAGTGGTAGTTAAAAAAACTGAATTTTTCATAAAACTTAATTTTACCACTTCTGTGAGTGGAATTTTGAAAATCCGAGAGACATGGTTAATATCAAGGACGAAAATTTGGTTCAATGAGATGAAAATAATGTTTGGTGAATAGTAACTTTTTACTTTTTTTTACCACAGTTAAAAGTAAATAGGGTAATTAAGGGTAAAAGTGTTATTATTATTACCCTAAAACATGTACTAATTCTATTGGATAAGTTTAATTCGACCAAAAACAACCTTAGGAATAAAATATGACCATTTAGGCCCACTTGGATTAGATTTGGACATTTATTATTAATTTATCTAAAGAAGGGTTAAAATAGTTAAAATCAAAGTTTAAAAAGTAAATCATTTTTAATAGGGGGTTATGCATAAGATAAATTAGAATATAAATATTCATTAGAAAGCTAAAACAATTTCCTACATAATGGTATTTTATTTATAATTTTTAGACATTAAATAATTTAATTTATTTATGACACAACAATGATGCAGTAATTATCTTATTAATGAAATATTGACATAATTGATGTTATAAATACCCAAATAAATGTAATTTGAGACTTTTCATGAATTAAAATAATTTTCTAGGTTAATATGACATGTTAGTATTGATTTAATTAACTTGGTTAGAACTAATAATTCTGTTATGAGTTTCACAAAAATCAATTACTAAATAGTGTCAAAATTGACATAAAATAGTTTTTTAAAACAAATATTATATTATTAATTGTTATTTTATTCCTAAAAATATAAGGTTCGTCCCAATGACTTATTTAAGGTTATATATATTAATAATAAACAACTTGGGGTTCGTTTGGCTTGATATAGTAAGTTTATTAACCTTATAGTGTAAGAAAACAAGAAGACACGGTAAAAGTTAAATTATCTAACTTAAAGTTAAATCTAAATGATAAGGTTAAAATTGATATCTAAACTTTTCTAAATTCTATTGGATGAGAGTATTTCGACCCATACCCACCTTATCTTAGAAATATATCAATTTGGAGCTATTAAAAACCGAATTTGACTTTATAATACAATAATATTTCTAGTTATTCCAAAGGTGCCCCTCTCCTCCCTTATAAAAGGGCACCTCCTCCCTCTCTTCCTCACGCCACTTTGAGCCTTCAAGCCCCGAAAAACCCTGACAATTTCTTCTCTCCACTTCCCTAGAGACATCATAGAGGTCCTGGTCTTATTCAAAGACCAATTTTAGTGCCCTAAAAGGAAGTCTCAAAGAAGCACTTCAAAGAAGAGTTAATGCCCGTTACCGATTTTTTCATCTTTATTTCTTCTTCCACTTCTTCTTCTTTAGTTGTTTCATTATGAAGTAATAACATCAGTATCAATCGTATACGTATATGTTATTATATGTATGAAACAACCCTATTTCACCATCTATCCATCCTACGGAAAAAGAAATCACCGCGCGTGCGTACGTACGGAATACCGTCTCCACGCCGTGGTGTAATCTATTTTATACCACCACATTACTTGGATGGGTATAATTGTGTAAAGAATGACTATATATGATTATTGTACAGTGATATTGATTCTTAAATAGTATATATACACTCCAATACAATTCCACAATCATGGGAACGATATCATCACTCGTGCGTACATACGGAATACCGTCTCCACGATGTGATGTGACTCGTTCTACATGATCTTCATTGCATAATGATTATAGAAATGAATTGAATGAATTTAATGAATTAATATGATATATATTACACTAATAACATTCTGTAAATGAGTTATCTATAACCTAAAAATAAAAATAAGAATTTATTCGACAAAACACGCATAAGAACAAAAAGTAATAAACACCAGAATAACAAGTAGTAATGAAATATTACTAATAAGAAGCTAATAATATGACCATATATGATATCATAAAAATAAAAATGATTCTGGAATAAGTCAATAACATTATTTAAATCATTATACAGGAGGTTCGGACACTTACGAAGCAAATTGGACTTAAGGTAAGGGAAATATCACAATCTCATTTTTATCCGAGATTGTTTATACTTTGGAATTTACTGGGGTGCATTTTATCATCCACATCCATATTTCCTCAATATTTAATATTTACATCATTCTAAGATAGTTTATATCCAATTTTACCCTTCGGTGAGTTTTTAGTAAAAGATATGAAAGGAATCTTTTGTCATTTTTTGTACGAGGTACTTTTTGACTTTTCCAAAAAAAGTACGAGAAGAATGTTTTCTTTTAACTTATACGGCATAAATGGATTTTTAAAACATTATTTCCAAGAATCTTCCCTTACAAGTTTTCAAGTTTATTTTTAATCAACTTCTTTTAGTTTAGAATTGTATGACGTGTTAAGAAATGAAAAGTGTTTTTGAAGAAGAAAGGATATTTTCCTCAAGAATGGAGTTCAAGCGTTTTATCAAAATTATTTTCCATCTAAGATAATAAAGGGTTCTGTTTCTATTCCTATTATTACATTGATTTGATTATGTTGTGATGGAATTATTGTTTCGGTGCGGATGTGCGTCGGGTTACGCTGTTCCGCCAGGACGCGTTCGCGCGTGCACCCGTCAACCCGAGGGGATGGGCGCGCGGCTTGTGGTCCCGCAGTCCCGCTTTCCAAGGGCGGGCGGCATTCGTCCCTTATTCAGGGGCGTCTGCTCCTTGATCGAAACCGGGATGATGGGATGTCGGCTCCTCCTTCCTTGGACGTCTCCTCGGAACTTGTCGCCTAATCCGGGTCTCCCTCATAGACTTAAGAATGTTCGTGAATCTCGTTCCCGGCGCCATATCTTCATGGAC
Organism: Viscum album; assembly: GCA_963277665.1. Lineage (NCBI taxonomy): Eukaryota > Viridiplantae > Streptophyta > Magnoliopsida > Santalales > Viscaceae > Viscum > Viscum album. Next base: position 137,635,755 of record OY728123.1, on the reverse strand, counting down.
ACCGGTTAATTACGCTGCTTCCGCCCGGACGTTCCAAGGAGTCTGGGCGGGGCAGCAACCTGCGGTGAGAAGGCCGGGTGGCTCTGGGTGCTGGGGGCGTGTCGTAACACTGCGGCTCTGCACATCTGTCTTCCGTCCCTAATAGGGCTTCTCGAAGGCATGACGGCCTGAGGCATCCCGTACTGGGTGCGGGGAACTGTGTCACCTGAGGTTTTCCTCAGCTTCCCATGTTTAACACGGGGTATGCCGCGAGTTTAACGTCCAGCGGGGACGGCATCGGACCGATCAACACGAAAAGTGGATCAGATGACAGAACCCCTTGCGGGGAACCTCCGACGCTGGGGCCAGCACATGGGCGGCTTCCCAAGTAACGTGGAGTGGAGTGAAGTGGCAAGACCCCACCGGGATGTGGCGGCCCGGGTAAGGATCAGGATGGATGATGGAGTGAAGATCTTGGACCCCAGAGGGGCTTCCTACGTACCGCGCGTTAACACGGATCAAAGTCAACGTAGTTCGGGCATACAGTTTAACGTCATGCTGGACGTCGGCAAGCCGACTCACGAAGAGGTCGAGGCCGCCGGGCGGAGGATTGAACCGAACCACCTCGCACGGAGGGGGATGGAACGGCCGGGTGGATCACAGTTTCACGTCATGCTGGACGATAAAAGGGGAAATGGAAAAGGGGGGCTGTGGGGAGGCACCGTGGAGATACACACGGGCAGTCTCCCACAGGGGCGGATTCATAGGTGAATCAACGCAAGCGTGAACCCTGGGGGGGTCCACTGATGGACGAACCGACGTAAATACGACCGGGACGACCAGGTGGTGGGCTTGGACCTCAGGGAGGCTTCCTATGTACCCTGTATAGAAGACAGGGATCAAAGTCCACGTAGTTCATTCTGTCAGGACTTACGCACTTGGGGCAGCCCGGATGCTGCAAAACTCAGTTGGAAGGGACTTGGACCGAAAGCAGAAGACACCTCGATCCCAGTCAGACCCTCTACTGGCTTCGGCCGTGGGGAGGCGCAATGGAGATACACATGTGCAGCCTCCCACGAGAAACTAGGGGTTTGTAATACCCTGCCCCCGTAGGGAAAAGCCACTCCCATTAAATCGCCCCAAAAGCGGGACAATCCCGACATCCCTGCAGAGACGAGCGGGTGGGGGCCACATCCAAACCGGGGGAGACCCTGCGTGCGGAGCACGGGATCAGGTTGCGGACGGTTTAGCGTCTTGCCAGACGAAGTACAGTTTAACGTCATGTGTTGAGGACGAAGCGGACGGTTTAACGTCTTGCCGGACGAAGTACAGTTTAACGTCATGTGTTGAGGACGAAACACTTGGCAGTTTAACGTCATGCAGCGCGGACGATGGGGGCTAGGCAGTTTAACGTCGTGCATCTTGGACGGATGTGCAGTTTAACGTCATGCTGGACGAATATGCAGTTTAATGTCATGCTGGACGTATGCGCAGTTTAACGTCATGCGGGACGAATATGCAGTTTAACGTCATGCTGGACGTATGCGCAGTTTAACGTCATGCGGGACGAATGTGCAGTTTAACGTCATGCTGGGCATAGGTTGCCGGACGATGGGTGCATGTCACTTCGCACGAACCTGGAGGGCCGCACGGGAAGACAACGCACGGTGCGGGCACCCAGGATGAGGATCATCGGGCGCCACGCAGGCAGGTGCCCTCAGGGGGTCGAGGGGACGACCCTGGCCGATTGCGCGCAAAAAGGAAGCTTTGCGCGCAATACTGCGGGCCGGCGCGCAATCGGGGCGGCTGGCGCGCAATTGGGCCAGCGCCTTGCGCGCGGATGCTTGAGATTGCTCACACCGGGCTTCGGATAGCGCGCGGGGGCAACAGCTCATTCTTTAACGAATGGCCACTTGAAAGAAGGGGGGGTGCGCGCAATCAGGCCGGATTGCGCGCACCCCGGGGGCAATTGCGCGCAATCGGGTTCTTTTGCGCGCAAAGGCCTTAGGGTGAGTTTTTATTCAAATGAAAGGAGCCAGCGGGGATTGCGCGCGAAGGCGGACCCCGAGGCTTTCTTGCGCGAAAGAAAGGAGGTTACCTGAAGTTCGTCATTGCGCGCGGAAGGGGTTGAATTGCGCGCACGAGAGACGTTTCGACTTCCAGCAACCTTTGAAACGTTGGGGGTCGCCTTGTATTTATAGGCAACCCCGGGCGCGGAATCCAAGGCGCGAGCGCGAAATTCTTCTCGCGGGCGCGGAATCGGTCACGGCGCGCAAAGGGAGCCGCGCGGGCCTGCAGCGCGCAAAATATGCGCGCCGGCCCGGCGCATTGCGCGCATCCCGGGGGTTTTGCGCGCGCCTCATCGCTTTTGCGCGCAGGCCTCGGAAATTCCGCGCAAGGCCTCCGGGCCCTCCGAAACGTTCTTCCGACTCCAAATATGACCTCGCTTTCCGCATCCGGAGCTTCGTTTGGGAACAACGGACTTTTCCGGCGTCTACAAAAGCCCCCCCTCGGAATCTGATCGGCGAGAGGTCGCAACGATCGGGTTCCGAGGGAGACGCCGGAATGCCGAAATCCTGGGCGACGCGGGACTGAGGCGCGCAAAAATGGGTGTCGGGCGCGAAATCGGCCGATGCGGTCGCGCAAAGCCTTTTCCGCGCAGCGCGGACCACGGCCTCGCCTATAAATAGGGGCACTGGGTCCCTCCGGGCCGTACACTGGCCTTCCGCGCGATAAGCCTCTTTGCTCTCGTGCGCGAAATTGCCTTTTCCGGCGCGGAATTCGCTCGCTCGTCGCGCAAAACCGTCCGGACTTCGCTCTGTTTTTGCGCGAATACCCGGGGTTTTTCGCGAAGGACTTCCCGATTGCGCGCCGTCCACTAGGATTGCGCGCCGCCTCTCAAACTTTTCCACCATCCTCGTCCGATCCCGCACGCTTCATCCCTTAACCCGCACGACCCCCGGAACTTCTGAGATGGCCGCGAATCAAGGAAATGAAGGGGATGCCGCCACTCGCAGAGCCGAGATGGCGACGAACGGGGAGGTTTACGGAGCCAAGGAGATTGTTTCTAACAATCAATCCTTGTTCGACTTACTAACGCCGGCCCAGAAGACATACCCATTGTCAGACAACCTGCCGCTCTGGAACTTTGGCCTCCTGGATGAGGTTCCAGTGCCAGGGTTCGAGGTTGATGCGCCGCGAACCTGGGTGACTCGGGAGGACGAGCTTCTCCGCTATAACATCACCAACAATGGGCATCCTGCCAGGGAGACCAGACACTTGGATGTCTATGTCCTGAACCCGAGGACGCGAACCATTGACGGGGGTGAGCCTACAGCGGAGAATTCTCCAGCCCTCTACTCGAGCACATACCGTCAGAGCGTCACTGACGACACCAAGGGCTGGCTGAAGGACTGGGACTTGCGGTCTGGGGGCAACTTTACCAGTGAATGGGCCTGGGCGTTCTGGAGAAAAGAGGGAGGTCATTCCTAGGAAAGGAGACCTCAGACCTAACCAATGTATCATCCCCCAACTTGTTCCAACACACGAGCGGGACAACGCTAGGGGCGTTGAGATTTTATCCGAACATAGGGAAATGAGAAAGGGTGAATCGCGTGTCCCGAATCCAGACATCCACAACGGTCGGCCTTCCAGGAAATGCCCAAGATGGTAGGCGGACAGTGGATCGACCATAACAACTGCAATAGACGGACCGGAAAAGGCCATCATTCATATTGCAGGAGGCGGACCACATGTCATCATGAATACCGCTTTGGGGTTCCTTCAGACACAAGGGTGGAAAATCCAGATCAACAGGGCATGCGAAGCGTGGGGCGAAGTGACGATTTGTTCGGACAGAATCCAACGCTCTCAAAATTGCGCCACCGTGGGGAAAGCGTATTGGGCGGATGCACTAATCTGGCCGTGAGTCACCTCAATTCTCAGACAGCACCTCTCTGACGAGGAAACTGTCGCTTCCCATCATTGCGATGGGGCATCCCGAGCTGAATCGGGGAGAATATCACAACTGCACCACTCTACCCGAAGTCAGGCCAGACGGCCGGCGACGAGGAGGGGCGGGACTTATCGATCCCTGAGGCTGGACCCGAGTCGAAATGCCCGGGCGTTCCTACGTACTCCATCAGGCTGGAGATCAAGCCACACGTAGTTCTGTGAGTGCAGTTTAACGTCATGCAGGACGTAGGACCCCATTTGGGGTAGATCTTAGTTTAGGGTCTTAGAGCTCGGACCATAAGGGCTGGATCTTAGTTTAAGGTCTTAGAGCTCGGACCATAAAGGTGGAGGATCTTAGTTTAAGGTCTTAGAGCTCGGACCATAGGGCTAGAGGATCTTAGTTTAAGGTCTTAGAGCTCGGACCATAAGGGCTAGATCTTAGTTTAAGGTCTTAGAGCTCGGACCAGAAGGGGAGATCTTAGTTTAAGGTCTTAGAGCTCGGACCATAAAGGGGGGATCTTAGTTTAAGGTCTTAGAGCTCGGACCATAAGGAGAGATCTTAGTTTAAGGTCTTAGAGCTCGGACCATAAGGAGAGATCTTAGTTTAAGGTCTTAGAGCTCGGACCATAAAGGGGGGATCTTAGTTTAAGGTCTTAGAGCTCGGACCATAAGGAGAGATCTTAGTTTAAGGTCTTAGAGCTCGGACCATAAGGAGAGATCTTAGTTTAAAGTCTTAGAGCTCGGACCATAAAGAGAGATCTTAGTTTAAGGTCTTAGAGCTCGGACCATAAAGACCTCAAAGTACACCGCATCTGGTCATATCCCCTGGATATGCGAAGATGCACTGAGGGATAGTGTCAAGAGTGTCGAGTTTTCGCCTGGTCAGAATGGGACCTGACCAAGCGGATCCTGACCCTCCTGGCAATAAACCAGAGTACTCTTGACACCGGTGGACCACTGCAAGGGGTCGGGGAACGCGCCTTGAGGGTGACCTGAAGGCGGCGGATTCCCCAGAGAAGGGGGAATCTCTAAGAGGTGGGGGGCTGGACCCGAAGTTTCAAACATCCGGGCGTTCCTACGTATCCCATAAGGATGGGAATCAAGCCGCACGTAGTTCTTGAAGCGCGGCGCAACACAATCGGGCACCAGCGCGGGGAAGAGTGCGGGTCTGACCCTCGCACACAAAAGAAGCGGCATTTAATATTTCTTGTTTGTCCTTAAAGATGAATGGTTTTTCTTTGTGCGGCGACATGCCTGTGATTGAGAAATCTCTGGCGTCGCCGCAATAATCAAGCCACGGAAGGCATTGATGAATGGCGTGGTTATTAACTAGCGCCCAACATGAGTGTCCCCTGAGGGGAACATCACGATGCAGTGCCGTTTTCTCGTCGGGCGGCCAAGACGATCACAGTTTACGGTCGTGTGGTAGGACCAGACAACACAGTTTAAGGTCGTGTGGTTCGGACCATTCAACATAGTTTAAGGTCGTGTGGTTCGGACCAGACAACACAGTTTAAGGTCGTGTGGTTCGGACCATGGAGGAATCCGCTTACCGCGGTACGGCGGACACGGCGGAGGTGGGAGCATACCCAGCCCTGCGGTCATGCACGATTCCAGGAGAAGAGTCTTGGGATGGGGGTCTGCGTATGTCCATCACCCGAGGGGCAGAGATGCTAGCCTCCATACATACTGGGCTCAGAACGCGATTGTTCGAGTGACTCCTCCCTCCTTATGGGGACGAGGGTCCAGCTACGCATGGCCCTTGGGGAGAACATCCGCATATATCCTTGGTGCTCAGATCATGGGAGCCTCGAACGACATCATTACCTTGGTTGGTCTGCCTAACGTGTAAAGGTGTACTGGAGGTCAGTATGAAGAGTGTGATGAGGACTGCGCAACCAATGTTCAGAGCCTGAAGGAGCTGACATGGCGATCAAGGATGTTGCTGACGCATTCGCAACACAAGATCCGATCGCGTCAGCCTAAGACGGGGCAAGCAAACGAGCATCAACCGCTCAATCGCAGGATTCATATCGATTTGCGGCCCAAGACCCGCCGGTAAATCGACCCGGAGCGGTGGGAGAGCACTGAGGCATCGTACCCAAACCGCTAACGAGGATCCCTTTGAGTGAAGGCTCGAATAAGAGGAAGCGCGAGGCCTGACAAGCAACACAGGACTTGTCGGGATTGAATCTGACACTACGAGTCATAGACCGAAGTACCCAAAACATGTTAACAGATCTCCGGAAAGGGTCGGAGGACTCACCCTGAGAGCAACCAAAAGAGGGCAGATCCCCGTGATCAACCAAGAGACGGGGCTGGACCTGAAACACAAGCGTCCAGGCGGTCCTACGTATCCCATAAGGATGGGAATCAAGCCATACGTAGTTCTTGAGAGGCAGTTTAACGTCATGCAGGACGATGAGGGGTGTGAGGTAGTCCCACACACAGGGGAGGCGTACGGCGCGGCCAGTAGACCGACGTGAATGAGGACATAATCCCCCGCTCACGCGATACGCCTCGCACAAAAAAGGAGGGGAACTGGGGCCAGAGGCCCAACGCGGGATAGAGATTCCCGGGAAATGGGGCTGGGCCTGAAACATGAATGTCCAGGCGGTCCTACGTATCCCACAAGGATGGGAATCAAGCCATACGTAGTTCTTGAAGTACAGTTTAACATCATGCAGGACGATGAGGAAAAAAGAAGGGGGGAGCAGAAGGCATCCCCAAACGTGGGGGGGCGTACAGCGTGACGAGCAAACCGACGTGAATGAGGGCATAGCCCCGCACTCACACCATACACCGCACACCCGGGGGCAACTAGGCCAAGGGCCCGAGATGGGATGGAAATTCCCGAAGGATGGGGCTGGGCCTGAAACATGAATGTTCAGGCGGTCCTACGTATCCCATAAGGATGGGAATCAAGCCGCACGTAGTTCTTGAGGGGCAGTTTTACGTCATGCAGGACGAATGCTGAACAGTTTAACGTCTTGTAGCTCGGACGTAGTGCAGTTTAGCGTCATGCATGACGAAGCACTTGGCAGTTTAACGTCTTGCAGCGCGGACGAATGCTGAACAGTTTTAACGTCTTGTAGCCTGGACGAATGCAGTTTAACGTCGTGCAGGACGTGGTGCAGTTTAGCGTCATGCAGGACGAAGTGCAGTTTAGCGTCATGCAGGACGAATGAACACTCATGCAAAGTATTGCTTGAGGAACCTAGCGTTGGTGGGAGGGGTGACACGCTCACCATCCATAGTCGCTAGGGAGTACGCGCCATTGGGATAGACCTTGTGGACAACAAAAGGTCCCTCCCACTTGGGCTCCATCTTGGGTGGCTTCCTGCTGGGGATCATTGGTGCTCTTAGGGCCAGCACTAGGTCACCCTGCAGGAAGGATCGGAGGCGAACCTTTTTATTGAAAGCTCGAGCCATCCTGTTCTGATGCCTCTCCAAGTTGTGCAAAGCGCGAAGTCTATTCTCATCCAGTGCTTCCAACTCGACTAGACGGGCTTCAACAGCTCTGTCCGGCGATTGCTGGTCGTAGACCGCGGTGCGCAAGGACGGTAACTGGATCTCGATGGGCAGGACGGCCTCAGCTCCATACACCAGGGAATAAGGGGTCATCTGGGTGGAATTGCGAGTCGTCGTCCGATAAGCCCAGAGGGCGTTGGGGAGCTTGTCCGGCCAACTCTTCTTGTTCTGACCAACCATCTTTTGCAGAATGTTGGAGAGGGTTTTGTTAAACGCCTCGATCTGTCCATTCGCCTGCGCATGATAGAGAGATGTATGGTTCGAGCGAATGTTATACTTGGCGTACAACTTCTTCAACTCGGCTGCTCGGAAATTGGTTCCGTTATCCGTGAGGATAGCGTGAGGCACTCCAAATCGATAAATGATGTTGGAGGTCACGAAGTCAGCGATGGAACAAGATTTGACCTCTCTGAGCGGAATCGCCTCTGCCCATTTGGAGAAGAAGTCTGTGGCGGTCAGAATGAACCGGCACTGGCGAGCTGTCGCCGGCAGGTAAGGTCCCACAACGTCCATCCCCCAGACTGCAAAGGGCCAGGAATACCTGGTGGTATGGAGAGGCTCCGGCGGCCGATGCACAAAGTTCGCATGGACCTGGCACGCATGGCACCTCCTGGCATACTCGATGCAGTCGTGGATCATGGAGGGCCAGAAGTATCCCAATCTCCGAATCTGGTGGGACAGCTTCGGCCCAGTCTGGTGGGCGCCACATGAACCAGCATGAACCTCTTGCATGACTCGTGGGATCTCGACTCCCTGAAGGCAACGGAGGAGAACACCATCAAATCCGCGTTTATAGAGGATCTGCTCTAGGCCGGGACTGCTCTGGAGGACAAACTGCGATGCGCGGCGTCGAACTTGCTCGCGCTCGGCCCGATCTGACGGAAGAATGCCATGTTGGAGGTACTCAACCAAAGGCGCCCTCCAATCACGGGCTGATTCGACTGCTATATCTGGGGTACTCGGGGCTCCAGGCACAGGGGCAACCACGGTGAGATTGCTCACCAATGGGCCGCGATCTTCCTCCGGGATAACGGGAGCGATGAGCCTGCGGCGCGTCACGCGGACGATCAGGTTGTCCTGTTCAGGTTCCGCAAGTGACGCAGCCAGGCTGGCCAAAGCATCTGCTTGACCGTTCTGCGACCGAGGAATATGGACAACTTCTGGCCGAGAAGGGAACTGGGCCATCAGAAGGAGGGTGTACTCCAGCAATGGCACAAGTTCCGGCTTCCTGACAACATAGCCGCCATTGATCTGCTTAACGACCAGCTCGGAGTCCCCTTTCACACACAGATGGGGCACGTCGATCTCGAGAGCTAACTCGAGGCCGGTGATGAGGGCATGGTATTCCGCCTCATTGTTGGTACAGCCCTCTGACAACAGGAAAGAGTATGGCAGCACGGCTCGCTCCGGGGTAATGAAGACGATGCCCAAGCCCACTCTATTGAGCTTAGGATTATCGAGTCTTCTACCGGTGGGGCTCCGGGAGGCACCGTCAAAGTGCATCTGCCAGCATGGATCGGCTCGATCAACCGAGAGAATGGTCTCATCAGGAAAACCTAGATCCAGCAGCTGATCCGCGGAGGTCGGGTGAGCGGCCAGAAAGTCTGCCAACGCTTGCCCTTTGATGGCCTTTTGAGACACATACCTGATGTCGAACTGCTGGAGAATCACAGCCCACCGCGCTAGACGGCCAGTCAACATAGGTCGGCTCAGGATATATTTCAACGGGTCTACCCGAGAAACCAACTGTACCTCATGGTGCTGCAAGTAGTGCCGTAATTTCTGTACGGCAAATACGAGCGCCAGACAGCTCTTCTCGATGGGGGAATACCTAACCTCCGCATCGAGGAGCATGCGACTGAGGTAATAGAGGCTATTCTCTGTTCCCTCGTTGTTCTTCTGGGCGAGAAGGGCACCCAGGGACCGTTCCAGGGCGGTCACATAAAGGACCAGCGGCTTTCCGGATACGGGCGGCATCAGGACCGGAGGTTGAAGCAGGTACTGCTTGATTTCCTCGAAAGCGGTCTGACACTCTTTATCCCATACATAGGTGGCACCTTTCTTCATAAGCCGAGAAAAGGGCTTACACTTGCCGGCCAGATTCGCGATGAATCGGCGTATATAGGCTAAGTGGCCTTGGAACCCTTGCAGTTCCCGGACGGTACCCGGGGGAGGCATCTGGCTAATCGCCCTGATTTTCTCTGGGTCGATCTCAATACCCCGGTATCTTACCACAAATCCAAGGAACTTTCCGGAGGTGACCCCAAAGGCACACTTCAACGGGTTCATCTTCAAGCAGCGAGACCGGAGGAAGCTGAACACTTTCTCAAGATCTTTGAGATGGTCCTGACGCTGGCGCGATTTGACAACCAAGTCGTCGACGTAGCATTCCACCAGTGTGCCGAGGATTGGCTTGAATATGCGGTGCATCGCCCGTTGATAGGTGGCACCTGCATTCTTCAGGCCGAAGGGCATGACCCGGTAGCAAAAGGTACCTTGGGGGGCCCTGAAGGCAGTGAACTCCTCATCCTCAGGGGCCATCCGAATTTGGTTGTATCCGGAGTATCCATCCATGAAGGAGAGGGCTTGGAACCCTGCCGTGGCATCAATCAACAGTTCTGTCACTGGAAGGGGAAAATCATCCTTCGGACAGTGGCGGTTGAGATCGCGAAAGTCGATGCAGACTCTAATCTGCCCGTTCTTCTTCCTGACCGGCACAATGTTGGCCAGCCATTTGGGGTACTGAACTTCCCTCACGAAGTTGGCTTTGATAAGCTTGTCAACTTCGGCCTCAACCATGGCACCGTGGGATGGGTGCATCTTCCTGGGAGGCTGCTTGAACCCGTGATGGTTCGCCGGGAGACCAAGGCGGTGGACGGCTACCTGAGGATCTAGCCCCGGCATCTCGTCATAGCCCCAAGCGAACACATCACGGTGCTGCCTGAGAAAGTCCACGTACTGTTGCCACTCCTCAGAGGGCATGGCGGCACTAACCAACGTGGGTCTTGGATCGGCCTCGGTTCCAAGGTTCACCTATATTAACTCATCGACCGTGGCGGGGACGCCCTCCTCAAAGGCTGGGGGTGCGTCTTCCATACCCTCTCCACTCGGGGAGGGATCATCCACGGGAGAGACTGCGTTGGAAACTGCATTGGGGCTACCAGGTCCTGCTGGGCCACTGGTGCTGGCGCGGGCGGTCGCGGCCGTCTCATCAGGAGACTCGCGGACCGTCAAGACCATGGCGACGTCCAACCGGTGAATCGGGAGGACGTAAGCGTCATCCAGACCTGCCCAGGGATCGCTCGCAACAGCGACAGGATCAACCTCACCTGCCAGGATCTGCTTATCCTTGCTCTTGTAATAGTCCGCGTCCAGATAACGGGCTTCACATGAGGCAAAAGGAGAGGCATCTCCTTGAAGCACGCCTACTCGACCATTAAGGGAGTATTTGAGGCATTGGTGGTATGATGAGGGAACCGCCGCGTGAAGGTGAAGCCATGGCCTGCCCATCAATGCGTTATACGCAGTGTCCTGAGAGACTACCATGAATTCGGTGTTGGCAACCAAGTCACCGAACTGGGTCTTCAAACGTATCTTGCCGACCGGGGTTTGCTCGGTGCGGTCGTACCCCTGGATCCTGAGGTCGGAGGGAATCAAGTCATCCTCAGACAACCCCAATCTCCGGAGCGTCCGAGTTGGAATCAGGTTAATCCTGGACCCCGTGTCGACAAGACAACGCCGGACTTCAAGGCCATTGAACTGGCCAGTGACATACAGCGGACGAATGTGTCCCTGTATAGGAGGGTCTTCATCCTTACCAGAGAACGAGATAACTGCCTGACATTCGGCGTCCTCGATCGTTTCGGCGTGAAAGGCCTCTGCAGCCGCAACCTCTGTCTCAAACTGGAGCGGGCTCTTCAGGGCTTCAGCGAGTGCCTCGCGCATCTCAGACGACATGCGCAGAGCCTCAAGGATGGAGAGCCTTGCTGGGATGTCGGCCAAGTGCTTCAGGACATCATACTTTTTGGCCAAGCGCGAGCCCCTGGTTGCAGGAGGTTGCTCTGCGGTTGGTGGCATGACGGGCCTTACCGGTTGGATCGGCGACCGACTGGTACTTGGCGCATCTCGCTGTTCACTGGTCGCAGTCCGGGAAATGGTCACCGTACTGGAGTCAGGAGGCCGGGATGGACTTGTGGCAGGGCGGAGCTGGTCGCGACGCGGTTGAGGCGGTTCTGCCTGGTCCCACACCACAAACAGTGGCGGAGGCGAATCCGTTATCCCCGGATGGGGGGCCTGCGCACGTTGAGCTCGATCTTGAGCCTGCTGCCTAGTCTCAGTGGCGTGCACGGCCTGGCCAGAGGTACCGACGGCTGTGCCCCGGCGACTCCTGCTGCTGCGGTTCTTCCGACGGTGGCGACGACCGGGGACACTAGGGAGGTCCACCTGGTGTTCTTCAACGTCGGGAACCGAAAAGGGATTTACCAGCTCGACGGTATTAACTGAAGCGTACCCAATACCGTCATCGGACGAATCATCCATCACCGGGCGGATCCGAGGAGGGACCCCCATCTCCGGGGGCATGAAATCGCCGAGAGTACGGGATAGTGGCGGAACTGGCGGGGCGCGCTCTTCCTTCTTGCGCTGCCGCCGTTTGCTCCTCTTGGAGGAGGCAGACTGGGACGACGATGCCGAAGCAGCACCCGCAGGTTCTGGGGGATCAGGCTGATTCAAGCGCGCATGGATGATTCCACGGGCGCGAATGGTCGTCTTGCGGGCCATCCAGTTTTTATACTTCTGGGATCCGCGGTCGGAGACCAGCTGCCATTCGTCCTCGTTGCCACTATCGTCATCTGATCCCACGAATACACCCGCCACTTGTGCCGGAGCTGGGCCCAACCTGATTACATTGTTGTTAATCTGGTCTTGGAGCCAGTCCTTAAACACATAACACCGCTGGATGGTGTTCCCCAGGGCTCGATGGTAGGGGCAGTAGCGGGGGTTATTCGTAAGATGTGCCTCCTCTGGCTTCCAACACTCAGGCAGCCGCACAATCCTCTGCTCCAGGGCGCTCTGGAAGTAACCGGGGACCTGATCCTCATGAAATGAGTAAGTCAGGTGTCGCGGGCCCCTGGGAGCGTGGTCTTGACGAGGGGCTGGAGGGGCCGGCCGAGGAGGTGGACCCTGATTATCTCGCCTGGGTTGCGGCGGTACATTACGCGGAGGGGCCGGCCGGTTCTGAGGCTGCCGCTGCTGGGCCGGGAACTGAGCCCGTGGAGGCGGATTCCTGTGAGGCTGTGGATCTGGCCTCACCGGCAGCAGCTCCAACGGCCTGGGAGCCTCTATCTGAGCCACAGCAGCGGGCTCAGCCCTGCTGGATCTCCTTGCAGGAATCATAGGAGGCAGCGGGTGTGCCTGGCTGGCCTGTTGCAGGGCTTCCTCAAGACGTTGAGCTTTTTCTGAGAAGTCCCTGAACCCTCCGGGGTAATTCTGAGTAATCAGGGAAGGGACCAGCTCGGTCTTGATGTTCCCGACGCACATTGTCAGCAACTTCTCCTGAGTCAATGGCATGTCAAGGGAATACGTGAGACCCTTCCATCGGGCGACGAAGTCCGCGACTCGCTCATCAGGCCTCTGCTTGCACTTGAAGAGGTCTGCGATACTTGTCTTCCGGGTCGTGGAACTGAACTGGTAGAGGAACTGTCTACGAAGGTCCTCCCAGCTGGTTACCGACCCGACGGGGAGCTGGCTGTACCAGACAAATGCTGGCCCTTCCAGTGTCTGAACAAAGCAGCGAAGCTTAGCGGCCTCCTGCTGCGCCGGAGTCCCCAACATAGGCCCGCACCTCGAGTTGAAGTGGGCTAAATGCTGTGGCGGATCTCCAGTTCCGTTGAAGGGGGCGAAAGTGGGATTCCCGAATCCCGGAGGCGCCGGCATGTCATCCACCCATGCTGGGTAGGGCCTGCCGTCTGGTGGGATCGCCACCTGCCGAGTCTCCAAGGCTTCCAAACGGGCAATGAGTGCCGCCATCGGATCGTCCGGACATGGGTTCCAGTCTTGGCGAGGATCTCTAACCACGACCGCATTGCATGGCCCTTCAATCGGGTCGTCGACCGGGTCGTCGAACTCGGCAGCTCGTGGGATGGCGGGCGGAGCGGCCCTTGGGGCAGCGGGAGGAATCCGAGCGGGATCTCTCAGGTAGTCACGCCGCTCGGGAGGGTGTGGCGAAACATACCACGCCCTCTTGCCGTAGGCAATGGCCTCTCTCCTGTCGGCGAACACGGCATGATCACGGTTGCCCGGGAGAGTCTCATCAAGGAGTGGTTGTTCCGGTCCCTGCTGTCCTGGCCTAGGATCACCGTAGTCAGGCCGCCGTTCTGCAGCGCGCTCGGCGAGGAGCTGGTCAACCAGCTTCTTCTGTTCGGCGAGCTGCTGACGTAACGTAGCCTTCTCGGGATCCTCCTCCGCCCTCTGCATGGAGGCAGATGGGTCGGCGGGCCTTATAGCCTCGCTGTGCTCTTTTCCTTTGCTGACGTTTCGGCTCAACGTCAGTGCTTCAGTGGGCGCGGGGAGCCCCAGGAGGTTCCTCTGATGACGAGTAACTCTCACCGATGGATCTGACGATGGTTTGTCTTCGGGGGGGAAGCCCCCGTCGAGAAGTTCCAAGTCGTTCCCCTCTCCCGACAGGTCAGCCATATTGACTGTTCCTGTCCCTGGGGATATACCCTCAGGGCCACCCAGCGAATCGGGCTGTCGGCGGATCACACTGAAGCGTAGGGCAGCGTACTACCCCCATCCACGGATATACACGTGGGGAGTGGCTTCCTCGATAACTTTGCGGAGTGCTTGAAAACACTCGACGCATCGTTGTTGGAGGGCCTCGTGGTGCCCAAATGACCCGGGGTGCCGAACCGCGGGGAGCATGGCCAGGTCAATTTGACGGCACTGCTCACCAACATCCTCCAGGTGCGCTTGACTCCCGGGGTATGGCATTTGTAGGCGGTGAAGACAGGAGCGAGTCTCCCGGAGAGTTCGGCGGAAGCATTCGAACTCATCCGGGGTGAGCGATTCGGGTGCATCAAAGCCCGGTCCTGCGACTGGCCAAAACTTCTCAGGGAAGTGGCCCTCTGCAAGGACGGTCCAAGAGCTCCACGACTCAAACTCGGGACCCAGATCTCCTTGTTCCTCTTCAATGGCTGGGAACGGACGGGAGACTGGTAGTGGTGCCGAGGCGGGCCGCCGGGCTGACGGGCTGGCCGGCGGTGAATACGGCGAACAGGCCGATTGGCCTCCATATCCCGGGCCGCCCTCTGAGGGTGGCGGTGCCCTGGCTACCACATCACGATAGGACGGGCCGGCGAGCGAACATCCTGCTGTAGCATCGGTGCTCGCCGAGGGTGCACCAGATCGCGGTTCGACCGTCGGTCCCCAGAAAAAGTCTCCGGCTTCTTCGATCGAGGCGGAAGGCACTTCCGGAGGGGCCGGTACCAACCGCAAGCTTGATCCTTGGGGGTCTACCAGGCCCTCGTTACTCCGGATATACCTTCGGAGAGAAGCGGGGATCACATCGATCTCGCTCTCGGGGAGCACGAGGCTGACGTGCCGCATTCCTACCCCTGCCCTTGACTGGCGGGGTTGGGGAAGGGGCTCTGTCGCCGAATCGTACTCTACCTCTGAGTCAGAGAAGCAAACCGGTCGGATCTCTGTCCGGAATTCCGTAACATTCTTCCCTCGGCGTCGACGCCTTGCCTTCCTGCCCCTGGGTGGTTCTTCGGGGCAGGGCTGATCTCTGTCCTGGCGTCCTCCGGCCGCACTAGTGCTGGGGCCAAGAGGACTGGGAACCAAGGTGCGAGGGGCACCGGGACAGATATCAAAGGGGACGCGGGGAGAGATGATTCCGGGCAGGCCTCCGGGCCGGGATTGGGAGGTGGGATGACCCATGCCTCCTGGATCGGCCACGCAGAGTAGACCTTGCCGGTGAATAGCGTTACCGCGAGGTGGTCCGCGGTGGCTACTGCCAGTGCCAGCAACCGGGAGAGTCGACCCAACCTGCCTTTGGGGCGGTCGGGGCCTCGATCCGGGTCGGGCATAGGAGTTCCCCCGCTCAGGATGCACAGAGGCCTGGCGACTGGAGCCAGCGGTGGCTCGGGCCAATGCGGCCGCTGTTGCTAGAGCCCCAAGGTGGGCATCCTCTTCCGTTCGTGCCCGACGTTGGCGTCGGGACAGGCGAGTCGGAATGAGCGGCGCGGGCTGGTGGAGAGCCTGTTCCTCGACTTGAGGGGCCTGAAGGCGGTGTCGTCGTGGCCTGGCGGGAGTCCCTACCGTAGATCCCTGGAGCGGACCTCGGATAGGGTAGTCCCGGGCATCTTCCACTTCATCCGCATAGGGAAGGGAACTGTCAGAGCGCTCCGGGGATAAACTCCCGAAGCGATTGGACGTTGAGGTAGGCAGCGGTGCCTCCCCGCGCGGCCCTCGGGGGCGGCGGTGGTGGCGAGGCGCAGCCTCCTCGAGGTCTAGGCGAGCCATTTCCCTAGTGGGGATGACTCCCTCTTCCTCGTATCTCCGCACCAGGGTGTTGATCACCCTTCTCTGGATGACCTCCGAGGGGGAGAGAGGGCGTGGTCGTCCCGCAATTGCGGCTGCTGGGACGGCTGCGGAACGGGCGGGACCGCGCGGAGTAGCCGCGTCGGTGTTTCCCCTGTCCCTGCGCCAGTGGGCGGGTGGCGATCGGGCACTGGATCGGGCGACCTGATTTCTGAAAGCAGGGAGAAAGACCCATTAACACTGACAGGAAAAAGGAATCGACAACCAACCATTAGCGCCACGATGCCTTCCGTGGGGGGAACCCAGGCCCTCGACGTTGCGAGACGGAGTGCCCGATTTCATTTCCCCAGCCCCTGGCGGGTAAGACTGAATGCTTGGCCGGGCAACATGCCGGTCTTCCAACACCTCTGAAAGCCATCGGTCTTCGTATCGAGGAGAAGAGATTCACGTCGGGTTCACCATTTTTCTGTTTCGGTGCGGATGTGCGTCGGGTTACGCTGTTCCGCCAGGACGCGTTCGCGCGTGCACCCGTCAACCCGAGGGGATGGGCGCGCGGCTTGTGGTCCCGCAGTCCCGCTTTCCAAGGGCGGGCGGCATTCGTCCCTTATTCAGGGGCGTCTGCTCCTTGATCGAAACCGGGATGATGGGATGTCGGCTCCTCCTTCCTTGGACGTCTCCTCGGAACTTTTCGCCTAATCCGGGTCTCCCTCATAGACTTAAGAATGTTCGTGAATCTCGTTCCCGGCGCCATATCTTCATGGACACCGGTTAATTACGCTGCTTCCGCCCGGACGTTCCAAGGAGTCTGGGCGGGGCAGCAACCTGCGGTGAGAAGGCCGGGTGGCTCTGGGTGCTGGGGGCGTGTCGTAACACTGCGGCTCTGCACATCTGTCTTCCGTCCCTAATAGGGCTTCTCGAAGGCATGACGGCCTGAGGCATCCCGTACTGGGTGCGGGGAACTGTGTCACCTGAGGTTTTCCTCAGCTTCCCGTGTTTAACACGGGGTATGCCGCGAGTTTAACGTCCAGCGGGGACGACATCGGACCGATCAACACGAAAAGTGGATCAGATGACAGAACCCCTTGCGGGGAACCTCCGACGCTGGGGCCAGCACATGGGCGGCTTCCCAAGTAACGTGGAGTGGAGTGAAGTGGCATGACACCACCGGGATGTGGCGGCCCGGGTAAGGACTAGGATGGATGATGGAGTGAAGAGCTTGGACCCCAGAGGGGCTTCCTACGTACCGCGCGTTAACACGGATCAAAGTCAACGTAGTTCGGGCATACAGTTTAACGTCATGCTGGACGTCGGCAAGCCGACTCACGAAGAGGTCGAGGCCGCCGGGCGGAGGATTGAACCGAACCACCTCGCACGGAGGGGGATGGAACGGCCGGGTGGATCACAGTTTCACGTCATGCTGGACGATAAAAGGGGAAATGGAAAAGGGGGGCTGTGGGGAGGCACCGTGGAGATACACACGGGCAGTCTCCCACAGGGGCGGATTCATAGGTGAATCAACGCAAGCGTGAACCCTGGGGGGGTCCACTGATGGACGAACCGACGTAAATACGACCGGGACGACCAGGTGGTGGGCTTGGACCTCAGGGAGGCTTCCTACGTACCCTGTATAGAAGACAGGGATCAAAGTCCACGTAGTTCATTCTGTCAGGACTTACGCACTTGGGGTAGCCCGGATGCTGCAAAACTCAGTTGGAAGGGACTTGGACCGAAAGCAGAAGACACCTCGATCCCAGTCAGACCCTCTACTGGCTTCAGCCGTGGGGAGGCGCAATGGAGATACACATGTGCAGCCTCCCACGAGAAACTAGGGGTTTGTAATACCCTGCCCCCGTAGGGAAAAGCCACTCCCATTAAATCGCCCCAAAAGCGGGACAATCCCGACATCCCTGCAGAGACGAGCGGGTGGGGGCCACATCCAAACCGGGGGAGACCCTGCGTGCGGAGCACGAGATCAGGTTGCGGACGGTTTAGCGTCTTGCCAGACGAAGTACAGTTTAACGTCATGTGTTGAGGACGAAGCGGACGGTTTAACGTCTTGCCGGACGAAGTACAGTTTAACGTCATGTGTTGAGGACGAAACACTTGGCAGTTTAACGTCTTGCAGCGCGGACGATGGGGGCTAGGCAGTTTAACGTCGTGCAGCTTGGACGGATGTGCAGTTTAACGTCATGCTGGACGAATATGCAGTTTAACGTCATGCTGGACGTATGCACAGTTTAACGTCATGCGGGACGAATATGCAGTTTAACGTCATGCTGGACGTATGCGCAGTTTAACGTCATGCGGGACGAATGTGCAGTTTAACGTCATGCTGGGCATAGGTTGCCGGACGATGGGTGCATGTCACTTCGCACGAACCTGGAGGGCCGCACGGGAAGACAACGCACGGTGCGGGCACCCAGGATGAGGATCATCGGGCGCCACGCAGGCAGGTGCCCTCAGGGGGTCGAGGGTACGACCCTGGCCGATTGCGCGCAAAAAGGAAGCTTTGCGCGCAATACTGCGGGCCGGCGCGCAATCGGGGCGGCTGGCGCGCAATTGGGCCAGCGCCTTGCGCGCGGATGCTTGAGATTGCTCACACCGGGCTTCGGATAGCGCGCGGGGGCAACGACTCATTCTTTAACGAATGGCCACTTGAAAGAAGGGGGGGTGCGCGCAATCAGGCCGGATTGCGCGCACCCCGGGGGCAATTGCGCGCAAGCGGGTTCTTTTGCACGCAAAGGCCTTAGGGTGAGTTTTTATTCAAATGAAAGGAGCCAGCGGGGATTGCGCGCGAAGGCGGACCCCGAGGCTTTCTTGCGCGAAAGAAAGGAGGTTACCTGAAGTTCGTCATTGCGCGCGGAAGGGGTTGAATTGCGCGCACGAGAGACGTTTCGACTTCCAGCAACCTTTGAAACGTTGGGGGTCGCCTTGTATTTATAGGCAACCCCGGGCACGGAATCCAAGGCGCGAGCGCGAAATTCTTCTCGCGGGCGCGGAATCGGTCACGGCGCGCAAAGGGAGCCGCGCGGGCCTGCGGCGCGCAAAATATGCGCGCCGGCCCGGCGCATTGCGCGCATCCCGGGGGTTTTGCGCGCGCCTCATCGCTTTTGCGCGCAGGCCTCGGAAATTCCGCGCAAGGCCTCCGGGCCCTCCGAAACGTTCTTCCGACTCCAAATATGACCTCGCTTTCCGCATCCGGAGCTTCGTTTGGGAACAACGGACTTTTCCGGCGTCTACAATTATTTTTATGAATTCCTTTATCTTATATGAGTTGTTTTATGATGTCACGATGTTTAAGATTCCCATTTTTATTACATGGGTTATGCTATGATTTATGGTTTATGATTTTGTGGCACACATAAGAATGGTATCATTATGAGATGGGTGAGACCTATATATCCCTCCAATGCATTGGGTAAAGATTTTATATCTCATGATATTGACATGGCTGGAATGGCAGGTTAAACCGGTTCAGTGAAACAGGACAGAAACGAGGAGTGAACTCGGTTCAGAAATGGACTTTGTCCACTAAGATAGTCTTGGCCATGAGTCTTGACTAATAAGAAATGATTCTCTATGATTATGTGTGTATGCCACGAATCTTCATGTTTTAAGTTATGATTATTGGGATTACATTTCACTTCTATGATTTATCCCATGTTATGATCTGTTTTGCAGGATAATATTTTAAAAATGCTATGTTCTTATAAATATGATATGTTTGATATTTATTTTTTTTACCCTTACTGAGCATTTGAGATCACCCTTTTGTATGTTTTCTTTTCCCCTGGTCAGGAAGAAGGATATTAAGTAGGATATGCCAAAAAGGGACTCTGGATATGATGAAATAAATGGGAGACAACGTAGATGATTTATGAACCAGTTGTTTATGTTTCCCAGTTTCTAAAGACACTATACCTATACGGTCCTTTCCTGGTTTTGTTATATGTTGTAATAAGTGTGCTTCAATTCTGATGTAATAACAATGTCTGTAAAGTATGGGTTGTTATAGTTGGTATCAGAGGAAAGGTATAGTCAACCTTTGGAAACTAGGATGTGAAAGCCTTAGTAAGAACCCTAAGGATAAGTCTAAGCATAGAACACAATCTTAGTGTTTTAGAAATGGCCATGAATAACCTAGGATAAGACCTTAAGTGTGAAATTTTATTCTTGATTGTGTGGTTTTCCTATTATAATTAGTGTTTCTCAAACTATTCTTCTTGGTTTTAGTCAATGGATAGATCCCGAAGGAACCATGTTAATGCAGAATGCGACGGTCAATGCAATGATTGTCCCCTTGAGAAACCAAATGTTATGGGAGCTGGAATGCAAAATCTTGTATCCATGCTCACACAACTTTCTCAAGCTATGAATCATGCAGTACTTCCAAACGAGCAAAGGAAGGAGCAACATTCTGTTTAATCCTTCATGAGGAAGCGTCCACCCTCATTCAGCAGGTCTACTGATCCATTAGTTGCTGAACAATGGATCAGTACTACGGAAAAGATATTTTCAGTTCTTCAATGTTCTGAACATGATAAAGTCATCTTAACAGTGTATCATTTGGAAGGTGATGCTGATCAATGGTGGAATCTTATTAAGAATACAAGGCAAATGGATCAAATTGAGTCCATGGAATGGGACGCATTCAAGAACACATTTTTCAATAAGTACATCCCTCATATTCTCCGAACAAAGATGGAGAAAGAGTTTCTTGAACTGAAGCAAAAGGATGATGAATCTGTTGGTACCTATGAAGCAAATTTTACAAGACTTGCAAGGTACGCTTCTGGTATTATTATCCAACCTGAGAGTAAGATCGATCGATTCTTTAGTGGCTTAAAACCAAGTCTTCTAAGGGCATTAGCCATAAGGGACTTTAATAGCTACGAGGAAATCGTTCGATGTGCTCTCAAAGTCGAGATGGATATTGGAGTAACCCATCAGTCATATGGGTTTGATAAGAAGAGGAAAATGAAATTCAAAGGAAAATCTAAAGAGCACACTGAAAAGAAGACGATCTTTCCCTTATGCTCAAAGTGTGGAAGGAAACATGGAGGGAGTTGTCTTAAAGGGACAAGTAAATGTTTCAAATGTGGAAAGGAATGTCATCGGGCATTTGAGTGCCGCAATGATGGGAAGAAGATGTCTAATGACGCAAACAAAGGAAGGGATACACAGAATGAACCTACTACACCTCAATGTTTCAAGTTCAAGGAGATGGGGCATTATGCCAATAAATTCCCTAATCCAAGGGTTGTTGATGATGATTGACATCAACAAAATCTTAAGGCTAAAGACAAAGGAAAGTCACATGCAATTTCTATCAGTGATGTGGAATACGATAACAATGTGGTGAAAGGTACACTTACCATCCACTCTAAAGTAGAAAATGTTTTATTTGATTCTGCATCCACCCACTCTTTTATTTCTGAAGATTTTTATAAGGGTATCACCGTATTACCTCAACAATTAGATGTTGAGTTAGCTGTGACAACACCTAATGGCACAACAGTCACATCAAAAGATTATAATTCTTCCCCGATTGAAGTTTGTGGGAAAGTGCTTCCTGCAAATCTTGTGATCCTTCCTATAGTGGAATTTTATGTGATTCTTGGCATGGATTGGCTTTCTTTATATGGAGCTCATATCAATTTCCAAAGAAGGGAAGTCACATTTCATATTCCAGATCAATCTATGATCGTCTATCGATGCCAGGATGAACATAACCTTCCAGTGGAAATTTCTTCCATCTTATGGGTCTTGATTCCACTGAATGAAGGTTATTTATCTCAAATGGTTGGTGAGAAACTCAAAATTAAGAATATTCCCATTGTACGGGAGTTTGATGATGTCTTTCTGGAGGAATAGCCCGGTCTTCCACCAAATCGTGAAGTTGAGTTTTCAATAGAACTCGTACCGGGTGCTTTGCCTATTTCAAAGACACCTTATAGAATGGCCCCAATTGAGTTGCAGGAATTGAAGAAAAAACTCCAAGAGAATATTGATAAGGGATTCATACGCCCTATTGCATCACCTTGGGGAGCACCTGTTCTATTTGTTAAGAAGAAATATGGATCAATGAGACTCTACATTGATTATCGAGAACTTAACAAGATCACTATAAAGAAAAAATATCCTCTCCCACGCATTGATGACTTATTTGACCAACTACGCGAAGCTCAATACTTTTCCAAGATTTATCTTCATTCAGGGTATCATCAATTAAGGGTCAAAAGGGAGGATATACCAAAGACGACTTTCCTTACAAGGTATGGACACTATGAATTTATAGTGATGCCATTTGGGCTTACTAATGCCCCTGCTATCTTCATAGATCTGATGAATAGAGTATTTAGAGACTATCTTGATCAATTTGTGGTAGTCTTTATAGACGATATTCTTGTCTATTCAAAGAGCAAGGAATAACATGAAGATCACTTAAGAATTATATTGAAGACCCTGAGAAAAGAAGAGCTTTATGCCAAATTTACCAAGTGTGAATTTTGGCTTCAAAAAGTTTCATTTTTGGGTCACATAATCTCAAAATAGGGGATATATGTGAATCCAGCAAAAACAGAGGTTATCGAAAGATGATCGAGACCAACAACAGTAACTGAGATCTGAAGTTTTCTTGGTTTGGCTGGATATTATCGACGTTTTGTGAAAGATTTTTCATGATTATCTAATCTACTCACCAAGTTCACTCAGAATGGAGTTAGGTTTGTTTGGATGGAAGAATGTGAAGAGAATTTCAAGGAGTTGAAAAGAAGGTTATCCAGTGCACCTGTGCTCACACTGCCTTGTAGTAGAGAAAGGTTTGTGATCTACAGTGATGCATCCAAGAAAGGGTTGGGGTGTGTTATTATGCAAAATGATATGGTGATAGCTTATGCCTCACGACAGTTGAAAACCCATGAGAAAAATTACCCAACTCATGATTTGGAGTTAGCTGCGGTAATCTTTTCATTAATGATTTAGAGGCATTATCTTTATAGAGAAAGGTGTGACATTTATACTGATCATAAAAGTTTAAAGTATATTTTCACACAAAAGGAGCTGAATATGCGCCAAAGAAGATGGTTAGAGCTGATTAAGGATTACGACTATTCAATTAATTACCACCCTGGGAAAGCAAAAAAGGTGGCAGATGCATTAAATCGACAAGACCATGCCAGTTTATCCATGATGAGGATCACAAAAGATCCAATATTTATGGATTTACAAAGGATGGATCTTTGACTTATAATGGAAAGGGAAAAATCTTATCTTTCTCAATTGAATGTTCAACCGTCTATACATGTGAAGATTAAACAGGCACAGAGAGAAGATGTCGAGTTACAAAAGAAGGTGAGAAATGTTCCTGAATTCAACCTTGATTGTGATGGGATAATAAAGTTTAGGAATCGGGTTTGT
This sequence comes from Viscum album, assembly GCA_963277665.1. NCBI lineage: Eukaryota > Viridiplantae > Streptophyta > Magnoliopsida > Santalales > Viscaceae > Viscum > Viscum album. The sequence continues at coordinate 137,612,331 of OY728123.1, read as the reverse complement.
GTTCCTCCCATCCCCGAATTAAAGAAGGAGATGCTGGATGAGGCTCATAGTTCTTCATTCTCTATTCATCCTGGAAGCATGAAGATGTATAGGGACCTGAAAGAGTACTTCTGGTGGGATGGCATGAAAAGAGATGTTGCTGAATATGTCTCTCGATGCTTGGTTTTTCAGCAAGTTAAAGCTGAGAGACAGAAGTCTAAGGGGATGTTCCAACCATTACCCATACCCGAATGGAAATGGGAAAACATCACTATGGAATTTGTCACAGGACTTCCTAAAACATCCAAAGGAAATAATGCTATCTGGGTCATAGTTGATCGTCTTACAAAGTCTACACACTTCATTGCTATTAGAGAAGATTTTTCTCCAGATCAGCTTTCCAGGATATATGTAAAGGAAGTGGTAAGATTACATGGGGTACCACTTTCTATTATATCTGATCGGGATCCGAGATTTACTTCAAAGTTCTAGCGAAGTCTTCAGCATACTCTGGAAACAGAGTTGAGTTTCAGCACTGCTTATCATCCTTAGACAGACGGTCAGTCTGAGAGAACAATTCAAACTCTAGAAGATATGTTGAGAGCTTTCTCTATGGATTTCAAAGGTGGTTGGGATCAACACCTACCTTTGGTGGAATTTTCTTATAATAATAGCTTTCACTCCAGTATTCAGATGTCTCCTTATGAAGATCTCTATGGAAAGAAATGCAGGACTCCAACTTGCTGGGATGAAGTTGGGGAAAGAAAGCTATTAGGACCTTATCTCGTTGATGAAATGGCAGAAAAGGTCCGATCTATTCAACAACACATAAGAGTAGCTCAGAGTCGACAGAAAAGTTATGCCGACAACCGAAGAAAAGACCTATAGTTTGAAGTGGTTGATAAAGTGTTCTTACGAATATCTCCCTGGAAGAGGGTCATGAGATTTGGAAAGAAGGGGAAGTTGAGCCCTAGATATATCGGTCCTTTCGAAATATTGGATCGTGTTGGGAAGGTAGCTTACCGATTGGAGCTTCCACCGAATCTCTCTCAAGTTCACGATGTATTCCATGTATCTCTCCTGAGAAAGTACATACCTGATCCTTCACATGTACTCAGCTCAGAAGTTGTACCGCTGGAGCAAGATCTTTCTTATGAAGAATAGGCGATAGAGATTCTAGATCATAGTGAAAAAGTCCTATGAAACAAGACCACTCGATTGGTGAAAGTTTTATGGAGGAACCACCAATTAGAAGAAGCTACATGGGAGCTTGAGGATATGATGAGGGAGAGGGATCCTCATCTTTTTGTTACAAAGTGATGAATTTCGAGGGTGAAATTCATTTTAAGGGGGGTAGAATGTAACGCCCAAGACTTTTATGAGAAATATTTTGTTTTTATCAAAGGAATCTTTCACTACACACAACACTATCTTGGCTTGCTTTACACGCAACCGCGACCTTCCTCGATAGCTTGCGTCATACGTAATACTGAGTTTCACTAAACAATGATATGCTATTAAAATATTATTAAAACTAGCCGTTATGAATAGTAATAACCACTTTTTGAAATTTTATAAATTTTATTTTTCAAAATGGAATTCATTTTTGGATTCGGAATATCGAAATTAGCCTAGGGTGAGATTCTGGTATTTTTCTGAAAACTTTCAATTTTTGATAAATAGTGAAACCACTAAGTGGTAGTTAAAAAAACTGAATTTTTCATAAAACATAATTTTACCGCTTCTGTGAGTGGAATTTCAAAAATCCGAGAGACACGGTTAATATCAAGGACTAAAATATGGTTCAATGAGATGAAAATAATTTTTGGTGAATAGTAACTTTTTACTTTTTTTACCACGGTTAAAAGTAAATAGGGTAATTAAGGGTATCAGTGTTATTATTATTACCCTAACACGTGTCCTAATTCTATTGGATAAGTTTAATTCGACCAAAAACAACCTTAGTAATAAAATACGACCATTTAGGCCCACTTGGATTAGATTATGACATTTATTATTAATTTATTTAAAGAAGGGTTATAATAGTTAAAATCAAAGTTTAATAAGTAAATCATTTTTAATATGGGGTTATACATAAGATAAATTCGAATATAAATATTCATTAGAAATATAAAAACATTTCCTACATAATGGTATTTTATTTATAATTTTTATACATTAAATAATTTAATTTATTTATGACACAACGATGATGCAGTAATTATCTTATTAATGAAATATTGACATAATTGATGTTATAATACCCAAATAAATGTAATTTGAGACTTTTTATGAATTAAACTTATTTTATAGGTTAATATGAAATGTTATTATTGATTTAATTAACTTTTTTATAACTAATCATTCTGTTATGATTTTCACAAAAATCAATTACTAAATAGTGTCAAAATTGACATAAAATAGTTTTTTAAAACAAACATTATATTATTAATTGTTATTTTATTCCTAAAAATATAAGGTTCGGCCAAATGACTTAAATAAGGTTATATATATTAATAATAAACAACTTGGGGTTCGTTTGTCTTGATATAGTAAGTTTATTAACCTTATAGTGTAAGAAAACAAGAAGACGCGGTAAAAGTTAAATTATCTAACTTAAAGTTAAATCTAAATGATAAGGTTAAAATTGATATCTAAACTTGTATAAATTCTATTAGATGAGAGTATTTAGACCCATACCCACCTTATCTTAGAAATAAATAGATTTGGAGCTATTAAAAACCGAATTTGACTTTATAATAAAATAATATTTTTAGTTATTCCAAAGGTGCCCCTCTCCTCCCTTAAAAAAGGGAACCTCCTCCCTCTCTTCCTCACACCACTTTGAGCCTTCAAGCTCGGCAAACCCCTGAAAATTTCTTCTCTCCACTTTCCTAGAGACATCCTAGAGGTCCTGGTCTTCTTCAAAGACCAATTTTAGTGCCCTAAAAGGAAGTCTCAAAGAAGCACTTCAAAGAAGAGGTAATGTCCGTTACAGATTTTTTCATCTTTATTTCTTCTTCCAATGCTTCTTCTTTAGTTGTTTCATTATGAAGTAATAACATAAGTATCAATAATATACTGATATGTTATTATAATTATGAAACAACCCTATTTCACCATCTATCCATCCTATGGAAAAAGAAATCACCGCGCGTGCGTACATACCGAATACCATCTCCACGCCGTGGTGTAATCTATTTTCCACCACCACCTTACTTGGATGGGTATAATTGTGTAAATAATGACTATATATGATTATTGTAAAGTGATATTAATTCTTAAATAGTATATATACACTCCAATACAATTCCACAATCATGGGAATGATATCATCGCTCATGCGTACGTACGGAATACCGTCTCCACGATGTGATGCGACTCGTTCTACATGATCTTCATTGCATAATGATTATATAAATGAATTGAATGAATGAATATGATATATATTACACTAATAACATTCTGGAAATGAGGTATCTATAACCTAAAAATAAAAATAAGAATTTATTCGACAAAACACGCATAAGAACAAAAAGTAATAAACACCCGAATAACAAGTAGTAATGAAATATTACTAATAAGAAGCTAAGAATATGACCATATATGATATCATAAAAATAAATATGATTCTGGAATAAGTCAATAACATTATTTAAATCATTATACAGGAGGTTCGGACACTTACGAAGCAAATTGGACTTAAGGTAAGGGAAATATCACAATCTCATTTTTATCCGAGATTATTTATATTTTGGAATTTACTGGGGCGCATTTTATCATCCACATCCATATTTCCTCAATATGTAATATTTACATCATTCTACAATAGTTTATATCCAATTTTACCCTTCGGTGAGTTTTTAGTAAAAGATATGAAAGGAATCTTTTGTCGTTTTTCGTACGAGGTACTTTTTGAATTTTCCGACAAAAGTACGAGAAGAATGTTTTCTTTTAACTTATACGACATGAATGGATTTTTAAAACATTATTTCCAAGAAGATTCCCTTACAATTTTTCAAGTTTATTTTTAATCAACTTATTTTAGTTTAGAATTGTATGACATGTTAAGAAAGGAAAAGTGTTTTTGAAGTAGAAAGGATATTTTCCTCAAGAATGGAGTTCAAGCGTTTTATCAAAATTATTTTCCATCTAAGATAATAAAGGGTTCTGGTTCTATCCCTATTATTACATTGAATTTATTATGTTGTGATGAAATTATTTTTATGAATTCCTTTATCTTATATGAGTTGTTTTATGATGTCACGATGTTTAAGATTCCCATTTTTATTACATGGGATATGCTATGATGTATGGTTTATGATTTTGTGGAACACATAATAATGGTATCATTATGAGATGGGTGGGACCTATATCTCCCTCCAATGAATTTGGTAAAGATTTTATATCTCATGAGATAGACAGGGCTAGAACGGTAGGTTAAACCGGTTCAGTGAAACCGGACTCAAACGAGGAGTGAACTCAGTTCAGAAATGGACTTTGTCCACTAAGATAGTCTTGTCCATGAGTCTTGACTAATAAGAAATGATTCTCTATGATTATGTGTGTATTCCACAAAGCTTCATGTTTTAAGTTATGATTATTGGGATTACATTTCACTTCTATGATTTATCACATGTTATGATCTCTTTTGCAGGATAAGATTTTCAAAATGTTATGTTCTTATAAATATGATAAGTTTGATATTTCTTTTGTTTACCCTTACTGAGCATTTGAGCTCACCCTTTTTTATGTTTTCTTTTCCCGAGGTCAGGAAGAAGGATATTAAGTTGGATATGCCAAAAAGGGACTCTAGATATGATGAAATAAATGGGAGACAACGTAGATGATTTATGAACCAGTTGTTTATGTTTCCCATTTTCTAAAGACACTATACCTATACGGTCCTTTCCTGGTTATGTTATATGTTGTAATAAGTGTGGTTCAATTATGATGTAATAAACATGTATGTAAATTATGGGTCGTTATACTTCAGGTGGGACTTCTAGTGGACGGCTCGACGCTGCGGCTTTACTTTTCAGTTGCAGTTTTTCCCTTTCCAGTTGTACTTTACTTTCAGTTTGGGTTTGTATACTGGCCCACTTACTTTTCCGCACTTGCTTTTGTATCAGTTTTTACTTAGTGTTTACTTCTACTGTTTGTTTTCTCTGTGGTGTTTTTTTACTTTATAAAGGAAATACCTTCCCTTTTTATCGGGAATTACGCCTTGGTGCTAGTCGCCAACCCCTGGCCTATGGAAGGCGGGCTTGGGGTAGTCACGACATGGGCCCCGAGGACGAGTCGTGAAAAATTGGTATCAGAGGAGTTCGTTTCTACCGCAGAACTCAGGACTCTAATCTTTTTCTATGTGAAGCAATAGTGTTAAGAGTATTGAGTGTGGTTATCTGTTCAGGGAGGCTAGTGTTGGTGCGGCGGCCAACATATCCGTACACCAGGACCCTGACTTCTGATTTATGACTTAATACACGAAAACATTGATTGCATGTGTGTTTCATGTTTTATTTGTGATTAATTTGTGTCAGCTCAATAGGTATACTGTTCTGAACGTGGCGCTCCTGTCTCTTTTCAGGATGGCCCCACGACGGCAGCCAACTAGGGTTCCAAGAGTTGTGCGCGATGACAGCCCACCGAGCGACGAGGCCTCGGTACCGGGCCCTTTGACAGCTGGGGCACCGGCGGTACCTCTACCCACCGAGCCACCAATGCTTCCATCCCCAGCCGCTGATGATGCACGTCACCTTAGTGAAATGCACGAGTTTCAGCACTAGCAACCGCCCAGGTTCCGTGGGGAAACGGACCCCCAGGCAGCCGAGGATTGGATGGAGGCAGTAGTACGGGTTTTCAGGTTAGTGAGGACACCAACAAACCTCATGGGGATCCTCGCAGTGAGCCTACTGCACGCGGCAGCAGGCCAATGATGGATCTTGATGCTCCAGGTGCACGATGGGGCATCTCTTCTCTGGACGGACTTTGAGAGCCTCTTCCGCTCAGAGTTCGTCCCAGTCACCCTCCGTGCGGTGCGCATCCAGGAGCTTCTACAGTTGCGGCAGGGCAGCTTGACGGTTTCCCAGTACTCAGCGAGATTTACCGATCTCTCACGCTACTCGACAGACATGGTACGAGACCCATTCTTCTAGGCCCGGACCTTTGAGCTGGGATTGAGGTAGGAGATCGGGGAATCATTGATCTCCCTCAGCATTCCGACTCAGGCAGGAGTAGTGGAGCGAGCCCTTTTGATCGAGAGTTTCCTTGCTGAGCCTTCATCAGCAGCGAGACCTACCGCAGGGCGGCACGTTGCAGAGTCTTCTGCAGGAGGCAGTCGACGGATGACTCATGGGTCCAGGAAGACCAGACCCTCAGGCAGACGACCTTAGGACACTGGCTCAGTAGTGCGGGGCACACAGTGCAGAGCCAGTCTTTCGAGAGGCAGACAGTGCTACGCATGCGGCGGGCAGGGCCATATGGCTCGTGACTGCCTGACCCGCCGTGCAGAGGAGTAGCAGACGATTGAGGGACCACCTAGGCAGAGGTAGAGGGTTGACCGTGGCGGTCTGTAGGGAGAAGGAGGATGAGGCAGAGGAGCTGGCTGAGCAGCAGGTGGTGGGAGACGCTTTGAGGCACTACCACCACCACCACCAGGAGGTCCACCCCGACCACAGGGAGCTGGCGGGCAGAGACAGGCACAGCTCCAAGCAGCGGAGGCCTACGACCACAGCGCGCTCGAGATGATTCGAGGTACTATCTGTGTCTATTACACCCTTTTTGCAGTTATTATAGACACATGAGCAAGTCATTCTTTAATAGCCGATGCCCTTGTTCGGAGCTCGGAGATTCCGACAGAGCCGTTGGCTTGATCCTTACGGCTAGAGACTCCTACGGAAGCAGAATCGACGATTACGCTCTAGTGTCGGCAGTGTGAGATTACTCTAGGAGGCGAGAGCTTCAACTGGGATCTTCTTTTAGCGGCGTTGAGGCCTTACGACGGCATCTTGGGAATGGATTGGTTGTCTACAGTCCATGCTCAGATCGACTATATTAGGTGCAAGGTGCGGTGTGTACGCACCGATGGGAGCAAGTTCACCTTCACCAGTGAGAAGGGAGCCTTCGCAACACAGGATGGAGTCTCCTATAGGAGAGGATAGACCATCACTCATCAGTTGGCTAGCCTCATCCTAGGAGCAATTGACGTGTGGAGTCCTAGTTTTCCTGCAGTGGTGGATCAGTATGCGGACGTTTTTCCCGACGACGTTCCAGGACTACCTCCTCACAGAGAGGTAGAATTCTATATTGATCTGTACCCCGGGACAACCCCGATATCCACTCCAGCATATCAGATGGCCCCCGCTGAGCTTCGAGAGCTATGGGTACAGTTGGAGGACTCGCAGGTTAAGGGATTCATCCGGCCCAGTGTTTCACCCTGGGCTTCCCCGATATTGTTTTCCAAGAAGGAGGACGGGAGCTTGCGACTTTGTGTCGATAATCGTCGCCTGAACCAGGTGATAGTGAGGAACAAGTATCCTCTACCAAGGATTTATGACCTCTTCGATCAGCTCAAGGGAGCACGGTGGTTCTCAAAGATAGACCTCAGGTCAGGCTATCATCAGCTCAGAGTTCGGGATGAGGATGTGCAGAAGACGGCCTTCAGATGTCGGTATGGCCACTATGAGTTCTTGGTTATGCCCTTCGGCATAACAAATGCTCCCTTAGTTTTCATGGGACTCATGAATAGGATCTTTCAGCCATACCTCGATCGATTTTTCATGGTCTTCATCGACAACATTTTGATATACTTGACCAATGAGGAGGAGCACGACTACCACTTGCAGGTTGTACTTGACACACTCTGAGAGCACCAGCTTTATGGAAAGCTCTCGAAGTGTCATTTCTGGATACGTGAGGTCCACTTCGTGGGACACGTCATCTCTGAGGCAGGAGTTGCAGTGGATCCTGCAAAGATCAAGGCAGTGCTAGCTTGGGAGCCACCCAGGAGCATGACGGAGGTGCCGAGTTTCTTGGGATTAGCTGGGTACTACCGGAGAGTTGTGCCAGACTTCTCCAGAGTTGTGGAACCACTCTCAAATTTGAAAAATAAGGGGAAACACTTTGTGTGGTCAGACAGATGTCAGTAGAGCTTCCAGGAGATGAGACAGAGATTCACTAGCGCACCTATCTTGAGGCTTCCAGAGGAGGGAGTTGGGTACGTGGTTTACTGCGATGCATCAAGGACCGGACTCGGATGTGTCCTGATGCAGGAGCGGGTCGTGATCACCTATAGATCATGCCAGTTGAGGCCGCATGAGCAGAACTACGCTACTCATGACTTGGAGTTAGCATCAGTGGTCTTCGCTCTGAAGATGTGGCGACACTATCTGATGGGTGAGCGCTTTACAGTCTTTTCTGACCATCAGAGTCTCAGGTACATCTTCTCTCAGAAGGACCTGAACCTGAGATTGCGGCGATGGCTCGAGTTCCTCCAGGACTATGAATTTGAGATAGTCTATACTCCTGGTAAGGGGAACTTGGTAGCTGATTCTCTCAGCAAAAGGATGGGCATTCAGCTACTTGGGGAGGCGACAGAGCATCTAGCCGCTTTGCAGATATCCTTTGTGGATAGAGATGGAGCATCCTTCCTTCAGTCTCTCGTAGTCACTCCTCCACTACGGTAGTGGGTCATATAGGCACAGCGTGGGGACGCTGACTGTGAGATGCAACGTGCGCATATATCCTCAGGACAAGCACCTGATGATTTCTCCTTAGGAGGAGAGCACGACGTCCTTTTCAGAGGACGTACCTTGGTACCAGTTGCATTGAGGGAGGAGGTGCTAAGAGAGTTTCACACTTCCCCTTCAGCAGTACATCCTGGAGTGGCGAAGATGTACCAGGATCTCAGACGATAGCACTGGTGGCCGGGCATGAAGAAGGTTGTGGCAGAGTTCGTTTCTCGATGCCTCACCTGCCAGCAGGTGAAGGAAGAGCATCAGGCACCAGCAGGCTTGGTACATCCCTTGGAGGTCCCGGAGTGGAAGTGGGATGACATATCTATGGACTTCATGACTGGACTTTCATGCTCTTCCAGAGGTCACGACTCCATTTGGGTGATTTTCGGCCGACTCACCAAGTCGGCTCACTTCTTACCCATCAGAGAGCAGGGCTCAGTGGAGAGCTTGTGACGTCTCTGTGTTCAGGAGATTGTACGAATACATGGTGTTCCATCATCTATCATCTCCAATCGAGATGCTCACTTTACTTACCGGCTTTGGAAGGGGTTGCAGGAGGCATTCGGGACGCAACTACGTCTGAGCACCGCCTTTCACCCTCAGACGGATGGTCAGATGGAGAGGACCATTCAGACTCTTGAGGACATTCTCCGTGCATCTGTCCTTGACTTTGGTCGTAGCTGGGAGGACCACCTACCCTTGGTGGAGTTAGCGTACAACAACAGCTACCACTCCACCATCAGGATGGCACCATACAAGGCGTTGTACGGTCGACCTTGCAGATCACCGTTGTGCTGGATAGACCCTGGGAAATCAACACTTGTGGGACCGGAGATGGTCCAGGCCATGACAGAGAAGGTCCAGGTCTTCCAGGAGTGGATGAGGATAGATCAAAGCCAGCATAATTCTTATGCTGACAGGAGGCGGAGGCCACTGGAGTTCGAGGATGGCGACCACGTCTTCTTGCAGGTCTCACCTCGACGTGGATTATGGAGGTTTGGCCGAGGTGGCAAGTTATCTCCTCGCTTCATCAGACCGTTCCAGGTCCTCAGCAGGATTGGCGAGGTGGCTTATCGCCTGGCTCTACCACCTCAGTTGCACCGGGTGCATGACGTCTTCCACGTATCTCAGCTGAGGAGATACGTGCATGACCCGACACATATCATTGACCATGGGGAGCTGGATGTTGATGATGGGGCGACTTTTGCGGAGGTCCCAATGGAGATTGAGGATCGACAGGAGAAGGTCCTACATGGATGGTCGATTCCTCTAGTGCGCATTAGATGGCAGCACAGGAACCTCCAAGAGAGCACTTGGGAGCGGGAGGCTTAGATGCGTGCTCAGTACCCACATTTGTTCCCCTAGTTTTTGATGTATCTTTATGGGGACATAAAGCCCTGAGGTGGGAGTGATTTAAAGACCCGAAAAATTCAAGTTAATGTTTTCTCTTATTTTTCTTGGGAATTTTACAAGAACGCAGTTTCTGACGGCACCTGATTCCGAGGCCCGGTGTGCTCGGAATCATTTTCCGATGTTTAGCTCTGGTACATTCAGTGAACGAACGAGCGGGTTTTTCTAACTTTTGAACCAGTGCTCGGAATCAAATTTCGAGGGCACCAATGGAATCACAGTGCTGGTAATTTCTTAGAAACACCTTTTCCGGAGTTGCGTTTTCTCAGGTGTGGTTTTTAATTTTTGGGGTCAAGTTAAGAAATAAAATAAAGCTGGTGCGACAATTTATTTTATTTTACTTAAAGCAGCTTAACCTAAGTTAAGCGGATAAGGTTGGACCCACAATATCTTACCCACTTGGTAGGATATTTTTGAGGTGGGGCCCGCACGAGCCCCGTCATTTCTTTCTTTCTAAGTAACACACCCGCACCCCCCCTTTTTTAATGAAGTCAAACCGTGCGTTTATTCTGGTTAAGAAACACCTCATTAGATTGGGCGGTTAAATCATTACAATTAATTCATTGAATTAATTGTTTGTTTCATTTCATTTGAAATTCAAACGTGTCATGTTCATTAATAAAATAAGACAACTCTTATTTTATTTCTTTTGGAACTTGTTGCGTGGAGAGGATTTGGAGAAGAGCTTTCTCCTTTGACGAAGAATGCGAAGAACGCGAAGAACGCACCGACCTCCGACGAAGAACGCCAAATCATCAGAGATCGACTACGCGACGCCGTGTACCGAGACACCAACGACGCTTCTCCGCGACGCAACGATCCTCCCTCCACGACTCCTTCTTCCACGACGGTTGTTTCCACGACGAATCCTCGCTCATCAAATTCAGCGAGGTAGGGGTTTATTTCGTGATTACTTCCATCATTTTCTTCCTTTCAAATTGAACCTCCTGTTATCGTAATAATGGGAAGAGGTTGGACCGCACGAACATGACCGACACTCCTCCCCTTTTTGGTTGTTGATATTGATGTGGCACGAGCAAGGCAAAGCGGTGCCGAAGCACCGCGCAGAAATTGTTAAAGGGAGGGCGGAGAAGCGCGGCATTGTCGCACTGCGCCGTTAGAAACAAACTAATCCGCGGCATCGTCGCGCCGTAGAAGAAGAACCAAAGACGTGGCGCCGTTGCTCCGCGCCGGAGGACCACTAAAGCACCGCGGCCGGAGTGGGGCCGCGACGAAGGGGTGCGGCGCCGTCGCGCCGCGCCGGACGAACCAAGGATGCGGCCGGTTCCGGGCCGCAGCGGAGTAGAGGAACCGACGGCCGGTACCGGGCCACCGGCGTCGGAGTAGGGGGACCGGCCTTTCCAGTCCCGTGGCGGCAACAACCGGCCGGCCAGGGCGGGCCGGCCAGCTGAGCGGCCCCATAAAGGGGCCGCAATTTCTCCACGCGGGGGCAGCACGCCCCCCGGCCAGCGCCAGCATGCCGGGCCGAGCCGTCGGGCCGTGCCCAAGCGGTCCGGACCTGGACCCAGTTCGAGTCCACCCTGGGGGGATCGGGCCGGGTCGGACCGGGCCCGAACCCCTTAATACCGAACCTCTTTCGGTCCGTTGCCCATAACTTGAGATGTGGACCTCCGATCGACGCATCGTCAGTTGCATAGTGATCTTTGGATCGACATGGTCGTTTAGGTATATTACACTCAAGGTTTAGAAGTACTTTGGGTTTGACCGGGTTGGTTCGTACATGAAACCAACCGGGCCCTCGGAGCGGAAACACTCATAACTTGAACTCGGGACATCTGATTGACGTTCCGTCGACTTTGATGGATTCCTATAAGTGAGACGGACCTTTTTTCTTACTCCGCTTGAGGTTTGGATGCAGTTGGAGTACGGTCAGGTTGGTTTTGACTTAAAAACCAACCGGGCCCCTGGAACGAAAGAGAAATAACTCTCAGACCGGGCGTCCGATTGACGCGCCGTCTGTGACGTTGAGTTCCTGTTGACGATACGGAACTTTTGGATACATCAACTCCGGACATCATGTCAGTTGATGTATCAGCCCTCAGATCATGGAGCGGACCCTCCCAAACGAGCTTGCTGTGTGCGAGAACCCTAGATATGGTTGCGACTGCGACGAAGACGACGACTGTGCAGAAATCCTCCGTGGATTCGATGGCGACGACTACAACACTCAGCTATCCTACATGGATCAGTGCTACCGATCCTGTGTGGGTCAGGTCCTGTGTGGGTCAGCGCTCAGCGGTCCTGTGTGGGCCAGCGCCTACAGATCCAGTGTGGGTCCGATCCTATGTGGGTCATTACGGGGGTTAGTTACATATCGATCATGTGTGGGTCAAATCCTGTGTGGGTCATTGCGGGGGTTAGTACCTATCGATCCTTTGTGGTTCCGACGGCTTAGATGAATCAATGGCTATATCTGATCATCTCTATCATCATACGAATAAGTATACCTGTGTGAGATGATTCTTGACTTGCTTTCCTATGTGGATTACGTTATGATTTCCTGTGTGGATCGGGTTGTGATTTCCTGTGTGGATGTGATCAAACTTGGGCTCGGATATTGGAGACGAACTGGAATTGATGACTTAGGTATATGTATGGGCATATACCTAAGCAGTGTCGGATGTTACTTCGTGATTGTATATTTCCTTTGTGGTTTATCTTTTTTGGATTCTGGGAGACCTTCGGGGGTCTCGGGGTCCCTACTGAGTAGCTTATACTCACCACTGCACGGGCTATGACCACACTACGTTGTGTTGGTTGCAGATGACGGACAACGCTGATCGAGGTAGAGGCACGAGTAGTAGGTCGGTACCCGGAGGTGGACCACTGGGCGGGGCGTACTCGGAGCGGACAACTGGACCCGAGGAGCTGTGGAGGCTATATGTACCCACCCTTCAGGTGGGACCTCCAGTGGACAGCTCGACGCTACAACTTTACTTTTCAATTGCTGTTTTTCCCTTTCCAGTTGTACTTTGCTTTCAGTTTGGGTTTGTATACTGGCCCACTTAATTTTACGCACTTACTTTTGTATTAGTTTTTACTTAGTGTTTACTTCTACTGCTTTCTTGCTTTGTGGTGTTTGTTTACTTTACAAAGGAAATGACTTCCCTTTTTATCGGGAATTACGCCTTGGTGCTAGTCGCCAGCCCCTGGCCTATGGAAGGCGGGCTTGGGGTAGTCACGGAACGGGCCCTGAGGATGGGTCGTGACATCCTGGGAGGAGTATCCAACCTCTAGAAATGATAACATATTTGACCATGGATTGTGGTGAAGTTGTTATTGCAGTATGACTTTAGTTCATATTTTCACCAGCTTTGGGTTTGATAGAATTTTTACAAAAGGTTTCCTCTTAAGATTCTACTATTTCATTGAGTTCATCGTGAAACCCTTCAACATTTTTAATTCCCAAGTAGAATTGTGGGACTTATAAACTAGGTCTTTAGAAATTCTTAGACTAGTTCTTGGTAGTCTCATTTAGTGATATCCTTGGGTACTCTACATCCGATTAAGATCACATGAGACACTTGTGGATGGTTCTAGAAACACCCTAATAGGACTATATTTATGGGAATATATCGAGGAATAATTTCTACACTCGGGAGGTCCAATTCATAAGGTAGATACTCTTAGACATGGGAGTGAAAATGTACCCGATAAAGGTTGAGGTAGTGCTACCTTGAGAGACACCCTAGGGAATGTATATGGTGGTAGATTCTCACAAAAAAAATCTATTTTTCTGCTGTTTTTAGGCATGATGATGGAGAAGTTCACCAATTTGTAAATGAACATTTGAGGTGAAGATGGTGCAACATACATCTATTTGATAATTGTTAACCTACCTCCTTTTCATTTAGTTAGTGAGGAACCACTTGGGGATATCAATTATGAGACTTTACAAGACCAGATATCCATTGGATATATTCTTGATGTATTTTATAAAGGTGGGGGATTACATCATCCTTCTGAGGATGGGTGATGACACCAGTCGCACTGCGAAACAAGATTGTGAGGAGGTTTCTTTCCCTTATTAGTATATCCAAGAGATTTTTGGATGTACCGGTATCCTTTGGACTTAGTTTTTGGAATAATTATTTCACATCATGTCTCTAATTTAAAGTCTTTTTGTTTCACCCATAATTAGATGAAGACCTACATAGCTTGGTGGGGAGTTTGGGAAACATGTGTATACATGATGAAGTTTGGATTCATGGAATTACCTCGATGATCATTTTAGACCATGATGATATCATCACATCATGATTATGATGAGGATTAATAAGTCCTTCACGACTCATTTTTAGTTGATAACAATGTTTCTACCCCATACATATGGCAAGGAAAATGAACCTTTCAGGTTCTGGAGAACATGCTTCATGTTTTCATGTTAGTTATGGGACATATGTGTGAGGATAACCTAAAATTGGTTTAGGTTTCATATAATTGTAGTTATAAATCCACCATCTATGTATCACCATTTGAGGCTATGTATGGGACACCCTGTAGGTTACCACTTTACTTGATGGAACTAGTGAGAGATAGTTCTTTTGGTACCATTGTTAGTGTGAACAATGTTTTTAAAGGGATCTATTCATCTAGTGGTGGATAAGGATTGGAAAGATTCATCAAGATTCCATTTCACACCAGATATGGAATCCTTTAGAGTTTAATGTGGAGATCATGTATGCCAAGAGATCTCACCTCATCGAAGATTATAGAGTTTTAGCCATGGAGGAAGACTATCTCCACGTTTCTTAGGCCCTTTTTCTAGATACTCTGTTGGGTTTCAATGGTTTCATACAACTTGAACCTCAGAGTGTAGTTATACCAAACACTTTATGTATTACACATGTCGTAGATGGGGAGATATGTGAATGACTCATCGCATGATGTCCACCAGGGTGAGCTAGACAGTGAGGGAGGAGATCCTTTTTCATGGTGTTCAAGGATTCTGATGATGTGTGAGAACCAACAGTAGAATACCATTCAGGGTAAAATGTTTTCTCATGGGTTCATAATTGTTGAGAACATGAGAACCTTCTATAGAGTTCACTAGAGTTGGATACCTAGTTAATAGCTCTGTTTTTACCTTATGAGTAGGATTTTTCTTTTCGGGAAAAAAATACTTGAAGGTGGGGAGAGTGTAATGACTCATTTTTTCTTATTATAAAAATATTAAATATATTAATATCATGCCCACACAGTTTTCTTAAAATAGTGTAATAACTCTAAAATGGTATCTCATATCAGAAAAATGAGACCACCTTTGAATTATATAATGTAGGTTTTTGGATTGGTGTGACATTACCTTGGTCGATGTTAAGTGTTTATCTTGAGAATCACCATAGGATAAATAATTAAATTTTTAAATATATTCATTAAATTAAGTAATTTTAACATCCTAACCTCGATATCTCTATAAATATGTGATTATAATCAAATTAAAGGGTCAATTAGAAATTGAAAGAGAGAGACCATGTAGGATCGTCATTGGATGACGACATCAGATATTACTTTAACAATCATTACATAGATTATGTTTATGGATCTCACCAATAATGATAGAAGGAGGCCACTATTCATCAATGAATAATCAAAACATGAGTTTAGATGCTTTATTTTTGTGTTTTAATAACCATTTACAATTTGAGATGAACGTGAATTAATTTATCCTAAATTAATTTTCCAATATTACTTTATTAGTTTTACAATTATATATTTTAACTACCTATATCTCTTTGAGATTTATTTATTCTCATTATTTCATTCTACATTATTAATCCTCATTTATTAGGTTTCATCGGTGATGGCCAAACAAATGTGGCCATATTTTAGGAGTGATTTTTTGTGTTTTTATTTTCTCCCTCCATTATAATCATTTTTCATCTATATTTTAGTTGTCCAGTGATTCGATGATAACAAGGGAGGACTGATCATTGTGTCCTCATTATTTGTAACAACGGATTGTAGTCACGATTTCATATTTTTTGTTTGGGATATAAGATGGAGGTGTGGTGAAAAAATGGGATCTCGATGATGGATCAAGTAATAGGGAATTTTCAACCTTTTTTAAGAAAATATAATGAATTCTCAATCTCATCGACACATGATGAATGAGATGTACTAGGCAAGTCTGGTTATCTGTGTGGATGGTGTTGCACTAGAGAAGTTGGAACAAATGCATGGAGGTGGTAGTGACCTATGACATAAGGAGGTTATTCCAAGAGGTTTGTTGAGTGAGGAGGCCACTTATCAGCAGCTTATGGCATGGAAATCCCCCTGCTAGTGTGATTAGAGAGAGAGGGGAGGGGTGGATTTACATTATTGAATAATAATAATAGTAATACTAATGATATTAAAATAAAGAATGAGTAAAAATTATAATGAGTAATTAATGGAGGGGGGGGGGGTAAGATGTTTTCTATACACATGAAGAAAGGGTGGGGAGATGTTGTATGAATGAACTCATACACATTATATTTATATATGATTTATATTAATATTATTATTATTATTATTATAAGTATTAATATATCATTTAAGTCCTAAATTCTCTGTGCGACGTCAGATTGATGAGCCGTCTATGGTATCATGACCCCAATATTGTAGCGGTCGATTCTAGACCGATGTTGGGTTCCATTTTCTAACTTGTGTCTTGGGCCCATGAAGTGAAGTACATATTTGTTATGATGAAATTAATTTTTTTCCACCGAGAGTCCTTTTTGGGATTATAAATAGCATAACCCAAGTGTTTTTCCATGAGTATTTCAATGAAGTGATCCATTTGGAAATCCATGTCCATTTTCTCTGAAATATTTGTGGATTTATGTTTTAGCTTAATAGACTAATAATAATCCTTGTGCATTCATCATGCTTTTTCTAGACTCAAATTTTGGGTTGAGATTATACTATCCTAAGTTGTTTTCTATGTAGAATGCGATGGTGGCCTTCCTTTTGGAATTAGAGTTATGACATGTGGATTTATGGGCATGATGTTTCTTTTAGTGATGCATGTATTATGGTAGTGACTAGGTGTGATCAGATAGATTCCGGGGTCAGAACTCCCCTAGTTCACTAGGGTGAAGGTCCCCCATATTCTTTACATAGGTACAGTTAGAACTCCCAATACTATAGAGGGTGAATGTACTCTGTCTAAAGGAGTGTTACTCCCAACAATTTGAGCTCCAACAATGTGTGGGTCCCCCATAAGAGTTGTGGCTCCATAGACAATGAAGAACAGCAGTGAGGTGCATGAACCTCCACATAGATTCTTCATTAGTTAAGTGATATTAATGACTTAGAGATAGTTTTTTCCCTCAGATATAGAATGCAGTGTAATGGTGAAGGCCCATCCACATGGATTATTGTATGATTTCACATGATGTTATGAATTATAGATGGAACTTTGGAGCTATAGTCTGAATCATCATATTAACTCAATCTGTGGATATGGATATAACCTTTTTCTCTCACTTGGGATTCTTTTTTAGCATACCTGAGTTATGAATGTTATAGTTTATTGATATAGTTATTGTCTCGTATTCTGAATGGAATTAATTTTTTGTGATAAAGTTAATACTTTTTCTTGTTGCACTGTGCTTGGTCATTTATGGGTGTCCTGTTGGGTATTTATATACTAATATCTGCATGGGGTTTTACCTCATGTATTGTGTCTTATGAAGATGAAATACAAATTTTTATTGACTATGGTGGACTTAGTAACTGTAGATGTTAGAAATATGTGTTGACTCAAACATTGTTTGAGGGTCAGACTCTAGGATATTGAGTCGGTCTCTCCCCTACCAAACTCTTTAAAATTATTTTCTGTTCATAGTCTCACCTATATTTCTAATTGGAAATTTATTTTTACCCTTTTATATCATTTTTATTTTCCTAGAGGTTATTTCATGCAGGTTTACACATTATATGTTACTTTATTTTATATTAATTTTCAATTTTTTATGGAGACGATTGGGTTCATTCATATAGGTAAATTAGGAAAAGGCCTCCCATTTCATTTATACCTTCCTGGTTCTTTTTTGAATCCCATAGACAATTGGAGGTGGGATTGGGGTTGCGATAGATCAACCTTCCACCAGCCAGGAGGGACCTGGTGGTTCCGGTCATTACGGTTGGTTCATAAGAGCTTTAGAATTGTTATGAGTCTTGAAGCTGTTTTCCTTCATCTTCATTTTCTTATTCACCATAAGGATCATGGTTTTGTCACACCCCATGTCCTTTTCCACTTGGATAATGGGAGTAAGAAGCTATTAATGACTCTTCTCATTATTGATCATGTTATAATAAACTATAAAAATATAGGACTTGGGAAATGAAGAAAGAATGATATATGTGTGCAAATCATCAAGTAATTTAATCCCCAAGATGTCCAAGAATTTAATTTAGTCAATAAAATTGAATACATGAGGCCCAGAAGTCACCGAATCTCCAAGGTTGCATATAAAAAAATCATTGGATATCTCGTATCACACTTGTTTCACCTTCTCTTGATAAATATCCCAAAGGTCGAAAATAATGCTATATGATTACTTTTCCTCATATTTATTTAGAATATCATTGGTCATGGATGATAGCATGAAAAATTGATCATTTTTTTCATTTTTCAAATATTTATCATTGAGAGACAACTTTTCCTCACTAGCCTCTTTGCCAAGTGCTTTATGAATAGGGTTTTCTAACACATATAATTTCCTTTCGTTGTGATGGATGACACATAAGTTTATTTTATATTCATTGAAATTAGTTTATGTGATAATTTTATCCTTCTCAAGTATGAATCAAAGTGATATATTTTATGGGATATTTATGGTTGTTCCTATAAATAAGAAGTGAATAATTTAAGAAATATATTTGATATATATATATAATAAATATTAGGTCATATTTATTGATCTCCCACTGTTATATAATAACCCCATATCCATCCCCATTGGATTGAGAACATCTTATTTCTTGGATATTCTAATGAAAAGGACCCATATTCCCCTTCTAAAAACCCATAATTTGGATTTAATATATATTTTAAGTGTTTTAGGTAAAAATTACACCTTCAAACTACATTAACTCATAGTTCCTTGATCTATTTAGTGGACTCCCTAATCTTGAGATCCTTAAATTGGATTTCCTTATCCTTCGCCTCTTAGTAAGACCAATTTAAAGTTGGGAAGTCAACCCTTGATGTGAACAATATTAATTCAACCCAAAAATTCAGGTTATAATTCCCTAATAATTGGAAGCACCTTGAATTGGTCTGATCAAGTGCTTTGAACTATAATTTGATTTTAAATTAATTAGTGTAAGGTTATACCGACTTAATTTATATAATTGGGGGGGTTTATGATTATTTGAAACTTTTCCATATTTTCATTATTAAATTATTTTTAATATTATATGGATTTAATTAAATGATAAACCATGATTTAGATAAATATTATGAATAATAAATTTTATTTTAGTTCTATATTTCATGAATGTTTATTCATTTATTCATGTGATGAAAGAAAAATAGCATAAGTAAAATTAACCATGCACTTGATAGAAATAAAATAATAAAGTGGTACGATCATGATATTTTACTAATGTTTAGTTTATCTAGTGGTTGATAAACTAACTGTTGACCTAGGGGAAACAAACATTGAACCATTTATTGGTTGGAGTTATTTATTTCCACCTTTACACCCATGTACCTCTTGAATTTGTTTTACATCATCTAGAAACTTGTTCCACCTCCACTCTCTTGGGAGCTCAATCCATTACATTAGATTTTACTCACACATAGGTAAGGTGAACCAAAGTACTAGTTAAGGGGTTTTCATTAAAGAAACCATGGGATCACATAGCCTTACATAATGAGAGGAGGTATGACACATATTTCATTACATTAATTTCATAATAAATTAAAATTAAATAAATCACATTTAAATTTATATACTTTTCTAATGATCATCCCCTTATGTTATAAAATTACACATTTAATAAAAATAACATTCAATTCTAATCATTCTTATTTAATATTAGTCACATTAAAATAAATTAATTATCTCCATTAATTAATCAATTAATTTATCTTGATTCTCATTGAAAATTTCTTGAAATTCTCATCCATCATAATTTTAAAAAAATTAGATAAAATTGTTTAAAATTAACCATGTAAAATACATATTCCTTGGAGGAAACACAAAAACCAGTCTGAACTACCCAACCTTTATTTTTTTCATATACTATTTACTCATGGATCAAGTTTCATACATGAATTATCATGTAATTTCTTGGTATTTACATAGTCAAATAAATGACACACAAAACACATGTTATTTACATTGTATGATATGTTTCAGTGTGCATATATTCATGACTGTATTAAAACTTATACATGATATGTAGTACAAAATATTATTCATAAATTAATTAAAATTTTAATATATATAAAATCCATCACATGTCATGTACATTGTCAAATAAATGACACATGGAATACATGTTGAAAAGGTTTATAAGTATAGTAAATTAATTTTTAATCCTACTCAATTTTTCAATATACATGATGTTTAAAATCTAGCTACATGACACATATATTTTTCATCGTCTATCCACCACACACACCTAGGGAATCCACGTGTAATATTGATAGGTAAAATAATATGTTATACAACATATACATGGGATACACGATGTGTGGAATCTGAGTTACATGGTCACCAGTCCTTTAGGACCTATGGGAAAATGCATGACCCATATTTGACTAATAGTCTTCACATCGTACATTAATGTTACGCATCGTGTAAATCGGTTTACCATGCACTACCCTGGCCCGGTAAAAATGCACAATATTAAGATACACACCATGTTTAATAAATATGAATAGTTCAAGTAAATTATGAATTAATTAATGGTGTATTAATTATGGGTACATGGTGTGTGCCAAGGAATACCTGGAATGTAATCAAGGTCTATCTGGATAGAACCATCATCACCTTTGAATGATTAATTTGAGATGTACATCATTAATAAATGTATTGACAAAAAGAATTGAATCAATGATTAATTGATGAGAGAACACCAGAACCAGAACAAAGTTTCATCACATAGTATACATAATTAATTAAAATAATTAAAGAATTAATTTGTGATGAATTATTTATTCATTAAAAAATGTAATAAGGTCTCAACATAGTATTATTATTGTGTTATAACAATCTAGTGAAAATTACCTCCAGTGATGATCCCTACGTCCTCTATGAAACTCTTTACATCAAAGAAGGAATCTAGAGTTTCTATCATAGTAGATATTAACATATATGTCATTCATATTTGAACTCTTTAAGAATAGATTTATGAAGGAATATATTTGTTTTCTCTAAAGAATAGAGTGGTGGTTGTGGAGGATCACTCTCTATTTTTGAGAGGATTCTTGGAGAAGAGAGCTCTCTATAAGCTTGAGGGAATTCTTAAATGTTTTTGTTCGCAATAAAATAAAACAAAAACCTCCTTAGAAATAATGGTATTGGTTTTATATAATTAAATGGTGATAAAATAATAATTACTCATGTCTACATATTGACCTTGAAGAGTAAATATTTATTCAAAAAAGGAGCTATGAAAATAAGGCCCATAGGGCAGCCCAGGGCCATAGGACACAACAACTAAGGGGGAAGAAATAAAGGGGGACCGAGGTAATCCCCTAAATAATGTTAACCCCTATCGGTTTTAGGCTATCTAGGTTGTGAAAAAATAAATGGTCCGATCCAGGGAGGTTAACTGACACTAAGTAGTCCGCGACTTTGTTGCCCCCCCACCAAGTGTGAATCAATCTTACGTTAGCTCCAATGGTACCACGACAGTCCCTAACTACATAAGAAACCAACCAAGGGGTCAACCCCATTCCGCGAAGAGTGTTAGGAAAAAACATTGAGTCTGTTTCAACCTCAGTAATATGCAGGCCCCTCTAGCTACAATTATTGAGGCCTGATTGCATGGCCATGGTCTCCACTTGACGGGTTATTCCCTGACCTAGTCGAATGGAGAAGTCCAAGTACACCAACCCTATGCAGTCATAGACTACCCCTCCTCCTTGAATAGTCCCCGAGATGCATGATCCATCCGTGTTAAGTTTCACACCCCTCAACGGAGAATGCTAGTGTATCCAGTTGTATGAAGATGAACCACCACCCGCCTAAGGTAAGGAGTTCCCTATGCAGAACCACCATAGAGATGAAGCATCTCTCCAGTTTCCCAGTGCCATGATCTAGTCGATAGTCCGGTTAATGTTCCTAGCAATGATCACTCAACCTGAGGATGCAACCCCCTCGTAAATTCACTTGTTCCTCACCTTCCATATACTCCAACAACCAGCAGGCGGTATCACTGAGGGAGCCCACCTCTATGAGCCCTTTTTCCCTGAACTGTGATACCAATGAACCAAGAACAGTTGATCTTACATTAAAGATAACGAAATAGATGAGAATTCAAAAAATTTCCCCCACACCTCACGTGCCCAGTCACTCTCGAAGAATAGGTGGCCAGAGTTATCCTCCACATGTCTCCAACAACACATATATTTGGTAGCCATGTGAATACTGCACCGCTTGACATTTTCTTCTATTGGAAGAGTCCTATTACTTATTCTCCAGGTGAGGAACTTATATTTAGAACGTATACCCTTGGTCTAAATATTCTCATGCCATGCATCTACTTGGACCTATGAGTTGATAGTCCGATGGTAATCTATAAAGGTGAAAACTTTGGAGGGTAAAGGGGTGAAGACACACCTATCCGGATAAGAAAACAACTCAATGAGAAGAAAAATATCTTGATTATCCCTCCTTAGAATGGCCCTGATAAAATCTGAGTATTGGCTAGCTTCACAGAAAGTGATTTCCGTGACTGGGCATCCCGGGAATCCAATGATCGTGCAACTCTATTTTTGGTTGCAAAATAGGACGTCACCACACCCAACGATCCAACGAGCATGCCTATGAAGATCATTCCTGATGGGACCATGCTTAGTCCAGATGAGAGACAAATATCCAGCAGCAGAAAAATAATCCCCTGGAGGAATCTCGTCCATGATGTGCCCCCACAAGGTACGTTGTTCCAAAACCTCCCATGAAATTTTTGCATGTATGCCACAGAGGGTAACCTTGAGGCTACAGACGTTGATCCTTCCATCATAAGTCACCCAATCCATCCTACTCCAAGATACCCAATGACATTTCCCCTCTCCCTTGGGGTCCTAAATAAACTTGGACAAGATATTGTCAATTCATTTGATAACTCCCTTTGGTACCTTTAGGACCGAGGGGGCATGAACCGAGGTGGTGAGAAAAACATTGTTCACGAGAGTAATTCTACCTCCAAAGGAAAGAAAGTTGTTCTTCCAGTTGAGAACCCAATCCGTGATCCTGTTGACGAGGGGATAAAAATCTTGGATATGGGTATGTCTAGATGACTGGGGATCCCCAAGGTAGATCATGGGAAAGGCTCCTATTTTCATATCCAGAAGCTGACCCACCATAGAAACTAGGATTGGAGGGCATTTTTAGGGTAATAAAAATTTCTCTTTCCTATGTTAATGCTCTATCTTCTCCAAATACAATAATCCTCCAGCAGCCTGTTCAAATACCTTAATGATCTGCTTGATGCGTTCTCGAAAATGATTCTATCATCTACAAAAATTATGTGAGACACTAAGGGTAAGTTCGATCTGTGGAGATAAATAAGAAAGTGACCATTGTCCATGCTATGTTGAATAAGATGTCTAAGCACACCCTGGACCAAAACAAATAGGCTCGGGGATATGGTTTCCCCTTGACGGAGGCTCTGGTTTGTCTTGAAGAATCTAAAGGTCTTCCCCAAGAATGATATAGCCAACCACGATGAGATGAAACATCGAAAGAGGATTTCAATATCCCATGAAGAGAGACCCATACCTACCAACAGTCTGTTGATGAAACATCATTCCACCTGATTATATGACTTTCTCATGTAAAGTTTTATGGAAATGTTCGACCAATGGTATTTTTGGTTAATGTCACTAATAATATACACACCCATAACTATCACTCCCTAGATACATCTCCATTTCACAAAATTGTGCTGCTCCAATGAGACCCACTGCGGAAGTAGAGCAGCGAGTCAAGAGTTAATGAAGCTAGCGAGAATCTTATACGGTACATTTTACATGCTCACAAGATGAAACAGATGGATCGAGGAGGGGTTCTTAGACTTAGGAAAGAAAAAAACTATTGTAACACAAGAGATGCATGGAAGGGCCCACCTCAGAAGAAGTCTTGAACAACGACGATCATATCACTCTTGACCACCTCCCATTATTCTCTTTAAAAAGAAGCAGGGAAACCATCCAGGCCCGCCATACTATCTGGATTGAGCTTCGACATTGCGTCAAATATCTCCTTATCTAGAGGGAGGGCCCCTAGACCTTTGTTATCATGTTTCATAACTTTATGCGGGATGGCATCGAAAAGGTCCAAGTTGATGCCCGATTACCCCATAGGCCATTGGATTTTTGGTCCTGCCAGCAGATCCCTTAAGTACTTATTGGCCATCTCCCCCACTACGTATATGTAATCAGTAAAATACCCACCCTCCAACAAGATGTTAAGGTGCTCTAGCCTTTTCCTCTTCTTAATGTAGGCATGAAAGTAAGTTGTGTTGTTATCCCCCTCCTTGAGCCACTTGATTCTCACATTCTCCCTTGAAATGCGCTCTTGTTTCAAGAATTTATTAATTATTATTTACTCTAATAGTATTAAATATATATTTTTTATCATTGGGACATTAAACTTGGTTCCTCATTCCAACAAAATATTTATCAGAACTTTAATAGTGATTATTTATTTACTATATAAATATCACTTCATTATTACACAATAAATAAATAAATATTATATTCACTAATTAGAAGATAAATATTTATTAAATATTTTTCTCATAAAAAATTCTTTTGAATAACCAATAAAAATATATTTGATCAAGGAAACATAAATAATTCTTAAACCATATGTGTGAAAATATTTATTTAACATGTTAAGTAGTAAATATTAATATTATTTAACTATGGTTTGGGATACAACTTAGTGTGTTCCCCACTTGGCCTCTTTCATACAGTTAATTGGACAAAAAACACAAAGTACAATGTTAACATCAAACATCACACCAAGGAACCCTTAGATAATGAAGTAAATGTAGCATGAACCGAAAACCTCAAATGAGTGCTTACTGTATAACATAATATCTTTATCCTGATATCATTAATCAAGCTAGTTGCATGCTGGTGCTATCAACATATGTGCTCAAAGTCTCTTTCTTTGATTTTTTTAGAAAATGAACTTGCCCAAATAACACCATGACCATGGATTTATTAGGCTATATCATTTCCAAAAGAGTTCCTCAGATGTAAAATTTTGTTAAAGAATGATATGGAAAGATACTTTATTTCACTATTCATTAATGAATTATTACACTTCATGCACCCAATGTATCCTACTTCACTGTAGATATATGTCTTCACATCTTTCCTCAAAACATAAAAGAACATGACTAATAATATCATTTAACAATAATATTAAAGTATAATGATTAGTACAATCATCCACTGATAGAAACATCCAATGGTGCATATAAATGTGGATTTGCTAATGTCGAGACTTGTTATAATAATATTATACACTAGAAATTTCTAAGGTCGTAGACCATGAGAAGGTTCATCAGAGTCCCATGAGTCTCCACTCTTGATAGCCCATATCATTTGTGTCATTAAAATTATTTCATCTGACTATTAAACATGTATTTAATAATACTTTCATAGTACTTCTAGCATCTCATCTTAGTTGGGAACTACAAAAACATTTCAGTGATACAACTACTCTTAGGAAATTATCATAGACTATGTACCATAGAAGAAAAATCATAGTGTGTTAAAAAGTTTGTTACAATTTGAAACTATTAATATTTGTAAACATAAATTACACATAAGTTGGTTCTTGGGAACCAAATACAATACTCAATACTTTTTGGAATCCTTTTTTGTATAGGGATCCATGTTTGAGGTCATGTAGCTTCATCAATCCAGACACTTCCAAGTGTTCACAGGTAAAGGAATGCTCCAACAAGGTATTATAGCTTATTTTATTTTTTATTATTGCTTGGGGAAGGTAAAAAAGAGATTTTATGTTTTTGGAACTTGGTATGAAACTAATTCCTAGGTGTAGCTAACTCATGTATAACAGATTCCCATGTTTCTTGGGTTGGGGTATTAGTTTTTGGTTTCTACTCTTTTTATTTAATAACTTCACCAAAAGCAAGACACATGATTTTGGATTATGGTTTATGTGATTTTTACTCTTGTTATAAATTTTAAAGAGAGTGTGTGTTCATGCGTCATATAAATAATATAGGATTCACATGTCATTCACATGATTTACTATGATTGGTTACATTGTTTTTGGAATATGGTTCAGTTACTTAAAGTGTTCCCATAAACTTATATAGTGTTTTCCTGTGTAACTTGATAGTGACATATTATCTATCTGATTATTTATGTGATTGAAAATATAAATTATGATAATGATTTATAATTACTCTATAGTTCTATTTTTATAAAATTACAATAAAAAATTATAATGTTTTTTCTTATATAACTTGTTATTGATATTTCATTTAACTGATTAGAAATTATGAAATTTCTTATTAAAGTGGAATGAATGAAAAATATACTAATGTAGATCCTATATGAACATGGAATTTACCCAGATTATGGGTATATGGGTCCAGAGAGAATAATCACATTGTGAGACCATATGATATACGATGTAAGGATTGACATGAGTCTCTTCCTATTATTTCCTTCCATAAACTATGAAATTTAAATTTTTTATTGTAATGTGTTTTGAGGCATGTGTTTGGAATTATAGTGGAATTCCCCTACGATGACCTTCCTTCAAGCACATAGAGGGTAGCGATGAACACTCCCCATTGATGGTTGGGCCATATCCTATGGTAGTTCCAGGGATAGAGATGGATATTTAGATCAAAGAGTGATTTCATAGAGTTATAAAATCAATTTAAAGATGGGATGTATGAGACGGTCTGATGATGTATTATTTTAACAAATATTTTAATTTTCATTACTTCCCTTTATTCTTTGTGGATGGTGGTCCCAAGGTAGTTTAGTTTTAGGTAGTGTTTATTTAGGAAATTTTTTTCCATATTGATAAACCCATAAAAAGGAGGATGAATCTTTTTAAATGTATGCTTTGAGGATCAGTGAAGCATTAGTGATAGATCTTAGTCTATAAAGTCTAACATATAAGGATGAAATGGAATGAGTTATAGACCAGGTTATTTGACAACTTCTTTTTTATGACCATGAGTGATGATAGGGAAAATGATTTTATACCCCATGAGCGTGGATGTAACTAAGTGATGGACTATACTAACTATTTTATGAATATGAAGAAATTTTCCCTGATGCTGACATGGGATAGGGTGTTGTGTGTGAGTAATTTTGATGATGACCTTAGGTATGAAATAAATAATCTAGTGAATTTTTTTTACATATCTATATTCTCACAATTTGTTGATTAGGATCTCATTACTGAGAGGAACCTGAGGGAAACTCGAGGTTCTTGGAAGGTTTTTTATACTGAAAACACTGGTAGTGAGCCATTAGGTAGTTAAAAGTGTTGTTTCCATATATACCACCATGGAAATGATGATCATAGTAGTCTTGGCAGAGATTAATCTATTTGGTGTGATATTTATATATGGACCCACTAGTGTGGCAGACTTACCCACAAATATTCTTAATTTAACTGACTTCCACTAAAGTGATGATCATGTGGGAGGATGAGAAACCTATGAAGATTCTATAAGATATTTTAGTATATGTATCGTGATAAAGGATTATTACATGGCTCTATAGTTTGGACAAGGGTGAAACCATAGTATGGTAGTTGGACCTCCATTGGATGTTTGAGTTGGGGTGGAGTAAGTAGTGCCCAGGGGTTGCGGAAAAATGAAATAAAGGTTGTGAAACTATATAGATTTAGACACGGACTCAATGTAGCAGTACATTTGGGATAAATTATGTTCCTCCTACCCCATTAATCAGCATATTTGAGCTTCTACAGACCGAGTTATGATTCAAGTAACCTATATATTAGCTTCTACATTGTATTTCTGGGAGCTCTATAATTTTTTATAGATTTTGAGTTTGCGGAAATTTTCTATCTTGAAATAGATTATATATATATTGATCTCCATTTTTATTCTATTAGGTCTCCGATTAGAGGGAATTAACCAGTTAAGGGAATTAACCCTTGTGATCATTGGTTATAGATACCTTTGGGAGATATTTTTTTTAGATATTATAATCTTAAATATGATTATTGGGATTGAATTTTTAGTGCTATATTGAGACCATATCAATTTTTACCTTCAATCTGTATCATTAACATCACCTAAGGAACATAGTTATGATCATACTAAAGATTGGTACCTATATGTGGGTCATGCAGGGCATATCCATTAGAAGATGGGTGGGATTACAATCCAAATTTCTAGTATTATATTGGATAATAGAGTAGAACAATGAGATATTTTTTTTCAAGGAAAGAACAATGATATATTTTTTCTCCTATAGTGGATTAGTTTTGTGATGTATTTCCTGATGATTTATCTAGGTTTACACCCCATAAAAATTTCATGTTTACTATCAATCTCATTCTAGGTGTCGAGACTATTTACATACCACTATATTTGAGGATTACTTCCAATATTAAGGTGCCAAAGTCATAGTTGGAGGACTTGGAGGCAAATGGATCCATATTTCTAGTTATATCTCCCTAGGGTACTTCAATATTATTTTCCAAAACTCCAGATGGATCTATGAAGAAATTTGTGGAATATAAGAATCTTAATAAAATAATGGTTAAAAACTAATATCGACTACCTTATATTGAAAATTTATTTCATCAAAATAGAGGTGATTGAGTATTCTATAAGGCAGATTTGAGATCAAGTTAAAACTAGTTTAGAGAGATGCCTTCAAATATACCTCATACTACCTTCATGATATGGTATGGTCTGTATGAGTATTTGGTGATGTCATTTGGATTAATGAATTCACTGACTCTACTTATTGACATAATGAATCAGAGTTTTAACCCATATTTAGAATCATTAATGGTATCTTTTGTTAAATATATCCTAGTATAATCCAAGTTGAAGTATTTGGAAATTCCATATCTAGATATCTTTTGGGGAATAATTAAAGATAATCGGATATAATATAATATCTAAAAGTTTCATTTTTTATTGGACTAGGTCCACTTATTAGAGTATATTATATCTGAGTCTCGAGTATTGATAGAAACAAATAATGATAGAGTATTTCTTTCTCATTAGATAATTGATAAAAAATTTGAAATTCAAAACATTTTGGGTTTTTCTATTTATTATAGATGATTATCCCAGACTTCTCTTGTTTGGAACAACCAATGATAGGCCCAACCAATAAAGGGATAAAGTTTTTTTATTTAGAAACATGTGATATATATTTTTAGTAGATGACGAGGATATTGACTGCATCCCAAACTCTATATTACATGGTACATGTAAGAAATATACCTTTTATTATGAAGCACCAAGGGTAGAGTAAGAAGCAGTCTAGATGAAACATGATCTTGTGGTTTCTTATGAATCAAGGTAGTTGAGGCCGCATGATGGAGTCACCTGAAAAATGCCATATAGATGGATGTAGTGGTATATTCCTTATGTTATTGGTGGAATTATCTATTGTTTGATAAGGTTTTGGTTCATAATAACTATAAGAAAATGAGGTATATATTCTCATAGAGAGACCTGGATCATCGACAATGAAGGTGGGTCAAGTATTTAAAGTCTTTTGACTCTGATCTTGAATGCACCCCTGGAAAGGATAATGTTTTCACAAAAACATTAAGATAGAATATGAAGTCTTAGGTGGTCCATAGTCCATCGATGATTGGAACTTAATGGAACAATTTATTGTGATTCGTTTATGAATTTAGGATTACCAGTGTCGAGAAACTCTAGCATCCCAATCCAACACTTATTCACTCCTCAGTAGGAAGAAGTGGGATTAGTTATGAGATTAATATTTTCTTGAAAGGAGAGATAATACATATGGTGGAGATCCACTACCGACTGTTCTCTTTATGTATACTTGATATGTCATATATGAGGTTGTGTCTTGTTCCTCTTGGGCATGCATGATTGGTTGATGGGGGACTCACACAACTAAACATGGATGGTTCCCCTGAGGTTGAACAAAATGTAGTGTGACATATATAGGAAATACTAGTGTCTTGGGATTAATATATACATATAGGGTTCTTTTAAATGTTGATCCATGTATCAACAAGTGATGTATGGGAACAAAAAACCCTCTATTTTACTGTAACAACAACCCATTCTTGAGTGGAAATGGGAGGATGTGACTAAGAATTTTTAAATGGTGTTACTGAGGACACCCTAAGATAGTGATGTAGTGTGGGTGTCCTGGATAAACTTATTAAAGTGGATCATTTCCTTTTTATCTAGGAGTCCATTTTAGTGGATGATTTGGGGAATATCTATGTTCAGGAGATAGTGTAGTTCCCCATGATACCTTAGAGAATTTTTCAGATAGGGATGCTCATTTTATATTGCATATATGATAGGGTTTATAATTTTTTTGGGTACATGGGTGTATCTAAGAACTTCCTATCATCAATATATATATATGGACATTCCAAGAATACTATTAAAATTATAGATGTTATATTGAGAGTATGTGTCTAAGAATTTGGTGGTTCCTAGAAGATCCACATTGACTTGGAAGAGTTCACCGACAATAATATATATCAGGATTTGATATATATGGATCAATTTTAATCCTTATATGCTATAAATTTTTGTTCAACTTTTTGTTAGCTATAGGATAGAGAGTATATGATGAGTGGGAAGATCCTCATCCCAAATCCCACAGATCATATTATGTTAATTAACAAGTGGCTGATGGCTACAAAGAGTTGGCATATATTTTATCCATACTAGTGACACCGACTTCTTAAGTTCAAGGTGGGTGACTGTGTGTTGTTATGTGTGTAATGAATTTTGGGACATTGAATATGTGATTTAGTGTTATGAATGATTTATTCTACATATTTTATATTTTTCAGTACTATCCTGATCCATCTCATGTGATCAACATAGAAAATAGCGAGCTTAAGGTTGACATGTCATTTGAGGTGTTTCTGGTTCAGATAGTTAATCATAATGAGAAGGACTTTCCTAGAAATATGGATTATTTTTTATAATTGAAGTGTAATTACAACCGTATACATGAAGATACATGAGATTTAGAATCATATATATGGTCTTAGTGGCTGGATTGATTCACTGATGAGTCTTGATGATGTTCGGGAGTTCATCTCAAAGATGAATTGCGATATGGTTGGGAGGTTGTAAAACCCCATACATTATTAAGCCATGAACTTATTAATTTTTTTCCCTAATTTTTTTTCCTTCTTATTTAATAAAACCTACTAGTGTTTCTATAATTTAGAGTGTTTTTTTGAGAGTTTTGGTGGCCGAAGGTCATGGAATATTGAAATTTTGAGTTATCAGATTGGGTGCATGGTCAGTTCATGGTTAGTGATAACCGTGATCCCAATCCATGTAGAGGGAATTATCCTAGATGATAGTTCCTAAAATTGTTTAAATTTTTAGGGGACCATTTTCCTAAAAATTAATTTATTTTTTATGAGTTTTAGATGATTGGAACTTAGTTTTCTTAATTGTGTGGGTAACTATGAAACACGTGGTTCCTAAAATAATTGTAACCACACTATTGGTGAAATTTTTGACAAACTGTATGAAGAAATCATGTGGAATTCCCAATCACATAAAAATTAAAAAAATATTAAAACACCCCCAATGTATTTTAATTAAAATGACCATCATTTCTTCTTATCCATTCAACCAATATCCCCCAACACAATCCCTATTTATGACTCTTCCTTTCTATGGTGTTTTCTCTCCCATTCTTTGGTTGAATACATAACTATTAATTATGACATAAAGATCAAGGTAAGTATATATTTATCTATATTTATTATTTTGGTTTATTAATATCTTTAGTGATATCATACTATTTATTTCTATATATTCAAAATTTTAGGTTTTTCCTACATCTGCATTACCATCTATTTCAGCTCCAACCATTGGTCAACTCTCAGTGACTAGACTTCTACGGGTCTAAGGTAGGTGGTATTGAACTATTACCTAAAGTATTTTAAATTTTCTACCATGCATGTGATGTGTTTTCACACTGAAATAATGTGATATTGACCTATAAAATATAAATAAATCTTATGTGGACCAAATTATTGAAATTTAACTTTACCGCATTCTATGAATGGTCTGTTAGATAGTGCCAACCAAAACAGTTCCCATCATATGAGGTGTGGTTAACCATTTAATTCAAATTGAAATTAAAATGAAACACTATAATTATTATGAATATGATATAGTGACTGAGTGTCCCTTAGGGATTAATTGGGAGTATCCCAGGATCCACTGTGCATGCCTATTATTTGAATCCTCAAATAATTATGTTGATCTCATTCATAAATGAATATTCATATAACTTGGAGTTACTTGGATCTTATCAATGGATTTGGCCATGATACTATTGATTTATAATTACTTCATAAATATCACTAGATTGTAATTTATGCTTATTATTTTATAATTCCTTTTGAAACCACATTAGATTAATATTGATTCCTATTAAATTAATATGCCTCGGGAAATCCCATTGGATTTATTATGATGCCTATTGATTTTGAATGCCTTGGGAAATACCCTTGGATTCAGATTGACTCATATAGACTTGGAAGTTTATAGAAAAACTAATAATAATTGACTTTGACCCTATTCACCTAAAATACTATGAATAAATACATTCATCACTAGCCGAAACAGGTATGGTTGATCTCAGGTGTCACCTTGAAACTCAAGGACCGACAATGCATTATTTGTTTTTAATTAATTTTATTATGTATATCAACATGAAATTGTAGTTATACTGGATATTCTTATAAACTTCATTGGTGGTGGTACACTAAGTCATACTCACACCTTTCATGGGCCACCATTAGTTCATGAGAGGAATTCGTGGTTGCAGGAAAGGACTATGGAAAGTGTTTGATGAGAGAGGGTTGATTTGTTAGTTGGTATGGATCATGGGAGTTAGGACCATGCAATAACTAGAGAAATTTTTATAGTATTTCCAATCCCAATTTTTTTTAGATTCAGTTATATGTAATTTGAGCCTGGGGTATCCGTTTTGAATGTATGACTCACTTGGAACTTTACATCACTCATTTTGTAATAGCACTATTTTGTATGATATTATTAGAACTTGTTGTGACGTATGTTCTCTATATTTATCTATATTTACATGATTAATATTATTTCAACTGACATTTCACTTTTATATGAGGGTATAGTCTTCCCATGGTGTAACAAAAAATCCTCACTGCTAGTTGGAAACATCTAGAATATAGGGAGATTCACCTAAGGTTATATATCTTCACCAGACCAAACACTACCATGTATTCATGGGATAGCCAATGTTATAAATAATATAATGTTCATTTTGATTTAATTTAAATAATGAAATATTAGACCATGTGTGTTTATTATTTAGGGGGTGTTTGATTATGGTTTGAATGTAGTTGGATGGGAAACATTATTATGGGTATTAAGGTCAATTTGTTTAGCTAACTATAAATGAATGAGGGGTTTAGAGTTTAAAACATTTAAAATTCCATTAATGTTGAATTTAATTGATTAAAATTCATTATGTTAATTTATTTTTTGATGTTAAAATATTTCATTTTGTGTTTAGTGGTAAAATTGTAAAAATTGAACAACATAAAGGATTTGTTTAGTAAAATTAATTATTTTCCCTAGGGAGAATGATCAAGGGGAAAGGTTTGGGAGACCGTGAAACATGAAATTTGCAGTCTTGTTGAAATTTCTGGGGTATGTGTATAGTCTTAGAAACCATTCATAGTAATAGTTCACTTTTTAATAGGTAAAAAATGCATCATCGTGATCTTATGAAGCTATTTAATTATATAAAAGACCAATAATTTCTATAAAACTTCTTTTTACATACATTAACCTTATAAACTCTTAAAATATTTATTTATGGACCTCATACTTTTCAAATTCCTTTAAATAAGTGAAAATAGATGTTTAACATCAAATAGACCCAAATTTTGAACGTAGTGTCCATTAAAGCTTTAGAAGAAGTCAAATCAAAGCTAATAATGATAAATACAGTACTGGATTCCATGGAACCCTATAGAATGTTTCTTAGGGTTAAAAAAGTTTTACTCATAAAGAAGCTTCAATAGTGGGCTGAATTGAATAATTAAAAACCCTTAAATTATAAAACCCCCAATTGAATATAATTTGGAAGGTTATATTAGGAATGTATAAACTTGTTTGATAATAAAAATATAAATTAACCAGTTCAGAATATAAAATATTTTCCAAAATAAATGTAAATAAACTCTGAAGTTATTATATTAAGAGAATAGAAAAATGAATAAAATTAAATAGGGGTTTTGGATAAGTAATATATGTTTCCCCAAAATTATATTAAATGGTATATACAGGTTCATAATATGAGAAATTTTATTTTCAAAAAAAATTCCAGAGGATCTGTACCTAGATTCAAATAAACCATGTTCAAAGAAATAACTTCTTTGATCAAATATCGGTATGATAAAGTCCTTATCTGACGAATTCTATGATCAACCAGATTAGTTGAGAAAATTTCTTTAGCCAAGAAAATATCCTATAAAAATGATCTTTACATTAAAATAATTCCAAAATAGTTTTATGACTCTATAATAAAAATAAATACATTTAAGGAATAAAATTAAAGAATAAAAAATAGAAGAAAAAATAACTCTCATTAAATCGCCTATATTGGGATGAAAATTTACACCTTAACTTGAGAATCATACTTTATTTATAAGAAATAATTAATTTTAATTTTGTAATATATTATTCATAATTCATAGATGAAAACTATTTTTGAATGATTCTCTAATACTTTTGAGATTAGTTATTGAATCTTGGACAGGTTAGATGGTCTTCGTATTGAATCCTTCCATTTATATTACCTCCAAGAATCTTATTAGTTTTCTATAATATTATCTATATTTGAAATATATTTATAGTTTATTAGGTGTTAAATATGATGTTATTTCAATCTAGATTACCATATTTTCTATATGATACTTTTTCACAAAAATGAACTTTAATTAAATGATCAGTAAAAAAGAATTTATATATTCTGATATATCAAAATAAAGGATTCAAAATGTGTCATTCAAAATAATGAATCCAAACTATCTCTATTTTTTGGAATAAAAATACACAATAAGATGGATTTTTATAAATTTTATAAAATATAAAAGATAAATAACCCTATATTAATTTAATATTCATTATCATACTTTTATAAATAATTCATTTTTTGAAGTATTATCCCCCTTACAAAAAAATAGTATATAAAACTTACCATGACTACCTTTCTCACCCTTCAATATTTTAAAAAAAATGTTGAACATAATGGAATAATTTGAATCTAAAAATAAAATGTAATTAGAGGGAAAAAGGTTTTTATTTCATTAAAAAAGAACAAATTACATTGAAGTAATTCATGTTTTATTCTCTACTTTGAGTTCATCAATCCATTTTTGTTGAACTTTTTTTTCATTATTTACAAATATCCATTTGTAATTTATCATATTTTATCTTATTCTACAAATAATGGTTCATTTTATTAAATAATTTTCTACCGTTTATAACCCCCTCTTTCTGGAATCCTGATTTTTGATATATTCAATCATCTTCTTCTTAATGTTGAGTCAAAATGTTTTTTGACTTTCCCATTAATCTTTTTGTTTTGAAAGTCAAAAATTACCTTTTTTTCATATATGTTTTATTCTCATCATAATCACATATATCATAATCACATATGTTGTTTTTTCTTGTCATAATAATATACTTTTTTTACAATCATAATCACATATTTTTTCCCATCGTAACCACACATGGTGTTGTTCTACATCATAATCATATGCTGTTTATTTTTAATATTAACTGCATGCATCATAAATAGGTTATGTATCGTATTCATATTATGCATCGTAACTGTATTCATCATAACTAGGTTATACATCATAATCATGTTATGCATCATAGATATTTGTATTGTAACTAGGTTATGTATCATATTCATATTATGCATTGTAACCATATGCATTGTAACTAAGTTATACATCATAATCATGTTATGCATCATAACCATATATATTGTAACCAGGTTATGTATCGTATTATATCATGCATCTTAACCATATGCATCATAGTGAGGATATAAAACCTAATCACATCGTGCATTGTAACCATGTTATGTATCATAACCATGATATAAATCATAACCACTATATGAATCGTAACCACTATATGCATCTTAACCATGTTAAGCATTGTAACCAAGTTATGTATTATACTAATGTAATGCATTGTAATCTTTTCTTAATCTAATATCATATACATGTTTCTCATACTCATTGTTTCACACCTTTGTACTTATTTTCTTCTAAACAAAACGATATAGTGAAGTTAGTTTTATACCAATAAAAATGATATTATGTATTCTGTTCATTTTGACTGTTATAATGCCAGGTGTCCAAGTCCCTCTGAATTTTACAGATAAATATGACTGTTAGAGGAAATGTAACTATTGGAACCTAAGGCTGATAAATAAGACGTCATTCAACCCAGAGTAAACAACTTTAGTATCTTGTAATTTCTAGAGAGAGACTTTGTGACATCTCTCTTACTTCGTGTGAAATCCTTGAAGATACAATACATGAACGTCTTGTTCCAAGTTATTATATTTCAATAAGTGATTTCTTTTTATTTTTTTGACTGATAATTGTGATAAACATAAGGGGATTACAGGTATAGTAAGAAAGTAATACCGATCATCGAATCGAGGGCTTTCAAGTGTTTGAAAGAAAGAGGTGTCAATTTCATTCTTAATCGATGGATTATAGGGATATGGAGATAGAAGTGTCAATAATCATATAAAGGGATTACCCAGGTGGTGGTAAGACTGGCCTTTTATCATAGGTGAAAGAATAACCTACTCTTTAGGATAAACAAATTGTAATACCATTACATTTCTGATGCTATTTGTAATAGAAAGGGAATCACTGTTGTTTTTTCTTTCTATTCATATTATTTTCTATTTTAATTGTTTTAATTATGATACTTTAATTAAATATTGTATTAAGAGATTCTATATGTTGTATGGAAGAATCAATTACATTTTTATTACTTTAATAATTGTATTCAATTAAAATATGACTGTTTTAATAACCCATAATATCTTATCATATCATATCCATCTTATCCAAGACCTATATGGTTATTTGTATTGATTGTGAATTATATTAGTTTAAGACCTCTCAAACTAAGTTCATTCATAAGAGTTCAAATACAATGCTTATTAAACCTAAAATTCACCCCCCTTTTGTATTATGTCACCTCATATACATTTACATCTATATTACAATCCGAAAATTGGTATCAAAGTAGGGTTTCCACTAATTTGTTTTACTTTATTTATTTCATTCTATAATTCAATTGTATTTCAGTTATGAACTCTTTGTTTATAATTACTTGCTTCACTAACGTGTAGAGTGAAATATTATTGTTTTATAAGATGGAAAGAATGATATTGGATAAATTGACAATCTTAACCAAACTAGACCACATTTTTTAGATGGAAATTATTATGAGTACTGGAGAAATCGAATAAAGACTTTTTTTATTAATACTGGAGTAGATAATTTTTTATGCTCACTAAAGATTAAAAAATACCATAAAAGGAAGTCATAACCATCAACAACCAAGAGAAACATTAATATCAACTAAATTACATGGTACACAATACATTGTTATGTTCAATGAATATGAATATATATAATCAGATATCTTCATGTGAACCAGCCAACTATATCTGGAAGAAATTGGAAATCACACATTTTGGTACATCTAAAGTAATAGAAACAAGAAGATCCATGCTCTGAGCTGAATATCCTGGTTTTGTTTTCCCTTATGGAGAACTGGTATGCAAGATACATCAAAGATTCATGACAATCATAAATAGTCTTAAATCAATGGGATCAAAGAGTCTTGATGATGAAGTTCCCATGGAAAAGATAATCGATATAATTTCCAATGAGTGGGAATAAAAAATGATAGTTATTGATGAGAATAGGAAAGTTACTCGAATCATTATTGATGAGTTATTTGGTACTCTCTTACAAAATGAGACAAGAATGAAAACAGTTGAAAATTTTAATAAGAATAAGAATGGAAATGGAAGTTTAGCTTTTGCTACTACATAAAAATCCATGACACCAAAAAGGGTAACAAGATCCAAAGCTATGAAATCTATTGTTTTATCAGAATCTAGTGAAAGTGATCATTTAGAGAATGAAATATCCAGTATTTCTCAAAGAGTGAACAAGATTGTGGGAAAGAAATATTTTCAATACATATTCAAAAATAAAGATATAAAGGATATCAAATACTTATAAGTAACTTGTTATGAATGTAAAAGAGCAGGTCATATCAGACCTCATTGTCCTTTTCTCAAAAGAAAAGACTGGAAATAGAAACATTATGAAAGAAACAAGAAAAAGTTTTATAATTCAAAGACTAATAAATTATTTAAAGAAAATTATACTTGTAGTATAACTGGTGTTGATTCATCAGAAAAATATTTTTAATATGAATCTTTTGGTCAGAATAATATATGACTTATAGCGAGACTACCGATTAAAAATCCTTGTCTCGTAGATAAGGTACACAATGTAGAATCTCTTATAAATTTATCTTTAAATTCCAATTACCCATATGAGAAATATTCTTACTCTTTGGATAAAGAATATTCCTCAATAGAGGAAAATTTACCTTATTTTGATGAAGTATCCAGATTTTCCAAATTACTTGAGATGGAGAATTCCAAACTCATGAATAAACTGGATAAGGAAAATTATAGAATTAATATTCTTACAAAATAAGTATCAGATCTTTCAAAATATCTTGATAATAAAACTCTTTATTTTGAAAATATTTCAGAAAAACCTTATAGAAGTAAATTCTGATAATGATAAAATTTTAAAGGACTTTGAAAAACTAGTTTTAAAGAAAAAAATTTTTGAAATAAAAAACAATCCCAAAACAATTTCTTATGAGAATGAAAATTTAGTAATTTGACTAAAATCTGTAATTTTTAATTTTAAGAAACTTTTATCAAATTTTACTACTATAAGAAAAGAATTTGATAAAATGTATTCACAACTTCATCCTCTTAGGAATAACACTGGATTTGGTTATACTCACTCAAAACTGTTTTTTATTCATAACTATTTTGTTCCCCAAAGTGCTCCATTCTGTATTAAATTTCAATGTGGTGGAAATTGGGAAATAAACTTTTCTCTTAATGAAACAAAATATTTAAGATTTCATAAATTTCACTTTGGAAAAAATTTGGATTCCAAAAGTTCTTTTATCTAACATTTCCGGATCCAATCAATTTTGGCTTCTGAATAACTAATTGTTTCATTTTCAGGAAAATAAAAATTGTACCATCAATAAGAATATCCAGTACATGGATAGTGGTTGTTATCGACATATGACTAGAAATATAAAATTCTTTGAAAAGATCATTGAAATGAATGGTGTAAGAGTGACCTTCAGATATAATTCTTAAGGAAAGATCATTGGTATAATAAATATTGTTATTTTAGGAAAGGTATTAATTTAAAATTATTTTTTGTTAAAATTCATAAGAAAAACCTTATTATCATAATTAAATTATGTGATGAAGGTTACCTTGTGAATTTTAGGAATGATAAAAGTTTAGTTAAAAACTACAGGGATGAATTCATTCTCTCTGCCCATGGGAATGAGAATGTATACACACATAACTTATAATACATTAGGAACAATGACTTACCTTGATTAAGTGCAACGGAAGACCAATCATGGTTATGTAAAAGAAGGTTATAACACTATAATCGTAGGAACCTTTGCAAAATCTCAAATAAATTACTTGTTAAGGATATACCGAATATAAGGTATGATTCATCTAAATTTTGTGACCCTTATCAATATGGAAAGCAATATAAAACTATATTTAAATTAATCAACGAAGTTTCAACTTATAATGCATTACAGTTAGTGTAAAATGATCTTTTTGGTCATACACAAACTAGAAGTATTAGAGGCAAGTACCACGTATTTTTATTAGTTTATTATTACCCCGTATTTACATGGGTCTATTTTCAAGAAAAGAAATTTAAAGCCGTTTTCTATTTCAAAACTTTTAGATCCCAAGTTAAAAAATAGAAAAACCTACCACTGATAACTATTTTCATTGATCGTGGTGGAGAATTTCAAAATTTGTATTTTGAAACTTTTTATTTTAAGAAATGTATTACTCACATCATTTTAGCTCCAAGAAACCCTCAAAAAAATGGTGTTGTTGAAAGAAGAATTAGTATTCTAACAAAAATTACAAGAACCATGTTGAGTGAATACTCAATTTATAATCATTTCTGGGCTGAATCTGTTAGTACTACATGTTATACTACAAATTGAGTTTGAACTATACATTTTCTTAATAAAAAACTTTATGAATTGTGTACTGGCCGAAAACATAAAGTTTATTACTTTATATTATTTGGATGAAAAGTATTCATATTGAATACTAAAGACAATCTACATAAATATTTACCCAAATATGATTATGTAATCTTTCTAGGTTACTCCACTACTTCTTAGGCTTATAGTGTCTTTAATAAAAACTCTTGTACTCTTGGGGAAACAGTTCATGTCAAGTTTGATGAAACTGATCCTTTTGTTTTTAAACAACCCCTTCCTACATCAATATATGTGTTTTCACAAACTGATTATCAACCCTTAATTGAAAACTTTTCTGAAAAGGGAAATACACAAGAAAATGTTTCTGAAATATTTACCCTAGAAAACTTTCTATCTTATATTGATGAATAGGTTTTACAAAACCCAAATCAATTGTTTCTTAGGAATAATCCTTGTGATAATATCATTGTTGATGTAAATCCTACCGTAAGTACTATAATTTTCTTGAGAAATGAAATAGAACATCTTACTTTTCTATCTCAATTTAAACCTAAAACATCAAATGAGGCCTTAGGTGATTAGGATTGGATTAAAGCAATGTAAGATGAACTAAATTAATTTTAAAGGAATAATGTCAAACTTGGTTGAAAGACCGGAATAAACAACTGTAATTAGTAAAAAATGGGTTTTCAGAAACAAATGTTATGAAAATGGAGTCATTATAAGAAATAAATCAAGACTTATTGATAAAGGCTATAATAAAAAATATGGAATAGACTCTAAAGAAACCAATGATATGGTATCTATAATTGAATCTATTTGAATTCTATTAGCCTTTGTAGAATTATTGAATTTAAAACATTTTCAAATGGATGTAAAAATTTCTTTTCTAAATGTTTTTGTTCAAGAAGAAGTTTTTGTAGAACAATGTCCTGGTTTTGTAGACTCAAAAAATCCTGATTATATTTTTAAATTTACCAAGTCTTTGTATGGATTTAAACAAGCCCCTAGAGCTTATTAGGATATAATTACATGATTTATTTTACAAATAAATTATGAAAAAGGTACTACAGATCTAACTATTTTTATAAAAATGGAAAAAAACATTTGGATTATTCAAATCTATGTTGATGACATTATATTTGGATCAACTCAGCAATCCCTAACTGATTATTTTTCGAATATAATGAAACAGAAGTTTGAAATGAGTATGATGGGTGAGTTATCATTTTTTTTACTTTCTAAAATATCTCAAAAACCAAAAGGAACCAATATATCCCAACATAATTTTATCAATGATTTACATAAAAAGTATGGATATGACAACACTAAAAGTATAATCACTCCAATCAGTACCTCAAATACGATTGATATTGATGAAGCTGGGAAACCAGTAGATCAAACATCCTTTAGAGGTATGATAAGAAGTTTGTTATACTTAACAGCTAATCTTCCAGACTTAATGTTTTCATTATTCTTATGTGCAATATATCAATCTAATCTAAAGGAATCTCATCTATAATTAGTGAAAATATATTTTTTATTTAAAGGGAATTATGGATTTAGGATGATTCTATTGTTATGGAAATGATTTTGTTTTAAAAATATTTTCAAATTTTGAATTTGGTGGTTATAGAATGGATATAAAAAGTACATCTAGAACATTTCAGTTCTTAGGAGATTCATTAGTTTCTTGGTCATGCAAAAAAACATTCAACATAGCTTTCCAATACTAAAGCTGAATATGTAGAACCTAGAAGTTATTGTGGATGAAACACACACTCACTGACTATGGCATGAGTTATTCAAAAACATAAATACTATTTGATAATACTAGTTCCATTTATTTTAGTAAAAACCCTACACATCACTCATGATAAAAACACATATATATTAGGCATCATTTTCTTGGGGATCACCCAAAAAAAGGAGATATTATTTTATAATTCATCCGAATGCAAGGAAAAATTGCTGATATTTTCACAAAACCATTATCTTTTGACAGATTTGAATACATTAAAAAGAAATTATGAATGATCACTTTAAGGTAATCATTCACATCTATTTATTGTTTCAACCATATCCTTACATTAACTTACTCATTTTTAAAAGGGGGTATATATATCTTTTATTGGTTTTACATTTTAATCGGTTTCAATTTTATCAGTTTCACTTTTATCAATTTTACAATTTAACCAGTTTCACTTTTATTAGTTTCACTTTTATTGGTTTTACATTTTAATTAGTTTCACTTTTATCGGTTTTACATTTTAATCGGTTACACTTTTATCGGCTTCATAATTATCTGTTTCATGTTTATCGGTTTCATATATTTCAGGTCTATCGGTTTCTTTTTATCAGTACTAGATTATTCTATCGGTACTAGATTATAAGTATTACAGTTTTTTATTGGTACCTAATTATTTTATTTTATCAGTTTTATAATTCTTATTGGTCTCATTTGTTTTTTTTGGTATTACATTTTTGTTTGTATTATTATCATAAGAACAATATACTGAAACAAATATATCTATCCTGGTAATCTAACCGGTACAACTTCTAAAACCTTAATTTGTGAATTAAATTTCAAATAGTTTTTTTACTCTTTATTTTAACTCCTAATCGAATTCATTCTTAATATGATTTTATTTTAATGAAAACCACAAGAGTTCAAGGGCATTCTCAACCAATGGATATTTT
This sequence comes from Viscum album, assembly GCA_963277665.1. Lineage (NCBI taxonomy): Eukaryota > Viridiplantae > Streptophyta > Magnoliopsida > Santalales > Viscaceae > Viscum > Viscum album. The sequence continues at coordinate 137,568,649 of OY728123.1, read as the reverse complement.
AGATCTAATCCTAACCATCAATTTCTTTTTAAAAGAACCCCTCCCTACCTATCCCACATCAAATCCCTCTAAATTTATATCAATTACTAATGATCTATAAATACCGAACATGGTTCATAATCAGATTTTACCTTAGTTTTCGTAATCAAAGAAGACTTCAGCTTTCTTAACCAGGAAATCTGCAGGGTTTGAGATTGTCTTTCATGTCTGAGTCAACTTTTTCTTCTGCAAAGAAAATTCCTCAAAAATATTTCTATTCCATGAATTTTCTAGGTGAAATATTCATCTCTCGATACTTTTATAAGAATTTTGATTCATCATTAAAAAGGAAAACAAGTTTCCAAGGTTGGGAATCCCTTTATGTTGAAAGATCAGAATCATATCAGGATTTTTTTCTATGAGGAGGTGTTGTGATTTTATTTAAAAAATATAGATATAATATGGTCTCAAGATTTATTTTATGATGTATGATAAGAAGTACACAACCTCATTAAAATGTGAATCTACTTTCCTAGGTGTTTCATTTTAGGGTGATGCCCTATTTCCTTCCAACAAATTACCAGTACTTGATGGGACTTTTAATAAGGGAAAAGTTGAAGAATATCTTTTTAAGATTCATGAGGACAAGAGGAAGGGTAGTAATTTATCAGGAGATAATTTAATAATAGACCTCTAGATTCAAGTATTTTTAGTATCTATAAAGGGTGATAAAAAAACTTTGAATGTTTTATATGTTTATGTGCTTGATTATTTGGTGAATATGACGATGTTTAATCTAATAGGATTAATTTTATTGACAATTAAGATGCTTAAATCTGGTGATATAAAGTCTGAACTAGTTATGTTTCCTACCATTCTAAGTACGTTTTTGAAAGAATGACTGATTTTATGCAATGTTTCAGTCAAGTCAGATTCGACATCTTTCAAGGAGACTCTTATCAGAAATGATACGATAAGGATACCTAAGATATGATTCAATCCTGAATAATTTTTTTTGAGAAAGACCTAGAAGAAGAGAAGGGAAAGAAATTAATTTATGGGAGTGAAAAAACTTCTAAGCCACCCAAGAAATCTTCCTAAAAAAGAAATTTAGTTAAGACAACAATCACCAAAACGTCAAAAAAAAATGGCAGTATTAGATGAGGTCGGGGCTAAGTGGAGGAAGAAGAAGGAAGAAAGGAAAGAAGGGGGTACTCAGTTTGGTTTGAATATAGAAGAATATATGTCTATGAAAATAAGATCAGAATAAAATTAAAAAGAATAAGAAAGAAAAAAGATAATAAAGAAGAGAAAGGCCCAAGCTAATGGAATTGATAGTATGCTCAAAATAGATGATAAAGACAAAACTGGAATTGTAATAAGGGAACGACCTGTTTAGACTTAATAGGATCCAATAGAGAAAGGTAAAGAGAAACAAACTTCTAAACAATTAGCCACACAAAGTCTCATTCCAGAATCCGAATAAGAAGAAGAATAATAAAAACAAAGGGAAAATAACAAGGTCAAGAAGAAGAGTAAGTGGAAGAGAAAGAGGATGTAAACACGATAAATCATTCAGTAGATTCATCAGATGTTCCATCCTTTAATTTTTCTTTCTCCTGATCTGTAACTATAAAAAAGTGTCTATCAAAAGGTTTCTTCCAATAAAGTGATTCAAATTTTAGATAATTATGGAGAAGAATAATCCAATAAGAATTTAAGTGAGCCAGCTCATTTTATTAGTACATAAACTCATTTTGGAGATCTACCAGAAAACACTAAAGATACGGATTCTAAAATGACAATCACACTAAAGGGAATTAAATACATCAAACAAGATTTTAACAGGTTGGAAAAGATGATACCATTAATTCAAAAAATTAAAGCCAGTCTAGAAATCCTTTCAAGTTGTCATAATGAAAGAACGGAATCTATCAAGATTATGATGGAAAGGTTTCTGAAACTTGAAGCTGATTTCAAGATATTCAAAGAACACATTGTTGAGCTAATAAAGGCTTGTAATAAGGTTATCAAGTGGTCATACAACATTGATTATTATCTCAATAATCATGTGTACAAGATTGATGAATTATTGAACAGAATAAATTATTTCAATTCAGCCTACCAAAAGTTGATTGCTGATTTGAATAAAAAGATCAAATTATTTCAAAGACTGGGTACCTCAAAAGAAATATCCTTTAAATATATTGAAAATCTTAAGGAAAAATTAGAAGATGGTTGTAATGAAACTTTTTTTCTCTCAAATAGAGTTTTAATTTTAGTGAAGGTCTACAGACTCAGACTGGATGACTTCAATGCCCAAGAACCAAGGCTCAAAGCTCAGGAAGTAATTAATCAGCTTATAGATCAAAGGTTATAGAATCAAGAAAAGATTATTTAAGAACATGATGTGATGTTGCAGGCTCATCAAGAATCTCTTGATAAATTTATATAGGATAGAAAATATTTTAAGAAGATGAATCTTTCAATGTTTAGCCTCTTGGAAAAAAAGGGCAAAGAATGATTTTTTTGACTCTTGTTGTAATAAAACTTTATTTCATTCCAATTAGTGTTTATTGTTTTGTATTCTATTTCTATAAACCTTCGCAGGACATGAATGTTTTCCTATATTCTTTTTTAAAATCACAAAGGGGAGAATAATTTGGAAAAGAATAAGTTTCTTTCATAAAAAAGGAAAAAGGATGAATACCTTATTAAGGGGGGTAAATAATAAGTAAAAATAAAGAGAATACGATCCTTAGTGATATTTTTATCCTATGGTGGAATTAGTCATTTTCACTTTTCCTTTTATAAGAGTTTCAAAACTCAGGGGGGGAGATAATTTTTTATTATTATTTTTTTGTTTTGTGATTTCCAAAAAGGAGGAGATTGTTGAGTCCAAATGTCTTTCGACTTTACCATTAATCTTTTTGTTTTTGAAATCACAAATTAATTCTTATTTTTCATATATGTTGTATTCTCATCGTAATCACGTATATCATAATCACATATGTTCTTTTTCTTATCGTAATCATATACTATTTTTTTACAATCGTAATCACATATTTTTTTCCATCGTAACCACACATGTTGTTGTTCTACATCATAATCATATACTGTTTATTTTCATTTGTAACCACATGCATCATAACCAGGTTATGTATTGAATTCATATTATGTAACGTAACCATATGCATCGTAACCAGGTTATACGTCATAATCATGTTAGACATCATAACCATATGTTTCAAAACTAGGTTATATATCCTATTTATATTATGCATCGTAACCATAAGCATTGCAACCAGGTTATACATCATAATCATTTTATGCATCACAAACATATGTATTGTGACAAATCTATGTATCATATTCATATTATGCATCGTAACCATATTCTTCATAACCAGGATATAAATCATTATCACATCATGAATTGTAACCATGTAACGTATCGTAAGCATGATATGAATCGTAACCATGATATGAATCATAACCACAATATGTATCTTAACCTTGTTAAGCATTGTAACCAAGTTATGTATCGTAATCACATAATGAATTGAACTCTTGTATTACTACAATATCATATACATGTTTCTCATACTCATTTTTTCACACCATTTTACTTGTTATCTTTTAAACAAAACAATGTTGTGAAGTTAGTTTTATTCCAATAAAAAAAACAACGTGAATTCTGTTTGTTTTGACCGTTATAATTCCAGGTGTCCATGTATATTCAAATTTTTCATATATATATGACTGTTGGAGGAAATATGACCATTGGAACCTGAGGACTATAAATTGGAGATCATTAAAACCAGATTAAGCTACTTTTTAATCTTCCAAGTTCTAAAGAGAGACTGTGTGACATATCTCTTGCTTCATGTGAAGCCTTGAAGATAAAATATGTGAACGAATTATTCCAAGTTCTTCTATTTATATAATTTATTTGTTTTTATTTGTGAAACTAATCATTTTGGTAAAGATCTAGGGATTTCGGGGATAGGTAGATGGTACTACCGATCATCTTATCGAGGGATTTCAAGTGTTTGAAAGACAGAGGTGTCAATTACCTTCTTAATCGATGGATTTTGGGGATAGGAAGATAGACATGACGATCATCCTATCGAGGGATTACCCATGTGGTGGTAAGACTAACCTTTTATCCTAGCTGAAAGGATACCCTACTCTTTGGAATAAAAAAATCGTAATACCTTTACATTTCTGCTGCTATTTGTAGTATAAAGGGTGTCACGACCCATCCTCGTGGCCCGTGCCGTTACTACCCCAAGCCCGCCTTCCATAGGCCAGGGGCTGGCAACTAGAAACAAAGGCGTAAATCCCAATAAAAGGGAAGGCATTGCCTTTATATAGGAAAAAATCACCACAGAGTACACAAGCTGAAGTAAACACTAAGTAAACTGAGTACAGAAGTAAGTGCTGGAAAGTAAATGGGCCAGTATACAAACCCAACTGAAAGTACAGTACAACTGAGAAAAGAAAGTACAACAGCTAAAAAGTAGAGCAGCAACCACCAAGACGTCCTTCGGAACTCCCACCTGAAGGGTGATTACAGATAGTCTCGTTGGCTCCTCGAGTCTGGTTGTCCACTCCTTTTACGTCCCGCCTGATAGTCCACCTCTGGGTACCATCCCGCTCCACAAGCCTCAACCACGATCAGCGTTGTCCATCGTCTGTAACCAACATAATGTAGTGCAGGCATAGCTCGTGTAGGGGTGAGTATACGATACTCAGTAGGGACCCCGAGACTCCCAAAGTTCTCCCAGAATTGATGAAGGATAAACCAGAAAGGAAAGATACAATCACGAAGTATCAACCAACACTACTTAGGTGTATGTCCATACATATACCTAAGTCATCAATTCAGGTTCTGCTCCAACTCACGATCCCAAGTTCAACCCAGTCCACACAGGAAAGTACAACCCAATCCACACAGAAAAGCACAACCCAATCCACACAGGATAGCAAGTCAATCATATAGAAGATAATGATTATAAGTCAAGACTCAGCTCACACAGGTATAATACTCATGAAGAGGGGTGGAGATGATAGATGTAGCCTCTGGATCATCTCCCCTACCGAACCCACTTAGGATCCAAGTACAGAAGTCATCGCTGTTGAACCCACGTAGGATCCAAGTACAGTAACCACCACTTCCGAAACCCCGTAGGATCCAAGTACAGTCGTCATCGCTGCCGAACCCATGGAGGATCCAAGTACAGTCGTCCTCACTGCCGAACCCATGTAGGATCCAAGTACAGTCATCATCGTCGTCGCAGTCGCAGCCAGCTCTAGGGTTCCCGCGCACAGCATGCTCGATTCCGGGAGGGTCCGCTCCACGAGCCAAGGGGTCGATACATCAACTGTTATGAAGTCCAGAGTTGATGTATCACAAAGTTCTGTCTCATTAATAGGAACTCAAAGCAACAGACGGCGCGTCAATCGGACGCCCGGTCTGAGAGTTATTGGCTTTTTCGTCCTAGGGGAACGGTTGGTTTTTAAGCTAAAACCAACCCAACCGTACTCCACCTACATCCAAAACTCGAGCGTATTAATCCAAAAGAGCCGTCTTAGTAAGAGGAATCCAAAAAAGTCGACAACACGTCAATCGGACGTCCGGAGCTCAAGTTATAAGCATTTCCGCTCCGAGGGCCCGGTTGGTTTCGTGGTCGAACCAACCCGTCCATACCCAAAGTTCTCCGAAACCTTGAGTTTAATATACCAAAACGACCGTCTTGATCCAAGTATCCCAACGCAACTGACGGTGCATCGATTAGAGGTCCGTATCCCATGTTATGGGCGTTAGAACGGATCTGTCTGAAAATAGGGGGTTTGGGCCCCGCCCGACCCGACCCAATGCCCCATGGGTCGGCCCAAACTGGGTGACCCGACCCGGTTCCGAGTCCAGCCCAATTGGGCGCAGCCCGGCTGCCCACCACTGGGCGCGGCCATGCAGCCCGGCTCGGAGCCGGTCGCGGGGTGCGAAGGGGGAGCCGACCCCTTGGAAGCGAACGGCGGACCCAGTAGGGTCCGCCCTGCTTGCTGGCTGGGGGTTTCAACCCCCAATTTTCTTGGTTAACAACCGGCCATTATGGCCGGCCGGTTGAGCCGCGTGGGACTCGCAGGGGTCCCACCTCCAGGGTGTGCCAGCGGCCGGCTGAGCCCGGCCGCCTCCTGCTGAACCGCCACGGCCTTAGGCCACGGCTTCCGTCCGTCCGACATGGTGCGACGGCGTCACGCCCCTCCGCTGTGGCCCGCTCCGACCATGGCCCCTTGGTGCTCTGGTGCAGCGCGAGGGTGATGCACCTTTCCACCACAGCCCGCTCCTGGCCGTGACCCCCTTCGGTCTCACCGGCAAGGCGCGACAGCGCCGGGCACCTCCTCCGCAGCCCACTCCGGTTGCAGTCCTTTACGTTCCCGTGTGGTGCATCGGCACCGCGCCTCCTTTGCCGCAAGTTCAATAAGGATCAAAAAAAGGGGAGGATGATCGGCCGTGTTTGTGAGGCCCGATCTCCTCTCGTTAAGTCGATAACATGCGGCCCAAAGAATGAGAATTCTCAACAACAAACAATGCACAATTTTAATTAAATAAAATTGAACTTAACCCCTACCTCAATTAAAGATGGTTGATCGCTTGACAGAGGGTGGAGAAGCTTTTTTCATTCCATTTATGTTTCCACGGAAAGATGATGTCGCTTCGTCAACGTCGATAAGAAAGAAGCCGAGGTTGGCACCGGCGTTCTTGGCGTTCTTCGATGAGGAAGATGAAGTTCTTCCAGAGAAAAGAGCTCTCTCCCCCAATGTTTCCACACAACAATCCTAAAACCCCAAATAAAATAAGACTTACTATTATTTTATTATAACATGCCAAGAATTTCAATTTTTAAATTCAAACCCATAACTCACTTAATTGATTAAGTGTGTTGGCATGATTAAATAGGAGAGAGGGGAGAGTTACAAATTAATGGAAAGTTGACAACTTTAAGAGGGGTTAGAGGAGTTAAGGGAATTTGAAGGGGTGGGGCTCATGTGGTACCCACCTCACAAATATCCTAACAAGAGGAGTTAGTATCTAGTGGGTCCCACCCCAACTCCCATACTTAGGATAAAACCACTTAGGTTAGAAGTAAAATTTGTTCCACAAATTTTTTTTACTTCACATTTAATCCTCAATTTTTAACAACTCCTCCCGAGCAAACACACCTTTATAAAAGGTCCTCTTAACAAAATACTGACGCTACGGTTTCATTGGTGCCCTCAAATTTCAATTCTGAGCACCGGTTCAAAAGATAGAAAAACTCGATCGTTCGTTCACTGAACGTACCCGAGCTAAACTTCGTAAAATGATTCCGGGCACACCGGGCCTCGGAATCAGGTGCCGTTAGAAATTGCATACTCGTAAAACCCAAAGAAATTAAGAAAAAAATTTCCTTGAACTTTATGGGTCTTTACATTACTCCCACCTCATGGATTTACATCCCCATAAAAATACATCACAAAACTAGGGAAACAAATGAGGGTACTAAGCACGCATCTGAGCCTCCCGCTCCCATGTGCTCTCCTGGAGGTTCCCATGCTGCCACCTGATGCGAACTAGAGGAATCGACCATCCACGTAGGACTCGATCTTGTAGATCCTCGATCTCCACCGAGACCTCCGCAAAATTCACCCCGTCATCGATATCCAGCTCCCCGTGATCAATGATATGCATCGGGTCATGCACGTATCTCCTCAGCTGAGATACGTGGAAGACATCGTGCACCTGGTGCGACTGAGGTGAAAGCGTCAGGCGATAAGACACCACGGCTATCCAACTGAGAACCTGTAATGGTCTGAAGAAGTGCAGAGATAACTTGCCGCCCCGGCCAAATCTCCGTAATCCACGCCGAGGTGAGACCCGTAAGAAAACGTGGTCGCCATCCTCGAACTCTAGTGGTCTCTGCCTCCTATCAGCATAGGACTTCTATCAACTCTGAGCAGTCCTCATCTGGTCCTAGATGATTTGTACCTTCTCCGTCGTGGCTTGGACCATCTCTGGTCCTACAAGTGCTGACTCCCCAGGGTCTGTCCAGCACAGAGGTGATCTGTAAGGTCGGTCGTACAATGCCTCGTATTGTGCCATCCCAATGGTGGAGTGGTAGCTGTTGTTGTACACAAACTCCACCAAGGGTAGGTGATCCTCCCAGCTGCGTCCAAAGTCAAGGACACATGCACAGAGCATGTCCTCGAGAGTCTGAATGGTCCTCTCTGTCTGACCATCCGTCTGAGGGTGAAAGGCGGTGCTCAGGCATAGCTGCATCCCAAATGCCTCCTGCAACCCCTTCCAGAGCCGGGAAGTAAAGCAATAATCTCGATCAGAGATGATAGATGATGGTACACCATGATGCCTTACGATCTCCTGAACTTAGAGGTGTCCCAAGCTCTCCACTGAGCCTTGCTCTCTGATAGGTAGAAAGTGGGCTGACTTGGTGAGTTGGTCTACAATCACCCAAATGGAGTCGTGTCCTATGGAAGTACGTGGAAGCCCAATCACGAAATCCGTAGATATCCCGTCCCACTTCCACTATGGGACCTCCAAGGGCTATACCAAGCTTGCTGGTACCTGGTGATCTGCCTTCACCAGCTGATAGGTGAGGCATCGAGAAACGAACTCTTCCACAACCTTCTTCATACCCAAACACCAGTGCTATCGTCTGAGATCCTGGTACATCTTCGCTACTCCTGGATGTACCACCAAAGGGGAAGTATGAAACTCCCACAACACCTCCTCTTGCAAAGCAGCTGGTACCATGGTATGTCCTCTGAAAAGAACGATGTGCTCCCCTCCTACAGAGAATCCATCAGGAGTCTGTCCTGGGGATATCTGTGCACGTCACGTCTCACAGTCAACGTCCCCACGCTGTGCCTCTCTAACCCACCGAAAAAGTGGAGGAGTGACTATGAGAGACTGTATAAATTCTGCCCCATCTCTATCCATGAGGGATATCTTCAATGCGGCTAGCTGCTCCATCGCCTCTCCAAGTAGCTGAATGCCCGACCTCCTGCTGAGAGCATCAGCTACTACGTTCCCCTTCCCAGGAGTATAGACTATCTCAAAGTCATAGTCCTGGAGGAACTCGAGCCATCACCACAGTCTCAAGTTTAGGTCCTTTTGCGAGAAGATGTACCTGAGAATATGGTGGTCATAGTAGACTGTAAAGCCCTCGCCCATCAGATAATGTCGCCACATCTTCAAGTCGAAGACCAATGCTGCTAAATATAGGTCTTGGGTAGCATATTTCTGCTCATTATGCCTCAACTATCATGATCTGTAAGCGATCACTACCCACTCCTTCATTAGGACACACCTGAGTCCATTCCCTGATGCGTCACAGTAAACTATGTACCCTACGCCCTCCTCCGGTAGCCTCAAGATGGGTGCACTGGTCAATCTCTGTCTCAGCTCCTGGAAGCTTTGATTATATCTATCTGACCACACGAAGGGTTTTCCCTTCTTCTTCAATGATGAAAGTGGTGATGAAACTCTGGAGAAGTCTGGCACAAACCTCCGATAGTACCCAGCCAGACCCAAGAAACTCCGCACCTCCGTCACGCTCCTGGGTGGCTCACAAGGTAGCACTGCCTCGATCTTCGCAGGATCCACTAAAACTCCCACCTTAGAGATGACGTGCCCCAATAAGTGGACCTCACATATCCATAACTGACACTTCGAGAGCTTACCATAAAGCTGGAGCACTTTTAGTGTGTCCAGTACAACCCCCAAGTGGTAGGCGTGCTCCTCCTCCGTAGTCGAGTAAATCAATATGTCGTCGATGAAGACTACGACAAATCGATCAAGGTAAGGCTGGAAGATCCTATTAATGAGACTCATGAACACTTCTAGATCATTGGTTATGCCGAAAGGCATAACTAGGAACTCATAGTGGCCATACCGACACTTGAAAGTCGTCTTCTGCACATCCTTGTCTCGAACTCTGAGCTGATGATAGCCTGACCTGAGGTCTATCTTCAAGAACCACTGTGCTCCTTTGAGCTGATCAAAAAGGTCGTCAATCCTCGATAGTGGATACTTGTTATTCACAGTCACCTGGTTCAGGAGACGGTAATTGACACACAGTCACAATCTCCCGTCCTCCTTCTTGGCGAACAAAATCAGGGAAGCCCAGGGTGAAACACTGGGTCGAACGAATACCTTGCCCTGCAAATCCTCCAGCTGTACCCGTAGCTCACGAAGCTCAGCAGGAGCCATCCGATATGCTGGTGTAGATATCAGTGATGTCCCAGGGTACAGGTCAATATAGAAGTCTACCTATCTACGAGGAGGTAGTCCTGGAACGTCGTCAGGAAAAACGTTTGCATACTGATCCACCACAATAGGAAAACTCGGACTCCGCATGTCAACTGCTCCTAGGATGAGACTAGCCAACTGATTAGTGATCGGATGTCCTCTCCTCTGTGTGAGTCCATTCTGCGCTGCAAAGGCTCCCTTCTCCCGGTGAAGGTAAACCTGCTCCCATCTGTGCAGACACACCGCACCTTGCGCCTAATACAGCCGATCTGAGTATGGACCGTAGATAACCAATCCATTCCCAAGATGATGTCGTAAGGCCTCAACGCCGCTACAAGAAGATCCCAGCCGAATCTCTCACCTCCTAGAGTAAGCTCACACTACTGGAACCAGTGTGTAATCATCGAGTCTGCTCCCGTAGGAGTCTCTAGCCATAAAGATCAGCCAACGGCTCCGTCGGAATCTCTGAGCTCCAAACAAGGGCAACGACAATGAAAGAATGACTCACTCTTGTGTCTATAAGAACTGCAGCAGGGGTGGAGTAGACATAGATAGTACCTAGAATCATCTCAGGTGTGCCATGGTCATAGGACTCCTCTGCCTGAATCTGATCCTTCCTTTGTCCACCAGCTCCCTGTGGTCGGGGTGGACCTCCTGGTGGTGGTGGTGGTAGAGCCCCGAAGCGTCCTCCACCACCTGCTGCTCCGCCAGCTCCTATACCTCATCCTCCTGCTCCCTGCGGACCACCAAGATCGAACCTCTGCCTCTGACTAGGTGGTCCCTCAACTATCTTCTGCTCCTCTGCATGGCGGGTCCGGCAATCACGAGCCATGTGGCCCTGTCCGCCGCAAGCATAGAACTGTTTGCCTCTCGTATGACTGGCTCTGATTCATGTGCCCCACACCTTTGAGCCAGTATCCCGAGGTCCCCCACCTGATGGTTTGGTCCGCTTGGACCCCTGTGACATCCATCAACTGCCAACTACATAAGACTCCACTACGTGCTGCCCTGCGGTAGGTATCACTGCTGGTGTAGGCTCAGCAAGAAAGATCTCTACAAGAAGGGCTCGCTCTAGTACTCTTGTCTATGTTAGAATACTAAGGGAGATCATCGAAGCCCTGATCTCATGCCTCAGTCCCTGCTCAAAGGTCTGAGCCCAAAAGAATGGGTCCCGTACCATGTCCGTGGAGTAGCACGAGAGATCGGTAAATCTCGCCGAGTACTGGGCTACTGTCATGCTGTCCTTCCGCAACTGTAGTAGCTCCTGAATGCGCACCACATGGAGGGTGGCTGGAAAAAACTCAGAGTGGAAGAGGCTCTCAAAGTCCGTCCAAAGAAGTGATGCCTCTTCATGCACCTGGAGCATCAGGATCCACCATCTACCTGCTACCGCGTGCAGAAGACTCGCCGAAAGGATCCCCATAAGATCTGCCGGTGTCCCTACCAATCTGAAGACTCGAACCACAGCCTCCAGCCAATCCTCGGCTACCTGAGGGTCTGTATCCCCGTGGAACCTGGGTGGTCTCTGACGCTGAAACTCTTGCAGTGCACTCAGGCGATGTGCACTCTTAGCTGCTGGGGATGGTGGCATCTGTGGCTCGGCGGGTAGAGGTACGCCAGTGCCTCCATTGTAATGGGGCCCTGCACCGAGGCCTCATCACTCGGTGGGCTGCCGTCTCGTACAAAGCTTGAAACTCTAGCTGGCTGTCGTCGTGGGGCCATCCTGAAAAGAAACAGGTGTGCCACAGTTAATACAGTATACCTGGTGAGCTGACACACAGTAATCACAAAGAAAACTTTGAAACACACATGCAATCAATGTTTTCCTGCACTGAGTCGGAAATCAAAAGTCAGGGTCCTAGTGTATGGATACGTTAGTCATCACACCAACACTGGAATCCCTGAACTGATAACCACACTCAATACCCTAAACAATATTTCTTCACATAGAAAAAATTATTAGAGTCCTGAGTTCTGCGGTAGAACCGACTCCTCTGATACCAATTTGTCACGACCCGTCCTCAGGGCCCATGCTGTGACTACCCCAAGCCCGCCTTCCATAGGCCAGGGGATGGCGACTAGCACCGAATGCATAAATCCTGATAAAAGGGAAGGAATTTCCTTTATATAAGAAAATAAACACCATAGAGTACACAAGATGAAGTAAACATTAAGTAAACTGAGTACAAAAGTAAGTGCTGTAAAGTAAATGGGACAGTATACAAACGCAACTGAAAGTACAATACAACTGAGAAAAGAAAGTACAACAGCTGAAAAGTAGAGCAGCAACCACCAAGACGTCCTATGGAACTCCCACCTGAAGGGTGAGTATAGATAGTCTCGTCGGAACCTTGAGTTTGGCCATCCACTCCGTGTACGTGCTGCCTGATAGTCCACCTCCGGGTACCGTCCCGCTCCACAAGCCTCAACCATGATCAGCGCTATCCATCGTCTGCAACCAACACAACGTATTGCGGGCATAGCACACGCAGGGGTGAGTATACGATACTCAGTAGGGACCCCGAGACTCCCAAAGGTCTCCCAGAATCCACGAAGGATAAACCACAAAGGAAAGATACAATAACGAAATATCAACCAACACTACTTAGGTGTATGCCCGTACATATACCTAAGTCCTCAATTCCAGTTCTACTCCAACTCACGATCCCAAGTTCAACCCAGTCCAAACATGAAAGTACAACCCCATCCACACAGGAAAGCGCAACCCAATCCACACAGGATAGCAAGTCAATCATATCAAAGATAATGACTGTAAGTCAAGACTCAGCTCACACAGGTATACTACTCACAAAGAGGGGTGGAGATGATAGATGTATCCTCTAAATCATCTCCCCTATCGAACCCGCGTAAGATCCAAGTACAGAAGTCATTGCTGCCGAACCCACGTAGGATCCAAGTATAGTAACCATCACTGCCGAACCCACGTAGGATCCAAGTATAGTCGTCATCGCTTCCGAACCCACGGAGGATCCAAGTACAGTTATCCTCATTGCCGAACCCACATAGGATCCAAGTACAGTCGTCATCATCGTCGCAGTCGCAGCCAGCTCTAGGGTTGCCGCACATAGCATGCTCGATTCCGGGAGGGTCCGCTCCACGAGCCTAGGGGTCGATACATCAAATGTCACGAAGTCCAAAGTTGATGTATCACAAATTTCTGTCTCATTAATAGAAACTCAACGCAATAGACGACGCGTCAATCGGATGCCCGGTTTGAGAGTTATTGGCTTTTTCGTCCTAGGGGCCCGGTTGGTTTTTAAGCTAAAACCAACCCGACCGTACTCCAGCTGTGTCCAAACCTCGAGTGGAGTAATCCAAAAGAACTATCTCACTAAGAGGAATCCAACAATGTCTACGGCACGTCAATCGGACGTCCGGAGCTCAAGTTATAAGTGTTTCCACTCCGAGGGCCCGGTTGGTTTCGTGTTCTAACCAACCCCTTACAACCCAAATTTCTCCAAAACCTTGCATTCTAAACGACCATCTTGATCCAATGATCCTAACGCAACTGACGGTACCTCGATCGGAGGTCCGTAGCCCAAGTTATGGGCGTTAGAAAGGATTTGTCTGAAAATAGGGGGTTTGGGCCCGGTCCGACCCGGCCCAATACCCCCTGGGTTGGCCCAAACCGGGTCGACCCAACCCGGGTCTGGGTCCGGCCTATTTGGGCGCGGCCCAGCCCAGCCGGTGCGGCCTGCGGCTGGACGTGGCCTGGACCACCGTTGGGCGAGGCCATGTGGCTCGGCTCGGAGCTGGCCGCGAGGTGCGAAACCGAACGGCGAACCCAGTGGGGTCCGCCCTGCTTGCTGGTCGGGGGTTTCAACCCCCGGTTTTCCTAGGTAATGATCGGCCATTATGGTCGGCCGGTTGAGCCATGTGGGACCTGAATGGGTCCCGCCTCCAGGGTGTGCAGGCGGCTGGCCGAGACCGGCCGCCTCCTGCTGAACCGCCGCGGCCGTAGGCCACGGCGTCCATCCGACCGACAAGGTGAAACAGTGTCGCGCCCCTCCACCGTGGCCCACTCCGGCCATAGTCCTTTCTGTTCCCGTGCAGTGCATCTGCATTGCACCGCCTTCGCCGCAAGTTCAACGAGGATCAACAAAAAAGGGGAGGAGGATCAGCCGTGTTTGTGCGGTCCGATCTCCTCCCGTTAAGTAGATAACATGTTGCCCAAAGAACGAGAGTTCTCAACGACAAACAAAGCGCAATTTTAATTAAATAAAATTGAGCTTAACCCCTACCTCAATTCAAGAAGGTTGATCGCTTGACGGAGGATAGAGATTCTTTTGTTGTTCCATTGATGTTGTCGTGGAAAGACGGCGTCGCTTCGTCAACGTCGAGAAGAAAGAAGTCGAGGTTGGCACTGGCGTTCTTGGCATTCTTCGATGAGGAAGATGAAGTTCTTCCAGAGAAAAGAGCACTCTCCCCCAATGTCACCACACGAAAATCCTAAAACCCCAAATAAAATAAGACTTACTCTTATTTTATTATAACATGCTAAGCATTTCAATTTTAAAATTCAAAGACATAACTCACATAATTGATTAAGTGTGTTGGCATGATTAAAGAGGAGAGAGGGGGGAGTTACAAATTAATGGGGAGTTGCCAACTTTTTGAGGGGTTAGAGGAGTTAAAGGAATTTTAAAGGGTGGGTCTCATATGGGCCCCACCTCACAAATATCCTAACAAGAGGAGTTAGGATCTAGTGGGTCCCACCCCAACTCCCATACTTAGGATAAAACCACTTAGGTTAGAAGTAAAATTTGTTCCAGAAATTTTATTTACTTCACATTTAATCCTCAATTTTTAAAAACTCCTCCAGAGAAAATGCACCTTCAGAAAAGGTCCTATTTAGCAAATACCACCGTTGTGGTTTCATCAGTTCCCTCAGATTTCGATTCCGAGCACCAGTTCAAAAGATAGAAAAACTCGCTCATTCGTTCACTGAACGTACCCGAGATAAACTTCGTAAAATGATTCTGGGCACACCGAGCCTCGAAATCAGGTTCTGTTAGAAATTGCGTACTCTTAAAATCCAAAATATATTAAGAAAAAAAATTCCTTGAAATTTAAGGGTCTTTACAAAGGGAATCATTGTTGTTTCTTCTTTTATTTATATTCATTTCTATTGTAATTTTTTTAATTACCATTATTTCATTACATATTGTATTAATAGATTCTATATGTTTTATGGTAGAATCAATTACATTTATAATACTCTGATCATTGTATTCAATTCAAATACGATTGTTTTAATAACCTATCATATCTTATTATATCCATCAGATCTAAGACTTGTATTGTCATTTTTATTGATTGTGAATTCTACTAGTTTAAGACATATTAAACTGAGTTCATTCATAAGATTTTAAAAACAAAGTTTTTTAAATATACAATTCACCCCCACCCCCTTATATTGTGTCATCTTATATACATTTACATCTATATTACAATCCAATACTTAATGTTAATGTTTTCAAAATATATTTCATAAAATGGAAGACTCTATCTTTCCACTATACGTAATCTGTAAGAGTTGTTGTCCTAGAACCAAGTGTTTTTACTTTGATTACTTGGATATTTAATGTATTAGTACATATTGTTCATTGTTATGCATGACTACAATGTAATAATGTCCTAGAGTATTTGTTGCATTGATAAGGTCATAGCAATTCCCGCTATGATGATATCCTTGAAATGATATAACAATATTCTTAAATATAGTTCTATGGTTGGATGACATGATATGATGGGGCACATAGCATGCAGACTGTCAGGTGCAAGTACTATTTAGAAGATGAGACTTCCTCTCATGAAGTTTGCACTTCGTAATCTCTAAGATATGAGATTATTAGAACAAAACTGCTATAAGGAATTACCCATGTTTTTGTGTCATGGGATATTTTTATATGAGAGAGTGTGTAATGATCCTTAGACATTAATATTATCATTAATACATGTCATAACTTATGCACTTTGATTTACTGATGAAAACTGTCATGCATACAGTTGGCGAGAAGTAGGGTACGTTGGGTGCATCACGAGTGGCATGTTATTAATGGATAATTCGAGGAAGGATTTATCCCTTCTATTTATGGAAGTTGATGTCTCATCCCTTTTATTTAAATATAATTGTCACAAAAAATTCCAAGGCCATGGTGTAACAACGAGTTTATTTTAGGTAGTCAAAGAATGAGGTATCAAGCATAAAAGTTGATGACACAATCATGAAACCTGCTTGATGAGATATTATTAAAAAGGGATTATATTGCACAGTGAACATTCGTATGTGGATATTGTTGTTGTGAATTTACATTCTTTCTCTTGGGTGCCTTTAACCATTGCTAGGCATTACTCTTGGAATTTACATAAGCCCGCCTAATGCCAATGAGAAAGAATCCTATAGGGTCACACACTAAGGGTTTTTGGTGGTCTTGGTTAAATTATATTTGAATTTAATTAATGAAATAAATATTATTCTCAAGACCAAGGAATAAATTTATTCAAGTTAAGATGATTGGATAAATTAAATAAAATATATTTGTTTATTTTATTGAACATTTAATAAATATTAATTTACTAGTTTGTAAATAAAATATTTATTTAAGAGAATAATTTATTTATTTATTTATTTGGGTGTTCAATAAATGGACGTGGTGTTCGAGTGAACCAAGGTCAGTAAGGTAGTAAAATAATTATTTGTAAGATGGTAAATAATTATTTAACTAGTTGGCACAAATTAAAATAACGCTGATATTATTTTGTGGCATGAAATTTTATTTATAATTCTATTTCGCGCAAGTTGGATCACTATAAATAATGACGTAGTATTATTATTAAATGCAGGGGTTTTCTATAAGTTCATAAATGTATTTAATTGTTGCTATGTAATTACATATTGTAATTAAAATTCAATGTATATAAATAGGAAAGTACCCCTATTGTGCTATACACCACACCACACGCCTAGTGAATTGAGAATTGTTGAGCCAAACAATTTTTCTCTTGAATATTCTTCTCTCCCCTCTCAAGAACGAGAGACATTCTTTAAGGCTGAAGAACAAGTGATCAAGAAAGACCAACACAAGACACTCGCTTCATCGCGCTAGCACCCGTAGAACGAGCGGTGTCGATCGTAGGCCATAGGATCACGTGTTGATCACCGCTAGATGGATTCTAGTTTGGATCCTTACAACCACAATGAGATCATTCGGAAGGGTCAATCTGGACGATCAATATCATCAACAAATAAAAATAATGAAGACACATGTATTATTTTTCTTTATGAAATTAATTAAATTAATTATAAACATGATGTGCAAGATCCTCTCTAAAGGTTTCAAGCCTCTTTTTTTATTTATCTAAATATTTAATTATATTTCGTGGAGACTGGAGTTCATCATCGTATTGATCCCGGAATAATCATTGATCGTGGTAAAAATCAAAATTCGGTGTCATCCCAACCACGCTTCCGTTGTGACCGAAACCTTCATGTGGTATCAAAGGGGTTGCATCATAGTTTATAATTATTTAAATATTTTTTTGATGAAGTATGCATTTAATAATTTAGTTGTTTCAATTCAAGTAAATTGTTCTGAAAATCTGAATCTCTAGATTTATTCCTCCTCTTTCGTTTCTCGCTCACCCTTCAAAAATGATCTGTAACGTCCCGGTTCCGGAAGCCACCCAGAGGCACCCCGTACCCAGTTGGTCACATGGCCTCAAGCGCATCCCCCCAAATTCCAGAGGCAGCTGACTAGCAGCGAGGGCTCTGGGTGTGATAGTGGGGAAACTATGCCCTCATTGGAAAAGTACACAGCCGAAGAAAACAAAATAGACAACAGCAGAAACCGTAACCATCCATATAAGAGTAACGATAAATAGCGGAAGACTAACGGTAAACAACTGGAGAATGCACACATGTATATAAAATGATGCATGATACATATGTCTACGAAAGGAGAAAAAAAGTCTCAATGTTGAATAAAATACTAAACCAAAGTGAAAAATAAAACATGTAAACTCCTCAGCATCGCATGCCATCGCTTGGTCCCATGCTCTCCAGCTCCACAACAAGTCAAGTACCTAAAGTAGAAGGGTGCTTGCCCTTATCTATACCTGCAAAAATATAGTCTGTTTGGGCCCAAAATCATGGCCCAAACAGGGTGTGAGATAATTTCCCAGCAGTCAACCACCCAAATATCTATGCCTAATAGTCAGTGAATACATGGAAAGTAAAAGTACAGGAAGCAGTAAACAGGAAAGCACACAACAACTACAATCCACAGTGTCTAGCATATAAAGTACACAAGTAACAGCCAATAAAAAAGTATAATAATTGGTAAACCCCTGGGTAGTTCTCACAGCCTAACCCTTATGGTTCAACCTGCAAGTAATAACAACCCTCTGGGAGGCACACATAGTCTCACCACTCTGGCTCAGCTAAAGAATAGACTCTTTGATGAAGCACTCACCGTCAATTCCCCATATAGTCTCGTATCGTACTAAAGGATATCTAGGGAAGCAATCAACATCTCATTCCCCCAGTGGCCCATGTTGAGGAACTACAGACTCTCTGAGGAAGCCCTCATCGTCAATTCCCCCTTTGGTCTCGCATCGAATTAATAAGACACCCTGAAGAATCCCTTACATCCATTCTCCTTATAGTCCACTACACTAAGTTCTCGCAGCCCTGTGTAAAATAAACATGCATAGCGCGCATATCGCCCCAAGTAAACCTCAAGAACTACTTGGATTTCATTCTAAGGCACAACAGCATAACACTACAATAGTTCCACTATCCTACAACTAGGCACAGAAACTGGAAAAATGCCTAACAGGTAAAACATGCATGGAAAAACATCCAGAGCACAGTAAAAATTACCCTATTCACAAGAATTGACCTCTACTCAAGCAATCAAGCAAAGCAGGTAAACAACAGGGGAAAAAATAGGAAACACACAATACCTTGTTCAAGGGAATTGGTGGAATTGCACAAAATATTCAAAGACTTCCTACAGAAAGCCACAAACCACCTACCTCGAACCTAGGAGATAGATATACATGAACCACGAGGAATTATTCTCCTTAGAACATTGAAGATCTGAGAAAACTTCCAAAATGCTCAACCCACGATATCTTGAGAAAGAGGAGGAATTGGAAAACAAAGCTCTAGGAGAAGGAAGGGCTTACCATTGTGGTTAAAACACAATAGATGGCAGTCTATTCAGAGAATGGACAGAGTATTGGGGGCTCGGATAAGTTCCGCGACCGTACGGGTTCTCTCGGATGAAGAACCTGAAGAAGAAGCGAGTTCTGTCCATCAGGCGTGACCCCGGTCTGTTTAATGAAAAAAAAAGTACACGGTGTGTACTTCTGGGGTACATGGAATGTACTTGGCCTTTCCATACTCCACTTTAAGCGGCCTCTACATCACCCCTACACACCGTGTGTGTGGCCCGGACATGGCCAGCACATTGCCTAGCACTGCATCAAAGTACACGGCGTGTACTTAAAAAATTTCCAGATTTTCCTCTTTTTCTGAAAAAAGACTAGAAAAGGAAAAACATACCTGAAACAAAGATCTGGGTTCTTACAAACTTCCCCCCTTAAAGAAATCCGTCCCCAAATTTTCCTAGAGAGGCGTAGAAGAAGAAACCCCGAACATCTCCAGCCACTATGATCATACATCGGCCTCCCTCTCCCAGGTCTTGTCATGTACTCGCCTGTGATGCCATAACACCCGTACTAGAGGAATAGACAACCCACGAAGAACCTTTGTACTACGATCGACTATCCAGATAGGATGATCCTCAAACAATGCATCCGCTTCAAGCTCAACCTCCTCGGGTTGAAAGACATGAGACAGGTCTGAAAAGTAACGTCGGGGCTGAGAAACGTGGAAGACATCCTGCATAGCCCAGTACCTCTGAGGTAACTGCAACCGAGAGGCCACCGGCCCAACTCTCTCCAGCACCTCAAACGGCCCAACGTACCGTGGTGAAAGTTTACCCTGTCTCCAAATCCTCTTGTGTCCCAACCTCGATACAACATGCAGGAAAACCTGATCTCCGACCTTGAACTCCAGAGGTCGTCTCCACTGATCAGCATAAGACTTCTGTTGAGACTGTGCTGTAGCCATCCTCTTCCGAATCAATTCTATCTACTTTGAGGTCTCCTGAACAAGACGAGGTCCCAGTAAAGCTACCTCTCCTGCCTCCAGCCAGCATAAAGGTGATCGGAATGGCCTTCCGTACAAATCCTCTTAAGGCGCCATCTGAATAGTCGCCTGAAAACTGTTGTAGTAGGAAAAATCCACCAGAGGGATATGCTTCTCCCAAGAACCGTCAAAGTCTAGAATGCAAGCTCAGAGCATATCCTCAAGCACCTGGATCGTACGCTCGGACTGGAAATCTGTCTGGGGATGGTATGATGTACTCAAAAGTACTTGTGTACCAAAATCCCTCTGAAGCCCCTGCAAGAACCAAGATGTAAAGCATGTATCCCTGTCTGAAACAATGGAGTGTGGAACCCCATGCAGACGTACAATCTCTCGGATGTATAGTCGTATCAAATCATCAACACTGAAGGTCTCCTTGATCGGTAAGAAGTGAGAAACCTTCTTAATCCTGTCAACGACAACCCAAATAACATCATTCCCTCGAGGCGACCTTAGAAATCTGGTCATGAAGTCCATCACGACATCGTTCCACTTCCACTCCAGAATGGGTAAATGCTGTAAAATGTAACAACCCGAGATTTTATGAGATATATTATTTTTAATTTCTTTGATGTCATTTATTATACACTACACCAAGATTGGATTGTACTATACGCAACACTGTATTAGCTTGCAGTATACGCAAAACTATTCTTGGCTCGTGTTACACACAATTTCAAGTTCATTTGGTGGAAATTATTCTATGCAACATTAAGTATAGAATTTGTTTAATGTATAAATGAAATAAGTTTTGATTATGTTATACGCAACACCAAACGGAGCTTTTGAATCACGCAGCCCTAGCTTGAATTGCATTACATGCAATCAAGACCTTCTTTGATAGTGTGTGTCAATACGCAATACCAAGTTTCACTAAACGAGATATTATTATAATATTATTTTGAACTAGCCATTACGAATAGTAATACCCACTTTTTGAAATTTTATAAATTTTATCTTTCAAAATGGACTTCATTTTTAGATTCGGAATATCAAATTTTTGTAGGGTAAATATTTCTTATTTTTCTTAAAACTTTCAATTTTTGATGAATAGTAAAAACACTAGGTTACTATTTAAAAACCAAATTTTTATTTAAATAATTATTTATTTTATTTAAATTTATTTTTGGTAAAAATTGATACATAATACCTATATATGTTCAATGTAATTCATTTGTGTCATTTTATAATAATTTTAGATATATAAAATTTTTATTGAACTTTTCACCGTCTTTTACCCACCTCCTAGGAGAATTTGAAAATTTACATAAAACATAATTTTACCGCTTCTGTGATTGGAATTTTGAAAATTCAAGAGGCATGGTTAATATCAAGGAGTAAAATGTGGTTCAATAAGATAAAAATAATTTTTGGTGAATAGTAACTTTTTCTTTTATTTACCACGGTTAAAAGTAAATAGGGTAATTAAGGGTAAAAATGATATTATTATTACCCTAACACATATCCTAATTCTATTGGATAAGTGTAATTTGACCAAAAACAACCTTAGGAATAACATATTACACTTTAGGTCCACTTGTATTAGATTAGGACACTTATTATTATTTTATTTAAAGAAGAGTTAAAATAGTTAAAATCAAAGTTTAATAACTAAAACATTTTTAATATAGGGTTATATATAAGATAAATTAGACTATAAATATTCATTATAAATATAAAAATATTTCCTACATAATGGTATTTTATTTATAATTTTTAGACATTCATTAATTTAATTTATTTATGACACAATGATGATGCTGTAATTAACTTATTAATGAAATATTAACATAATTGATGTTATAAATACCCAAATAAAAGTAATTTGAGACTTTTTATGAATTAAAATAATTTTATAGGTTAATAAAACATGTTAGTATTTATTTAATTAACTTTTTTAAAACTAATCATTCTGTTATGATTTTCACGAAAATCAATTACCAAATAGTGTCAAAATTGACATAAAATAGTTTTTAAAACAAATATTATATTATTAATTGTTATTCTATTACTAAAAATCTAAGGTTCGGTCAAATGAATTAGATAAGGTTATATATATTAATAATGAACCACTTGGGGTTCGTTTTTCTTGTTATAGTAAGTTTATTAACCATATATTGTTTGAAAACAAGAAGACATGGTAAAAGTTAAATTATTTAACATAGAGTAAAATCTAAATGATAAGGTTCAAATAGTGACCTAAACTTGTCTAAAACCTATTTTTTGAGATTATTTCGACCCATCCCAACTTTATCTTCGAAATAAATCAATTTGGATCTATTATAAACCGAATATGACTTTATTATAAAATAATATTTTAAGTTTTTCCTAAGGTGCCCCTCTCCTCCCTTATAAAAGGGCACCTCCTCCCTCTCCTCTTCACAACACTTTAAGCCTTAATTCTAGGCCAAACCCTGCCCATTTCTCTTCTACACTTCCCTAGAAACATTCTGGAGGTTCTGGTCTTCTCAAAAGACCAACTCTAGTTCCCTAAGAAAAAGTTTAAAGGAGGTGCGTCGAGGAAGAGGTAATCTCTTCTACCGACTCTTTCAAGTTTCTTTCTTCTTCTACATCCTCTTCTTTAGTTGTTTCATTATAAAGTAATAACATCAGTATTAATTATATAATTATATGTTATTATAAATATTAAACAACCCTATTTCACCTTCTTTCCATCCTATGGAAAATGAAATCATCGCGCGTGCGTACGTACGGAATACTGTCTTCACGCCGTGGTGTAATCAGTTTTTCCACCACCACCTTACTTGGATGGGTATAATGGTGTAAAAAATAACTATATATAATTATTATAACATCATACTGATTCTGAGATACTATATAATCCACTCCAATTCAATTCAATAAGTATGGGAATGATATCATCGCTCGTGCGTACGTACAGATTACCGTCTCCACGACGCGATGAGATTCATTCTCCATGTTAACCATTAAAGAATGATTATAAAGTATATATAAGGAATAATAATGAAATACATGACATGATAAAGCTACTATATTTATGTATATATATGTGTCATCTACATACTTCCATTCAAGTCAATAAGGAAAGGAAAACAACGTTCATGCGTACGTACGGTCTACCGTCTCCATGAACGGTGTATTTAATTTAATTTATCTATCTATTATATATATATATATACTGAATATATATTGATATATAAATCATGATTTACTTTATGTAATTAAGTAAATCATGATATAAGTTATAATAATATCAGGAACAACAAGTCCAAACACGTACGATAAATAAAACGATTTTACCCAAAACGCTACCTTAACATGGAATTTACAAAAGAACGGGCACTATAAAGTCATAAGTGAACCATATATGATATAATAATGATGAATATGATTCTATAATAAGTCAATTACATTATTTAAATCATTATACAGGAGTTTTGGATACATACGAAGCATATCAGACTTAAGGTAAGGGATAACTTTTCCAATCTCATTTTTATCTGAGATTGTTTATTCGTAAGTATTTACTAGGGTTATTGTTATCATCAATGTCCATGTTTTCTAAAACTGTTTTCATGTATGTTTAATGTCCTTTTTACCCATTTTTGACTTTTACCACATGTTATGGAAGAAATATATTTTTTACCATATGAGGAACTTTTTTGACTTTTCCGGAAAAAGTATGAGGACAATGTTTTTTTAACTTATATGGCATGAATGGATTTTTACGGTTTTATAATTCCATATTTTAATGAAGCTTAATCTACAATATTTCATGAATATTTTCAACAAAATCCATTTATTTTAAAATTTAATGGCATTTTTTGAAAATAAAATGATTTTGAAGAAGAAAGGATATTTTCCTCAAGAATTCATTTCAAGTGTTTTTATCAAAACCATTTTCCATATAAGATGAAATTATTTTCATATATGTATGTTTCAAGTATAATGTCTCTTTGATTTACATGGTTTCACTTTTCTTATGATGAAATGATATCCATTTTTTTATATGGATTATGTTATGATGGGATGATGTTTGTGAAACCCATTTTATTATTTGGGTTATGATGAATGATTTATGTTTATTTTGTGGAACAAGTAAGAATTATTTCATTATGAGATGGGTGGGACCTATATCTCCCTCTAATTCATTGGGTAAAGATTTATATGTCATGAGATAGACATGGATGGAACGGTAAGTTAACCTGGTTCAGTGATACAGGACTAGAACAAGGAGTGAACTTGATTGTAAAGACCCGTAAATTTCAAGGAAATTTTTTTCTTAAATTCTTTGGGATTTTATGAGTACTTAGTTTCTGACGGCACCTCTTTCTGAGATCCGGTGTGCCCGGAATCAATTTCCGATGTTTAGCTCTGGTACGTTCAGTGAACGAACGAGCGGGTTTTTCTATCTTTTGAACCGGTGCTCTAAATTGAAATCTAAGAGCACCGATGGAACCGCAATACTGGTAATTGCTTAAGAGGACCTTTACTAAAGATGCGTCTGCTCGGGAGGAGTTGTTAAAAAATGTGGATTAAATGAAAAGTAAAATCAAAATTGTGTTACAATTTTATTTCTTTTTCTAAAGTGGTTTTAATCTAGATGGGGAAGTTGGGGTGGGACCCACAAGTTTCTAACTACTCATGTTAGGGTATTTGTGAGGTGGGGCCCACACGAGCCCCAACCATTCCCATTCCCTAACCCCTTAACTCTCCCCCCTTTAAACTTGTTAACCCCCCTTTTATTTATGTAACTCTTCCACTTCCAATTTAATTTTCCAACCTACCTCTTAATTAAATTAAACAACTCAACATTTAATTAATTAAGAGGATTTGAATTTTGTAATTTTGAAATGCATGGAAAAATAATAAAATAAGGAGATGCCTTATTTTATTTTGGTTAGTCCTGTTGTGTTGAGAGAAATGGGAGAGAGCTCTAGAGACTTGAATAACTTCATCTCATTTTTTGAAGAACGCCAAGACTCCGAAGAAGAACATCGACTCAGTGACCCAGGATTCTTCGTTCTTTTCCTCCTCCGTGGAAAGGAAGGAAACAACGACGCTAGAATTTGCCAATGACGTCACGCTTTGTTCTCACCATGATAAAAAGAGGAGACGTCGTTTACTCCTTGGACGCTCTCCGTCGACGTCTACGAAACCTCACCATGTGACGTCGTCAACCAGGACGTCGACATTCGTCATCGTTTGTTGAGGTAGGGGTTAAGTTCAATTTTAATGAATTAAAATTGTTCTTGATTTATCGTTGAGCATCTCGTATACTTTGGCCGCTTGTTATCAAAATAACTGGAGGAGATCGGACCGCATAAACACGGATGATTCTCCTCCCCGCATTCTTGTTGATCAACATTGACGTTTGACACAAAAGCGGCGCGGTGCCGTTGCACCGTGTGGGAATGAAGAGGACTGCGGTTGGAGCGGGCCGCGACGGTGGTGCGCAGTGCCGTCACGCCGCGCTGGTGAGGCCGAAGGGACCGCGGTCAGAGCGGGCCGCGGCGGAGGTGCGCTGTGTCGTCGCTTCGCGTCGGTCGAGTAAGAGTCGCGACCTTAGGCCGTGGCGGTCCAGCAGGGGTGGCCGGCCAAGCCGGCCACCAGCTCTCTAGGAGGCGGGACCCCCACGGGTCCCGTGGTGGCTCACTACCGGTCGGCCTTAATGGCCGACCGTTACCCAAAGCAGGGGGGTGTGTAACCCCCCCCTTAGACCTGCCTAGGGAAGACCCCACTGGGGGGGGGGGGGGGGCTCTGTTTCCAAAAACCAAGGGGGCCGCACCCACTTCATGCCCCGCTAGGCCGACAGCCGATCCGCGGCCGGCTTTCGAGCCGGGCCGCAGGCCGCGCCGGGCAGGGCCGCCAGCTCCGGGTCGGGCCGTCAGGGCCGGGCCGGGTCGCCAACGCCGGGCCGCGCCGCGCCAGCCAGGCCGGGCTGCACCCAATTAGGCTAGACCCGGACCTGGGTCGGGTCGACCCAGTTCGGGCCGACCTAGGGGGTATTGGGCCGGGTCGGACCGGGCCCAAACCCCCTATTTTTGGACCAGGTTCGTTCAAACACCCATATCTTCGGCTACAAATCTCAGAGCGACACACCGTCAGTTGCGTTGGGATCCTTGAATAGAGACGTTCATTTCGGTATATTACACTTGAGTTTTAGGCAATGTTTTGATATGGCCGGGTTGGTTCGAACCGATAACCAACCGGGCCCTTATAGCGGAAACGCTTATAACTTAAGGACCGGACGTCGGATTGATGTACCGCCAATTATGTTGTTTTCCTATTAGTGAGATGGTTCATTTGGCTTAATCCAATTGAGGTTTGGACATAGCTGGAGTATGGTCGGGTTTGTTTTAACTTAAAAACCAATCGGGCCCCTGGGATGGAAAAGCCAATAACTCTCAGACCGGGCGTCCGATTGACGCGCCGTCTGTCGCATTGAGTTCCTATTGATGAGACGGAACATGGTTATACATAAACTCTGGACTTCGTGACAGTTGATGTATTGACCCTTTTGGCTCGTGGAGTGGACCCTCCCGGAATTGAGCGTGATGTGAGCGGGAAACCTAGAGCTGGCTGCGACTGCGGCGACGATGATGACTGTACTTGGATCCTATGTGGGTTCGGCAGCGAGGACGACTGTACTTGGATCCTACATGGGTTTGGCAGCGAGGATGACTATACTTGGATCCTACGTGGGTTCGGCAGTGATGGTTACTGTACTAGGATCCTACGTGGGTTCGGCAGCGATGACTTCTATACTTGGATCCTACATGGGTTCGGCAGGGGAGATGATTCAGAGGCTACATCTATCATATCCACCCCTCTTCAGGAGTAGTATACCTGTGTGAGTTGAGTCTTGACTTTCAATCATTATCATCGATATGATTGACTTTCTTTCTTGTGTGGATTGGGTTGTGTTTTCCTGTGTGGACTGGGTTGTACTTGGGATCGTGAGTTAGTGCTGAAGTGGAAATGATGACTTAGGTATATGTATGGGCATATACCTAAGCAGAGTTGGTTGATACTTCGTGTTTGTATCCTTCCTTTGTGGTTTATCCTTTATGGAATCTGGGATACATTCGGGGGTCTCGGGGTCCATACTGAGTATCAGATACTCACCCCTGCACGGGCCATGCCTGCACTACGTTGGGTTGGTTACAGACGATGAATACCGCTGATTGTGGTTGGGGCTTGTGGAGCGGGATGGTACCTGGAGGTGGACTATCAGGCAGGACGTACACGGAGTGGACGGACGAACCCGAAGAGCTGAGGAGACCATCTATACCCACCCTTCAGGTGGGATAGCCGGAGGATGACTCGGTGGTTGCTGATTTACTTTACTACTGTTGTTCTTTCTTTTCAGTTGTACTGTACTTTCAGTTGGGTTTGTATTCTGGCCCATTTACTTTTCAACACTTACTTTTTTACTCAGTTTACTTATTTTTTACTACAGCTTTCGTACTCTGTTGTGTTTCTTTACTTATATAAAGGCAATGCCTTCCCATTTATCGGGATTTACGCCTTTGGTGCTAGTCGCTAGCCCCTGGCCTATGGAAGGCTGGCTTGGGGTAGTCATGGCACGGTGTAGATACCCGTATCTTGACATACATGGACATTACATTACTTTTGCGGAATACTTAGTACATTACAAAAACACACACACAAGGACCGTAATAGTTTAGTGTCTTTGGAAACTCGGACTATAATCATCTGATCGTGGTGAAAGATCTTCAAAATCTCCCATAAAGATCTTCCTTTTTTTTACCTAAAACCTTTCTTTATATCCTGGGGAAAAGAAAACATAAAAGGGTGAGCTCAAATGCCCAGTAAGGGTAAACAAAATAAATATCAATCACATCATATTCATAAGAACATAACATTTTGGAAATCATAACCTGCAAAAGAGAGCATAATTTCATAATCATGGGATAAATCATGGCAGTGAAAAAGTAATCCCAATAATCATAACTTAAAACATGAAACTTTGTGGCATACACACATAATCATAGAGAATCATTTCTTGTTAGTCAAGACTAATTGCCAAGACTATCTTAGTGGACAAAGTCCCTTCTGAATCGAGTAACCCTCATTTCAGTCCTGTTTCACTGAACCAGTATAACCTACCGTTCCAGCCCTGTCTATCTCATGAGATATAAAATCTTTACCCAATGCATTGGAGGGAGATATAGGTCCCACCCATCTTATAATGAATCCTTTCTTATGTGTTCCACATAATCATAAACCATACATCATAACGTAACCCATGTAATGAAAATGGGATTCTTAAACAACATGACATCATAAAACAATTCATATAAGATAAAGGAATTCATAAAAATGTTTCCATCACAACATAATCAAATCCATGTAATAATAGGGATAAAAATAGAACCCTTTTATTATCTTAGATGGAAAATAATTTTGATAAAATACTTGAACTCCATTCTTGAGGAAAATATCCTTTCTACTTCAAAAACATTTTTCCTTTCATAACATGTCATATGACTTTCAAAATAAAAGAAGTTGATTAAAAATAAACTTGAAAACTTGTAAAGGAAGCTTCTTGGAAATAATGTTTTAAAAATACATTCATGCCGTATAAGTTAAAAAAAACATTCTTCGTACTTTTGTCGGAAAAGTCAAAAAGTACCTCGTACGACAAAAGATTCCTTTCATACATATTACTAAAAACTCACCGAAGGGTAAAAATGGATTTAAACAATTGTAGGTGGATGTAAATAATATTACATTTTGATGAAACATGGATGTGGATGATAAAATACACCCCAGTAAATACTTACGAATAAACAATCTCGGATAAAAATGAGATTGTGATATTTCCCTTACCTTAGGTCCGATTTGCTTTGTACGTGTCCGAAGCTCCTGTATAATGGTTTAAATAATGTCATTGACTTATTACAGAATCATATTCATTGTTATGATATCATATATGGTTCACTTATGACATTATATTACCCGTTCTTTTGTAAATTCCATGTTAAAGAAGCGTTTTGGGTAAAATCGTTTCTTTTATCGTAGGTGTTTTGACTTGTTGTTTTTGAAATTATTATTACTTATATCATGATTTACTTACTTCCAGAATATAAAATATGATTTATATATCATATATATTCAGTATATATATATATATATAATAGATAGATAAATGAAATGAAAAACACCGTTCATGGAGACGGTAGTCCGTACGTACGCATGAACGCTGTTTTCCTTTCCCTATTGTCTTGAATGGAAGTAAGTAGATGACATACATATATATATATACATAAATCCAGTAGCTTTATAATGTCATATATTTCATTATTATTTCTTATATATACTTTATAATCATTCTTAAATGGTTAACATGGAGAATGAATCTCATCGTGTCGTGGAGACGGTAGTCCGTACGTACGCACGAGCGATGATATCATTTCCATAAATATTGAATTGAATTGGAGTGGATTATACAATATATCAGAATCAATATGATGTTTTAATAACTATGTATAGTTATTCTTTACACCATTATACCCATCCATGTAAGGTGGTGGTGGAAAATAGATTACACCACGGCATGGAGACAGTATTCCGTACGTACGCACGCGCGGTGATTTCTTTTTCCGTAGGATGGATAGATGGTGAAATAGGGTTGTTTCATACTTATAATAACATATCAGTATATGAGTGATACTGATGTTATTACTTCATAATGAAACAACCTAAGAAGAAGAAGTGGAAGAAGAAATAAAGATGAAAGAATTGGTAACGGTAATTACCTCTTCTTTGAAGCGCCTTTTGGAGACCTCCTCTTAGGGCACTAAAATTGGTCTTTGAGGAAGACCAGAACCTCTAGGATGTTTCTAGGGAAGTGGAGAAGAGATTTTGGCAGGGGTTGGCCGAGCTTGAGTGCTCAAATTGGTGTGAGGAGGAGGGGGAGGAGGTGTCCTTTTATAAGGGAGGAGAGGGGCACCTTAGGAATATCTCAAAATATTATTTTATATTAAAGTCAAAATCGGTTTATAATGGTTCCAAAGGGTCTTATTTAGAAGATAAAGTGGGGATGGGTAGAAATCCTATCAACCAATAGGATTTAGACAAGTTTAGGTTATTATTTTAACCTTATCAATTAGATTTAACTCTAAGTTAAATAATTTAACTTTTACCGTGTCTTTTTGTTTTCTTTCACTATATGGTTAATACACTTACTATAACATGCCAAACGAACCCAAAATTGTATATTATTAATAAATATATCCTTATCTAAGTCATTTGGCCTAACCTTAGATTTTTAGGAATAAA
Organism: Viscum album; assembly: GCA_963277665.1. Lineage (NCBI taxonomy): Eukaryota > Viridiplantae > Streptophyta > Magnoliopsida > Santalales > Viscaceae > Viscum > Viscum album. The sequence continues at coordinate 137,537,828 of OY728123.1, read as the reverse complement.
ATAACAATTAATAATATAATATTTGATTTAAAAACTATATTGTGTCAATTTTGACACTATTTGATATATGATTTTTTTGAAAGTCATAACAGAATTATATGTTCGAACCAAGTTGATTAAATCAACAATAATATATCATAGTAACCTAGAAAATTAGTTTAAGTCATAAAAAGTCTCAAATTACATTCATTTGAGCATTTATAACATCAATTATGTTAATATTTCTATAAAAGGGTAATTACTGCATCATCGTTGTGTCATAAATAAATTAATTTATTTAAAGTCTAAAAATTATAAATAAAATATCATTATATAGGAAATCTTTTTAGCTTTCTAATTAATATTTATAGTCGAATTTATCTTATGTATAACCCCATATTAAAAATGTTTTAGTGAATAAACTTTGATTTTAACTCTTTTAACTCTTCTTTGAATTAAATAATAATAAATGTCCTAATCTAATCCAAGTGGGCCTAAATGATAACATTTTACACTTAAGGTTGTTTTTGGTCGAGATACACTTGTCCAATAGAATTAGGACATGTGTTAGGGTAATATTAATATCATTATTACCCTTAATTACCCTATTTACTTTTAACCGTGGTAAATAAAAGTAAAAAGTTACTATTCACCAAAAATTATTTTCATCTCATTGAACCACATTTTACTTACTGACATCAACCATGTCTCTCGGATTTTTGAAATTCCATTCACAGAAGCGGTAAAATGAAGTTTTATGAAAAATTCAGTTTTTTAACTTCCACTTAGTAGTTTCACTATTCATCAAAAAAATGAAGGTTTTCAGAAAAATGCCAAAATTTCATCCTAAGATATATTTCATATTCCGAATTCAAAAATGAAGTCTATTTTACCAAATTCATAACATAGAAGTTGAATTAATTAATTTTATAATTAAATCCCGCTGTTAAAACAAATAGCGTGTTTTTAAGAAACAATATCTATCAAAAGATTGACACTTGTTTATGTCTGGTTTAAATGTGAAATTACATCCAATGACCAACATTGTATTAAATTGTAAAAATATATTCTAAATATACTTTAAAACCACTCAAATTAATAATTTATCACTATTAATTATTTCGATTAAAAAAGTTGTTTTTAATTATAATTTAGTAATTTTCACTATTCATCAGAATATGAAAGTTATCCGAAAAGTACCAAAATTTCACCATAGGATAAATTCGATACTCCGAATCAAAAAATGAATTTCATTTTGAAAAATAAGATTTACAGAATTTTAAAAAGTGGTTATTACTATTCATACCGGCTAGTTTTAATAATATTTTAATAGCATATCGTTGTTTAGTGAAACTCAGTATTGCGTATTACACACGCTATCGAGGAAGGTCACGATTGCATGTAATGCAAGGCAAGTCAAGGATGCGTGTTGTGCAAGCTCCTAACACAAGACATTAAAAAGAATATTTTTTTATAAAATCTTGGGCTGTTACATTCTACCCCCCTTAAAATGAATTTCGCCCTCGAAATTCGTCGGGGTTATAAATGGTTTACTATTTGAAAGTTTCTTTAATAGAAACCCACATCGTAAAAAGGAATATCAAAACCAATCTTTAAAAACAAAAGTATGAAACGTAACGGTTACCCAAATAAACTAATCATTGGGTTTCCACATAGGTGAAAATATGGATATGGAAGAGAAATCTAACCATCATGTTCTGATGGAGAGTGGTAGAGAACATGGCTATGGAAAATCCAATAATCACAAATCCATAAATTTGTGACGATCTAAGGTACCATCCGATTCATCAGGTATAAGATCACTAGGACAACATTTTTGGTTTTCAAGATCATTTCCCTAAAGTTGAAAATTTGAATTGGAATAAATACTTTCTTTATTTTGGTACAATCTCACTATTGTTCGTGCCTAGAACAATTTCCACTTCATCTCTTAAATAAATGAAGTTGAATTTGTTATTCGTGAAGTGTTAGCAGATCATGTGATAGAATGACGGGTCATTCCATCTGTCTCAAACAAAAGGTTAGAAAAAATTATATACATAAGTCGATCTATAGTGAGATTAATCATATATAGTTCCTAAAATGGACTTATACTTCATATATCATACTGCTTAATATAATAAAACTAGTTTCTACTAAACAGGGACTTCCTGTAGGCCAGTGGTAGGCGATAAAGGCCAGTCGCACTTCGGTTGTGGATTCGATTCCCACAGCCTTGTCCGAAGCGATGGGTTGTCGCCCGTCCTGCAGGTTGTCCTTTTTCTAAAACTATATTACTATAACATCCCATAAATAATATCGAAAAAACTTCTATCCTTAAACAATACTAACTTATGTCCAACATAATCCATTCCAATCTTTAGTCCTATCCATAATACTGCAGTCCATTCTCATAACATAGTGAAAACGATTACCAGAGATTTAATACCATCATTGATCCCCATATATCATAAGATATATCTTGTTGGACACATTCCAAACATTCAAAGGCCTTAATCTTGAACTCTCTTGAATACCCATTGAACCTTAGTGAAAACTTGAATGCAGTTAAAAGTTAACACTTTCCACATACCAAAATCCTCAAAATTCTATATACTCAAACCATGATATCACTTAGTCCTTATATCAATCATGAGATCATGAATACTATTAAACATTTCATTTTCTCGTTTTCCCTTCATTATGCGCATAATATCTCAATCACTTTGAATACCACATTAGACCAATACATAAATATTCCAATATTCCATGATACAACATTATTTTGGAATCCCATTACATAAAAACTTAATCATTCCACCACATTGTTGTCATATTCAACATTGCCAATAGTGATCGCATGTGACTTCCCTTTGTCCTTTGCCTTAAGCGGTTGCTCATGTCGATCATCACTAACCCTTGGATTAGGGCATTTATTGGCATAATGTCCCATCTCCTTGCACTTGAAGCATTGAAGTGTTGGTTGTGCGTTCTCTGCAGTGTTTGCTTTATTCACTTCATTAGAATCCTTTTTTCCATTACTTCGACACTCAGCTGCTCGATGACCTTCTTTTCCACACTTAAAACATTTTCTAGTCCCTTTAAGACAATCTCCACCATGCTTCTTTCCACACTTTGTGCATAAGGAAACATTCATCTTCTTTTCACCATTATTCTGAGATTTCTCCTTGAACTCCATCTTTCGTTTCTTGTCAAAACCATGAGATGGATATGTAACACCAACTTCCATTTCTACCTTGATAGCACAACACACAATTTCTTCATAGCTACTGAAGTCTCTTATAGATAATGCCCTTCGAACACTTGGTTTTAAGCCACTGAAAAATCGATCAACTTTACTTTCAGGTTGGATGATAATGCCAGATGCATACCTTGCAAGTCTTGTAAAATTCGCTTCGTATATACCAACAGATTCATCATCCTTTTGCTTTAGTTCAAGAAACTCCTTCTCCATCTTCGTTCGAAGAATACGAGGGAAGTACTTACTGAAAAACAAGTTCTTGAACTCGTCCCATTCCATGGAATCAATTTCATCTCTTTGCCTCGTATTCTTGATAAGATTCCACCATTGATCAGCTTCACCTTCCAAACGATATACTACTAAGATGACTTTATCATGTTCAGAACATTGAAGAACTGAAAATATCTTTTCAGTAGTACTAATCCATTGTTCAGCAACTAATGGATCAGTAGACCCACTGAAAGAAGGCGGACGCTGCCTCATGAAGGATTCAACAGAATGTTGCTCCTTCCTTTGCTCGTTTGGAAGTCCTGCATGATTCATAACTTGAGAAAGTTGTGTGAGCATGGCTACAAGATTTTGCATTCCAGCTCCCATATCGTTTGGTTTCTCAGGGGGACAATCATTGCATTGTCCATTGCATTGATCAACACGGTTCCTTCGGGTTCCAGCCATCGTCTAAAACCCCAAAAGAATAGTGTGAGAGGCAAAAATCATGCTAGGGAAAACAACATAATAAAGGGGTAGTACCCTCAATATCTAACATCTTAGGTTAAATTCTAAGGTCGTTAGAGCAATTCTAGGACTATAACCTATACGTATACTTAACCTTAGAGACATCCCTAGACATACCTTAGAAATATCTCTAGGGATCTCACTAACGTTTTCGCATCCTAGTTTCCAAAGGTTGACTAAACCTTTCCTCTGATACCAACTGTAGAGACCCGTATCTTGACATACATGGACATTACATTACTTTTGCGGAATACTTAGTACATTACAAAAACATACACACAAGGACCGTAATAGTTTAGTGTCTTTGGAAACTCGGACTATAATCTTCTAATCGTGGTGAAAGATCTTCAAAATCTCCCATAAAGATCTTCCTTTTTTTTACCTAAAACCTTTCTTTATATCCTGGGGAAAAGAAAACATAAAAGGGTGAGCTCAAATGCTCAGTAAGGGTAAACAAAATAAATATCAATCACATCATATTCATAAGAACATAACATTTTGGAAATCATAACCTGCAAAAGAGAGCATAATTTCATAATCATGGGATAAATCATGGCAGTGAAAAAGTAATCCCAATAATCATAACTTAAAACGTGAAACTTTGTGGCATACACACATAATCATAGAGAATCATTTCTTGTTAGTCAAGACTAATTGCCAAGACTATCTTAGTGGAAAAAGTCCCTTCTGAATCGAGTAACCCTCGTTTCAGTCCTGTTTCACTGAACCGGTATAACCTACCGTTCCAGCCCTGTCTATCTCATGAGATATAAAATCTTTACGCAATGCATTGGAGGGAGATATAGGTCCCACCCATCTTATAATGAATCCTTTCTTATGTGTGCCACAAAATCATAAACCATACATCATAACGTAACCCATGTAATCAAAATGGGATTCTTAAACAACATGACATCATAAAACAATTCATATAAGATAAAGGAATTCATAAAAATGTTTCCATCACAACATAATCAAATCCATGTAATAATAGGGATAAAAACAGAACCCTTTTATTATCTTAGATGGAAAATAATTTTGATAAAATACTTGAACTCCATTCTTGAGGAAAATATCCTTTCTACTTCAAAAACATTTTTCCTTTCATAACATGTCATATGACTTTTAAAATAAAAGAAGTTGATTAAAAATAAACTTGAAAACTTGTAAAGGAAGCTTCTTGGAAATAATGTTTTAAAAATCCATTCATGCCGTATAAGTTAAAAAAAACATTCTTCGTACTTTTGTCGGAAAAGTCAAAAAGTACCTCGTACGACAAAAGATTCCTTTCATACATATTACTAAAAACTCACCGAAGGGTAAAAATGGATTTCAACAATTGTAGGTGGATGTAAATAATATTACATTTTGATGAAACATGGATGTGGATGATAAAATACACCCCAGTAAATACTTACGAATAAACAATCTCGAATAAAAATGAGATTGTGATATTTCCCTTACCTTAGGTCCGATTTGCTTTGTACGTGTCCGAAGCTCCTGTATAATGGTTTAAATAATGTCATTGACTTATTACAGAATCATATTAATTGTTATGATATCATATATGGTTCACTTATGACATTTTATTACCCGTTCTTTTGTAAATTCCATGTTAAAGAAGCGTTTTGGGTAAAATCGTTTCTTTTATCGTAGGTGTTTTGACTTGTTGTTCTTGACATTATTATTACTTATATCATGATTTACTTACTTCCAGAATATAAAATATGATTTATATATCATATATATTCAGTATATATATATATATATAATAGATAGATAAATGAAATGAAAAACACCGTTCATGGAGACGGTAGTCCGTACGTACGCATGAACGCTGTTTTCCTTTCCCTATTGTCTTGAATGGAAGTAAGTAGATGACATACATATATATATATATATACATAAATCCAGTAGCTTTATAATGTCATATATTTCATTATTATTTCTTATATATACTTTATAATCATTCTTAAATGGTTAACATGGAGAATGAATCTCATCGCGTCGTGGAGACGGTAGTCCGTACGTACGCACGAGCGATGATATCATTTCCATAAATATTGAATTGAATTGGAGTGGATTATACAATATATCAGAATAAATATGATGTTTTAATAACTATGTATAGTTATTCTTTACACCATTATACCCATCCATGTAAGGTGGTGGTGGAAAATAGATTACACCACGGCGTGGAGACGGTATTCCGTACGTACGCACGCACGGTGATTTCTTTTTCCGTAGGATAGATAGATGGTGAAATAGGGTTGTTTCATACTTATAATAACATATCAGTATATGAGTGATACTGATGTTATTACTTCATAATGAAACAACCTAAGAAGAAGAAGTGGAAGAAGAAATAAAGATGAAAGAATTGGTAACGGTAATTACCTCTTCTTTGAAGCGCCTTTTGGAGACCTCCTCTTAGGGCACTAAAATTGGTCTTTGAGGAAGACCAGAACCTCTAGGATGTTTCTAGGGAAGTGGAGAAGAGATTTTGGTAGGGTTTGGACGAGCTTGAGTGCTCAAATTGGTGTGAGGAGGAGGGGGAGGAGGTGTCCTTTTATAAGGGAGGAGAGGGGCACCTTAGGAATATCTCAAAATATTATTTTATATTAAAGTCAAAATCGGTTTATAATGGTTCCAAAGGGTCTTATTTCGAAGATAAAGTGGGGATGGGTCGAAATCCTATCAATCAATAGGATTTAGACAAGTTTAGGTTATTATTTTAACCTTATCAATTAGATTTAACTCTAAGTTAAATAATTTAACTTTTACCGTGTCTTTTTGTTTTCTTTCACTATATGGTAAATACACTTACTATAACATGCCAAACGAACCCCAAATTGTATATTATTAATAACTATATCCTTATCTAAGTCATTTGGCCTAACCTTAGATTTTTAGGAATAAAATAACAATTAATAATATAATATTTGATTTAAAAACTATTTTGTGTCAATTTTGACACTATTTGATATATGATTTTTTTGAAAGTCATAACAGAATTATATGTTCGAACCAAGTTGATTAAATCAACACTAATATATCATAGTAACCTAGAAAATTAGTTTAAGTCATAAAAAGTCTCAAATTACATTCATTTGAGCATTTATAACATCAATTATGTTAATATTTCCTTAAAAGGGTAATTACTGCATCATCGTTGTGTCATAAATAAATTAATTTATTTAAAGTCTAAAAATTATAAATAAAATATCATTATATAGGAAAGATTTTTATATTTCTAATGAATATTTATAGTCGAATTTATCTTATGTATAACCCCATATTAAAAATGTTTTAGTGAATAAACTTTGATTTTAACTCTTTTAACTCTTCTTTGAATTAAATAATAATAAATGTCCTAATCTAATCCAAGTGGGCCTAAATGATAACATTTTACACTTAAGGTTGTTTTTGGTCGAGATACACTTGTCCAATAGAATTAGGACATGTGTTAGGGTAATATTAATATCATTCTTACCCTTAATTACCCTATTTACTTTTAACCGTGGTAAATAAAAGTAAAAAGTTACTATTCACCAAAAATTATTTTCATCTCATTGAACCACATTTTACTTACTGAAATCAACCGTGTCTCTCGGATTTTTGAAATTCCATTCACAGAAGCGGTAAAATTAAGTTTTATGAAAAATTCAGTTTTTTTAACTTCCACTTAGTAGTTTCACTATTCATCAAAAAAATGAAGGTTTTCAGAAAAATGCCAAAATTTCATCCTAAGCTATATTTCATATTCCGAATTCAAAAATGAAGTCTATTTTACCAAATTCATAACATAGAAGTTGCATTAATTAATTTTATAATTAAATCCCGCTGTTAAAACAAATAGCGTGTTTTTATGAAACAATATCTATCAAAAGATTGACACTTGTTTATGTCTGGTTTAAATGTGCAATTACATCCAATGACCAACATTGTATTAAATTGTAAAAATATATTCTAAATATACTTTAAAACCACTCAAATTAATAATTTATCACTATTAATTATTTCGATTAAAAAAGTTGTTTTTAATTATAATTTAGTAATTTTCACTATTCATCAGAATATGAAAGTTATCCGAAAAGTACCAAAATTTCACCATAGGCTAAATTCGATACTCCGAATCCAAAAATGAAGTTCATTTTGAAAAATAAGATATACAGAATTTTAAAAAGTGGTTATTACTATTCATACCGGATAGTTTTAATAATATTTTAATAGCATATCGTTGTTTAGTGAAACTCGGTATTGCGTATTACACACGCTATCGAGGAAGGTCGTGATTGCGTGTAATGCAAGGCAAGTCAAGGATGCGTGTTGTGCAAGATCCTAACACAAGACATTAAAAAGAATATTTTTTTATAAAATCTTGGGCTGTTACACACGGGCCCTGAGGTTGGGTGGTGACAAATTGGTATCAGAGGAGTCGATTCTACCATAGAACTCAGGACTCTGATAATTTCTTCTATGTGAAGCAATAATGTTTAGAGTTTTGAGTGTGGTTATCAGTCCAGGGAGTCCAGTATTGGTGCGACGACCAACATATCAATACACCAGGACCCTGACTTCTGATTTCCGACTCAGTGCACGAAAACATTGATTGCATGTGTGTTTCAAAAGTTTTCTTTGTGATTACTTTGTGTCAGCTCACCAGGTATACTGTATTAACTGTGGCACACCTGTTTCTTTTCAGGATTCCCCATGATGACAGCCAGCTAGGGTTCCGAGCTTTGTGAGATATGGAAACCCACCGAGCGACGAGGCCTCGGTGCAGGGCCCCATTACAGCGGAGGCTCCGGCGATACCTCTACCCACGGAGCCACCGATACCACCAGCCTTAGCAGCGGAGAGTGCACATCGCCTGAGTGCACTACACGAGTTTCAACGTTAGAGGCCACCTAGGTTACACGGAGAGACGGACCCTCAGGTAGCCGAGGATTGGCTGGAGGTTGTTGTTCGAGTCTTCAGATTAGTAGGGACACCAGATGACCTCATGGTGATCCTTGCGGCGAGTCTCCTGCATGCAGCAACAGGTAGATGGTGGAGCCTGATGCTCTAGGTGCACGACGAGGCATCTCTACTTTGGACAGACTTTGAGAGCCTCTTCCTCTCGGAGTTCATTCCAGCCACCCTCCATGCGGTGCGCATCCAGGAGTTACTACAGCTGCGGTAGGGCTGCATGACAGTATCCCAGTACTGGGTGAGATTTACTGATCTCTCGCGCTACTCCACGGACATGGTACGGGGCCCATTCTTCCAGGCCCGAACCTTTGAACAGGGAATGAGGCATGAGATCATGGCATCGATGATCTCCATCTGTATTCTGACGCAGGAAGGAGTACTGGAGCGAGCCCTTCTTGTAGAGAGCTTTCTTGCTGAGCCTACACCAGCAGCGAGGCCTACCATAGGGAGACACATAGAGGAGTCTTATGCTGCCTGCAGTAGACATATGTCGTAGAGGTCCAAGCGGACTAGACCATCAGGTGGGAGACCTTAGGATACTAGTTCGGAGATGCGGGGCACACGCAGCAGAGCCAGTCATACAAGAGGTAGGCAGTGCTATACATGCGGCAGGAAGGTCCACATGGATCATGACTACCCGACCAGCCATGCAGAGGAGCAGCAGACGATTGAAGGACCCCCCAGGTAGAGGCAGAGGTTCTACTATGGTGGTCCTAAGGGAGTAGGCGGACGAGGCAGAGGAGCTGGCCAAGCAGCAGGTGGTGGACGATGCTTCAAGGCTCTACCACCACCACCACCAGGAGGTCCACCCTGACCACAAGGAGCTGGAGGACAGAGGTAGGCTTAGCTTTAGGCAGTGGAGGCCTACGAACACGGCGCTCATGATATGATTGAAGGTACTATCTGTGTCTACTCCACCCTTGCTGCAGTTCTTATAGACACAGGTGCGAGTCATTATTTCATTTCTGCTGACCTTGGTCAGAGCTCAGAGATTCCGACGGATCCGTTGGCTCCATCCTTATGGATAAAGACTACTACAAGAGCAGACTTGACGATTACGCACTGAAGATGATAGTGTGAGCTTACTCTAGGAGGTGAGAGCTTTGGCTGGGATCTTCTTGTAGCGGCATCGAGGCCTTACGATGTCATCTTGGGCATGGATTGGTTATTTATGGTCCATGCTCATATCGACTGTATTAGGCACAAGGTGTGCTGTGTCCGCACCGATGGGAGTAGGTTCACCTTCACCGGTGAGAAGGGAGCCTTTGCAGCGTAGGATGGACTCACACAGAGGAGAGGATAGCCGACCACTCATCAGTTGGCTAGTATCATCCTGGGAGCAGATGATGTGAGGAGTCCAATTTTTCCTGTTGTGGTGGATCAGTATGCAGACGTTTTTCCTGACGACATTCCAGGACAACCTCCTCTTAGAGAGGTAGACTTCTATATTGACCTATACCCTGGGACAACCCCAATATCTACTCCATCATATCGGATGTCTCCCGCTGAGCTATGTGAGCTACGGGTACAGCTGGAGGACTTGCAGGGAAAGGGATTCATTCAACCCGGTGTTTCACCCTGGGCTTCCCCAATTTTGTTCGCCAAGAAGGCGGACAGGAGCTTGCGACTGTGTGTCAACTACCGTCGCCTGAACCAGGTGACTGTGAAGAACAAGTATCCACTTCCTAGGATTGACGATCTCTTCGATCAACTCAAGGGAGCACGCTATTTCTCAAAGATAGACCTTAGGTCAGGCTATCATCAGCTCAGAGTTTGAGACGAGGATGAGAAGAAGGCGGACATCAGGTGTCGGTATGGCCACTATGAGTTCTTGGTTATTCCTTTCAGCATAAACAACACTCCAAAAGTGTTCATGAGTCTCATGAATAGGATCTTCCAGCCTTACCTCAATTTATTTGTCGTATTCTTCATCGACGACATACTAATTTACTTGACTACTAAGGAGGAGCATGCCTACCACTTGTGGGTTGTACTGGATACACTCCGAGAGCACCAGCTTTATGGTAAGCTCTCTAAGTGTCAGTTCCGGATTCGAGAGGTCCACTTCTTGGGGCACTTCATCTCTGAGGCAGGAGTTTTAGTGGATCCTGTGAAGATCGAGGCAATACTAGCTTGGGAGCCACCCAGGAGCATGACGGAGGTGCGAAGTTTCCTCGGTTTGGCTGGGTACTATCGGAGATTTGTGCCAGACTTCTCCAGAGTTGCAGCACCACTTTCAACTTTGAAAAAGAAGGGGAAACCCTTTATGTGGTCGGATAGATGTCAGCAGAGCTTCTAGAAGCTGAGACAGAGATTGACCAGTGCACCCATATTGAGGCTACCAGAGGAGGGCGTAGGGTACATAGTTTACTGCGATGCATCAGGGACCAGACTCGGGTGTGTCCTGATGCAGGAGAGGGCAGTGATCACTTATGGTTCATAATAGTTGAGGCAGCATGAGCAGAACTACACTACCCATGACCTGGATTTAGCAGCAGTGGTATTCGTCTTGAAGATGTGGCAGCACTATCTGATGGGCGAGCGCTTTACAGTCTACTCTAACCACCAGAGTCTCAGGTACATCTTCTCACAGAAGGACTTGAACCTGAGACTATAGAAATGGCTTGAGTTCTTCCAGGACTATGACTTTGAGATAGTCTATACTCCTGGGAAGGGGGACATAGTAGGTGATACTCTCAGCAGGAGGTCGGGCATTCAGCTACTTGGAGAGGCGACAGAGCAGTTAGCCGCTTTGCAGATAACCTTTATGGATAGAGATGGGGAATCCTTCCTACAGTCCCTCACAGTCACTCCTCCACTTCTTTATTGGTTCATAGAGGCACAGTGTGGGGCCGTTGACTGTGAGACGTGATGTACTCAGATTTCCACAGGGCAGGCGCCTGATGGATTTTCTGAAGGAGCAGAGCATGTCATCCTCTTCAGGGGGTGCACCATGGTACCAGTAGCATTACTGGAGGAGGTGCTAAGGGAGTTTCACACTTCCCCATTGGAGGTACATCCAGGAGTAGAAAAGATGTACCAAGATCTCAGATGACAGCACTGGTGGCCAGGTATAAAGAAGGCTGTGGTAGAGTTCGTTTCAAGATGCCTCACCTACCAGCAGGTGAAGGCCGAGAACTAGGTACCAACAGGCTTGGTACATCCCTTAGAGGTCCCGGAGTGGAAGTGGTATGAGATATCTATGGATTTCATGACGGGACTTCCACGTACTTCAAGAGGACACGACTCCATCTGGGTGATGGTGGACCGACTCAGCAAGTCGGCCCACTTCTTACCTATCAGAGAGCAGGGCTCAGTGGAGAGCTTGGGATGCCTCTATGTTCAGGAGATCATACAGCTTCATGGTGTGCCGTTTTCTATCGTCTCCGATCAAGACACTCGATTTACTTCCCGGCTTTGGAAGGGGTTGCAGGAGGCATTTGGGACGTAGCTACGCCTGAGCACCGCCTTTCACCCTTAGACAGATGGCCAGACGGAGAGGACCATTCAGAAACTCAAGGAAATGCTCCGTTTATGTGTCCTTTACTTTGGTCACAGCTGGGAGGATCATCTACCCTTGGTGGAGTTTGCATACAACAATAGCTACCACTCCACCATCGGGATGGAACCATATGAGGCATTGTACGACCGACCTTGCAAATCACCTCTATGCTGGACAGACCCTGGGGAGTCAGCACTTGTAGGACCAGAGATGGTCCATGCCACGATGGAGAAGGTACAGATCATCCAGGAGTGGATGAGGACTGCCCAGAACCGACAGAAGTCCTATGTTGACAGGAGGTGGAGACCACTAGAATTTGAGAATGGCGACCACGTTTTCTTACGGGTCCCACCTCGACGTGGACTACGGAGATTTGGATGGGCCGACAACTTATCTCCACACTTCATCAGACCATTCCAGGTTCTCAGCAGGATAGAAAAGGTGGATTATCTCATGCCTCTTCCACCTCAGTTGCACCAGGTGCACGACGTCTTCCACGTATCTCAGCTGAGGAGATACGTGCACGACCCGATGCATATCATCGATCACAGGGAGCTGGATATCGATGATGGGGCTACATTCTCGGAGGTCCTGGTGGAGAACAAGGATCGATAGGAGCAGGTCCTATGTGGACGGTCGATTCCTCTGGTGCGCATTTAGTGGCAGCACGGGAACCTCCAGGAGAGCACATGGGAGTGGGAGGCTTAGATGCGTGCATAATACCCTCATTTTTTCCCTAGTTTATGATGTAGCTTTATGGGGAAGTAAAGCCCTGAGGTGGGAGTAATGTAAAGATCTGTAAATTTCAAGGAAATTTTTTTCTTAAATTCTTTGGGATTTTACGAGTACACAGTTTCTGACAGCACCTGATTCCAAGGCCCGGTGTGCCCGGAATCAATTTCCGAAGTTTAGCTCGGGTACGTTCAGTGAATGAATGAGCAGGTTTTTCTATCTTTTGAACCAGTGCTCAGAATTGAAATCTGAGAGCAACGATGGAACCGCAGCACCGGTAATTTCTTAAAAAGACCTTTACCAAAGATACGTCTGCTCGGGAGGAGTTGTTAAAAAAATGTGGATTAAATGAAAAGTAAAATAAAATTCTGTTACATTTTTATTTCTTTTTCAAAAGTGGTTTTAATCTAGATGGGGAAGTTGGGGTGGGACCCACAAGTTTCTAACTACTCATGTTAGGATATTTTTGATTTGGGGCCCACACGCGCCCCAACCATTCACATTCCTTGACCCCTTAACACCCCCCCTTTAAACTTGTTAACCCCCCTTTTATTTATGTAACTCTTCCACTTCCAATTTAATTTTCCAATCTACCTCTTAATTAAATTAAACAACTCAAAATTTAATTAATTAAGAGGA